>JAVKLA010000052.1:13780105-13798981 GCA_034782735.1 Sagittarius serpentarius
TATATTGTTGGGTTGTGAGATTCATCTAGAGGACAACTTTGATTTAGGGCCTACAGTTCAGGCCCCAGCACTTCACCTGATTAAATGGCTGCTGTCAGATAGATGTGCCACCTTGACTTACATTAATGTTCCTATGATCTAGGCTCTCGTCATGTAGGTATAGGACTAAGAGCCACTTAATAGACATAAACATAGATTTTTTTCTGGATGACAACATCATACAGTGACATCTGCAGTAAAACTCAGATCTCTTAGGTCATTATCTAACCTTGTCACTACAATTCTCAAATTCAGAATAAGCAAGTGTATAGTATTATTTGCTGTAACATAGCTTTATTGGCATTGGCCATTCAGTTAGGGAACATGCTTAAGGTGGCATGGTCTGCTTTGCTGAGGAGATCTCCTTCTGTGTTCCTGCAGAGCCAAGAACTCCAACAGAATCTGTGTTGAACACTGAGCCTGCAGCAAAAAGACTGAAGAGGTATTTATTGAATGGGGTATTGAAATAGTTACTGGGTTTAGAATTATTGTCTAATTTTATTTTCTAATAGTTAAGGCTGTACTGTACTGGCCTGATGTCTAGCATGTAGGAGGTATTTCAGATGCTCATGGACAATTCAGGAAATCTCATTATGCTTGCTGAGACCCAGGGTGTTGTAGCGTCTCCACTATGGGTGATCCAACTATGGGAATGAAAAATAAGAGATGCAGCTCATGTAAATGTGCAACAAAGAGGAGTTTGCTCATGTGTTCTCCTGCCAGGATCCTTAAGAAAAGCAGAGAGATTCTTCTCTATTCTGATACATTTCTTTAATTTTCTTCCCTATATGTCAAAAAGGGAAATGAGCAGCCACATAATCAGCAGAGAGGAAGACACTTGGATTATGTTAGGTTACAGTAGGTGTAGGAGAGGGTAGTTTATTTTGAGGAATGAGAAAGGGAAGAGAATCAATACTCCCTAGTATCCAAGCCCATATCCATGAGCGTTGAGTTCTGTATCCTTTCTGGGAAGATTGTCTTGCCCATACCCCTGTCTGTTGGGTAAAAATAGACAAAGGCAATCCTATTATCTGCGAGGGATGCACACCGTGCAGGCATGCTGGCCATGGCAGGCCCATCTTGGCACTCCCTGCCTCCCCAGGGGTGCAGGAAGGAACAGACAGGGCTGCATTGCCATCTAGTGGGAAGGCATGTAACAGAGCTCCTGGTGCCATCTGCACGGTGCTGTACCTTTCCCAGAACTGTCGCTGTTAGCTGGTGCAGAGGGAGAAGAGGAGGGAGTGCATACAGATTTCTGGAGGCATTGATTTGAGAATTCTCTGACATATGTTAATGACTGTGAGTCAGGACTCCTGGGTCCTCTTGTCTTCCCTGTTAACAATTCACTGTGTGGTTTCGGACAAGTTTCTTCACCTCTCTGTTCCCCATCTGTAGATTAGAGATTAATGGCTAGCTTTAGGGAGAATATTCCAGGATTACTTTCATGTTCAGATATTACCTTGATCATGTAAAACATTAGAGTGATAAATATTATGTGAGCTGGGACTATTGTGAATTATGGACTCTGATTAGCAAGAAAGTGAATAAATTCAATTAAAGCTAAGTCGAATGCATTTGAGCGTATGCTTTGTTAATCTGTTTGCCAAAGCTAATTTAATTTTAATTACATTAATATTTAGTAGGGTATTAATCAGTCCTGTTACGTACACTGAAAAAAGAATCAAGTCTAAGGAATGACAGATCTCACTGCAGCAAGCCTGCTATTAGGAAAATCCTTCCCTAAGCAGTAGTTAGGGACTGCTGGACTTGGTGCATATATTATGGCTGGTATTTACTTAGAATAGATCATTCCTTAGCTTTTTTTTTTAAGTGTTTCTGTTTACTTCCAATGAACAGATGATGGATCTCTGAAAAAAAAAGTTTACTGTTCTTGTATTGCCCTTCACAGATTCTAAGGGCATTCCTACCATCCATGTCACAAACTTTGTTTTGTGCTTCGTTGTTCCATTTCCCTTTGGCCAGGAATACCAGCCTCCTCCTTCATTTCAGGTTTTTCCCACTTCTGCCTTTTCTCCTATGCACCATCTGTATGCCTGGAACAACATCCTCATTCCAGTGCAGAAAGCACTCATCACCTTCAAATCCTCCTTGAACGCCCACTTCTTCTAGCATGGCCTGACAAGTATCCATATAATACCATTTTGTCCTTAGATCATGCTCATGATGGCTTTTGCTCCCCTAGATTGCTCCTTAGATTTGCAGTTTAGACTGCAAACCCTTGCCCTGGAGTGCTGTCACCATCTGTGTGTGGTATAGTGTTGAGCCTGCTGGCAGCACTTGACAAATAAAGCCAGCCACTCTTGTTTTCTTCGTGTTTGCACTGCCCAAACCCTGCTGCATATTTATAGCCTTGTAACCCAGTTACATTATCACTTACCAATCTGATAAATTATGCGACATGTGTGTGTTTGGATCACTGGATGCAGTACCTGCACAGCCTACATTCTTGCTTTTGTGGAATGTGCTGGTCCCTCTTGGCAGAAGGACACCAGCGGGTGGGATATCGAGCCGGCCTGAGAGAGAGGACATTCAAGCCATGGTGAAAAGTGTTAGCCCTGATAGAAAAATGGGGGATGGAGAAAGATATTGTAAAGTACACTTTGTGCCCTCTGGAAGTCAACCATTTATTCTCAGCAGTCCCCTTGGGATCTTTTTTCTCCTTAGCAGATCACCAGTACCAAACGAAACAAAGCAAAGTCCTTTTGATTTGCATCTTGTACAGTTCCACTTCCCCCACAAGCAGAACTGTAGGGACTCTGGAACGAAACATGACTGATACAAATAGAGCAGGCAGTTATAATGAAATCCCTCTAAGACACCATTGAGAACTGGTTCAGTTCTGACAGGTCTCTGTTCCCTCATGCACAGAGCAGCCTGCAGTACTGTCCAGGTATTGCAGTTTCCCTGCAGGTCACCAATCAAAACAGGAGTGAGCTCTCAGAGCTCTTTTTAAGAATATTTCCTATACTTACTCCCTACAGGCCTCTTGCAGGAGAGGGCAGTGATCCAAAAAATCAGCTGTAACCTTCTTGTCCAGATTATTTGGCTGCTGTTTCTGAATCTGTTCTAGAATGGCCGCTCTTCTTTGTGTTTGTTTATTTCTGCCGAATCCTTGCCTGAAATACCACTTCCAGTAGCTTATTGATGTGAGGGTTTCAAGGAGAGTGTGGTAGCTTAGATCCCAGCCTGTGCCTTGGTGTGTCTTCTGAATCTCTTTGTTTGTAACATGGCAAATAAGGTTATTTTCTTGATATCCTTGAAGTGTGACCGAGGAGTCTGCGTTAGAGGATGCCACAGACAGCAAGGAAGCTGGGGAGTCAAGCACGCATGTCCAAGCTGATGGTGAGTTGCTGAGCACTGTGATTTGTACTTCTGGGCACTCCTTGCTGGAACTGCACCTATAGATCAGCATCTGTAGATCCTGTGGGTCTCATCAGAAATGTCCTTCCTCCAGTCATACAGGATGGGGAAAGGAGGAGAAAATCTAGGAACCAAATCCAAACATAGTCCCCTAAAACCTGTTGTCTATCAAATGCAAAGGATGCGAAATTTCCCTCTTTAATAAGGACTTCTTTGGAGAAAGGTGTGTGAACTGGGCTTGTGGCCAACAGCACTGTGAGGAAAGCTCCCTGATTTCCTTCAGCTGCTGTTTTGTTTTTTCTGTCATTGCTATTTTGATTTAAGGCAGCTAAAAGGACTCTTTTCTTAGGTACAGCCAATGCAAAGGAATATACAGCTGAAGATCTCTCTAAAGAGAGGAAATTCTCTGAGGAACCAAAGGCTCCTGAGGTGAGTAGACACCACTCCACGCAGGGGTGGTGCAGAACATACAACCTCCCCCTGCATCCCAGAGAAGCCCGTTGCCACTGGGAACCAGATGGCACCCACGTCTGGAGCTCTGTCTCCTGCTGTAAGCTGTTGTCCCTGGCAATAAAGCATAATATGTCTGCAATTAATGCGCAGTCTGCTCTGACTTGCTGCTTTTGTATTTCTGCTAGCCTGCACCTTACCTACTGCTAGCTGTTAGTGGATGCTGGGGTTCATTAAGATTTCAGTATTCATCTGGAAAGACGGAAAGTTGAATTGAAAGAGCCACTGAGAAATATATGTATTGAGGGCCATAGCTAAATACATCCTTTATGTTGCTGAACAGCATATGTAAAAAAATACAGGTGATGGTAGTAAAGATGCAGCTGCTGTGGCACTTGCCATCACAGCAGGCATGAGCAGATAGTGGCAGTCTGTGTTTTTGAAAGGCAGCTTGGAAAAATGAGACACAGGTGAAGCCAGCAACCTGAGAGTCTTTTGCATGAAATACCTTGCCCACATGCTAGATGTTAAAGCAGGATCTTACGCTGTGTAAATCTGTAAGCAGACAAAGATTTAACCCATGGTGTGAATCAGACTTAATAGTCTTCCATAATTGCAGACATTTGTTGATGTGATCAAATGTATCATCCTGGCCTTTTTTGAGTTCCTTACTCCATCGGGTGTGGTGCTGAGTTGCCTTTAGTTGTGCAGTGGAGAAACATGAGCTGATCGTGTCCCTTACCAATGCATTGTTTGTTGTTCCAGTCTCCAGAGACTGGATCATACAGTGTCTAAAGAGGCTGTAGAAACAACCATCTGTACTAATATGCCTTGCGCTGTGACACAGGGATCGCTGATTTAGCAGCACTAGGAGAAGGAGTATGTACAAGAGTCTTTCTGATCAGCCTCCTGTGGATTCAAGCTTAAATGCATTTTCTTAACGGGTAGAGAGCCTAGGTCACATACAAAAAGCAGGTGTAATTTTTAGTGTCTTCTACTGAGAGATTGGACTTAATCTTGACTCCTTCTTTTGGCAGATGTTGAGCTCTGGAGGTTCACTGAAAGTGACTATCCAGCAGAGCAGTGAGAGCAGAGCTATCAGTACAACAGCTCTGAAACCAGGGCACTGGACCTGTGAGGTGGGCACAGCTGATCCCAACCCTGAATCAGTCCTTAAATTCTACTGTTATATCTGCAAGACCAACTGCTGCAGTCAGCAGGTAAAAATCCACAGGTCTGACTGGGAGATATGGGTGGTCAAGACAAGTGAATTAGATGGCCAGCTGCCATGGAGAGGTGCAGCAGGAGACTTGTTAGCAAGGGCTCATGCTTCAGGAACAAGGAACATAAAAAATGATGACAAGTATGCAGATAAAGTAAACCTCTCCTGAAGAGCTGGCAAGCAACCTGCTAGAGAGTGAATGTGGGTGGATGCACAGGCAGCCATGCTTTAAGCTTTTATACCATTTCATTGTTAAACAGCAGTCAAGAGAATGGAAAGCATAGCTCATACCTATTATTTTCTGTATTTTGAATACATTTAAATGGATTTTTCTCCTAACCTCTCTCTCAGAATTTCCAGTCCCACATGGCTGGAATTCAGCACCAGCAGCGACTTGGGGAGATTCAGCACATGAGCAATGTTTGTTTTGTTTCACTGCTGCCCATGGTGAAGGAGCAGAAGGTGCTAGCAGAAAAAGATGGGTAAGTGTTGGTCTGTGCTAGAAAACTCAATCTGAATGTGGACCTACATGGGTTCTAAAATTCCTTACTGCACCAGGGTGCCCCTGTGTTCTAGGTAAGGTACAAAATCCCTCTGGTTTCAGGGGCCTTAATCTCCTTCAGGCAACTTTCTTTCTGCTGAAGGATACCAGTGTTAATTTTGACCTGCTGTGTAGTTTTTAATACAGTAGATCAGGTCGGAGACTTGTTTTAACTGGTGCCTTCTGTCAGCATGAGCTAAAGCAACCTATATAAGTGGGTGGGAAGGGGAGAAGATAAATCCGAGCCTGCAAAGATAGGAATGCTAGGGAAAACAATGCCAAGAACAGATTGCAAACTGCAGTATTCCATGGAGAATGTAAAAAGGTGTGACTTACAGATATATCCGTTGTCACTTCAGAGAGACCCAGCAGCGATGGTGTAACACTTGTCAGATACACTTCACAGGGGATCTAATCAAACATCGCAGGACCCAAGAACACAAGGTAACAACCATAGCATGGATTTCATCTTTGCACTGACCTTTTGTGGGGATTGAGTGGAAGTATCTAGCATCTCCTGCTCCCCAAGCAGCAAAGAAAAAGTGATTGGAGTGGAGAGATGCACATAAAGTTCTGCGAATAACATCCTCACTGTCTAAGGGCACTGCCATGCTACCTCCTGCCTCTGAACACTGGCACTGTTGGAGCTTCCAGTTGTCATGCTGTGTCGGTATGGCCTGAAGCACCTCTAGTTTATAATTTTTGACTTTTCTTAATAAATATGGCCTATCATACTCACCTAATCAATTGAATGGAGGAATTGGTGGGCAGCCTGTACATTTTCAAGCTAAAATTTAGGCAGGCCATCATATTTATTGGCTTATAGGGGAGAAATGCCAGAACACCTTCTATAAGCCACATTTGTTTTGCTCTGCATGTTTTCCATCTTTTTGGTGGCTAAGAGCTAGGGAGTCCTTTCTGCTGAAAAGACGACTCTTTGTGGTCTCCCTGTTTTAGATGCAGGGCTGTGACTTTGTTTCACTCAAGATTTATCTGCATTCCTCCAAAGTGGTACCTCTTGTGACTGACTGAATTGTCCCTCTTTCCTTAGCTGGCCAAACGCTCGCTTCGTCCTTTCTGCACTGTCTGCAGCCGCCACTTCAAGACCCCTCGCAAGTTTGTGGAGCATATGAAGTCCCCTGAGCACAAAGAGAAAGCCAAAGAGGTAAGACTGCCTGAATGGAGAGCTGCGCAGGACTGGAGGCAGCTACACTATGGAGCAGGTTAACTTTTCACTTCCCTGACTATTGCAGGGATGAAAGGAACTCATGCAGTTCTTCCAACCCTGTTTTAATTTTCGTCTTTTGCTGGACTTCAATTGTTAGACCTTAAAGAAATTGAGTGAAAAAGGGACAAGGAGTTAGATGTGTCTAGAAGCTAGACAGCTTTCTGCCTCTGTTGCAGTCCCTTCTACTGGTCACATGCAGTCTGTTCAGAGTCTGGGGTCTTCCTTGGTTAAATGGAGAGCGCAAAGATGATCTGATCTTTCTTTTCTATACCTGACAGGTGAGGCTAGGAGAGAAGGAGTTGGGCAGCCCTGAAGATTCGGAGGAGTTGATCACAGTGGATGCTGTTGGTTGTTTTGAAGATGATGATGAGGAGGAGGAAGAGGAGGAGGGAGGAGCTGGTGAGGAGGAAGACCTTGATGTAGTGCTGACAGAGAATGAGGATTCTGCTGCCCAGCAGGTATGCCATGCAAAAGGAGAAGGAATGACCTATCTGAGAATCTGCTGTGGGGATCCTGTGACTTAGTTGGTCTTGGCTGGTTGACCTCAGGGTTTCAAAAGTTCAGTCAGCCTTGCACCCTGCAGCAGGAGGGTGAAGGCTCTGGGCTGTCCCAGAGCACAGGACAATGCAAAAGAGAATCAGGCACTATATGTGGGATACAGGAGGGTGTTTCTGCTGTGCTGTACAGCTCCTACTAGTATCTTCAAACATTATGTTGTTGAGGAGCATAAGCAACATTTTTTTGAGGGAAAGAATTTCTGACAAAGACGTTGACATAGTCTCTTTGAATAGCCCAGCAGTAGCTTGGTCTCATAGCAAATGTGTGGAGGTTTATCTTGATAAATATTTTCCCAGTAGAGAGCAGTTACCAAGAAGGGGGTACATGGCTAAGCTACTTCAGGCTTGGTGTTCAAGGGGCGTTTTTACCCCTTGTAATGAAGTGGCCTGCTGACATTGGGTTTTGTATCTGGCCCTAACCAGATGTTGTGCAACGCCGTCTCTGGTATGTGAATCCTCTGGTTTGCTCCCAAGCTTACCAGGAAAATGTAAGAGTCCAGGAAGGGAATTGGCATAGATACAGTAGGCACTAATGTTCTTTTGGTTTCCAGACTGGGCTGAAAGAAGTGTCTTTGGAGGATTACGAAGGAAGCGAAAAGTATTGTCCAGACACAGCTTATGGTAAGCAAGCAGAGTTAAGCACAAAGGCCCACAGAGCCTTCTCTGGCCACATGCTGTACCTGTAAGAGAGGGTAGTCTCTACCTACTGCTGTAACAGCTTCTTGGGCCATGTTGCTCCAGCATCTGCATCGGGCTGGTGCAGGTTGCTGCTGCCTGGAGGAAGAGCTGAACGTTGCTTTATTGCTGTGTGATAAACATCAATCACATCCCTATGTTTTGTGAGCTGCCTTTTGCTTTGAAGAAGAAAGGATGAGAGCCAGATACCTTCCTAAGGTAGGAAATGGAACAAGTAGGGCAGGAGTACTGAAGAAAGTAGGTAGCAAATGAGGGACGCTCTGAAGATGGAGCCTGAAAGCATATTGATTAGAATGCTTTCCAACAGAAATGCAGCTTGTATAGAGATACTGAGCAGTACTGACAGTATTGAACTCTCTGCCAGAGCGCAAACTGTGCATGTTTCCTCCGCTTCAGAACTCCCACGCTCTACCTAGCGGTTATTCAGACATGTTGCTGGACTGGTGGGCAGTGTTGCTTCCAGATGGCTGTCTCAGGTCCCCACCCTGTAAGAGATTCTGACTTCAAACCTCTAACGGCCACTCGTGTTGTGAGGAGGGCAGCTCTGCAGAGGCTGTTTTGTGCCCAAGGAGAGCTCTGTTTACACCAATATTCCCTATCGCTGTAACCTTCCACTATCGTGTGGCAGATGGAATAATGATTCATGCTGTGAATGTTCTCTGCGTGTTCCTCTTGCGCGCCTGCTGTCTTCTGCTTGGTTTGATCCCATTACATTAGATCACATGTTCTCTGTAGTTTTCCATTGTATTCTTTTTTTCCTTTTTCCCCCTCTTAATGCTGTGTAGTTTCTTTGCTCTGGCAGCCAGATTTCTCTCTGAATATCAACCACACAGCCATTCCATGGTAAGATGAGATATTCAGCAAGTCATCTTGCAAATCCCTGATTAACAGAGGCAAAGCTTTCCACTTTTCTTTTTCTCCCTCCCCTTCCCTTTTAACATGCTTTCATTATTTGAGTTCCATTCAATGTGATCTGTGATTTCCCTTTACCCCTCCCGTTTCGCAGGCCTGGATTTTCTGGTCCCCGTCGCAGGTTACCTCTGCAGGCTGTGTCACAAATTCTACCATAGCGACTCTGCTGCCCGGCTCGCACACTGCAAGTCCCTGATGCATTTTGAGAACTTTCAGGTTAGACCCTTTGGCGATTGCATGGCCTGGCATTTGTTACCCCCATGCGTGTCTCTTCAGCGAATCCACCACGTTAGCTGTCTTGTCTTCAGTTCATTTCCATCATCCTTGGTGTCTATTGTGCTGTAGCTTTCTCCTGGTGTGCTCTGTGTTTGTCTCCCATCACCCCTGTAGATCTAAAACCAGTCCAGTCCTGCTTCCCAGCTACTGCTGCTGTCATCTTGTTGCCTATTTCTGGCTGGAAATCTTCCTCAGAGTGTCTGCTCTGTTTGCTGAAACTGTGGAGTCTGTCGTTAAGTCTAGGCCTCTTCTCTGTTAGACAGATTACAGGTGGGTCAAGATGGGGAAAGAACAAGAGACAGAGGCTGTTCCTTTTAAAGAAATCTGGTACATACACATCTTCTCATGCGATACTGCAGGAACAGCTCCTTTAGCCAAAATTGTGGGTGTGATTCATCCATGAAGGCGGCCTGGTAAAATCAGATACTCACCTTAGAAATCTGAAAATTTAACATTACAGACTCTTTATGTGATGGAAGCTACAAGCTGGTGAGAGTTCATTTGGTCCCCAGCGTCAGCCTGCAACAGGAAGTCAGTCTGTCTGTCTGCTGCTACCCTCTCCTAGAAACTCCTTAGCACAAAGCTCTGCCAACTGATGCTGTTCCTTTGCTTTATTGGCTCCACCTGAAGAAGTCGTTTTGCCCCTTGCTGCTTTTGTATCTAGAAGCTTTTCCTACTGGGCTGGCCTGGAATCTGCCTCCATCGTTCTGTCCTTGTTGACTTGCCAGGGGGTGAGGGGCCTGGATTCGTACCTTGTGGTGGGTACGCAGGGCTTGCACTGTCTCAGCCCTCTCCCGTGACCGCTGCCCTGGGCCCTGCCTCTGCAGAATGGTATTCCCTGACCCTGGCAAGGAGGGAGGCTCCCACACTGACTTTGTCCTCTGCCTGCACCCAAAACCTGCTCCAACAAAAGCCACTGTGCTTCCCTACCCACTTTTGATAGTGTTTAAAAAGAAAACACCCCCCCCACACACACACCCTCCAACCCCCCAAAACTTTGTCTTTTTCTTCTAGTCTTCAGACAGGTTAACTATTCCTAGTCAACCGTCACTGCCTCCAGCAAGGGGTGGGGTGCTGCAGAAGCCAGCACTTCGAGCAGTGGATTTGGAATGGCAAGTAGCAGGAGACCACAGATATTCCTTCATGGTTGCTCATCTTCTCCCACTCCTGCAGCTAGTCATTTCAGGAATGAAAGAATTGGCCTTGCATTTTCCCTGGCTTATTTTACATCAGCTTAGAGTGAAACTGCAGCAGCAGTGTGTATGCCTCCCTTTTGGCCTACTTAGAGCTGAAATCAGACGCTCTTCAAATGGATGCCGGAGTCATCTGGGGGGATTATTTATGACAGGAGTCCAACGTGAAATATCTGCAGGCAGATAACTATTATTCTTGGCTGCCTTAGGTGCCTTGGGGTTGTCACAGAGTTAAATCATTGCCAGTTTCTGGGGTACTCTCATCAGAGTAGCTCAGCAGAGGGTTTCAAAGCAGAGAATTGTCTGCTGGTGAGGCAGTTCACAGCATCACTCTGAAAACAAATTGGCATGCTTGCACCTGGTTTAGTTTGGGTACCACATTATGACTTGACTGATCTAGTTCCAATGCGTTATGATATTGTGCATATCCCACTATTTGAGGGATAAAGAACAAGCCTGCAGTGGTGAACCGAATTACAATGTAAAGCTGCCCATCTGATGTGCTGCAATTCCACATTGCAGACTACAGTAGCACTGCTTAAAGCAGTGCTGAAAGCCAGTGCGCTCAAAATAGTTTCCTTAAATTGTCAGCTCTAATGCTAGTGCCAGTTCAAGGGATCCTTTAGCAGAAAGCTGAAAGTGAGTTGATTGCAGAGGGAACTGCTATGGAAAAGAGGGAGCTTTGTTTATTCCTTTAGCTCATGCTCTGTCTGCGTCTTGAAGACCAGATTCCTACTGCATGTTAGATAGCTACACAGTGTTGCTGTTTTTCTGAAATCCTGTCTTGAAAATGGCTAGTAGCCGTTTTAATCTCTTTACAGACCTCTACTGGTTCATGATGATAGCGAGTGCAAATGAGTAATTTTATTGATGATATGCTTACCTTCATTCTGTAGAGAACCTCAGTACCTTGTAACAAGAAGATATTCTTGTATCTTAGTGTTCCTGTCAGCAGTTTCACTGACTGCACAGATTGTGTCAACAAAGTGAAAAAATCTTAAGCTTTCAACTTCAGTCTTGCTTTGGCTGATAAACATTAAATCACACTTCTGTAGCTGAGGGCAGTGCATAGCCTCATGTATCCAGGGTACTTGTCTGGAGTTATGTCCTGGCAGTTGCTGAAGCAAGAGCTGTCACTTGCACCGTTACATCTACAAAGTCCTGAGTCTGATTGAGATTAACAGTTGCCAAAACGTCATTTTTCCTCAGGAGCCACAGGTCTGCCATGCACTCGCTCAGCATTAAGTAATGTGAGAGGGACTTCAGTTTTTAATATCTCGCCACTTTTCCTCACAGGAGCTGACCCTTCTCTGCTTGAAAGCCTCAGCAGCCAGGCCAGGAGAGCTGCCGAGACAAGTTGTGCCCCTGCAAATTCTAGCTGCCACTCACCACTGTTTTTGTACAGGTTTTCCTGGACCAGCTACTACTTGCTGCAGTGACAGTAGCTCAGCTGGGCTTGTCTCTCATGTTGGTTTGTTTGTATTTACAGAGATACAAGGCAGCAAGGCATCGTGCCACAGCTGCCTACCCCGAGGCTCCTTTGCATTCCCAGGGCTCCAGCTCCCAATTGCTGGATGATCCAAAACAGCCTCCTGCTACAACAGCAGAGACCAGCAAGAAGATGAATGATGATCATGGGATAGACAAGGAGGGTACAGAGCTGTCAGCCCTGCAAGAACAAGCTTTGAGGTCTCCGGAGGGTAAGGGTGAGCTGGCCACCTCTGTAGCAGAGGGTGAAGACCTAGCCAGCATGACTGACGACCTATGTGGAATTATGGTTGCAGAAGAAGAAAATCTACAGGAAAAGAGCAAGTCTGCTACCACTAGTGCTGACTGCCCACTCCCTGAAGAGAACCGCATCATAGGGGAGTTGTTGGGACACGCTGCGTGTAAGGAGGAAGCCAGTGCAGCCAGGCAAAGGGAAGGCATGGATGACCACCAGGATCCAGAGAGTGGAGGGGGTTTAGCACAGAGTGAGGCAGCAAACACAGGCCAGGAGGCAGCAGCAGAGCCTTCCTCCCTAGCCAAAGGTGAGACAGCTGGTCTTACCTCTGCTGGGTGCAGACGCTCTACTAGGCGCAAACCCAGATAGAGTGGCCTTAAAGGGAGAGTCCTTTACATACGATATTTGCTGGAAATGTTTATTTTCTGAGTCTTTTAATAGAGCAAAAACCTTCAACTTTACTGCTGTTTTTATTTTAAGAATAAAATAAGCCTGGCTTTAGCGTGTCTAATACAGGATGGTGTTGGTTATTACTTGTACAGTTGGGATACAGCAATTATGTGGAAAGACTGAGGCTTGAATTGTTGAACCTGAAAGAAGACGGTAATGTGATTTCCACAGGGGACAAAGTTCATGAAGTAGATCGATGTGGACTTATTTTTCACTAAGAATTCTTTGTAGTTCCTCTCACTTCCTTCCCAGGCAGAGGAAAAACTTATCTCTTGGGAGACCGTGTGCCCAATTCTGCTTCTCAGAACAGTTTCCTTTCAAAGATGCACACTGTTGGACAAGCACCGTGTACTAAGCTAGGCAAGAATGTGCATCTTGGTCCTTTGTTAATACTACAAGGCTTAACACAGTCTGTTCTCATAGTGGAGACTCTCAGGAACAAATTTTGTTTCAAACTGATTTTAATAAAACAGATTTCTTATAAATAACTTCTTTAACTTTCCAAAAAAATCCTTTAACTCTACAGAAGTAGAACAGTAAGACTTGCTTTGCAGCGCTGGCCCCAGGGCATCCTGACAAGATCACAAAGTTCCAGACCAGAATGCTTATGCGTACTCTTGCTAAAATGTACAGGGAGGACTGCTCTCAGCCCACGGCAGACAGGCCTGCCTCTCTGCTCTGTATAGCTAATGCCGTGGTGGGGGCTAACCAGGCTGCTCTGCCTCTCGCTAATGCCCGAGTCCTTAATGGCAGCTTAAAGAGTTAGGAAGCTTCCAACATCACCCTGGTAGCTTGTCTCATCTGCTTGGAAGAGGATAGAAGTGTTCAGTGATCTGGGACCATCTGCCAATATTTCTTACATCACAGTTAATGTGAGTAATGGGGAAGCTGTATTCTCAAGGCAGGAGCTGGCCTAGGGCCTCCCTCTCCAAGTCTGTCACCAGAGCTACACTTAGGGGCAAGACTGAAGTCAGGACAGCTCCTGCCTATGGTGCTTTTTTAGGGAAGAGGCTAGAGCCCTAACACTCCTTGCTTGGATTTAACAGTGTAAAAGAGCAAAGATAATTTTTCCTCTTTGTGAAGAGGGTCTGCTTGCAAACAACCTGCATGGCATCAGGTTTCCTACACACAGCTTTAACCAAGCAGCAGAAAGAACGAGCTCACCTACATCCACATACGTGCTTCTGCACCTATCGTACAGCTAAAGAAAAACAACATGGAACTGGAGGGCAGGACACAACCACAGGAAGGAACAAGTAACAGGCACAAGGTACCTCTTCTATTCAAGTTTTACGTTAAATTGGTGACCAGTAAATGTCCCCTTAGCAATACCAGCTGAGAGTTTGTGGCCTGCACACTAGATGGGAGGCTGTGATCCCTGCACATCAGCTTCCATGTTCTGCTGCTCACTCTGCTGCTGGAACTCCAGGCGGGTCTGGCGGTTGGACTCTAGCAGTTCTTTCAAGCAGGCGTGCAGATAATCATTCTTCTCCTCCAGGTGATCCAAGCAGGAGTTGATCTGGTCCAACATGGAGTTTATTGCTGCATATTCTAAAAGGAAGGGAAATGAGAGACTGAACAATGTAAGTATATTGTCACTGCAGTCAGTGAAGGCAGCACAAGCTCTTGCAAAACATGCCCACAGCATTTTGGCTGTGCCTTATTTGCCACTGGGTGGGTGAAGTAAAATGCAACTGAATCCTGCATGTGTTGTGCTCCCTGATCAAACGAGACCAATGGACAGCTGGAGGACTGGTACCAAGACCTAAGGCAAGTTACCTGGGCAGCCCAAACCCATTTTCGGTGTATCTGACAGCCTTTGATCTCATACATAAATAGCTGACCACAGGCTGAGTGCTAGCGCGCAGCGATCCGCATTGCAACAGTACCAAATAAATCCCAAGGACAAGTTGGCCTTTTTAGCTGCCTTAGGGATCATCTTTCCTGACGAGGATGCAGGCGTTTTGGCAGCATGCCGAAGTGTTTACATTCTGTGAATTATTTGTGCAGGGCTCCCAGGCTGGGATGTGCTTCACAAGGGCCTGGCTGGGGTCAGACTGCCGAGACAGCACAGCCATTGCTGTGGCAGGAGCAGGAATGAGCCCAAAGGTGCTGGTAGTGGCACCATTATTTCCAAAGGGAGGTAACTGTGGGGCACTAGGTTCAACCACAGGATTTTCATGCACCATTAAGGCTTTGGGTACTTCAGATTAAAACCAAACTTATTCAGGATGATCCTGACAGTTGGTTCCCTAGGTACAGTTTCTTATTCATAGCATTTGTTTCAAGTGCAGAAATGTTAGCTTCAGTAAAATGGTATTTCACAGGGATGCGTATCACCACTGTTAATCAGATGAAGTTAGCTGTGCTACTGTGATGAAACACTTGCTTTTGGATTGCTCCAAGCAATATTCATACAATCCTAAAGAATAACAAGAAAACAAACTGAAAAACTGACAAGATAAACCTCTGATGGCAAGTTACTCAGGAACCCTAGGGGGATACAGGAGACCCCAGGCGAAGCCAGTCCCATGTTCCCTTCTGAAGCTGCACAGGCTGAGCGAGCGCAGGGAGGCAGGCATCGAGCTGTGGCCCGTGGGCTGATGTTTGTGAGGATCGTGCGCTGCAGGACAGGGAAAGATGCTTACGTGGGTGAGACAATCCCACACCTCACCGGCTGGGGCTGGCTCCTCTCCACCCGGCTCCTCCGAGCAGCTTGGGGGAGCATCAGAGCCAAGTGTGACACACACAGTGCCTGGCTGGAGCGCTGCTCTGAGCTAACGGAGAATATAGAGAAAGCGAGGCAGGTGAGGATTGAGCTGTGGTGAAATCCCCCAACCTCACAAGCCCAACCTCGCCCCTCTCAGGTGCCCCCTTGACACTTCCATAGGCAGAGTGCCCTCCTGCCCAGTGCACTAGGCCCGGGCGCTGCCATTACCGGCAGCTTCAAAAGAACTGTGAATATTTAAATATTGCAGTCATTTGCACTACCAATAGCTAAGGAGAAGTTTCATTATAATAAAATTGTTCTCCTTTACTTATACTACCTTGGAGCTATTCACAGCAGCATTGCAGTCTTAAATTTTTTGGAGAATTGCATACATAGCATTTAAGCTTTTTTATAAAAGTTTGGCCTTGCAGGTATATGCAGAGGTAGCATTATGAGCAAGAGCACTGCTGATGTCCTTGCATTTAAAAAACTGTCCGACAAACACATTCTTTCCAAAAAGGTGGCAATTACCAGTATTTTTCAAACCCTCTTTCAAGGTACGTGAGAACATCCGTAAGTTAGAGCTCTCTACTTCAACCTAGTATTTCATGCACCATGTTCCAATGAAATGGTGAGCAGATATGGAAACTACTTCTGACAGGTGATATTCATCAGCTTGGCAAGAAGTCTGTAATCCCAGCAGAAGCCTAATTATTCTCAGTGCCTAGAGCTCAAGCAAAGGCTATATAAGTTGTACAGCTTTGGGCAGTGGAAAAAAAAATATTAACAATTTTAAAATAATGTGTAAAAACATTTTATTTGATTTGTCTTCTGTTGGTTGCAAGCTTGGTGTATTTTTATGGAAATGTAACCACATCCCCTAATGAGAACGTTGACCAGGAATATGGCAATTGTGTTGTTTCCTCCTCTGTATTCTTACAAGAACGGCTGCCAAAAATAAGGTTTCCGATTTGAGATCAAGGAAGTGATCCACAGCTTCAGCTCCACAAGACCAGGAAATAGCTACAGACCTTTACAACCAGCTACTGCACACAAAGTGCCTGCTAATTAAAGGCCGAACAACTTAATGCAGAGACCCAATGTAGAGCAGATTTAGTGACTTTCTCCATCACATCCAGTGTGTCTCTTAGCTCTTCAAAAAGTCTGAAACACAAATCACTGTGATGATACAAAGCAGTGAACACTCCAAGGGTGTTTCAGGACAGAAATGATCCTCCTGTCACTGCAGTTGGATCACAGCCACAACTACTGAGATTCACCTGCGCGGGTCACACCTGGAGATGGAATGGTGTTTTGGGAAACAGCACAACCCAAATCTTCACCATTTTCAAGAGAAGAACAGCAAAGTGTTTACCCTTTGAAAGATTTCCAATTTTAAGAGCGACCTGCACATACACATTACAGCTCTGCCGCTGTCTCACTTCCTCCATTGGCTTTTTCTAACTGGACAGGACAGTATCAGAAATTTCATACCTAAGCGCTGTGGAAATGCCTGAAAGTGGAATTTGCCCAGCTAATTGCATCTAGCTCACTTTTTCCACCCACGACTACTTGTCCCAGACCTGCCCACATGATCTGGCCTGCGGTTTCAAAATCTGAACATCCTCTTTCTCCTTGGTCATCCGCACCCCGTACACCAGCAAAAGCACAGAATCATCTTTTCACAACAGAAAAAAAACCAAAAAAACAAAATACCCCCAAGGCAGCACGCAGGAGCTCACTGCCCCGTCGCTGGGCGGGAATCGTCCCAGCCCCGTTTGGTTTCAAAACCTACACCGGCCCCGCAGCCCCTCACCTCCCGCCGCCGCGCAGCGGGCGCACCCTGGGCCTCGGGCGCCGCTCCCAGCAGAAGCGGCAAAACATCTGGGCGCATCTGGGCCTCGCCACCCGCGCCGGCCGGCCCACGGGCCCGCGCCAGGCCACTCGACCCCACCGGGGTCCCAGGCCAGGCCAGGCGGCACTGCCCCGGGCCGCCCCCACGCACCTTCCTCCCCGAAGCTGTCCCCGTCCTCGTCCTCCTCATCGTTGCCGCCGGCGCCGCCCACCCCCACGTGCGGCTCCCCGTTCGGCCCCGCCATCCCGCCGCCCCGCGCGACGCCGCCGCCGCCGCGCGTCGGAACCGCCCGGACGGCGCGTCGGAACCGCCCGCAGGACCGCTAGCCAATAGGAAAGCTCGGCACCGCGCTCGTCACGCAGGCCGGCCGACGGGCGCTGGGGTAAAGCCTGTGGTTAGAGGGCAGGGCGCCGGGCGGAAAGCTGCGCGGGCGAGAGCGACGAGCGGCCCCTGAGGGCAGCGCGCAGGGGTGCGCAGCTCCGCGCTCCCCATTTCTCGGGTGTTTTCCCCAAGCGCGTTCCCAACGCGAAGCTGTTTCCTTGCCCCGCGGTGTCTTCAGCCAGGCCTCCCTGCCCCCAGGGCTGTCCCAGCCACAGCACACACTGGCACAAACCAGTGCATTTGGGCACAGGGCGAAGTTGTCCTCAGGGACCACCATGGCACTCAGCACTTCTTTCCTAAGACAACGTATGATCTATATGAGATCGTATATACGTGAGGAGTCTCCCCAGGCCGCTCTGCGGGTGCTGAGGCTGCAGCAGCAAGGGCTTTGCTGCTGAAAATGCAGCCGTGTCACCGGCCCTGCTTCGTCCGCTGAGTGGTTTGAACACCCTCAGGTCACCTTCAGACCTCCTCTTCCCTGAAGGAATGAGCGCAATTCACTTTGCCCTTCCTTGTCTTTGGCCCAGTATCAGTCGTACCTCAGGCGACCTGAGGAGATCTAATTGCTGCGTGTTTTTTTCATCCCTGGGAGATGAAAATAACTTGCAATTAGAGCATTAATTCAAGCAGCGCTCCTGAGATAAACCTGGTTTGAGCACCCCGTTATTAAGTGGGTATTTGGGGCAAGGAAGAAAGAAAAGGTTATGTCCTCATTTAACACCACAGCCAGCTCTTCTCCTTTCTGTGGGGTAACCCCGCTGCGTGCTGCTGAGTTGGGCCCATATTGTGCCCCAAGCAGGGAAATTGAACATTAGTGTAATTAATGGACAATGAAAAAGACGACAACTTTCAGCGTGAAGGTTTGCACTCGCACTGTGGGTACGTGCCGGCCAGAAGCAGCAAGCAGCCCCCGCCGGGCAGGACGTGCTTCCAGAGAACAGATTATTTTATCTCCACTTTAGGCTTCGGTGTCTTCTTAGCGAACCCGGATTTTCTAATCACCGCGAGAGCGCGGGGAAGCGCTCCCTGCGGCTCTCTGCAGCCAGAGGGCCTCGCCGCACCCGCCCGCTGTGGAGTTCAACACCATTGCGGCTTCTTTTACCTCAGCGCGGCGCCGGTGCCGCCACTTCGGGGGCGGGGGACGCGCGGGGGTGGGCGGTCCCTTTAAGCCCCGCCCTCGGGCGCCCGCCCGGGCCGCGCCGGGAAGATGGCCGCTGCCGGCAGGGCCTGGAGGGCTGCCGCGCTGCTGCCGCCCTGGCGGC
>JAVKLA010000052.1:13799003-13918171 GCA_034782735.1 Sagittarius serpentarius
CGCGGCAGCAGCAGCAGCAGCAGGAGGAGGAGGCGGCGGCGGGGGCCGCCTGCTGCTGAGCGCTGCCTTCGCGCTGGGTGGCGGCGCCGGCCTCTACCTGGCGGCGCGGCACCGCCTGCGAGAATACTCGGCCGCTGAGGTAACGCGCCGCTGGGCCCCGCTCGCCGCCTGAGGCGGCTCCTCCCCGCCCGCGGGCTGCGCTTTCCTTCCCTCCCGGCCGCCCCCCCGCGGCTCCTGCCGCCTCCATCCCCGCCTGCTTCCCCGGGTGCCTGCCCTTCCCGAGCCCCCGGGCCCTGGGGCGGCCCGGGCCCGGCCGCGGCGCTGAGCCCCCGGAGACAGAGCTTCAGGGAGGGCGCGGAGCGGTTTCTTCCGGCTTTGCGGATGAAGCGGTTGCTCTTGCTGCGGTTTCAATGAGGAAACCGCATAAAATTGTGTAAAGGAGGCCCCGGCAGCACTCTCCTTGAGGAGCTGTAAGGAACGCCTGTCGGAAAGGGAGAGCTTGCTGAGGATGTGAAGCAGCATTGTCTGTTGTTGCTTTTTCCCAGCACCCGCGGAGGGTTGTGTAACCCAATAAATGGCAAATGAGAAGCAAAGTGAGATGACTGCATTTGTTTTATAACGTATGACTAATGATTGGCATGGCCTGTCAGATCGCTGAACTGTAGCAGTGTTGGAAAACATCCCTCACCTGATGCCTCACTGTCTGTGCTGCCCTGGGTTCTCCCTGCCTTGTCTCAGTTGTGCACAGGTTGGTTGATCCCGGGAATCTGAAATTGGGCAGATGCATGCCTAAAATCAACAGCAAACTCTCTTTCTGCTCTCTCCACCCTCTGGCTTCAACAGAGGTTACTGGAGGGGGGAAAATGGGATTTAAAAGGCTATTTTGGTTTTGATTTAAGGATGATTAAAATATGGTTGTGTTTTTCTTTAGTTTCAGAATTGTGTATAGAGGGGTAAGCTGTCTGGATTTAACTTCTTTTTTCTGGCTGTGAGTAGGAGTTTCAAGCAGATTAAATAGATGTTTAGAAAAACAGGTATTTGGTCCCAGTGGAAAGTGAATATTTGTGATGCCATTTGAAGAAAGCATTTGTTAGCCAAGATATTTTGGTGATCAGATGTTGAAAGTGAATGTCAATGACTATGACTTCATGACAAATGTAAGGGTGGAAGGAAGGTAATATTTATATTTTTAGTAGAAAATGGAAGTTCTGATCTTTTCTTTCCCCAGCTGCCTGCAGGGAGCCTGCAGCTCACTCTCTACCAGTATAAAACATGTCCTTTCTGCAGCAAAGTCCGAGCTTTTCTTGATTATCATGGACTGCCCTATGAAATCGTGGAAGTGAACCCGATAATGAGGAAAGAGATAAAATTTTCTTCCTACAGAAAGGTTCCTATCCTGCTAGCCAATGCTGGAAGCCCTCTGGTAAGTCTTACTATGTTGAAAGCTTGATTTCCCCACAAGCAGTGGTTTGGAGGCTTTGTCTCTGTCATGTCTGTGTGGTTTATCACATGCAATGTAATCTTTAGATCATCTTTTATTCTCTCAAGAGCCTAAGATTTGTTTCTTGCTTCATGGTTTCCTATGCCTTGGCCTTATTAGAGTTTTTTGTTGGCCTTTCTTACAAGGCACGTTGTTTGTGTAGTGACTAATGCAGTGATGATCTAGCTTCTATCAGCCCTTATGCAGGACATACTGTTTGTACCAGTGGTAACAGAGACTGCTTATATCTTGTGGGAAAAGAATGAGATCTCAAGAATACTGAAGATTCAACTTGCCTTTTTTTTTTATGTTGGTGTTGCCTTCCTCCTTCACTGCCAAGAGCCTAAATCCAAAACCCACTAGTATTACATGTGCACCTGACCCTCAGGTCCTCTGTTGTCAGAATGAAAGACAAGTTTGAAGTGATACTCTGAAACAATCACAGAAGAGATCTGAATGTAGGGCTCTCTTTAGATGTGCAGGGATCTTGTGGAAATGCTTGGGGGGGAAAAGGGACTGCAGTACTAACTTGGAGCCTCTGCATGCAGGGGAAAAGGTTTTGAAGAATTTCCTTTTCAATTTCACCAACTTCTTTTAAAAAAAGTTTGTCTTAATTCTGTTTTTCAGCAATTGAATGACTCTTCCGTGATCATCAGTGCGATAAAGACCTATCTCATTTCCAGGTAAGAAAATGGGATGATGGGAGAAGAGTTTATTGTGAATGGCCCTAGTGAAGTAGAGATTAAGAAGACTCTATCAGAGTCGGTCATAAGTGTCTTGCTGTCCTTGGTCTCTGAAGCTCTGGGTGTTCGGCCCAGCAGGCCTGACCCTGGCTGTGGTGGTGTGGATGGTGCCTATATATGTTGTGATGTATGTGCAGTAAAGAAAACTCTTCCAGAAATACTCTTTTTTCACCTGTGCGATTCTCCTTGCACAAAACCTACTTAAACATGGACTAGTGTTAGTCCTGGAACTAAGCTTACATTTAGCCAGTTATAACATCTAGAATGAAATAAAATTGCTGTACCTGTGGCATGTCCTTTAGGTCCGTGCTACAAAGCACTTGAGAATGGTAGCTAGTTTTATGCCTGCAGAAATTTCTGTTCTGACAGAGACAAAACAAAGGTATACACACTAATAATAGTTATTTGCAAGTAGCTGTTCCAGTCTCTTTTCAAAACTTATTCATATAGATTATGCACCTTGTGCACTTATTTTTAGAATAATGCGTTTTAAAGTGTGTATCTTTCAATCCGTCGTTTGCTCTTGCTCAGTTTTTTAGCAGCCAGATCAGTGCTAACTGGGTTTCTGTCCACAGGAGGAACAGCTTAGAAGAGATCGTGTCCTTTTATCCTCCTATGAAAACTGTGACTGAGCAAGGCAAGGAGGTATTTGAGTATGGGAATAAATACTGGCTCATGCTGGATGAGAAGGAGACAAAACGAGTCTATCCTGTCAAAGAAGTGAGAGTGTAAGTGCTCCTAAGTTTCTGGGCTCTCCAAGTAGTGTCACAGCCTTCTCCATATGTACTTGGGGATGATGTAGAGATAAAATCCTGCTGGTGCTGACAAATCCTGTCACACCCCCATTAGTGTTTAAAACGTCAGTAGTTAGAGTGGTTTTGCTGCGTTTCTTACGTAATTTGAAACAGTGCTGTTAGATGGCCTAGTTCCCATTGTCATGGACATGCTAGCCTTCAGTTGCCTCCAGTTTTCTTCTTGGCCTTTCCTTTATGTCACAGGGGAATGCTATGGAGCACTAGTTTCCCTTTCTGCTTTCTGCTTTAGTTTTCTTACTGGGAGAAGCAGCTAGTGCTCTATCTTAGTCTTAATTTTAGCTTAAGATTGGAGGAGCCTTGCCAAAGATAATGATCCTGAGTGCATTTCAGAGAGGTCACCAGAGCACAAGGCTGGGCAGGAGTTTCTGACACGTTTGTCCTTGGCAAAACCTCTGGGTAATGCCACTGTGATTCTGCCTGCCTCCTGTGGCCCTGCAATCTGTACTTCATTCACTGAAAAGTTTCTTCCTTTGGAATGCTTGCAGGGAAGAAATGAAGTGGAGAAAATGGGCAGATGATTGGCTTGTTCACCTCATCTCCCCCAACGTTTACCGTACCCCGAGAGAAGCCTTGGCATCTTTTGATTACATTGTGCGTGAGGGGAAGTTTGGCACAGTGGAAGGTTTCTTTGCCAAGTACGTGGGGGCTGTTGCCATGTTCTTCATTAGCAAGAGGCTGAAGAAAAGGTTGGTACCACCGAGCACCAAGTACACAAGAGGTATAGTTCTGTAACCTTAGCTATGAACCCCAGATGTCAAAGGAGAGAACATCAGTGTTTTAAATCAAACCATTTATCCAATGTGAGTAACAGCCGTACTTCTTTAACTGGAGGTACTGAACTCCTCTACTCATCTACTATTTAACCACTAACTGCCCCCTTCACTCTCAAATACCTTCCTAATTCCCAGGCAAAGACCAGCCAATAAGATTAGAGATGATAAAAGGTTAAAGAAAAAAAAAAAGCAGCCCTACTGTCTTCAAACTAGTTCTTCTCTTTATCCAGACATCACCTTCAAGATAACGTCCGAGAAGACTTGTATGAAGCAGTTAATGACTGGGTAAAAGCTGTTGGCAAACATCGACTGTTCATGGGTGGAAACCAGCCAAACCTTGCTGACTTGGTAAGGGGTTAATTCCTGCGTTTATTGTTAGGTGTATTACAAATCATCCAGTTACTCATCTGTGTGAAATGGTTCATACAAATGTAGGCACCGAAGGTGAGTTACATGAGATACACGTCCTTTGTGCAGTAATACAATTCCCACGTGAAGGGGACTTAATGTTCCATAGGACTGTATTTGTTGTTTTCCTCCAGAGAAATGTTTCTTAAGATGGAACCTGCAGTTCCCATCTGCAGGTGGATGTTACTGATCATGTGGAAGCATGATAAAAGCAAGTTATAAGCCAGGACACTGCTCTGGCTCATGAATGCTGGTGAATAAAACCTCACACCTGCACAGGTTTTATTACACTCAGTGCTGCTGGGGTTTCCTTTGCAGGCAGCAGTGCACAGCGGAGCAGGGTTCATCTCCTGCACCAGCAGTTCTTCTGGGAATGCAAGTGAAGCATTTCACACCAGGGCTTCATGCAAAATTGGAATTAACTTTTGCCCCATAGCTGCACGTAGATCCTGATCTTTCCTTACTGTTTCTTCATGGAAAAACATGCATATTCTTAACTACCTTTCTGCCATTCAGTCTTCCTTGCAAAGTGGAGTGGTGGAGCAGATGGTAGGACAGGGAAAGAGCCTGACTGGTTAGGCTATTGAGACATTCGTTGGTACCCTAAGCCATTCTCCCTGCTGACTCTTTGTGTTGTTCTAATCTTTATCCTCTGGCACAGGCAGTGTATGGGGTCCTCCGAGTTATGGAAGGGCTGGAAGCCTTTGACGACATGATGGTTCACACCAAGATTCAGCCTTGGTACCAGCGCATGGAAGAAGTCATTCGAAAAGCTGAAGTTGCAGTCTGATGCCAGCTGCAGCTGCCTTCCTGAAGTACTTGCATGGTAAAAAAAACTTCAGAAGGAATGACATTTGTCTTTTAAGAGTTGAATGGACTGGTCACACCTGATGGACTGACATGCAGGCAGAGAGACTGTCCCATTTAGAATATCAAGTCGCAGTGAGCAGAAGGGATCCAGCTGGGTGTGTGTTTGAACATGGTATTTAGAAGGACGGGGACAGGTAAAAGGAAGGGATCTCGGACACTGCTGGAAAGGAGAAGCTCTGAACTGAAGAATGAAGCAAATAGGCTTCTTTTAGGTGAGAGCCATTCTCGGAGCAGGTTACTGTAAAAGCAAGATGCTCTTGGCTAGTAATTGTTACAGCCATATCAGATATGGTGGGTCTGAGCAGCTTTAGCTTCAGGCTGTCTTCCACTACTCATCCATGTCATCCAAAGTGTTTTCCTGAGACACTGGATACTAGTCTTCAAATGACAATTTTTCCTGCAATAGAATCCAGTAAGCCCAGTGCTGAGGGAACTAGAGGAATCTGCGATGCTGGGAAAGGCATCGTTCCTATGACAGAAGCGATGCTGCACTCAGCAGATTGTATGCTTTTACTTTTCCATGTAAACAGTTCTTTCAGTACTTGATTCTGTACGGTCTGCAAGGATAAAGGCTTGCTTCTTTCTGTGCCCTTTGTGAGATCTGTGAATTCCTGCGTTACCCGTTATGCTCGGAAAGCACACCCCACGCAGAAATCACTAATGCAGAGCCGTTACTTGAAAGATTTATCTTGCATGAAAGCTCTCTGGAATACCCCTGAAAATCAGTTTCGTTTTGTTTTGGAAAAAGAAGGTTTAAGAGCAGTCTGCATGCCGGTGGGATCTCTAGGTGTTTCTGCCGTGCAAGAGTAACGAAGGATTTGCTGTCATAGCACTCGGATTAGGAGCCATCTCTGCAAGTAGCATTGTGAAATACAGGTCTACTGAGCTGTGCTGGGTAGAAATGCCTGATGTTTGTAGTAGCGAGGGACAACGCAGGTGTGAATGGGAGTGATCCTCTGTGCAGCCCAAGGCTTAAATTTTCTTAATTGTCAACTTTATCAAGTTCTGTTTCCCCAGAAAAAAAGGGCAGGTTTCAGGGAGGCTGGTTTGTTTGAGGTATTTCAGGTGCAGCTGAGGTCAGTCTGTGATGCAGCTGCTTGAGGGTGTGGGTTCTGTTGTGGGGAGAGGTGGGTGGGCACCTTTATTGGGTGTAACAACAAAGGTTGGGATAGAGGTTGGTTGTATTGTGTTTTGTTTTGGTTTTTTTTGTTTTTTTTTTTTTTTGCAAATGTAGGACTAGTTACAAGTTCAGTTATCTGACATGGAGGGGAGAAAGAAGAGGTTTACAGTAAAACCAGCTGGGCTGTGACTTGCTGTATTTGTTTGTTAAAGCTGTTCTGTACTGAAACTCCTGTTCCACGGTATCAAAAGAACGTTCAAGCAGGTAATGTTTTTAAAAAAAAAAGATATTTGACATGCATAGACAGGGGCTTGAAGGAGCCCTTGGCGGTCACTTAAAATTCCCTTCTCTGAACCCGAGGTGGAGGAGAAGTGTTGCACGGCCTCGTGCGCCAGCACACACGAAACGAAGGTGTGACAGGCCACCAGCGCGGTGACGCCGCTTCTCTCCGGCCGTGCGGCGCCGGGCCCGGCCCTCCGCGCCGCTTCGCGTCACTATGGCGACGGGGCTCGTTGCGGGGCGGGGCCTTGTGACGCGGAGGGCGGTGGCGGCGACGGCGGGCCGGATCACGAGGAGGGTTTGAATCGCCCAATGGGGGAGCCGCGGGCGGCGGCGCGGCGGGGGCCCCGGAAGTGCGGCGGCGCCTCCTGCCCCTGGTGCAGCCTCCCGCCGCCCGCCTCGCCTCGGCTGCGGGGTCTCCATGGCAGCGGCGGCGCCTCCCGCCGCCTCCCTCCCGCCGCCGAAGACCTCCTGAGGCGGCAGCGGAACCCGCGCGGCCCTTCATGGTGAGGGGGTCGGGGCGCGCCGGGGCCCTGCGAGAGGGCCCGGCCGGGGAGGGCCGCGGGGATGTCCGAGCCCCCGGGAATAACTCCTTGGGCGCCTTCCCCGCTGTGTCAGTAGTGGGAAGTACCTCCTGCCTTGGGGTGGTTCTTCCCGCTGCGAGGGAAAGCGGGAGCTATCAGCCGACTTTAAACGCGGGACGGAAAGCGTGCTGGGTGCCGGGGCGGGCGTGGGGACGGGCTGCGGGGCGGAGCTGGTGTCACCCCTGGGGGTTTTCCGGCCCCTGCTCTGACCTCAGAGCTGATCCTGCTTTGAGCGGGAGGCTGACCCCAGACTAGGTCCCCGTCAGCCTGAGGTAGCCAGAGATTCTTTGAAAAGCCTCCAGAAAGGGCGGGAGAAGTTGCTGAAACTTCTGAAATAAACCTTGTTGCTAGGGAAAGCTGGGTGACAGCATTTGAGTTTCACCTGTGGTGATTCAAAAGCTCTGTGCAAGTTTTCAGTCAGTGCTCAGTAGCCGATGCGCACGTTTAGTCCTGAGGAGAGTTTAAGCTCTCCTCGGGAAGGAGAGGATTAAGATGCCCAGCGGTGTTTGGAGTTGTTCATAGCTAGAAGCTGGGGGATCCTGTTCCTTCAGAAAACTGTCGCTTCCTGTTCCTGATCAAGGGAAGTACAGCTGTGTCTTCCCCTCTGTAATTTTCATAAATCTGACATGATATACAGGTGTGTTTTGTCTTAAACATACACTGCTTAAAAACAGATGCAGTATTAATAGTTTTACTTAGAGTAGATTATTACGTGAACCTTGGCAGGCCGACAAATTACTTGATGAGCTATAATGAGTGATCTGAATTCTAGTCCAGCAGAAGTATTGTGCAAAATCCTGCTCTACTGCATCACAAGTAACGCTTTTACTTCTAACTTGTTCTTGGATAGCAAATTGTGAAGGAGCGTTACCACAAGGTTAGCTCACTAAGCCTGATATACCACCACTTCATCACTCCCCAATAGACATTGGTCTTTTGGAGATCCCTCCTCCACCGTTCTCATTTCTTCAAGTCCCCCAAATACCACCAGGCAAGAAGCTGCTCGTGCTGTAGCTGACTTCCAGTTCTGTGTGTGCTACTGGTTAGCGAGCCAGTACACATGTATCATCTGCTGGGCAGGCCATGACCACACTGCAACACGAGTCTGTGTGGTGCTGGGTTTCCTTCAGCATGAGCGCTAATTTGGATGCATCTCTTCAGCCTGCAAAACTGTATAAACCTAGAACCTCAACATTTCTGTCAAGTTTTACAGAATTTGTTGATAATGGCAGAATTTAGGGAGGATGTGGTGTTTGGGAGGGGATGTACAGGTATGCTGGAACTGTTCAAACATTTTTTCCTTATGAAACTGGTTAAAAATTGCAGTTAAAATTTGAAAGTTTGTAACTATTTGGGTAAAGCCATCATATGTAATTGTACAAAACATTTTCCATTGTTTAAACCAACTTTGATCATTAATATGTAAGGAATTACAATCTTGGTCCTTCCCTCATTGCATGCTTGTCAGAAGAAGCCAGGATGCATCACCTTCTGTTGGTTGGGTTCATACATTTGATGTGTTTGAGCCTGCATGTTGCCTTAAATTGAAAGGAAGAGGATGTTCAGGAATTGGCATCTTTTCCTGTAAGTGGTCATTTTATTATTTCTGTATCAGGTGTCCCTCATCCATCAACAATGAAGTGACTTCAGTCTCTGCACAGAGCACACTGTCAAGAAGAGCTAAAAGCTTTAGAATAACTGTAAGTAATTTTAACTAGGCTGACAAAAACCTTTCTGCCAGTATCAGACTAGTGCTGCCGGTGGATTTTTGTAAGGTTTGCAATTGCATTATACTGTTACCTCAACCGAAGCGTCAAGCTCAAAGGTGATGACTTTAACCTTGTGTCTCTAGGCTTTTCCGTGTAGTGTTAGGTATTGGTTAAGTCTATACCTTTTTCTGAAGATTAAAGAAATTCCGTGATCCAAAAGCTTTTAAGCATTTGTTTAACTTCAAAAAGACACAAGCATATACGAAAGAGTTTACAGGTTCAGCGTTCTAGGATGGAAGGATCTGATGGTTTCCTGTTGATTTGTCTTAACTAAACTGTTAAATTAATGCTCCTCTTCTCCCCCTTTCAAATTTCTCTTCATAATCGGGTTGTGTTGGTTACTGGAACCCTTGAATTGCTCACTTGCTCTGTGACTTTGAACTCCAATGACTCTTGCAGATGCCTGCTATGAATCCAACAATATTTGGTCTTTAATAACCATGTTAAAAGCAGAAAATACCAGAAGCAGGCAAATTATTTGTATTAATCCTAGCTTTACAGCAAAATAGTGTGCAGTTTAAAATGGCAGATGCTACTGAAAGAAAGCTCAAACTTTAACCAAAGCTGGCCATTGTTGCTCTCTGGCACAGAGGGAAATGTTGTTATTTCCAGTTTCCTTATTCACAGGTTTCCTTTCATTGTATTGCCCTTTCCCGTTTGTGGGAGAAGAGCCATGA
The DNA here is from genome assembly GCA_034782735.1 of Sagittarius serpentarius. Lineage (NCBI taxonomy): Eukaryota > Metazoa > Chordata > Aves > Accipitriformes > Sagittariidae > Sagittarius > Sagittarius serpentarius. The sequence continues at coordinate 13,808,522 of JAVKLA010000052.1, forward strand.
AGAACCGTTCCTCATCCCCCCCTTTGCACGTCCATGTGGATGAAAACACCCCTGTCCATGTCCATATTAAAAAGGGTCAGAAAACCACACCTGCAAAATGCCAGGTAGGAGTGTGTAGCTGGGTGTTTGTAAGGGCTACAAAGAGGAATGTGAATGGTCCTAGAAGCACCACAAAATCTTCCAGGTCTGTTTTACTGTTGTATTAGAACTGCAAGACTTGAATTCATATTCAATGGTGAATTTTCAGTAACATGTCTTCTGTGTTTAAGACGATTCAAGTATGATATAGAACATATAGTTACTTTTCGTGTTCAAGTGTGTGATTCTGAGGAGTGTTGCTTCCAATGTGATGTGGTTTGGGGGAATATTTTTTTTTTCCTTTTATTTCCTGGATTTGTGTCCTGATAATGGTTTTTCTTTGGCTTCATCACTATTTTTTTAGGAAAGGTTGGGGAAAAGGTAATATCTAGGCATTTCAGATTTCATCTTGATTATATTAAAATAAATGTGTTTAGGAAAAAAAAGTCTGGATTCAAACCATCTTCTGGCATTAAGCACCTTCTCAGTCCGCTGAGCTATGCAGCAAAAAGGATCTCTTCATAACCTTATCCACAGTAGGTAGAAGGCAATACTGAAGTTGAGTATCTAGTTATTTCATACCCTCTTTTGTAGTTGGATGTTTATGTGAAGTTGTTCTCAAAGTGATGGAAGTTGCTAGCTCATTCTTCCTTATGTGCAAACATCCTCTATTAATTTTGTGTTTGTTGCTAATGGCAAATATCATAATGGGGTAGTGCCTGACAGTGAAATCAGTGACTCCTAAATATTCCCTACAGGCAAATAATTAATAGAACATCTGATTTTTCTCTAAGGTTAGAATTGTGCAAAAACACTTCAACTTTCCTTCAGTTGGAGCACCTGGAGTTCAACACAAGTAAATATGGATTTATTAGTTGACTGCAAAGCAGGGAAAACACTTCAGGGGCTTTTCATAACCAATCACACTGCACTGTTCTTTCTCTGCTAGTGCTGTGGTCAAATGATATAGCTGCTCTTTTGTAAGATGAATCTGGAATGGAGAAGGTATCTCCCAGGTTATTCCTTCTTCACACGTATGGGTTGTATGGTGGTATTTTTCGGTGTATCTCCATACAGAGGAGACTTCCTTCCCCCCTGCCCCAGTCTCCCACCCCTCGCCAGTTGGGTAGGGCTCTCATCACATCACAAGTGCAGGTATCCCAGGGATAGAACAGAGCTGCGGTGACAGACAAGAACGTACTACACTTAGCCATACTGTCAACTGAATGTGCAATAACCTTTCCTTCTGGCTGGTGTTAGCCTCCTCCGATGGCTGCTGGGTTGTCTTATCTGATGTATCATGTGAAACACTGATATTTTTGTATGAATGAACTTTCATTTGGTTTTGCAGTACTAAAAATTGTAAATGGTTCTTTAAAAGTCTGTGATTTATTTTCTTTTCTTTCTTTAGCAAAAGCACAAACAGAAAATGAAAGGGGATACCGTGAACACGCGCCGAGCTGTGCGGGTGAAAACTAAGGCCCCCTGGATGCCCCCAGGCAAAACATCTGTCCGGGAGTCCACCTGCAAATGGGAGGTATGACTGATTTTGCCCTTTAAAATAAACTTTCAGGTTTATCTGAGGTTGAAGAGAGCAGTTGTGTAGTGAGGGAGCTGGGCTGATCTGAAAGAAGGCTATTGTCACCTACCATCCATTTTAAGTGTCTTCTATAAATCTTTTTCACCTTTTAATACAGAAAAATTGGAAATTAATTAGCAGCCTATGGCCATATTGTGCCTTTCTGCTTCTAGAAGCCAGACAAATTTTTTTGTTTATTGTAGTTTTGCTAGTCCCCTTCAAGATCTCATATGGAGGCACAGCAAGGGGCTGCTGGTCTTAGTCTGTTCGGAAACATGGAGCATTTGTGTAGTATTGTGTAATATTTTTTCTCGTCGATTGATATTTTTGCCTTTTGTATTCCTGGCTCTTCCTAGATAAGAATTTGAATTTTCATTATTTTATCTTCTTTTTCTGTTCTAGTCTTTCTGCATTCTTGACCTTTCCCTGATGGAAATGAAAGAGCTGTTTACAAATGGTTTTTTTCCTTAGAAGCGTTATTGCAATGATGTGACCTAGTCTCTGGTTTTGGTGGAGTTAGGGTTAGAATGCTGTTTATCACTTTATGCTAAAAAAATTATGCTCTTTATTGCTTTTCTACCAGGGACCAACTCACCGCCTAGAAATTACACCTCCAGATTCAGAAAAAATGCTGTCGGTATTGCACCTGAGTGACCTCTCTACAGATGAGGAGGATGCCGTTTACTGCAAAATGAACGAATATGAAAAGAAGATAGATAGCCTGATGAATGTGGTGGGAACGCTGAAGAATGAGGTGAGGAGAGAGTGTAAGGACCTGCTGGCTCAGGCTTCGTAGCTGATCATTTGGCAAGAGGGGGCTGGAGACTGGAGTCAAGTCTTGTTGCAACGGAAGACTACCTAGGCCTTTGATTTTTTTTTTTTTTTTTTTTTTTTTTTTTTTAAGCAAGCTAACCAGTCTGAGTTGTTTAGAAGAGCTGAGCTATCCTAGGGAGAAATTCATTAAGCCCTGCTATGAAACATTTTAAAACATTACCCATTTAATAAGATATTGCTGTGCTTCAGTTTCCAAATAATATCTTCTGCCCAAGCCCCACATCTGAAAACTGGTCCTTCCAGAAGGTGAAAAATACAATATGATGGTGTTTTATTGTCAAAGAATCCACTTACTCAACAAGATTTTCTTCTGACTCTGTTTCAAAATGTGCCACCCAGTGATGTTGTGTTTTCCAGATAAATAGTCTCTTACGTACTTGACGCCATTTAAAAAACAGGTAGGAGATGTTTCCAGATTTCATAATATGCATTATGGTAGGGGCAAACTGCATTTTTAATTTTGAGTTAACACTGAGGGTAGCAAATCTTGTGTTCTTATTTTACTCAAAACTACATGAAGTTCAAATCAGTGAACAAGAAGAGGATTTGAGTCAAGCAGATTCTTCTATTAAGTGTTTTCCTTTTTATTTACGCTACAAAATTTGATGGAATTACTTACATGATTGTAAAACAAAAATCCATTTTGATACTTTCAAGAAGTTAATTTAATCTAAATGTTTGATGGTGTCACTTAAATAAATCCATGGTGTAAGATCACGTTAATTTTGTTAGCTTTAATTCTGTACAAGCCAGGGAATCTCCAGTGTCCTTTTTTGCTGCAAAAAGAAGTCTGGCACAGTAGTTCAACACCCTTCTATGTTCTCTCTTCTTGCACATCTTCAACTGTTCGTAGTGCTTTTAACTGCCACATGGGATGTACATGTCATTCGTGAGGAGCAGTAGGTGACTTCTGAGCCCCATTCAGCTCTTGAGTAGTCTGTACGCAACTCCAGTCACGCTACCAGCAGTGGCAATGAGCTGCTACAGAATGTCCCGGGTAATCCAAAATGGGTAGATGGAAACAAGATGCCAGGGACTATTTAGGTTGATTTCACCCAGTTCCCTGGATCTCACAAAGCAACAGCGGAGCAGTGGGGGCATGTCCAGTGTGTGAACTGCTACCAGAGCTCCTTTCCTGCCACATTTGAGGTCTGTCACGTCTCATGGCTGATGAAAATTTAGACCCAGGATGCTTGTGTCTCCCAGTGTTTGTGGGATGGGAGGTATTTCCAGGCAGTAAGTGAATTATGCCCTTTGTGCACAGGAATGGCCTGGAAGTATCTAGGAAAAAAAAAAGGCAAAAAAAAAAAAAGGCATGGTCCTTTGTTTTGGTGCGGTTGAATAGCTGGCTCACTGGCTTGAGATGTGGATTCTGTGTATCCCTTTAAAAGCACCTGGTTTGTCTTAAGCTCTGTTTAAATATCTTCATCAGGCCAAGCTGCAGAAAAAGGAGGAACAGCAGCAAATGACAAAGCGTCTCCTTGAGGAGCAGAAAGAAGAACTGAACGAGGTCACACAGGAGCTGGTAGAAACAGAACATGAGAATACACGGCTCAGGCGCAATATTGAGCGCATAAAGGAAGAGAAAGATCTGACTGTGTAAGAAAGCTCCAGTTGTCCATAGTTACTGCAAGTAGTGGTATTTACAGGGCAGCTACCTCCTTTATTGCTAACATTATTTGAGAATGTAGTTTCTACCCTGGGTTGCAGTGCTGCTGAGGAACTGATGTTCTGGATTTTTTTGGCACCTTTTAGAAGGGGGACTTCAGATGGCATTAGCGGCAGAGAAGGGCTCTAGCATGATTACTGGAATGGAAAAAACTACTCTGAGAGGAACCTGGCTTGTGTGGCCTACTGGAGGGTCATCCGAGCTCTGCAATTAATATCGTTAAGGTTATGAGGTGCTGTTTAAATTGGGATATTATTGGTAGAACAACAAATGAATAAACCTAAAGCTGAAAACTAGAGGAGAATTTTTGGCCTTTGTAAAAACTATACTGAGACAGGAGTGACAGCCCCTGAGAGGACTGAATCATGTTTGTTTTGTTTTTTTAGTGACCCGGAAGATCTCCAAGTATGACATTTTTGCATCTGCTTTGTATCTAAAGAATTAGGGAAGTTTGTGTCTCTAGGGGCACTCTAGTGTTTTAAGAGTTAGTTTTATTTTTTCCTTAAGATCACTTGGAAGTTAATACTGTGTATTCCTTTTTCAGAAAACTTTGTGAATACTTCTGAGATAAAAAGCCCTAGCTAAAAACTTTGAGCTGTATATCTTGGTGTGCTTTCCTGTTTCATGTTCAGCCATTTTGAATCTTATTTCTGGTGTGGCTTAAGTGCCCAGGAAAAGCACAGCATTGTGTTTTGGGTTTAGTAGTGTGTGCAGGCTGTGGTATAAGCCCAATTTGTCCCCTCTAAACTCCTGTTTCATAGCTGTGGTCCTAGCAAGTTCCTGGTGTCTTACTTACTGGCTTCTATCAGAACAACTTCTCCAGTGAAAGAGGGTAAATCTTAAGTAGTGTTTAGAGCTTTTATCCTCTGATTTCAGGGTTTTTGAGTTTTAACCCAATCAACTGTATATCAACAGTGGTTGGTACAGCTGTCAAAGCTTCTTGTTTCTCTGGCCTATTTCTCATTACAGGCTACAGAAGAAGTACTTGCAGCATGAGAAGGAGTGTTTGATGTCCAAGCTGAGCGAGGCAGAAAGGGATGGAGCAGCAGCAGCCAGGCAGATCCATGCTCTGAAAAATACAATTGGGAGACTCAACATTGTAGGTGGTGTCCTTTTTTGTTCTTGCCTTTACTATGTTGTCCTGTAACATGGCTGTCTTATAAATGTAACGTAACAGTTGCTGATCCAGAAAAATATAAGGAAAAGTGGAGGGTTTTAACATGCTTAAGATGTTTGCTAGTTTTGTTTGGAAGTGGGGTATTTACTTGCAGCATCCAGTCACCTTCTGCACACATGGTGCTGACTATTTCACTGCTCATGCTTGTATCAGCTTCATACATTAATTCCATGTGAACAATTCTTCTCTTTTTTTTTTGTTGTTGTTGTTTTTCCTCTAGGAGAAACACATGAGCAGCTCAGACATTAACACACTGACAAGACAAAAAGAGCTTCTGCTCCAGAAATTGAGCACCTTTGAAGAAACCAACCGGACACTACGAGAACTTCTCAGAGAGCAGCACAACCGGGAGGTGAGCAGTGCTGTGTGCTTAACTTGGATGATTACAGGAGGCTATGATGTCTTGTGGACTGAAATGGAGTTTGAGAGCTTTTAACTGCTCTTTTTTTTTTTTTTCTCCTCCCAACCCTTCTGTTGTCCCTGTGTTATAAAGGATGGTTAGGTTTTTTTTATCACTGCCTATGTCATAGAGTAAGACTGACTTTTCTGCTGTGAGGATGTTAGAGCATCTAAACCTTTGTATTAAAAGGTATAGGCACTACTGTGTTGCCAGCTTTTTCTCATCTGCATACAGCTGTATCTGCTGATCATGCTAGTCTGAAATGTTACTGCTACAGTTGCATTGGCTGAAGTCGGGACTAGATGTGGCCTTAGCTAATGGGACCCTAAAGATGCTCAGGACTCTATTTTTGTAGGCTGTAAAACCTGTAACAGAAATTGTAAATGGTTCTGTACTGTTGTACAGAACAATTCTGTACTGCTTTTAAGAGCAATACAGAAATGAAATTGCTATTCCTCCTGTAGTTTATATTCCGTTTGAACAAAAGCAGGCTGATGGTAACAGTCCTTTCAGCCAGCAGCGGGACTGGATAAAAGGACTGAGTTCTTCCACATGACTTTTTCCCTGAGTAGCGGGAACAGTTCAGAAAGATCTTAAATTGCCATCATGCTTGAGAAGTGGAAAAGCTTTCTGAGATGGGTGATGATATGTGAAATATTTAGCAAATTTGATGCTTCTGGGTATCTTCTGAGAATTGCTGCTGCAACTGGGAAGAAATGGTTTATTTGCCCAGTTCCATTTAAAGAATCTGTATAAAACTGAGTTTTTAGTTAACAAATTTTCTCACATATTTCTTTTGTAGAAGGACGCTCAGAAGATACTGGAGCGGCAAGGAGCTCTGCTGAAAAGGCTGGCTGACTCAGATGCAGAGAAAGTGGTAAGCAAACCACAATCTCTCCTTTTTTTTTTTCCTTTTTTTTTCTTAATGATAAAGCAGAGAGATCTAAAATGAGAAGCTCTTCTTTGTCTTGTATTCAGCCATCAAGATTTACACTAATGCCTTTTAGACCAATTAAAAAAATACTTTGGCTTTTGTGGTAATCAGAGCCACTACATTGCTCCTCTAGTTAACCTACGTTTCTAAGTGGATAGATTTTCATAGCCTTTGAAATATGGGCGCTTAGAATGAGGATAGCACAACGGAGACCTACATATAAGAGCACCATTAGGATTGACAGGATTCAGCTATAAAGGAGAACTTAAGCCTCTTCTTATGTTTAAGCACGAATGATTCTGCTTACCTTTTCTTATGGTACTGAATGTACAAAGCAAGAATTGTACTACGTGTTTCTTTAAAAAGAAAACTGAGGGTGGGAGAGAAAAAGATATCTACTGCCAAAATACCCCTGATGGTCAGGATAGAATTCTTCTGTTTGGAAATGTTCTTACTGTTTCTGTATGTTTATCATGTTATCCTTAGAGATAGAAAAGCACAAAGAGGGTAAGATTTCTGTATCTGCTTCTGTCACTGAACGAGTGACCTGGTGCCAGTTTTTGTTCATTTCCTTATCTGTAAACTGAGAAAAAGAGTTCTTACATTGCCACAAGTAATAAAACTTGCTGTGAGACATAGGTAATGCCCTTTTTTGTCTGTGGAGTATATAGTCCTGTCAGGTCCTTGTTCTTGACAGGGTATCCTATGCCCTGTTACACAAATGTATGTGTGTCCCTTTTGCTTTCTGCTTGAGGAGAATGCAGCCTGTTTTTCTGGGGCTGAGGATGCTGTTGCTGTGGATCCCAGACAGAGTGTGCTATGGATCAGAGGGTCTCAGGAGGGAGGCAGTTACACCTCTTTCCCTCCACCTGCCAACCTAAATATGTTTGTTACTTAACATCTGAGTGGTGTTTGTTTTCCCAGCAACTTCAGATGAGGCTTCAGGAGAAAGAAAAAGAAGTGGACAATCTTACCATTCAGATACAGGCAGAAAAGGTAGTTTCCTTTTTCTGTTTTCCCCTCCCTGCTCCACCTTCCAGTTCTGTAGAACCACAGATAGTCCAAAACATGGGTTTATATTTGCAGTTACTTTTTAAGGGATCAGATGACTGGCTTGCTTATAAAACTAGGCAGACAGCTACCAATTCCCACACAGTTGTGGATTCCGTATTCTGCTAATAAGACACCCATTGCAAGGATGAATAGGTAGTAGTCTCTTCACTTGGGCTGAATTGCCTTTCTGTTTAATGTCCTGTTGGTTCCTGATGTCAAATTCCAATCTGTTCCTCTGTTTAGGAAGTAAAAGGGGAATGTGGGGGAAGAGATCAGGTATGAAGGATGTTTTGCCCTAGACTAGATCTTTCAGGCCAGTCATTCACATCTGATGTAAAATAAATGGCTACTCTTTTGTTCCCCATTTTGTTAGAGTAGAAGAGCTGTGAGGGACCATCTGAGGAAAGTGGAGGTGGCTGGAGACCATTCAGTCAAAAAATCTGAGACTGTTACATATTATAAAGTGTTCCTTCGATTAGCTTGTTGAGGGGAGAAAGGTGTGTGTCTTGTTGCTTCTTATTTAGGACCAGGCAAAGACAGCATGCGAACTCTCCAAATCTATGGAGGCTGTGAGAGCACATTTACAAGCGCAGTTGAGAAACAAAGAAGCTGAGAACAACCGTCTGACTGTACAGATACGGGTATGTTTCCACTGGTCCCTGGGGACTGTCTCTTCATTTACTCTCATGAACTGAATTGACTGAAGAGGGAAGTAGCACTCAGCAACAATTCTGCTGTGTCTGGTAGACTGAAATATTGGCTGGTGATGTTTATGCCACTAACACACAGCATACTTTTCAAATGAGGAAAAGAAAAATCTTTTTCACTTTTGATGCATGAGGCAAAATTGTAGCCTTAAGGTCTATGTGCATTAATTAGATATTTTTTTCTAATTACTACATAATTATTTAAAAGATGGCTTTGGTTTAGTCAAGCATCAAGACAGATTGTAAACTATTTACTTTGCTTTCTGGGGAAAAATGCTGTGCCATGAGTTCCTGTATTTGATCACACTCATGCATGCTTTCTACGGTATTGATAAGGAAGAGAAAGTTCCCCTGGTTTATCTTGTTCAAAGGCTTATGTTTAACATATCTGTTGATGTTGTGATGAACATATGTATGTTAATGGTTTAGAAGAGCTTTAATTCTGTTAAGCTATATAGCTGCATAAAGCAACATTATTATATGTGGATATTTCAAATAATAAAGAGAATGTTCTCAGGTAGATCAAAAGACTGGTAGACCAGTATTTATCGTGGTCAGGAGAGGAAATCAGTATTTTAGAGAGCAGCTTATGAAAGAAGAAGGAAGACTCTTGGAAGGAAAGGGAGATGTATCATGCTGACATGTCTCTCAGCATTAGGGCAGGACCTGTGTAGGTGACATGTGATTGCAAGTACCTCCAGGCTGGAGGTTGGGGGCTTATGCCCAGTCTCTGCTGTTTGTAGGAAATTAGTTGCTGCTTTGGGTATGCAGGTATAAGGATGCTGTTCTGTGTGGTGTGTTTTCTTCCCCCACTGCAGAATCTGGAGCGCAGTGAAGCTCAGCATAAGGCAGAGGTGGAACATATCATGGAACAACTGAAAGAACTAAGGCAAAAGGCAGATCGTGATAAAGAGGCCCTGAAGAAAGCCATCCGTGCACAGAAAGAGCGGGCAGAGCGGAGTGAAGAGTATGCAGAGCAACTGACTGTCCAGCTAGCAGAAAAGGTACCTGATAATACAGGAGGAGAGACCTCATTTCAGATCATGCATCTAAATCTCTAACTTTTGGTAGTAGCCCTGGGGAGAGTCTCTGCTTTCAACTAATGAGATTTATTTCTGTCTTGATGCTTTGGCCCATTTATGCTAAGTTTAGAACAAACCCAGTTTTCTCAGCTGTCACTATATTTGCTGCATGTCCTTAACTTAGGACATGCAATAATTTAGATCATACTAAACTAGCAGATCTGATTTTTCGTCTGGTTCTTTAGAACCATCTGAGGGTTGACAAAAGCCAGTAAAATAAAGCCTTGTGGTTTTGGCTGAAAATTCTGAATAGAGTTGGTTGCTGATTGAGAAACCAGTCAGAGCAGAAAAGTACAAAGACTTAGAGGGGTACTGGAATTTCCTGTTGAAAAATGACTGAAGGATATCAGGAAAAAGTAGAAAAGGGAAGACTAAAACAAATCAGAAGGGAACATGGATTTCATACTACTTGATTGGTTTTGTTCTCCACTGTTTAGAATTCCAGGGACCAGAGCCACTAGTAGAATCTTAGCCATGCTCTGTATTTACGATAGTTCATCTGCAAAGAGGATTCTTCTTTTGCGGCTGTTATGTCTGTTGGCTGACAGTAGCATTGGAGGATCTGAAGGATCAGGAAGAATAAAAATAAATACTTGTCCTCAATATTTTGAAAGTCTTAGTGAAGTCTCTGTGCACATCATGCTTACCCATATGAGCATTTCTGTGTATTGTCTGCATATCCCATGTCCAGTGACATTTTTGTCACCCTTGCTCTTTTCCTCATGTATTTCTTTTGTTTGATAGGACAGTTATGTTGCTGAGGCGCTGTCTACTCTGGAGTCCTGGAGGAGTCGCTACAACAAAGTAGTAAAGGACAAGAGTGACCTTGAACTGGAAATTGTTGCGCTGAACAGGTTAAAATAAAATTAGTGTGGAGAAACAAGCATGGATAGGGATGAATTCTAAGTTCAAGGATAACTTAATTGAATTTAATTGATTAATTTCATTAAACTGAATAATTTAATTGGATTGCCTGTAAATATCCAGGCAAAACCAGCACTGCTTAAGGGCTAGAGCAGAGTTTAGAGAGAGAGAGATGTGGCTTCTGCTGCTGACTTGCCACAGGAAAGGCAGGCTTTTTAAGGGTTTGCTGACCCTTAAAACTCTGTTCCTTTGCCATTTTGTAATGCTTTGAAAGAATTAAGGTCATCTTTCTTTTGAGATCTGTTTGAGATGCTTGAATGGAAGGGATTCGAAGAGGTAGGCGGTATATTTTGTGCCAATTTTCTTATGAAGGTAAATAGATATGTTGGTCTTGCTGCATTAGTTGTTGCTGCAGGAAAAAACTAGGTAGGCATGAGACAAGAGAGAGGTACCTCTTTATCCTGTGTATCTTGGAGGCAATGTATTTGGGCTCCAGGGGGACAAGTCAAGTTAATTTCCAGCAAGCTAAGAGGATTGATGTAGTAGAATAGTGTTAACAGATAGGTGTGCATACATGACTGGAGAAGGAAGATGAAAAGATACAGAAAAGCCATGATTCTGAAGCTAATTTTCAAGGGTTAGGAGTCTTATTCTTTCTTGTCACTTAAGGATTAATTTTCTTTCTGTATGGCAGCCGTGTTGCAGACTTGCTGGAACAGCAGACAGCCCTGGAGGACAAGATGCGGGAGGACAGAGAAGCTTTGGTGGATAAATTGCATCGACAGACTACAGAGACCACTTCTTTCAAAATGGAGAATGAAAGACTAAAGGTCAGTTATTCTAGGTGTTTGAAGGTGAAATGCTAGGGGAAGAAAGGAGAAATTACAAGAAGTTGCTTGGCCTCTGAGGACAGAGTTGAATTGCACCTATTGCTGCCATTTATTTTTAAACCAATTTTGCCATAACCCGAGTATGACAGGGCAAGTATGCTGGGAAGAGACATAAAGAAAGAAGGTGAACATTGCGGGAGGACTGCGTTCTTCCATGTTTTGGCTAGGAGTATCTGCAATCCAAGTACTGTTCCTTCCAGCTGGGATCTTACATCTTGTCCTTACATCTTCATGCTGCTGGCCAGAGAACAACTGATCATGCAGAGAGAGTGGTAATCTCCAGAATAAAAAAAAATGGCTGGCACTTTTCTCCTGTCAGCTCTTACTGCTGATGATCTTGTAGGTGACCTACGTAATTTTCTTCTTGGAAAGCTAGGCATTGAACCAAATAAGGAGTGGCCCTAATCCAAGTAGCACAGCTCATTCAGGCAAATGGAAAGACTGTGCATCCATCCCAAACCTCTCTGCTCTTCTGAGGTAAATTTGGCCATCCACTGGAGTCTGGAAAGTTTTGCCAACTTACATTGACAAAAATCTTTTTTTCTTAGTCTAGACAATGTCAGACAGCTAGCATGGCAGTTACTTCCAAGCATTCAAAGGAACATGTTTTCTTTTCTCAGGCTAGTGTGGTCCCAATGGAGGAAAAGCTGAACCAAGCGCAGATGGAAGTGCAGCAGCTCAAGAGCTCTGTCAGGAACTACGAAGGGTTGATTGAAACCTACAAGTCACAGGTAGGCATCTTATCAAAACCTTCAGTCCTTGCACAAACACGTTTTCTTCCTTCACTGTTGTGGGTTATTCTGTAATGCCTTAACCCTTTGTTTGCTCTTGGAGGATGTTGAAATTTCATATGATTCTGGTCCTTTTGTCTCTATTAGCCTGACTTTTTCTCAGATGGCAGCATCAAGACTGCCATGTGCTGTATGCCAAAGTGTGGAAGACTTACCTTCCTCACTACGTGCTGATAACTTGGTCATTAGGAAGAACTGACTCCCACAGCAGAGATCTTGATTAATGGAAAACAAAAGACTGGTTTTAATTATTTCACTTTTCTCTGCGCCTTTCCAAAAAGTAAAGGAAAATAGAGATGCTTTCTTCTGCATTTCAGTGTGGCAAGTACTGTTCCTTGGCTGCTTTTTTAAGGGGGGATTTTGGATATTGTGGTAGTAGAAAGGCAAGGCAAAAGGGGAGAAGGTTTGGTGGAAAGCCTAAATTATCCAGGTGGCAGAAACAGAAAGTGAACTTCCAGATATAGTTCTGGGGTGATGGTTAGTGTGACAAGAAACTTGCTGCTGATCCTTGAGCAGTTTTAGTTGCTCCAAGCATTGCATATTTGTTGAAAACTATATATAAACAGGTAAAGTATGTGGGGTTTTTTTGAATGTCCAGGTGTTGAAGACCCGAATGGAAGCAGATGATGTGGCAGCAAAACTGGAGAAGTGTGATAAAGAGAACAAGACACTAAAGGATGAAATGAACAGGGAGATCGAACTGGTAACTATTCCTCTAAAGACTGATATGTTGTAGACGTTCATGGATCTTAATGTTCTGAATGTAGTGAAAAATGGCTGTGAATAGGAAGTAAAAGTATTTGCTGAGTTTACCTTTTCCAATAGTTTTTCTCAGGACTCGTTCATTCTGCCAACTTTATTGACTATTTAGCAGCTTCTTTTTAACTATATGTTGTTCTTCATAGATGTTTAAATTGCTTAGTGTGTCCTTTGCTGCGGAAATAGTGGTTTAGAACAGTGGAACTATGCAGACCATTGTCTGATGTGGAACAGCTGTCCTCAAAAAAGAGCTTGTACTTCTAGTAAAACTGAGGCCCAGGATCCAAAATACTCACTCATTCTCACTCCATTCATAGGGAATGCCAAATCCGAAGAAAGCCTTTTGAAGTAGGAAAAGACCTTAGGCTTTGAACTCCAGTACTGGCCAAATATCCACACTGTGTCGTCGTGGTTGCAGACTAATAAAGCTTCATTGAAGTTGAGAAATTTTTCAGTCTTGACCTGATGAACATTTGAAAGTTCCTCATGTTCTCTTCTTTGACTGTAGGCACGTAAGCAGTTCCAGAGCCAGCTTGCTGAACTGGAAAAGCTGCCTGAGATACTAAAGATCACAGAGACACAGCTAGCAGAATGTCAGGACCAGCTTCAGAGTTATGAGAAGAAGAACGTGGACCTGTCTGTCATGATTGCAGATCTTCGTCAGCGGGTAAGGGACTGGCAGAAAGTACCTGCAGCACTGCAATCCGCAAGTCTGAGACCAAGATGAATTTCTAATCACAGGAAGGTTCAAACTTCGTCTCTGTTCTCGTCTCTTTTTGAAAAGATTAAACGTGCACTGCGAAATAAAGGTGTGTGCTATGTCTTTGTGCAAGAAGTTAGCAGCGTAGCTAGTAGTGTTCCTTACTGTTTGAAAAGTTTCTCATCCCTTGGTGCAGAACCTTATTGGGACTTGAATAGCAGCAGTGACAACACTTGCTAATGCCAATACTGCTTCTGTTACTTCCATCATCTTGTCAGCTTTCCCTCTGTGGTTTTCTGCTAATAATGCTGTACCAACCTTGTTTTCTCACCCTGATTTCAGGTTGTTTTCCCAGTCCCTGTTTTTTGTCCCTGGAAAGACTGTGTAGGTATTGTAGGACAGTTACGGACAGGCGTGACTTCTACAACCATGCCTCAAGACATAGCAAATGATCTCACAGTCTGACTGCTTTACTCTTGGAATTATAAACCTTCCTGGTATTTCAGGCTGTAATGCCTTTGTGGGCTGCTTTTTAATGTGTGTGCTTTGCTGTGCTTACAGGTGGCTGCTCTGCATGCAAGCGGTTACAGACCTGGCTTTTCATTTGCAATACAGAAGAACTTTCTCATACCTTTCCAAACATTAACCAGAAACACCAGCAAAATGCATTTTCAGTGCTTTGCTTTTCTATCCACTGTTCCTTTTCTGGCATTCTCCAGAAATTATGAATTGAGCATATTTCCTTCTGGAGAGCTGCATATGTTGGTCATGTGTGTAGTGACTACTCTGTAAATTAATTACTTACTGTAATTTTTAGATTGAGCTCCAGGGGGACAAAATGGAGATGACAAGAGAGAGGTATCAGTCTGCCCAGGAGGAGAAAAAGCAGCTCAGCTTGAAGCTGGAGGAGCTAGAAAGGTTAGAAATATTAGGCTTTCTTGCTCTCTTAACCTTCCATTTCCATCCTCTTCCCATTGTTTTTTTCAGGGGATTGAAACAGCTTCAGTCTTGTTCCAGTCCCCCATGTGCCTCCAGGATTCTGTGCATTTGCTTATCCCACAAGGATCTCTAATCAGTAGCTGTCCGCTGGAGAGTTACGTATTTCTACGGCACCTGTTATGAATGTTGTTAAAAAGGATGATGGCTTACATAGCAGACAAACCAGCTCCTTGTCCAATCTAGCCTGACGATTTTGAGGTTACTACATATTACAGCATTTTTACCCATGTGTATAAATTCCTTTTAGTGACAATATCTGGGAAAATGCAGGTATGTGGGTACTCCATATGTCCTTCAATCTTTGAAATTTTGATTTGAGAAATGAAGAAGTGCTTCTTGGGGCTCTCTCCTCTCAAGGGGGAATAGAATCTATTCCCAGACTAGTCAGGACCTGACAAAAAGGCAGACTGAAACACACTCCATTTAAAATGAATAGGTTTCCTTCCCTTATTGTCTTAACCTAGAAAACTAGAGACAACGAGCGCCCAGAACATAGAATTCCTTCAGGTCATAGCAAAACGTGAGGAGTCAATCCACCAGTGTCAGCTGCGGTTAGAGGAGAAGACCCGTGAATGTAGCTCCTTGGCACGTCAGCTGGAGATGGCCATCGAGGATGCCAAAAGACAAGTAAGTAATTTCTTGTGTTGTGAATTTTCCCAAAATGACCCAGGCTATATAAGGGGAACAGCGAGAATGCTGGAAATACCACCTCAACCTATGACCAAATTCATGAAAATCGTGTTCAGTGAAATACAAATAATAAAATGTGCTGGTACTGTTTGTTAGCACTTAAACCGTTGAAAACCTGAACCCTGCTCTCCAGTTTGCAACAGAAGAGAGAAAAACACAAGACTGAGCTGCTGCTTTTGTACGGGAATGTGTCCAATTAAACTTGATAGGGCTTTTGTGGGCAATGGGTAGGGAAAAATCATTCTTCCATAGACAACCCTTTAACAAAGTTGTTGTTCTGTTGTTGCACGTAGGTGGAACAGACTCGAGAACGAGCAACGTCTAGAGAGAGGGCAGCCCAGTCCAAGATGCTGGATTTGGAGACCCAGCTGAGTAGGAATAAAACAGAGCTGAACCAGTTGCGTCGGAGCAAAGACGATGTGAGTGGCTTGCAAGGGATACTCTTGCTGTGCTGGTGGTGTCCTGGCAGCAACTGGAGAAACCAAGGTCCCCTGGACATGCTGCAAAAGTGTCTGGACATGCAGAGCCGTGTCTGAATGTGTCATGTTGTTACAGGTGTCCACGACAGATGTGTGATACGACATGTCTGTTATGTCACTAATTCAGGAATGTGGACTCTCATTTGCTTGTTACTTACAGCAATGATCTGAATGAACTTGCTGTAAACTTATGTGTGTGTGTAAAGAAAAGAATCAGACCTTTCTTACGTTCAAATGAGATTGGCACCAGATATCATGGACAGATTTCAACTTCATTTGCTGTGCTTGGTTATCTGAGAGAGAATGCAATTTCTCTTCTAGAGGAAAGGATTTCTTCTAGAAGAAAGAAGGGGAATCTTTCATGATGTCTTATTTACCCTGTTTGTTTACTTGAGTTTTACTTGGAATTGGATTGGCACATGGTCAAGTTGTGTTTCAGAAAAGGGAGTATTTAATTCCCCATAACTATAGCTAATCAGTTTCAAAAGCCCAACTGATTAGCTGCGTTGTCTCCTATTTTTATCAGCGGGTTGGTGAATGGAGTTGGAAATGAGCAGAACAAATTATAAATATCATAGCACCATCTATGGTAATGTAATCTCCTGCTGTGCTAATTCTTGCTGTCCTCAGCACTTTTGGGGAACAGCTTAAGTTTAATGTGAACATGATGAATGTTGCTGTCTCTCAGCCTGTGTTTTGTGCTTCTTTATGTAGGCAGAGCGCCGGTATGAAAGCCGCTTACAGGATTTAAAGGATCGGTTGGAGCAGTCGGAGAGCACGAACCGCAGCATGCAAAATTATGTCCAGTTCCTCAAGTCTTCCTATGCCAATGTTTTTGGAGAAAGTGCCTTGCTGGGCTCCCCCAGCCGCTCTCGTTCTTCACCATGAGGATAATGCTCTCCTTGCACCTCTGGTTTTAAGCACAAAAGGAGCCCTATTTCAAAACCATATGTTATTTAGAAAATAGGTTGGCATTTCAGGGTCACTGTCAGGAGATGTTTTCCTCTTGCTTGCAGCATGAGATGATAAAATGATGGTGGCATATCTCCTAAGTGTAGGGTATCAGCAATAGCAGATTGCTGCTGGAGATTTGCATTGCACCATGAAACTGTGCCCCAAAACCAGATGGTTTTGCATATAATGGAAAAGGTCATTTTCATCCTCTAAGGTCCTGATGGTTTCAGCTCTTAAAATCTGACAGTGGTTTGTTCAGCGTGTTAATGTTTATAAGAGCTCTTTTCATGCTTTGTCATTCTGTATCTGTGTTAGGGAGATCATGTGGGGTGCTTTGTTTCTGGGGTTTTTTAATCTTTTTTTTTTTAAACTCTTGAACATTGTATTGATACACTGTATGACCAGATGGTGGGAGAGGGTCCGTCTACCAGAAGTGTGAAGCTGAAAATAACTTAAGTGCCTGGGCTCTACACTTACAAGAGATTATCTCCTGAACAACCACAGTGTTTGTAAATAGTTTTATACCAACAATAATGATTGTGTTGGTTTTGTTTTTTTGTTCTTTTTTTTTTTTATTCACTCTTATATACTCCCTGATCCTTACCTTTTTTTCTGAGTGTGATGCTAACATTGCTTTATTCCCCTCACCCTGATTTCCTGATCCTGAATAGCCCCAGGACTGAGCCAAAACCATCTGAATTCAAAGGAAAGATTGTGGTTTAACCTCACGGCACTTCAGTTGGGGTCTTGGTGTGAATGCCATGCAAGTTCAGGGTGTGCATGAAATACTGACTTGGTCTTGAGCCAGTTAAAGAGCAGCTACAGCTACTCAATGTCTTCATCAGACCTGCTTCCACCTGCTCCTGGAAAATCAGGTCTTCAGTGTGTTGAGTTCCTAAAACTCATGTGCTCTCTAGTGCCCTGTTCTTTCAAGTAAATGGTTCTTATGGGGGCAAAAATAAACATTTTTTTTATTTTTCTCTTTTGTATCCTATTTATGTGCGATGTGGTCATGGGGCAGTGTTTGTCATAAAGGTTTTCTAAGTTAATTGTTTTTTCGAGAGTTCTGTAATTGTGTGTGTGTGTTTAACACTTTAAAAATCCTAAAGGTGCTATGGCAAAACAAACAATAAACTACATTTTAATTGGTTACGTTGGGGATTTCCTCTTCATTGTGCTGTACCTACGGTCTTCTGGCCCTTGTTTTGGAAAAATGAACACAGCCCAGGGCTCTGTGAGGGCAACTATGCTCCAGCCCCTTTCCGTATTTCATGGAGGGTGGATGGCCTCTCCCTGCCCCTGCAACCCAGGAGAAATGCTCCAGCCCTCCCACCCGGCCCTCCTTCGCGAGAATACACAAAATACGGGGAAAAGCGGCGAGGCTGCCGATGTTTCACGACCCTGCCCCTTTCCTCGCCGCAGCACGCCCCAGCCCCGCCGCCACCCGAGAGGCGCCCCCTGCGGGACTCGAACCCGCGATCCTCGCGGGGAGGGGTGGGGCCCCGCCTGCCCGCCAGGGGGCAGCCGCCGCCCTTACCGTCCGCCCTGCACAGGGCGGGAAGCGGCCGGCGGCGCCCCGGAAGCGGAAGGTGTGTGTGGGGGGTGGGGCCAGTCCATTGCCGGGCGCTTTGGCGCGGGTCGCCATGCAGCCGCGGCAGCTGCGCTGGGAGACTCTGGCGGCTCTGCGCACCTCCAGCAAGGGCCAGCTGAGTTACTGCCGCCACTGGCTCCAGGATGAGGTGAGGGCTCGCTCCCGGCGGGCGGCTGGGAGCCCCCGAGCCGCGGTGGCTCCCGCTTTGCTCACGGGGGGGCCTGTGCGTCCTGTGGGCGGCTGGAGGCGGGCGGGGGGAATATCCGTGACTCGTCCCACCGAGCGCTGGCCTAGCGGTGATATATCAACTTCTTGTCTCGTTAACAGTTGGGGCTTGAAATATATAAATCGCCCCTGTGGTATCTCTGCTGCCTGCTGCCCCTCGCCTGTCAGCGGCTGGGCCCCTCTGCTCCCCTTCCAGCAGGCCCGGCCCTAGCTCCTTCGTACTGGCTAAATAGCGCCGGGTTTAGGGAGGAGGTGTTACGGGAGAAGGTTCAAGCATGGTGGTCCCGCTGTCCTGCAAAAGTAGGGGAGCCTGGAAAAAGTGTTGAAAAGAACAGACTTGGGTAAATGGGGTACTGAGCTGCAATTATAAAGCACTTGCTGACTTGTGCAAGTGTTTTTATTCTGTGTTTATTAACGTTTTGTTGCTTTCCTGATATGTTTCACGTTTACAGAAAATGTTTTTTTTCTAGGATATCTTGGAAGGATGCATGTCTCCTCTTGTGCTGTCTCCTTATTCCGGCTGGGTCCTAGACAGAGTGATTGGGCAATCAGCCCAAGAAATCACACCCTCCAGAAGTTCAACGCCTAAAGAATCCGCTCCCCTCACAGTCCAGTCATCTTCCCTGGAGAAGATCACATCTGCTAGCTGCCAGGGCTCTTCACCACTTTCATCTACAGAGCCGAGTGAAACAAAGGTAGCTCTCTGATTATAATCCATATGAGCAGCTGTGAGAAAAAATGTGCTAACTTGCTCCCATAAATTGTGTGATAAAAGTTGGTTTGTGCTCTGTTAATTTGTGGGGAAAAACATGCTTAGTTTCAAGTTTTTATAGGATAAATTGGTATTAACAAGATTTTCATAAAATAATGTTTCAAGGTAGGCCAAAACGAAGGTCCCTTTTTCACCATAACTAAGGAAAATTTAGTTGGAGCTGTATAGTTACATGGATTGGATTAGCAGCATGGGATTAATCCATTTGGAGGGATAAGGTCACAGAGTAGGGTCAGGCCTGTTTTAAGAGTCCGTGAGTAACCTCCTTGGGTTCTCTGGAGTCTTTGAATTGGATGTGTTATGGCGCTCTTTTACAAGGCGAAAGGGTAGGAAGCTGGGCAATGAGCAGTTGAGTTGTCGAGGTAATGAAGCTGATGAAGCACCTGAAAAGAAAACATGTCTATTACTGTGCGTTAAATTGTGACTTCACCACATAACAATGATACTAAGCAGCAAAGTTTTGCATCATCTTGGCCCCATTTAGACTTAAGAAATATATTGCAAGGAAAACATCTTAATGAAGCAGCAAGATCTGATAAAAGTTTTAAGAGAGAGTCTGAAGACTCCTCCTGAAGAATGATTCAAAGTACGAACCTGTTTTGACTTCTTCCAGCGTAACATCTTCACTGAACGTAAAGAGAATGTGGGGAGTCTGTCTCGCCTTTTGAGGTGACAGTTAGCCTTCATGCATGTCCTATAGGCTCTTGGTATTCTGCTCCCAATTTTAGTGACTGGGAAAAGTAATTATCCCAACCTCACATAGGTGCTGGAGGATACTCAAAATGGTGAGGCTGCACTACTGGGGTATATAACTACTCTAAAAAGTTGTGCATTGATTGACTCCGTTGTCTGTTTCTCTACAAATAATACACAGTTTAGGAGACTTGATTTACCTGGTTTTCTCCATGGGTGGCTGATACTGTATTCAGTCACTAATTTTGCTTATACGCTGATCACACAGGGAAATGAAGACCTTAGTCTGCTGGAAATGGATCAAGATGTCTTTCCAGCAGTTCTGCCATCTAAAGTTACAGAAGTTGAAGGCTGCATTCGGATGTACGAAGAGATGCACAGGTTGAAAGGAAAGGTAAAAAAAACCCAAAAACTTGAGGGTGTATGTGAATCACAGGAGAGCTGCATTACCAGATGTACCAATGCTTTGGTAAAAGTAGCAGGACAGTAAGTTATCCTAAACCTCAGAGAGTAAAGTTTAGGGTAACCCCAGGTAGATCATGTTGGCCCACTTTGGGCAATTTAATCTGTATTTTCTCCTGCCCAAATTCTGGTGATTACTACACTGTGGTGCTTTTGGCTCCTCTGCAATCTGCAGGAGGGGCTAAGGCAACGGCAGGAGCAGCAAGAGCAGATGGTGAGGGCAGTGTACGACCTGGCAAGTGAACAACTGAAACGCTTTGATGAACTGAAGGAGCTAAAGCAGCATCAGGAATTCCAAGATTTGCAAGAAGTAATGGAGAAGAGGTGAGATTAGATCTGGTATCCTTATAATATTACAGACTTTAATCAAAGTGAGAATTAATTCTTGTGGTCGATGAATCTGTGCTAGTCGCTTGTGCTTGAAAATCTCACCTGCTGCTTTTCTTACATTAACTATCCTGTTACTGTTTGTCTTTCAGAGTAGACCTCTGGCTGCTGTTGAGATTTCAATGGTTAGAAAAAGACTGTATTTGTGACAGTTAAAGTTCCTTTAGCTTGGCTTATTTTAAAAGTAACTTGCTGTGTGTTTGCTTTTATTTTGTCTTGTGCATGTCTTGAATAAATTTTTTCTGTCTTTATGTGTATTGTAGCTCAAAGGAGGCTCAGGGACAGCAAGAGAAGTTGAAGGAAGAACACCGACACAGAGCAAAGGTCTGAGACTTGTAAGAGTTGTCTTTCATTAAAGACTGTGACTACTTGGTGGGAACTGGAAAGACCAGTTGATTTATTTGTATTTACGTTGCACCCCTGGACTGAGAATGTATTTTCTGGTGCTGTCGTAGACACCTGCTGCATTGTTGTGGAAATGCAGTAAAGGCACATGTGTTGTAGGAGCAGGAAGGACCTGTAAAGCTAGAGTCATCAGACCAGGAGGGACCTGTAAAGCTGGAGTAATTTCATTATTTTGTATCTCTTGTGTCTTTTTCTTCCCAGATATTAAACCTAAAACTGCGCGAGGCAGAGCAGCAGAGGCAGCGTCAGGAAGAGCTGGAGCGTTTGCGTAAGGAAGAGGGCCAGGAAAGATTGCGTCGCCTTTATTCCATCCAGGAGGAAGTGCTGCAGCTTAACCAGCAGATTGATCCCAATTATAGATACAAAGACTTGCCAAGATTTGATCTTTCTGCATACAGTAATCGTGGCAACCAGATCTGTGGGTTGGTGTCAGGACTCATCCGCACCACAAGTGAGGTAGAGGCTCTTGACTTTGGTTGTCATTTCTTTATAAAGCTTCCTGTAGTCTTCAAAGGCAACTTGTTATGAGGCTGTTAAATAAGGTGTCACAGAAACGTTCTTAGATATTTGTCCTATAAAGTGTGTAATTTAAAAGGAGAATTCTTTTCTGTGGTGCTTTAGCTGTTCTCTTGAAAATGGCTTACAAAAATGCACGAGGATTTCTACAGGGGAAAGATTCAATATTAAAATACTGTAAACTCTTGATGCTGTAAAGTTCTTTTTTGAGACAACTGTGGAAGCACAGTGGTTCTTAAATTGTTAAATACTGAACACGTTATGATTCTCCTGTACTCGTAAACGTGTTTGCAGTAAGTAGGTTTCCTTGAAAATCTTTTTCTCTGTGTAAAGGTGGGATAAAATCCTTGGAAAAATAGAACACTCTAATAAGGCTAATTCTCTGTTCCAGCTTGTCACAGCTGGCTTTCTGCAGAGGAAGTTTTCTAGGCTTTGCATTGAGGTTCCCTTATACTTGCCAAAGTGCATTAGTAATTTTTGTTGTCCAAGATCTTGTGAGATCTAGTCACGGACTAACGTTATTTACAAATGCTGTGACCAATGTTATGTACAAATAAAAGGAGAAAAAGATATTTTCACCAAAGAGGATAAAATGTGTAGTTGTCTCCCAGGTTATCTGAAGGCTAATGCTTCAAAGGCTCCTTCCTCTTGCTGTTGGTCTACAGATAGTGGAACAAAAGATTGATGCTGTCTTACCTTCTCTGTTTCTTGACAGAGAGGTTTCCCTTCTCAAGTAGATGTGGCCAATACTGAACGAGCACTGCAGGAGATGCGAGGGCTGATATCCAGCATGCAGCAAGAAATCGCTGCAGCTGTGGAAGAAAAAAGGAGGAGAGATGAAGAGGAGGAGAGACAAAAGCAGAAGGAGTTACTGAAAAAAGAGCAGATGAAGGCTCAGGCTCCTGCCCCTGCACAGCAATCGGGGGGAAAGCAGCAGAAGGAAGGTTGGTTAGGCTTTTCCCTCCCCCCACTCTTTTACTGTTAAGCTAAATACTACTTTGGAATCTTATTGTTGTGATGACATACCTTCTCGTGGCCTTCACTTCTAGCACAACTAGCAAAATGGGTATAGGACTGCTGGCAGCAAACTTCTGAAATGAAACTGCTGCAGCATAAATTGACTGTATTAACTGGAGCAAAGCCTGCTCTTCCTAGGCGGTATGCCATATTTTGGAGTATTAGAGAGTAACATTGTGCCTTCCTGCACGTGTAGATGGGTCATGCATGATATGACAAAACATACAAGGACAGACCACTGAAATGGCTTTCTTCTTGACAGTAAGTTAAGTCCAGATATCCTACATATATAAGCTACTAAGCTGAAGAAGGAGGACTCCTGTGTAGCTTGCAAACTTGTAGTTCATTTATGAACATAACTTTCTAAACTAAATTCTGGGAAAAAAGCACTCATGCAGCTGTTAGTTCCTTGCAAACTTTTAAAAAATGTTTTCTTAAGGTTCTCTAGAGTTTGGGGTCTGTCTTAGTCTTCTGCTATTGTTTTTTAATACCAGGACTTCAAGTTAAGGCAGAAGAAAGTACCATGCAGTGGTACCAGCAGCTTCAAGATGCTGCTGAGCAGTGTGTTGCTTCTTTCAGTGGAATCAGTAACTGCAAAGACAACAATGAGGTATGAACAAATGATTAATACTGCTGAAGAATGATTATTTTAATTTCTAGGGGAAATAGGACAGCTTTCATTTAAAAAAAAATAAAATTCTAACTTAGCAGCCTCTGTTAACAGTCTGCTTATCCAAACTATCATAGTAGTTTACTTTTCTGTAAAGGTTTTTAAAGCTGGTTGTTTGTTTGTTCTGCAGGTTAAGAAGATAAAAACAGACTTGCAGAAAGCAGCTACAATCCCTGTGAGCCAGATCTCTAGAATAGCAGGTCAGGAAAACGCCAAAAACCCAGTCCAACTGAAATGCTTTTTGCTGTAAAGATTTTAGTAGGACACAACATATCCAGTGTTTCTATAATTATCGCTACAGCAGAAAGTTGGAAGCATGCAGTCCAAGTCTTTGTAGCACAGTGTTTGCTTACGTTTTGAAGGTCTGCTCCTTCCCTTGGAGGCATCTTGCTTCATTGTGATTAAGTTCCTTTAATCAGATGTAGAAAACATGCAGTTTGAGGTGCCTTGCCCTTCAGGATGTAGGTCTAGTTTTTGTGGAGTTGATGTGGTCTGGTTAAGACTTGTCTGCTGTTTCCTAATCTTCTGTCTCTATACATTCCTTTTATATTTGCAGGCTCTCAGCTGAGAGAGATATTTGACAAGATCAATAACCTACTCTCTGGAAAGTCTGTTCAGAGTGGAGGGCGAACTGTATCAGTGACTCAGCATCCACAGGGTCTGGATTTTGTTTACTACAAACTTGCGGAGAAGTTTGTGGTAAGGAAATGTTCTCTTTACTGGGGTGGCAAAGGTAGCTAGTGCTTTAAGAAGTTCTTTTGGACACTGTCCTCCATCTTGAAGAAAATTACTAGGTGTTTAGCTTGCAGGTATTAAATATTCATATTGGTTAGAGAAAGTGATTTTTGCATTAAAAAAAAAAGTGAAAGAACTTAGGTTCTCTTTCCCTCCCACCCCCTTTTGATCTCTTCTATGAGGAAGAACTATTTTAAATTCCAGGCTTACATTCTGAACTAGTTAGGTACAGTGTTAGTGGAAAACCGATTGATAGTTAATTACGATCTATCACAAAACTGTAAATATGCTCAAAACCTTACATCTTGGCAGAGTTGGGATGTGTGTGTGTGTGGGTGGAGCTAAGGCCCAAGAGGCAAACTTCTGTCCGTGCTGTGTAGTTAGCACCTCCCAAGAAATGAAGTGTTATTGTTTGAGTTGCATTTTGAAGTTGGCAGTATTTTTCTCTATTCTTTATTTGCTAAATTTGGGCTGTTTGAAACTTTCTTTTGTCCCTGCAGTGACAAATACATGCAAAAAATTAGCCCATGGAGTAAAACTGTGACTGATCTGTAAACACTTGAAAATGATTGTTTGGAGTGAACATATCTGTGCAGCCTTGCACTTTGTGCCTGTATTTGCTAACCCCTTTTTTCTGTCCTGAGCCCAAGTTTATTGTCATCCTCTGAGGGATCTGAGGACATAAAGCTTTATCAGCTTTTCTGTGGTTGGCTACATAGCCATGAAAATGTCAGGATCCTTTAGTAGAGGCTAGTTACATAAAAAAGAGGAATTTTTTTGTCTGAGAAATGGCTTGAAGGGGTGGGGACTGACTTTCCTTTCCTCCCTCCAGAATCAAGGAGAAGAAGAAGTAGCTTCTCACCGTGATGCAGCTTTCCCAATTGCTGTGGTGGCCTCAGGAATCTGGGAAATACACCCTCGAGTTGGAGACCTCTTTTTAGCTCACCTGCACAAAAAGTGCCCCTATTCTGTGCCATTTTACCCTGCATTGAAAGAGGGGACTTCTGTGGAAGAGTATCAGAGGTAAATTTGTTACTGGACTTCTTCAGCATGAACCCTGCGAGGGCGAAGACTGTATTCTTCTGAGTGAATTCCACTTTTCCCCATCTCTGATTACGTAGGCACTGTGGCGTGCTGGCGTAGACTCTGGAGATTCACTCACAAGTGTGATGCTCCCCTGACCCTGTTTTCCTGGAGGATCCTGTGTCCTTCAGCTCTGGAAATGCTCTTTTGCTGCTTCTTCCTCGTCCTTCTCAAAGAACAGTTGATAGCCATAGCTTGATTCAAATTGAAATATCCAGTACAGAACCTAAATATTCTACATGGTATAAAATAGTGGAACATATGATCCAGAGGGTAATGATCAGCCTTTGCAATAACTCTTGTATGGTTTTGGAGTATCCCTGTTCTCAGTACAGTTGACTAAAGTAAGCTGAGAACTGCAGGGACTGAAGTGAATGGGTTTTGCTGTAGTAATACTGGAATGTCTTCTCATACTTAGGATGCTTGGATATCAAGTTAAGGATTCTAAGATGGAAGAGCAAGATCATTTTCTTAAACGGATGTCAGGAATGATTCGTCTTTATGCTGCTATCATTCAGCTCCGGTGGCCTTATGGAAACAAACAAGGGGTATGCGTGTATGGTATTATAATTAGAACCTTGTTACTATCCCAGGCATCTGTTAAATGTATTGTAAACTTGATTTGTAGTTAAGATGTGCTGAACTTAAACAAGCTGCTAATATATTTGAAGGGAGATGGTCATAATTGTAATCAACAAAGCAATGCAAAGTAATTTGTAGTATAGACCTTTGCTTCCTTTCTTTATATTTTCATAATGATCAAGTTTTATGTCAGGCTATTGTAAAATAACTTTATAAAGAAGTAAGTAAATCAGAAAACTGCCTGTTTTGATAATAGCATTTTGCAAGTCGTGGAACAAGTGGTGGGTAGCTTTTTTTGTTGCTTTATAGACACATCCTCATGGGCTGAACTATGGATGGCGCTGGCTTGCTCAGATGCTGAATATGGAGCCTCTAGCAGATGTGACAGCCACACTTCTTTTTGATTTTCTGGAGGTAAGTGATATGGATTACTACTGATTAAAGAGATCTAAATTGGTGACATTTTAGTTTCTGAAGGGATTGCTGAGGTGAGGTTCATTGTGATTTTTAACAGCAGGGTTTTTTTTAAACTTGTCCTTATTCCTTCGGAAAGGAATGTGGATATTTCCACATTCTTGCAAATACAGCTTAGCAGCTGAATGATTTAAAAATGGAAGTTTTTATACGTGCAAGTTCTGTTGTTATTTTTGTTCCGTTTAAGGTTCCTGGTATATTAAAAATAGTTGCATGGTCCTATAAGAGTAAGGTCTGCTAAGCACTTGGCGTCAGTTCGTACAATGGACTGAGGTTCTGTGGTCTTTCCAGCTGAGTTAGTTCATAAAACAGGATGGATTTTTCAGGCTGAGAAGGACAGAGCCTGATATATATTAATCCTGTGTCCTAGGATATACGCCTGTGCTAAATAAGAGCCAACGTTAAAGGCTGAAGTCAGAGGAGAAACACTGTTGAACACAAGCAGCTTCTGTGCTTATCAAATGCCTTCTGAAAAACTTTAAAAGTAGAAATGAGAAAGTGAAGTGCAAAGTGAAATACACCATGGGGATTCTGTTAGTAGTGGTGAAGTTTGAGGAACGTTCATCCTGTAAACTGACTGTATGAAGAAAGCTGATGAATCCACACTGCAGTAATCAGTGGAAATGACCACAATATGCAAGGGTGTTATTTTTGGAGGGAGACTGGAGTGAGAGGAAGAATAAGATAAGATTGGTATCGGTGGCCACCGCACAGTCGACAAGGAAAAGGTGATTGTGGTAGCAGGAATGGCATTTAGAGGATTTGCTTGTTTTATTGCAGATGTAGGTATATTTCTTTAAATGTCTGGATAAAATATTAAGTGGTTGGTATTGAAGTTGTCATGCTAGTCTGAAAACCAGTTCTGGAACCTGGTCTTTGCGGATTTCTGTACCATAGGTGTGTGGCAACGCTCTCATGAAACAGTATCAGGTTCAGTTCTGGAAGATGATGTTGCTTATTCGAGAAGACTATTTCCCAAGGTATGATATCTGTGGTTAGGAATATGAAATAATCCTTGGTTTTTTACTTCATGAGTGTTTGCGTTTAAATGACTTGTCCATCTTTTCCAACCTCTGCCATTCACCCCCACACCCACTTGTAAATCAAACCCAACTGTCTTGAGTAGATTTTGAAACATGCTGTTATTTCTGCAGAATTGAAGCAATTACCAGCTCTGGACAGATGGGCTCTTTAATGCGTTTCAAGCAATTCTTGGAGGTAAAGCACTTTTTTTTTATTTTAGTTTTTTCAAGTGTTTTGGGTTCTTTCCTCTTCGTTCAATGTATGCATCATTTTGATGAGGCTGGTGCTGCTTGCAGCGTATCTGATAATCCAGACCTACCACTGTGATGTAACCCGTCTCTTGTAACTTTTCAGTTGCTGAATTACCTTAATGATACTTATGATGCTTACTTCTTACCTCCCCTCTAATTTTTCTCAATGAAAATGTATTTTGATTATAAATGAAGCTCAGTGAGACTAGTTGCAGTGAGAGATGTACAGGTGGAGGAGGATCCTGCTGAGTCATTTCTGTAACAGCTATTTTTATCAGTGGTTTGCTTGTTTTTATCTGTTGTCCTGATTCCTACATGAGGAAGTAGACGGTTTGAACCACTCTCTGTAGCGTTTGTTTAGCATTGTATTCTGGATCTTTTTTTTTAAGAAAGCTTGCAAAACTGTAAAATACTTGATTATTTAAATTGTTTTGTGAATGTTGACTTAGGTTATGATATTAAAATATGATAGCTTCAGAGTTTGTACTTTCATTTAAAAATTAATTTTGGTACATTTTATTGGCAATGCTTTGAATGTGTGCAGTAAGAGCCATCAAAATTCCTGAGAAGGGGTGGCAAATGAAGATACACATTTCTTTTTCCTTTGTTCTTTGTCTTTCTGCACTAGGAATGTCTACAGCAGAAGGAAATTCCGTTACCAAAGGGCGCTCTGCAGTCTTCCTTTTGGAGATCATAAATCAGTTTATATTTCTTTCCCCCCGGATGTCAGTGCTTTCAGACCTGGCTTCCTGTTTACATGTAAAGGCAAAATAAATATATTTTGTATATAGAGGAAGGAGGAGAAAATATTCCATCAACTTGTAAATGTTTAATTCATTAAGATTTATGTTGGGCAGAACACACTCATGTTTAGTTTGTTGCAAATAATTGGAAGTTATTCTTTACTTTGGATTTTTGTAAGTTTTTGTATAGTAAATTGTGGAAAACTGAAGACACTTCCTTCATATATTTAAACATGCAGACAACATTTTAAATATAGTATCCTGATGACTTCTGGGCCTCAGAGATTAAAGACTTTTGGATTGAAAATTTGCACAGTGCTGTTCTGTTCATGGAAATGAAAATACCTCACAGCTTTATGAAGTCTTAACAGACTAATCAATCTCAGAAATTTACTGCTAGAACTTTATTTTTGTATTTATTACATCTGTCTTTTATAATTCAGTTTTAATTATGCTGACGTACTTGCATGTTCTTTGTCTCAACAACATCTTAAAACTACAGTGAGACTGGTAAAGGCATTTGGCCTAGCACTGTTGACACTTAACCTCTGTTGAATGTAACTTTACTCCAAGAGGCAGTACTCTCAATTTAAGAGAGGTAGACATACTGTTTTAAAAGGTTTGCATGGATAATAGAAACCTCATGAGGGAAGAGCAGAGTTCCTGAAACTACAGAAATTTTGTGTCTGTTATCCATCAGGTGAATGGAAGCTAATAATCAGTTTTCTTATTTTAAAAAAAAAAAGTGTAAAAATGGTGCATTCATTCCAGCACTTTTGCTGATGTTCTGCCATCATTTGAGGGGGAAATGGTATGCTTGGGTTACCTAAGGTGCATTTCATAAGGGCTCTTTTTATGTAAATGGATTTCTTCCTTATCAATGTTATGGTATTTTATGTATTGAGTACTGTAATACTTTTGTACCAATGGTGGATTATTCTGAGAATAGTTCATTCTAGAAATCTGTTTAAATTAATATTAAAGTTTGATTTTATTTTTTTTTTCTTTTTAATCTGAAGCTGATGCAATTTGCTTTTTCTATAGAAGAGGGATGGTCAAGAAAATCTACAGCTCCTCCTTGGTGAATACAGGAGGTGGATAGTATAGGAGATGAGAGTGATGGGAGATTTGTCTGATTTATGGTGCACTGTCCTTGAACTATTTTGGTGGCCTCTAAGATGAGAAAATTTGCTTCTGAGTTCTAGAAAGTGGTGCGTTATTTTTGCGATATACTGTTGCAAGTTAAAATTATTATTTTTACCAGATGGGTTTTTGTTACTCCTAGAGGCACCACAATTTGAAGCTGTAGAAAGCAGAGTTGAGGGCATATGAGGTGAGAATCTGAGTTTGATTTCTATATAGCTCTTGAGATTTCTGAGAAAAGGTTGTAACATTTGGAATTCAGGCCTCTAAAACATTTAACCTTGGCTTTAAAATTGACTGGTAAATAAGTTAAATTTGGATTTGGTTTATGTATTTTGTAAACTGACTCTGGAATTCTTTAGACTGGTGTTACCAGTGATTTTTCTGGGGTACTGCAAGTCTCTTTCTAGCATCCTTTTACCAGGTAACACTGAAGCAATACAACTTTCATTAGTATACTTGAAAATGTTCGGATTTTTTTTATAGTGAGTGGAGATGTTTTGATTAATTCTTGTGTATCTACAGTTATGTTGGAGACTCGCTTTGCCAAGATAGTAATTGGTACTGTCTGTTAGAAACAATTGTCTCCCTGTGCCAAAACACAACGAGTGATTTGATGATGTATATATAAGACACAATAGCTTTCCTCTTTTTTGCTGACAGGTACTAGGGTTTTCTAATGTTTGTGGAGGGAATATAAGTATATATTTTTATAAATAACAAACATGGTATCCTTGTCTGCCTCAGTAAAGGGCATCCAGATACTTACATACTATTTCAAAAACACTAATAAGAATTTCTAATTGAATAATGAGTGTATTGCAAAATAATCATAATAAATCAATATTTATTTTTAGGTGTAGCTTAAGGTTGCATCTACTCCTTGAACTAATCATTGACTTGTACAATGCTGTTCTGTTTTTTGTCATTTTAGCAGTTTTGAATGTTAGCCATTTGGTGTTACAAAGATGCAGTGCAAATAAGGTCTTAGGAATGTAATCAGAGTATTTTCATATGCATATTCATATCAAATATGACAAAGGAGAGCATCTCAGATGTGAAAATACTGTGCATTCAGGATAAGATGCATTAAAATTGCCATGAGTCATACTCTTCCTTGGAGACAATAGTTCCAGGCAGTCCCATGGGTTGCAGTGCAGTATCACTGCAAGTGTGCTTTTTCCATTTAAGTACTTTGTTAAAAGTATTATTAACTTGAAAATCACTCAAACTCACTCAGCACTTTGATACCATAAAGTTCTTGCTGCCTTACGAGGCCTCTCAAAAAAAAAAAAAAAAGAGTAGAACTTCTTTGCCATGTCTATTTTAAACATCTAGTTTATGCTAAAGGCTCATTTTCCTTTGAATTTATGCATCAGCTTTTCAAAAATAGGTTTCTCTTGACAAGCGTTTGCCAGGCTTCTTTGTGAGACTGCACGCTGCTTCAAAAGGACAGCCTTACCCATATATATTTTTAATAATGTAAAACTAATGAGGCTGCTGCTTTGAGTCTGGCCTGTTGATTTAAATTGTAAAACCTTTGTCACTCATCCTCGGCGCCCTGCAGCCGCAGCACCTCGGGCTGAGGAGAAGGGGGGCAGAAAACCCAGCTACCGCCATGCTGCATGGACGTTTTGACTGATTCCCAATGTTAATCTTGTGGTTTTTTTTTCACGTTCGGGGCTGGTCACTGCGGGGCGATGAGGCAACGGCCCAACGCCCCGCCGCTGCTGACGGGGGGGAACAAACGGCCTCTGGCACCCCGCCCCACCCCTCGGCTTTTTCCGGAACCCCTCGGCTCGCTCCGGTCCTTCCCCGCATGCGCCGCTCCCGGAATTCGCCGGCTAGAGCTCGGGTGGGTGGGGCCCTTCTCCCTCCCCCGACCACCCCCTCCCTGCTCCCGATACTTTCCGAAGCCTTTCGGTCCTTTCCGGCAGCCGGGAGACCGTTCTGCGGCTCTGACGTCATCTCCGGCTGCCTTATAAAAAGGCGGGCGCAGGGGGTGCGCCGCGTCTGTGGCGGAGGGCGCGGAGCCGGCGGGGGAGATCTGCGCACCGACCCGGTGAGGCGGCGGGCGGGGGAGGGGGGTGGGCGCCTGGCCCGCTGCGGTGGCCGCGCTCGCCTTCATCCGACCCCGCTCGGGTAGATAAACGCCAGCTCCGCCTTCCGCCCCTGCGGAGACAGGTGTAGGGGTGCACCTTTCCCTCAGCCGCGGGGGAGGCTGAGGCCGGCCCTGCCTGCGGGGGCTCCCCGTGGCGCCTCGGCTACCGCTCGTTCTCGCCCTCCCCAGCGGCCGCGGCTGCGGCTGCTGCCGCTGCCGTGGTTTGGTTTTTTTTTTCTGTTTTTTTTTTTTTTTTATCGCGGGCAGCCGCGGCCGCAGAGCGGGGCCGCAGCGGTGGCCGGAGTCTCTCCGCGGCCCTCGGGGGAGGGGAGGGGAGGAAAGGGCGGGGGAGCAGCCACCGCGCGGATAAAGGGCAGGCGGGCAAGGAGCGGCGGGATCCGCCCTGGGCAGCCTAGACCCGCGGCAGGAATTTCATTCAGCTCTCTGCGGAGGGGATAAACAGGCGGGTAAATAATAGTGACAGCCACAGTGAGTCCGCGTCCCTGCGGGCAGAGTGGGAGTCCCCCGCCTTGCCCGCCCTTCCCTGCGCCCCTGTCCGGTGAGGTTTGCGGTAGAACCCGGCCTCTCCCCCCGCCCACCCCCCGAGGAGAAATCCGGAGGGGGAGATGGAGAACCTGGCGCTCTGCGGCAACCCGGCGGAGGGGATTCATTGCACAGCAATGGCTCCCCTCAGCTCTCACCAGCCCAGCCCTGTCCAAGGTCAGGAGATGCAGCAAAGAGTGTGTGCGAGGGGAGAGAAGAAAAGGGAGGGATCGAGGGGGGCTGGGTGTTCAGTGACGGCTGGAGAACCCTTTCTTCGAAGAGCTAGATATCTCTGTGAAATGACGAACACGTAAATAGCAGGCACAGCAGAGATGTCCAGCTGAGCAGGAAGACATTTAAAAGAAATCCTTCCAACCTGTGTTCCTTTCATATATGTGTCATTTTGGTATATAGGTCAAGCACTACGGTTTCCTTCGTAAAAGAATCAGGATTTGTTCCCCCCCCCGATTAACTTCTCTTTAAAATCTAACATAAAGTAATGGCAATCAAGTTTTTCTCAAATTCATTGCCCACATAAACCTTATCTGGTTACAGTGATAAAAATTTATATTGCTAGAGCATAAATATGTACCAGTAGGGTAATTGTTTGCCCTGATGTTTAAGGAAAAGCATAAGCAATTATCACTCTGTTTTTTCAGCAGGTCTCTGTTGACTGTTAAGGATTTTTAGTAGCTGTTTTGTCAAAAACAGCTGTGTGTTCCAGTCTAAAATGTACGTGACTATTGAGCAGTATTTCATACATATTTAAATAGGTTCTGAAGAGCAGTTGTCTGGAGATGGCGAATGAACACATTAGGAAAAAAAAAAAAACCAAAAGAACCAACTCAGCCTGAATGGTTCTGTATCTTTCTGGAAAAAAAAAAATCCATTTTCTTTTGGCATTTTGTTTTCAGCAGAGTGCCAGAAGATTCTGATGACTGTATTCACTGAAAGGCCTTGGTCAGGGATTCAGATTTGTTCAAAACAAATATTAAATCCCTCTGTGTGATTTTTTTATGCATTTAAATGCAACTAGCAGTGAGTTCTTCCCTGAAATCTTCGTTTGTCCTTACTTATAAATTGTGCAGTGAGAATAATGAACAAAAGATTGAAAATGGAATGCTTTCTGCTGCATTGTGTGCAGAATCTGTAACTGTAGTAATGGAATTGTTAAGCTGTGGAAAATACTTGAACAAAGATAGTGGGTTACATTGTTCACAAGAAGTAATTTATTTCCATTCCTATTGGGAAAAAAAATACATCCATACTGGTTGAATTGAAATAGAAATTTTATTCTAAAATCAGATTTAGATGTTATGCTTCTATGAGATTTGTATTTGATAAAGTTAGCAAATCTATTTATGGTTGTTTTGGGTTTTTTTTTTAATAACATAAAAAAGGTAGCAACAATAACAATAATGTTGAATGTCAAAGACTGTCTTTTAAGTGTTTTTTACACGTTTTTCTCCTGCACAGCAGGAAGATAGGAGACACCTTGAATCTCTTGAGATAGGGTGGTACGTCTTGGTGTGAAATTCCTATTTCTCAACTATTACATTTATAACTAACCGTAGTAATTTAATGCAAATAACTTAGTATCTTTGCTGCCTTATTTTTATCTGCTTAATGTATTTATGAGTTTGTAATTGTTTTATTCATAAATACATTGCATTTTGGGGGCAACTTACTGCTTCCCCTGTATTGGAGGAAATAATATGAATTCCTCCCTTTTCTGCACTGCATGTAAGTATAGTGTGGGAGTTTGTTTTTTCCATTTGTCCCTGGAGTGTAGGCAGCAGAAAAATGGGGTGGAGCAGACTGCAGATACTGGGGATGGAGATTGCCAAGCGTAGTCTGGCTTTGTACTCCCATAGCTGACCATGGATCAAACAGAGTAGCAAGCTGCCTCCTCACTGCCGCAACTGATACACGTTAAGCTATGCAAATGCCACAAGAGATATGCACTAGCTTCAGCTGGCACAAAGGCACATAACTGCAGTTGTCCATGAACTGCTTCAGGGATTGCAGTGTGCTCATGGGGAAAACGTAGGGTTAGGGGAGACAAGGAAGTTTCCAGCTAAGAATTCAGTGGGTTAGATACACCTAACAGCTATGTAATCGGCCATCTCAAAAAATACCTTCTGTTGCAACTGCTACTTGTCCATTTTTTTACTGTGGTAATTGAAATTACCATCTCTGTAGATGTTTATTCAAAACCTTCTTATTGAGTTTGTGTCTTTAAATTAAGCCACCACGCTTGATTATGCTGTAGCAAGAAGCATCATTTGCCAAGTCCAGATAACTTTCTTTACTTTCTGTTTTGACCTTCAGATTATGGTAGGTTTTGGTTTGTTTTGTTGTTTGGTTTTGGTTTTTTTTTTTAAACCTAACTGGAAAGGTTAGTACATACCAAATTAATTAAGTTTTCCTGTTTATATTTGTAACCTTTTTTGCATGGGGAGGTCTGTCACTTGCAATATCTTGCGTAACAATCATGCCAAATTGTATGTGGCAAGGAACCAAAAGGAAAGTATGAAACATGTACTGTGACAGAGTATGTATTTTGAAAAAAAAAAAAAAGAATCAAGCCATGTCCTTATGCTAGTAGTTAGTTGAATGTTATCTTGATTTCCCCCTCCCTTTTAGACTCTACATTCCTCCATCATGTTGTCATCGTTTCGTAAAGTCAAAGTCCAGGTATTTTTACACAATGCATGAAGTGTCATTGCCACACTTGCCTGCTTTTATTGCAGTGACCTATTTGTAAGAAAAAGGCATTTGTTTGAGTTTGTTCTACACAGCAGGTGCTTTATGTGTACTTCAGTGTTGAGTCTGATCTGCCTTTCCTTTAATACTTTGAATTTCCTAATTTCTGTCTGTGATGCATGATGTGTGAACATATTATAGTTGTTCAGTATGATCAGGTTTTGATGTTGATTAATTTTCTAAGAGGTTTTTGTTTTTAAAAAGTACTTGAGCAGTATCTTTTTACTTATAGTATCTAAAAATCAACCGTGATAAGATTTACACTGTAGAACATTATCATTATGCATTTGAAGTTGGCTTTGGTTCCTGTTCCATCCACTTGCACAAATTTATAATCCCTGTATTGTTGTGGTGTAACTGTTTATCCATCTGTGTTGCTTTCTGTTCAGTGATGGTAAAATAAATAGGATGTATGGACAAAACTTCAGCTGGGTAACACTAGCAACTAGATTTTATTTGGAAATGATAGTAATGTAAATGTTTATACTACAATTAAAATTACAATGAAAAGATAAATGGGAATGGAAAACCCTGGGGTTAATTGTATACTATCACATTACCTGTAAACTCTGCATTTCTGCAATGCAGTCAAGGTAATTTGCTTTCTCAGGAGTCTCGGCAGAGTGCAGTCCTTGCCAACACTGCATAGTTTTATCTGTGGTGATACTAAAAACAAAACAAAGCCAAAAAGACCCTCATACATAAAGGCACCAAATTCAGATAGGCAATTCAGCTGCTCTTGTTTAAATAGTGGAGTTAAAATTCCAAGTGCCTAAAAATGAACAGGTCTTTAGTTGTCTTCCATATTTCAGAAGTTCATCGTTAAGGCTGTGCTCAAACCCTCTAATCAGCCTAAATCACTAGCTTTGCAGCATGGTTTAGTTCAAACAAT
The DNA here is from genome assembly GCA_034782735.1 of Sagittarius serpentarius. Lineage (NCBI taxonomy): Eukaryota > Metazoa > Chordata > Aves > Accipitriformes > Sagittariidae > Sagittarius > Sagittarius serpentarius. The sequence goes on from JAVKLA010000052.1 coordinate 13,844,235, forward strand.
TTGCCTTTCTTTTTTCTTTTAATGCTTCAGTTTCTTGTGTCCCTGTAATACCTACTTAAATTCTGGGGCTTGTTTGAATTTTACCTGCGCTGCAGTTAGTCTGGATGAGTCTATGGCATTAAGCAGCGACTTCAGTGCAGCTTGGTTTTTTGTACTGCAGCACTTGACTTGTTTTTCTGGCTTGGAGTTTGGAGGTTTGAGGCTGTAGGTGACCTTCCTTGACAGTGTCCAGGAGTATTTGGATGCAGGGTTCTGCGGCATGTAGGCCACCCTTAAAATTTCTTTTTTTTGTAGATGAAAATTCATAATAAACCAAATGACCAGGCATTAATTTTGTCTCAGTAGTGTTTTAAATCTCTACTACAGGGTATATGATATGACATCTTTCAGTTACTTCTTTGTAACACAGTATGCTCATACGTTTCCCTTCACAGGAGCAGGAGCCAGTGCTGCGCATACTTTTCAGAAGGATTCCCTTTATTTACCTGCAGTACTACTATGTACTAACTTAGCACTAAACTAGGCAGTTGTGGTTGTTTTGTGTTCGAGATATACATAGTGGCTTACTTCTTCCTTAGGGTTTTGAGGAAGCTGTGAATGGGAGAAATGAAAGTTGGAAAAAACATACATTGGGTTTTTTCCCTCTGTCCTTTCCTTTTGAAGGTTGTTTTCACATCTGATATTAGAATTCAGAATTTTTTTGCTTAAAGAAGAAAGATCAGCAATCCATTCCTGTCCCCCAAGAGGGAGGCAGGAGGGAGTAGCCAATATCAGTTAAATGCTCTTTTGACAAGGCTTAGGATACGTAATATTGATGAACGCAGAAAAATGCGTCAGGCTGCTCATGTGTGCCTATTTGGGGAGCAGAGAGTGTTTTGATAAGGAGAGTACTCATATTACAAGGTACTGCTGGGGTCACGTACGCTGAATATACCTAACGCACATCAGGACTTGTCTTAAGAGAAACTCAGTATTTTACTAGATCTTAAGATAGTGATCTTTATATACTGATATCTGATTGCTTTTCAGGCAAAGGAGTTTACTTCTTTAAGCTTCCTGTAATTGGTTTTAAAAATACGCTAAAATCTTCTGTATAGCACTGAATGTATTTTTCATTCAAGTTTTTAAATCCCCAAAATCATGTTTTGGTAAGGGAAATGCTGACAGCTCTTTTGTGTGTCAGCCCTGGTGGCACCGCTGTAATTCCTGTTGAAGCCACCTCGATACCACTGTTTCCCGAACTTGAATGATGTTGCTGACATCATTGTTGTTGCACTGCGGTGTCTATAAATATCTGCAGTTGTATACTCCTGTGCAAATTTTAGTGTACCCTTTGTATAATTTGTATCATCTGGGGAAGGCTGACCATTTTAGATTGTAGGATGAGAGTAGTACGTTTGTTTTGGGGCTTTTTTTGGTCTTAAATGTATTTCTTTTCATTGGCTTTTTCTTTTTTTATTTTTTAAATTACGACCACAGTGGTACAGTGCAAAGAAGCATTTCTGATTATTTTTTTAGTTAAACACAAGCTGACGAGTGGCTTTGTAAAGTTAGTCTTACAGCATAAAAGTACAGTGGCAAGTGCCTTCAGGACAGTTAAGATCCGCTGGTTTGGGGACGTCTTTGCAATGACGCCTGCCTTGGCTGTCTGGAAGGCCGAGGCTGGGGGCAGGAGCCGGCTGGTGCCATTTCTCCTGCCTGCACTGCCTGGAAGGTTCGCTCTGCCTGACCTTATCAGCTGGCGCAGGCAGTGCGCAGGGAGGGGCTGGAGGCAGCAGCGATGTGGAGAATGTTGTTTCTGCGCACAGCGCTGGGGACGAGGCCGGTTATCTGGTGTCGGGCTGGGTATTTGAGTACGTCCCAATATAAGCTATGTTTTTCAGATTAAAAACATAAAGCGCGACTTCTTGTTGGCGGTTGTCCTGCTAGATGTGCAGAAGTGTATCCTAGATGCTTTCGGATGGTGTTTTTGAACCAAGAGGGTTTAGAAACATCTTGGAGAACTGCTTGCTATTCAAGGCGGGTACTGCAGTTTGAGTGTGAAAACATCGGAGGTAGACTGCATCGTTCTGCAGCATCGATGACTTTCGAGTTCAGAGCTCCCCAGTGACTGCTGATCGCGCTCTGGCAGAGCACAGACTTGCTGACGTCAGCTGATCTGCTGCAGGAAAGAACAGTCTATTATTGCTAGACCAAAGCACTTCTTTTACAATTGACTAGCTCGACTTACTGTAGTTATAAAAGGAGCCTTTCTTTTAATGAATTCCAGCAAAAAGATGAGCCAGATTGCATGGCTTGTGTGGTGAGCGGCAAACGAGCTGCCAGGCTAAATTACAGGAGGTCTCCTATTTGGTTTTTAAAAATGTAAAAATAATTTAAGTAGTTTAATTATTTGCATAATTTAATAATTTGCATAATTTAATAATTTAAAGTGGTCTAAAATCACATGGGCTGTGGAGGTTATTTCTAATACTGAAATATGAGTTCAGAGGAGAAGACTGTACAGTGTTCCAAAGACTAACTAGGATTTCATTTTCTCCCAGTAATGCCTGTAACCAGGGTAAGCGGAGACACAGGCTACGGTCATACAGTGCCATTTAGACTTACTGCCACTTTGTTATTCCTGAAAACAATTCAGCTTAAAAGAAGTGTTGTCGGAATTCAAACACAGTGTGACAGCACAGGGAAAGAAGTTTTTAGCAATAACTTGCTCTCCTGGAGGGAAAAGGCTGTTTGAAACAGGGCTTGAAAAAAACAGATGCTTTCTCAGGAAAACAGATCTGTAGTTGAGCTCAAGTTCTGTTGAGGGTTTTGATCTTTTAATACTCAGATACAGTAATCAAGTGGAGCCTTTGGTACCACTGTCAGGTGAAACCTGGACTTCATTTATATAATACAGTCTACCCAGAGTGGTTGGGTTTTGGTTTGGTTTTGGTTTTTTTCTTGTCTTCTTTTGACAATAATGAGTGAAACGCCCAGACCTGGAAGAGAAAGCAAAGCTGAATTTTCTTTCCTTCCTTAAACTGCCGCAATGCAGTTGGGGCTGAGAGTTCACGGGAGTAACAACTGCTGCTGAAATGGCTGTCCTCTTGCAGGGTGGGACTGTTGGAAGAGAGCTCAGGAATGTGTGAATTCGCCCCCATATGTTCCTTTCTATCAGATGGTCCCTTTACAAGTGCTTGGAAACCAAACAGAAAACATGGCCATATAGATAGCTTTCCAACCTGTGGAGTTTTTCATACAATTATGCAAGATACATGTCTAGTTAAAGCATGCAGCTAACTAATGACTAAATAACAATTTAATATTTAATGATGTATTTTAAGAGATTGCCTTTGTCTTTTACTATGCAGTTGTAGACTGGGTTTCTTCCCTGTCTTTGATAGATTAGCTTGATGCTTACAGAATTTATAATAAAAGCATTAAGTGAGCTAAACATGTAAACACTTGTACAATCAAGATATTAATTGCATAATTGTCAAGCACGGGAGTGTTTGTTGCAACAGCTTCTTGATATGCGAAGTGAGTTGTCAAGTAAGCGGGTAAATATCCAAACTCCGATGACAACGATGATACTACTTTTTAAATTTGTATTACAGTTCTCTTCTAACGTGCAGATCTCTTACTGCAAATCAAATTGCTTTTTGAAAGTTTAGGAAGTGAAAATTAAAGGTTATCCCAATTTTAATAGAATGAGGATAAACAGAACAGTAGTCAGTTCTTTGCTTTCTGTGGTAACAATAACAGGTTTTAGTATATAAAGCAATGCACAAGGATTTTCAGTTGATGTGGTCGGAGCAATATCACTAGTTGTACGAAATGCTCCTTGACTTACTTGTATAAGGTCAGATCTATGAAGCACTATGAGCCTCTGTATTGGCTTTTGAAAGGTGATGTAGGGAGCGGCAGGGTAGGTTTGTAACTTTTTTTTAATTGTCTGAGAGAACAGAGAGGAGATACATCACACATAGAGAGACGTGTGTATAATATGTATGTATGTATAGTATAGATACATGTGGACCAGTTAGCTGTTGTTTAAACAACAGTAATATTCTTACTTTAGTTTATCTATGTTGAGTATTTTAAATAAAGTATTTCCAGCTTTTATGTGTTGTACAAGGAACATCTTATGTCTGTGTATCTACGTATGTATATATATGTGTGCAGAAACACATTTTTAACACTTATATTAGACGCTTGCATGCTACTGTTCAAAATGACATGGCCTTTATATGACTGCAGCCATATTTTTCCAAAACAAGTAGATGTTAAATGTCTTTGTAAATATTCATTTCCCATTATTTTCTGCTCAAAGTGTGCTCTTATTTATTTTATATACATATCTGCACACACAGAGTAAGACTGTAAGTAAACGACATGCAAGTTTAAAAAAAGCAGGCTTTTCTTTCATGGATCTCTTCCTACCCTACCATTGCTTTATAGTACAAACAAAATGTTTGGGTTTTTTTTTTTTGGCTTTCAGAAAATGGATCCAAGTGGTGTAAAAGTGTTGGAAACAGCAGAAGATATCCAAGAAAGGCGTCAACAGGTTTTGGACCGTTACCACAGGTTCAAGGAACTATCTTCTCTAAGGCGCCAAAAACTTGAAGATTCCTATCGATTCCAGTTTTTCCAGCGTGACGCAGATGAGCTTGAAAAATGGATCCAAGAGAAACTGCAGATAGCATCTGATGAAAATTACAAAGACCCAAGCAATTTACAGGCAAGTCCTTCTGCCATTTTATGTTTCCTGTACTATTAATTTTAGGGTGTACCAGGTCAACTGGGATAAACAGAACAAACACATAAATGTAACTTGATCTGAGAGCAGTGAAGAAAGATGGATGCAAATACCTGCAGCCTTGCAAAGTGTTCTTCAAAAGCCTGGTTTCTTTACTGATATAATTGGAATATTTCTAATAATGGATTAGTTGCTAAATCAGCATAAAAAGTTACTCAATGTAATGTAGTGTAAAACCAGCTTTGTTTAATCCTAGAATTTGTTGGACGCTTTGACTCTGTAAATAAACGTGAATTAACTCCTATTGTTTCCACAAAAAACGATACTTGTAGGAAAAAAAACTTGTGTGAGTGGAATTATCTGATGGGTTCTCGGATGTTTGAACACTCTGGTGTACAAGAGCAAACACAATAACGAAATAACTAAAATTGGGATGTTTGAATCCACCCATGAAACACATGATACAGCTATGATTTCAACTGTGCTATTTTATTGTTTGTTCATCGGTACTGAATATGCATAAAATAGACTAAAAATCTTGATGCTGGGAAATGTGGAGGAGGGCTGTGCACCAAATCTCGGTCACATTCTTTGATGTTTTACTTGTAGGGGAAGCTGCAGAAGCACCAAGCCTTTGAAGCTGAGGTGCAGGCCAATTCAGGGGCTATCATTAAACTGGATGAGACTGGAAATCAGATGATTAATGAAGGCCATTTTGCATCTGAAACCATAAGAGTGAGTTTTAAATATTTTTTTTTCCTTAGACACTTTGCACAGATAACTCTATATTCTAAATCACTTTTTAAAATTCTACAGGTATTTGATTAGTGAAATCACAAGAGAATTTTGTATTTGTAAAGCTTACGGATATTTTTCTCTTTCATGAGCACCTAGCTCATATCTTTTCTTGGATCCAGTTCTGAGGTGAACTGTCTGCCAGTGGAGTCCAGGAACTTGGACTGGAAAATCATCAGTAATTCAAAGATGTGTTGAAAGTCACAAGGCAAATGTTTAATTATACTTGTGGTTCTTCCCAGAATGACACAATATCAAGAAGCAGCAAATCCACAAGGCCTGGTGTCAGGGATGTAGACCACTCATTTTTGGGCTATATATAGCATTTTAATTTTCTGCGATAATAATTATAAGTAACACAAGCACCATACCAGTAAACTTCAGACATCTAATTTCTATGTGCTCTAACTCAGATCAAGCCTCTAGTGTTCTTTACTTTCTGGTTAAGTTGTACTGGCAAGACATTTGAATCCCTTTGAATTTGCGTTCCACTGCTTTTTCTGTGAGCTCCAAGTGCTCTGCTCTGTTTGCTCTCTTTATCCAGCAGCGAACATCTCTTTGGACAGCTGCTTCCTCAATAACAAGTTGTAAGCTTTCTTCAAATCCTTTTCCGAGATCTACTGTTGTTTTTTTCTTTCTCTTTAAATCTCCCAACCTTTGTAATGCAGTGACAAATGTATGTTTAAAATCTTTTCTGCTGCACTAGGTAAGTTTATATTTAACAGTATTTGAGTGATTGTCAGTATTTTAGAAGTCTGAGCAAACTGTGGATTTTACGTAATGACTTGATAGTTATCTTTTCACCTTCTCCTGTGTATTCTCATTTTTCTCTGTTATGTTAGTGTTTTCTTTCTTATTCCCACAAGCAGATGCACACACATACATTTGCATACCCCACCAGTAAACACTTACTTTTGTTCTACATACCAGCTTTTTCTCTAGGACTCATTTTGTTAAATCTGCTGTTTCTGGGCCTCACTTCTTTCAGTGTCAGTTATGGCTGCATCTTTCTTTAATACAAAGAAGTTGTTTAATGCTTTTTGCTTTATAAGATTCGGATGTGAGCTGTTACAACTTTTCAAAAGGAGAACTCTTGTGATATTTTTGTAGTAATTATCGAACTTAACTGATATATTTATCATTTCATTGTAACTAAGAAAAGATGATGACTAAGAAAAGCAGAATTTTTTTATACATTATATAATAAAAAACCCTAAGATAATGATTATTTTAGAAATGTCATTGTGATCATATCTTTACCACAAAAAAAAAAAAAAAGAAAAAGAAAGCTTTGCAGTTGGGTGATCTTAAATAATACCGTGTCTTAGCTGCTCAGTATAAGTTGTTGTGTTCTGTTTGGAGTGGTAATTTGCCTTTTAATGGTTCAGTCTTTCACGCCGTACCGGACTGCACAGCGCCCAATAGTTACAGCTATCCAAGTTGGGTTCCACATACGAGTAGGTGAAACTTTTGGCTGTGCAGTGCAACTTCTTTTTGCGATGTCTTCTTTCTTCCTTGATTGCCAATTTGCACTATCCTTTTGGGCAGTGCTAGGAAATAGTGTGAGCTCTTTTCTCCCTTGAAACCTACCTAACTGAACTTTCTAAATGGATTAAGTGGGTATCCGCCCATGCTAGATGTTCAAAAGCTTCTGTAGCGTGACTTTCAAGTTTCAGATCTCGATGAGCAAAGCGTTATAGATGATGGGTGGAGCAGATACTTTCCTGTTTTGCAAGTTGTGTGCCTGTGTGGGAGTGCGGTTTTTCTTTTAATTGTCTATAAAACTTATGGTTGCTCCCAACAGTTTTGAAAGGCAGAGTGCAGCCAGATGGAGACTCAATATTAAAACTAGTAATTCCTCCTGGTATTTCAGTATTATGTTACTTAACAATGTTGGCTAAATGTATTAACTGATCAGTGCTAAGAGAAATGGTTAAAATACTGTGAAGTGGCACCAGTTTGGCTTGAAACAAAATGTGTCATCTGAAATAATAATAAATCCCAAAATGAAGATGAGATTCGCTTATTGGGAGTTGACTTCATGTAAAAGACTGAACACTTGAACAGGACAGCAAGCGTTTGGTGTGACTTCACACTGGCATAGAATTTAAATCAAATTTTATCTCAAAATGTTTACCTCATAGTTACGTAAAGATAACTATTTGATAGCTTCATTAATTAATAACAGGTGTGTAAATACTCAGTTCAGTAATTTCTGATTTTGTGTTATATCACTTTACATCATTTGAAAAATAATGACTGGAGATGGAATTGTATGAGGTTTGTCCACCCTTTGTCTAAAGTAAGGCTTAGGATGTACAACTTGGAAAAAAATACGTCTTCTGTTAAGCTCAGGAAGGGAATAAATCTAATCTTCTCTGATACAGGATTTTCATAACAACATCCTATTGTTCTAGACTCGGCTGCAGGAGCTGCACCGACTATGGGAATTACTGTTGGAAAAGATGAGGGAGAAGGGAGTCAAATTGTTGCAAGCACAGAAGCTGGTGCAATACTTACGGGAATGTGAAGATGTCTTGGACTGGATCAATGACAAGGTATATTATTATCTGCCTTTACTGTGTTCTTGATGGGAAATTTGATGTGTTTGTGTGGAAATTTTCTATCAACGTATAGTCGCTGGAGTTCAGGTAGTCACAGAGAACTTTTAAAGGCACCTATCCATTTTACTTAGTTTATTCATATTGCATAAGCAGTAAGTATGCAAACTACTATTCCGTCTTTTACAGCCACAAAAAAAAAAGGTACTAGACTAAGAGGAAGCCTGCATGTTGGAGAGCATAGTTAAACATAATCAATTCTTTCTTTGCTTTGAGGAGACCTTCATATTTCTCATAGTAATCAAATTCAAGTTTCCTATAAGGGAAATCTACAACTTGTAAAGTAAATGTTTTTTTGTAAATGTTCTAAATTATCTGTTAGAGAAAGTAGCCAGCCTAACCAGCAAGCAGTGTGTACATAATTACTTGATTGGAATATCTTTAGATACACGTTGTAAGGACATGAGCTGCAGAAGAACTCTTTATTCTTTGAACTCTGCGTAAATAGACCACAAACCACACTATCAAGAAAAAAAGCCACAAAATGATCATATAGGTTTTCTTGATGACGGTTTGCTATTTCGTGTCACTGTGGGTTCAGACTGTAAACCCTGCGTAACTGTTACTGAATTATGACGGTGCGCTTTTCATGAAGAAATCTTGCATCAGAAGCCTACAGCAGATGCCCATTAACAATCTAAAAATGTGAACAAATTCTAGTCACTGTGTGTACTCTGAAATAGCATGGGCAATTATTTTGTAGTTTTAAAAGCATGTTTTTTCTGTGCATATTTTCTTTCAGTAATTTAGGTTGTAGTAGTGATCATTGTGCACAGAACAGAAAACTTAAGATAGAAGAATTGGTTATATTCAGTAATTTGAAAAATTAATAAGAGCAAGCAAGCTGAAAAAATAATACCCTTAGAGATCTTGCATGTTTTCTGCAATAATAGATAGAACTGGGGGGAGAGTGGAGTTTAACAGAGGAAACTTTGTAGTTTTAAATCTGACTTCAAACTCAGTGATTGTAACTGTCTTTGACCTGTTGAAAATTAGGACAGTTGCTTCCTGATTTTTAGTAGTGATTTCCCATAGGATATACTGAAATTCATTTTTTTTTTTCCTCGATGTGCTAGGAAGCAATAGTGACCTCAGAAGAGCTTGGGCAGGACTTAGAGCATGTTGAGGTTTTGCAAAAGAAGTTTGAAGAGTTCCAGACAGACCTTGCTGCTCATGAGGAAAGAGTAAATGAAGTGAACCAGTTTGCTGGCAAACTTATCCAGGTAAACATTCATGTGTGTTGAAAATCTCTCTTAGCAAGTCTGGTATAACACAGCAAGCTTTTGTCTGCACCTTCCTCTTTTTCCCCCTGGTTTGGTAGCAGATCTTAAAGCTTTACATGTGCCTAGATATTTGGCTATCTTAAGATTAAGTGGTCATCGTTTGATTCATGTGTTCTTCTGCTGAACAACTTGAGTGTAACTGCCCCAGCTGAGAATGTTCCTGAAAATCTGGGGAGTAGTAATTACTAAGAGAAACTGTCATATTTGGGGTTAAGTGTATTTCCCTTGGACAACCAGGATTAATATATCTTCTCTTCTGGTATTTCATCTGGGGCTTGATCAAGTATGGAGACAGGGCAGGAAGTATTGCATTCCAGGAAAAAAAAAAGATACTGTTTACAGCCTTTTTCCCATTGACTAATTAGTACATAGGGAAACTTGAACTACTGCAAGAGTGTTGAACATTTACACACTGAGGTTTCAGGGAAACTGTTGAATTGATCATCTGGGTAGTATAGTAATTATAAACTGATCTCTTGAAAAACAGTGCTGTTTCAAGGTTTGTGAATGGATGTAAAACCACAGAACACGTGAAAATAGCGTTTTTCCTTTGCTTGCTAGGAACAACACCCTGAAGAGGAACTGATAAAGTCCAAACAGGATGAAGTAAATGCAAGCTGGCAGCGTCTGAAGGGACTTGCCCTTCAGAGGCAAGGAAAACTCTTTGGGGCAGCTGAAGTTCAGCGTTTCAACAGGTATGATCTTGGCTGGATCTGCTGAAGCAATGTAATACTTGTGTGGATGTTTAATGATGCATTCAGCTGCATACAGTAGTATGAGAAGAGCTACTGTTGTCTGTTAGGTTTTTGCTTCACTCTTCCTCATGACTTGTTGAATGAGGACCTTGTTCTACAGTTACCTTAGAATAGTCATTCTGAGTTAGATTTTCAACACTTAGCAGTTTCGTTCATTCCTGCTAATGGCAGTTTTGCTTCCTGTTCCTCTTGAGAGTTTTTTCCTCCAGTTCTGTCCTAGATGAGCCTTAAAAGGGGTTGAGTTTTTTGTTGTCGGACGAATGTCAGCCCAATTGTTCTGGGGGTCTTTGAGCAGTGTTTATTCTGTTGTCATCTCCATCTACAACATTTTGAGATTTGCTGTAATTATAGGAGAAGGATCCAGAGTGGGAAATGGACCTACTAGGTGATGGTGCTCAGTGATGCTTTAATTCCTTGTTTGCATCTGGTGACACCATCTGAAGAATGGCCTGCCAATACACTTCAAGGTTTCTTGAGATTAAAAAAAAAAATAGTAGTCTGACTTTTTAGGTTTTTGGTATTTGTGGGGTTTTTGGTTTTTTTGTGTGTGTTCTGTTTTGTTTTAAAGAATGATTATAGTTGGCTGCAGTGTTTATATATATGGGTTTGTATGCCAGTACCTCTGGCATACATGCAGGAAAACATCCTGCTTTCTTCCTTTTTCCGTACAAGATAGACTGCTTTCAATTTGTGCTTTGTTTTGAAGGGATGTGGATGAAACAATCAGCTGGATTAAGGAGAAAGGGCAGTTGATGGCCTCAGACGATTTTGGCAGAGACTTAGCCAGTGTGCAGGCTTTATTGCGTAAGCATGAAGGCCTGGAAAGAGATCTTGCAGCTCTGGAAGATAAGGTACCAATACGAGATGCATTTTACCTACAATTTTAGCTAGGTAACCTGCTTGTAAAAGGCTAGAAGCTTACTCACTCTTTATGACTGGGTTTAGGTTAAGGCCCTGTGTGCAGAAGCCGACCGTTTGCAGCAGTCTCACCCAATAAATGCTTCTCAAATTCAAGTGAAACGGGAGGAGCTGATTGCCAACTGGGAACAGATCCGAACTCTGGCAGCAGAGAGGCATGCTCGCCTTAATGACTCTTACAGGTAGGAATATTATCGTGCTGAAATGACCTTTCTTCCTTATTCAAATTTGAGAGAGGGCTCTTGGGAGGAGGAGAAAGGGATGCTGTTTCCAAAAGTTTTGGATGATTCTGTGTTTCAGGAGCAGTCTTGTTCACCAAATTGTATTTTACAGTAATTTCTTGTAGTAAAATAAATATTTATATGATAAATACAGCTTTTGATCATTATCTGGATGTGGATCAATTATGAAAATAGGCACCCTGATGTTTTAGGACGTTTGCTTTTTTTCCCATCTGAGTTGATATCTGCATTTTGAAGTACGTTGGAGGTGTTGAAGGACACTGAGGTGCTGGAGCGTGTCCAAAGAAGGGCAACAAAGCCGGTGAGGGGTCTGGAGCACAGGTCTTATGAAGAGCGGCTGAGGGAACTGGGATTGTTTAGCCTGGAGAAAAGGAAGCTGAGGGGAGACCTTATCACTCTCTACAGCTACCTGAAAGGAGGTTATAGAGAGGTGGGGGTCTGTCTCTTCTCCCAAGTGACAAGCGATAGGACAAGAGGGAACGGCCTCAAGTTGCTCCAGGGGAGGTTTAGATTGGATGTTAGGAAGAATTTCTTTACTGAAGGAGTCATTAGGCATTGGAACCGGGTTGCCCAGGGCAGTGACGGAGGCCCCAACCCTGGATGTTGTTAAAAGTCATGTAGGTGTAGTGCTTAGGGACATGGTTTAGTGGGGGACTTGTCAGTGCTAGGTTAACGATTGGACTAGATGATCTTACAGGTCATTTCCAGTCTAGGCAATTCTATGATTATCTGACTATATTTTAGTTTTGGTGGTTTTTTTTAATACACAAATTACAAATTGTTCACTATGGAGTCCTTATGATTCTCTGTGAAGGCTGAAGTATGTTATATTGCTTGATGTATTGTCCTAAACTAAATGAAGTACCTGTTAGTGATAGTTGCTTTGTTGCTGTGGGATTTGTCTTCATCCAATCCTGTTTCTATACTAACCTGGTTGTTTATGGAACATAATCTGTTAGATCACTGTTGAGAAGCCATACTAAAAAGAAACTTACCCTAATAAGGTGGTTAGTTTACATCCTTTCTGGTTTTGTTTTTCTGCTGTTTGTTCCCTCCCATGATGCAAGATTTATGGTGGTGGAGACCCATACAAGTAATCATTTTTCCTTTGCCTTCCCTCTCATAATCTCTTCAGATCAATCAACAGCAAACTTAAAAGGGAAACAGAAACTGATCACTTTTGCTGATGTGTTAAGCATGTGCCAAAAGCAATAACCGTAAAGGCATGCTGAAAGGAACCTGTGAATTTGTACACTTGTTGTTTTAAGGCTGAAGCATGTGCAGTTGAAACTTTCTGTCATTTCCCCCCCACAGACACACTGTGTTATGGTTGTGACAGAAGCAGTCCCGTGGGCTATCTTGAAACACTCTGCTTGAGAGCTCTCTTTTGATTTCTGTTGTCTTCAACGTACAGGCTTGTAGTTAGGAATATTCCTTTTACTTTCAATGTAAGTTACATGCAAAACATGTCCTGGAGAAATTGATTTTGAACCTTGCATTTTCCTAACTCCAAAAGGCTTTGTTTTTTGATTGAGAGCATATTTAGTTATTTAATAGTCTGATTGCATTTTGGTATTGTCTTGTTTTGTTTCTATCTGAGGAACAGCTTTTATGTTTGTAACCCTTTCTTGGGGTAAGGATGGAGAAACTATGCGAACAAATTATTCCCAACCATTTTTTCTTTTGCTTTCTTAAGGCTGCAGCGCTTTCTTGCGGACTTCCGAGACCTCACCAGCTGGGTGACCGAGATGAAGGCTCTGATAAATGCTGATGAACTTGCCAATGATGTTGCTGGAGCAGAAGCCCTTCTTGATAGACATCAGGAACATAAGGTATAAAGGTTATACAGCCAAGTCCTGTCAGCAGCCCTTAACAACTATTTGTATGTCTAACATAGTCTCTGAGTCAAACTGCTGATGTATCACTAGAATCCTTTGGTCATGCAGCTAACACAGTACTAGATTGCTGTCCTGATTTAATATTTTTACTTTGTTTCTTGATAGTAGATATACACTAATAAATAAGTATTTAAGAATGCTTATGATAATATTTTACAAAAAACTATTAGATCTGATAGCAGTCAGTTGGACTAATGACTGTTTTAGTTCTCCATCATGAGGAGTTGCTATATGTAAGCAGAAAGAGTGTAGCTTAAAACCAACCTTTAGTTTCATTTTAACATGTGAATTTATACGTACTTTATCTGCATTGTAAGGTAATACATTTCATTCTAGTTTTCATGTTAAGTGTAATGTATTTAAAGGTAGTTGAATGTTTACCATTCAGGTGTCCAGACTGTTGTCTCTGTGTTATTTTCAATAGCAGTTTTCATATTCTGACGTTCTGTTCTAAGATAAATTTTGGTAACAGCTTATTCACATCCCTTTTCATAGGGAGAAATCGATGCCCATGAAGATAGCTTCAAATCCGCTGATGAGTCTGGCCAGGCTTTGCTTGCTGCTGGGCACTATGCTTCTGATGAAGTTAAGGAAAAAGTAAGTTGAGCGCAAGAGCTCCTAGAAGGATTCTGTCTCTCTTTTCTGTGTCCCTTGATTTAAAAGTTCATTTCTTGTTAAGATCGTAACCTGCCACGTATCATCCCTCTAGGTTACAGGGCTTTTTTCATGTACTTAAGTAATGTATGCTTTTCATTCTCAAGTTGACACCTTCTGCGTGTCCATTAGTAGGAACTATTAGGACTATTAGTACTATCTATTTGGAACTATCAGTGTATCTTTCTTCCAAAAGAAAAATGAGTTATCTGTTTAAGTTTAGGTTTGCTATCAGAAGTGTCAGTAAACACATAGTATTTCTAAATACTGGTTTTCAAACTAATGGGGTCTCTCATGAAGTCTGCATATTGAAACATGGGTCAATCAGATGGTTCAAATGCTGTGAGAGTGGGCCAAAGAGATTTCGGAGGCTGGAAGAGCAGGATGGTTGGCTGAAGAGCTTCTCTTATGAATAGATCTGCAGTCAAAAAGAGCAGTTGTCCGTTAAATATCTCTGTGTAGGTTTAATTTGGGAAAGCAGTTTTCTGACTGAAGTTGTAGCCACTAGTCAAGCTTAATAAGCTGAGAAATGGCTTGTCCTGTATGAGGATGATGATGTCAGTAACAGGAGAATGAATGATTCTTTACACAGGAGGTCATTTTCAGTCCAGGTTAACCGCTTTTCTAGAGTCACAACTTGATTTTACACTGAGATGGAAATGAACCAGGACTGTTAAATAAAATTATTATGTATTTCTCTTCCCAATCCATTAGCTGACCATCCTCTCAGACGAAAGATCTGCCTTACTAGAACTATGGGAGCTTCGCAGACAACAGTACGAACAGTGCATGGACCTGCAGCTTTTCTACAGAGATACTGAACAAGTTGACAACTGGATGAGCAAACAAGAAGTGAGTGCATATCTTTTGAACTCTCCAGATATGATTGTTTTTAATTTCTGGCTAGTCTGCGGAAGACTTCAAACAATCGGTATTTGCTAGTGGCTGCCACTAAACAAGCACTAGTGAGCAGGATGCTGTGCAGAGTTACTTATGTAACTGCCTGAGCTGCTACAATGACTGTTTCCATCTAATGCTGGAACTACTAGTTGTGACAAGTTGGCTTGAGATTGCTTTTATGTGTGTTAACTGTTGTAAAACGCTGTTGAATAAGAAGCTAAAAAGAATGATTCAGAACCTTTGGCTGTTAGAGACGTACAGGGAACACCATCCCAGTATATCATCCTTTACTTGTCAATAATGTCATACGGCACCACAGGCCGTGCTTGAGTTGACTTAGAGCAGCTGAGCATGGAAGCATAAAAATGTGTTTGTTTCCTTACTTCAGGCATTTCTGCTGAATGAAGACCTTGGTGATTCTCTGGATAGTGTGGAGGCTCTTCTAAAGAAGCATGAAGACTTTGAGAAATCCCTAAGTGCCCAAGAGGAGAAAATCACAGTAAGACATTTACATTAGGTGATCATTAAATGGGCAAGAAATAAAACAAGTTGATTTGTTGACTGGGGAGGAGATGCTGCTGGAGCATGACAGAGAAGGATGGGGTTTGCTCTGCAGAGTGATCCACTGTTATGTGGGATGTATTATATCTAAATTATGTGTCTTGTCTCTAAAATGGAAAATAGTGGAAAAGATAGGATAGGGCTCAGTCGCTGCCTCAGAGAGCTGAGTAACCCAGTGCTTGCATATCACACCAGCGCATGTGTGGACGATGATTTGTCAAAAACCTGCATTCTTCCACGTGTAAGATGATGGTATAGATAAAAAAAGGGTGTAACAATAGCTTTCTTAATGGCTTTCTGTTAGTTTTACTGTGATAAACTTTTGAGAATTAATCTACTAAGTAAACTTGCACAATTTCTATTACATCAAGTAAATGGAAACCTGTTTTCTCTTTAGGCATTAGATGAGTTTGCTACTAAATTGATTCAGAATAACCATTATGCCATGGATGATGTTGCTACACGCAGAGATGCTGTAAGTATCTAAAACAGATTTGGACTGTAGACTTTAAATCATGTTCTGCTTTATTATTTTAAATGGTATGGCTGCAAAACAGGATAAGTCAGTGGAGCTCTCCCAAAAGTACAGATACACTGGTGGCTCTTACAAGCTGAAGAATTTAAGAACCTCTACTTTTTTTTCAGCTGCTGAGCCGCCGAAATGCCCTTCATGAAAGAGCTATGTACCGCCGTGCTCAGCTGGCAGATTCTTTCCATCTGCAGCAGTTTTTCCGAGACTCTGATGAGCTAAAGAGTTGGGTTAATGAAAAAATGAAAACTGCAACAGATGAGGCATACAAGGTAAACACAAAGACTAATAGAGTCATTTTAAGGCAATACTGGGCTTAATGTAATCAGTCTAATGAAATGAAGCAGTGTCAGCCAAAATGTTGCTGATAGTAGGGAGTATTAATGGCAACAGGAGAAATTGTAATTTCTCCCTGACCCCGGGGGCAGTTTTCCCATCATACTGTAATCATGCTTATTCAGTATCTTAAGTGTTCTGATTTAAGGCATATTTTTGGCACCAGATCCTCTGGTGACATCTGGGCATGTATATGAATGTAGTCTAATTTTTAAAAATTCTTCAGAGACCTCTAGATACTAATTTTGGATTGAAAGGGGTTTTTTCTTTCTTCATCTGTAGGATCCATCAAACTTGCAAGGTAAAGTTCAGAAACATCAGGCTTTTGAAGCAGAGCTTTCTGCTAATCAGAGTCGTATTGATGCACTGGAGAAAGCTGGCCAGAAGTTGATTGATGTCAATCACTATGCATCTGATGAAGTGGCAGCTCGTATGAATGAGGTTATCAGCTTGTGGAAAAAACTTCTGGAGGCCACTGAGCTCAAAGGTACGACTTGCTCGGAAGAATATGGGCAATTCTTTTTCTAGAGAGTTTAGCTGGGAGAAGACAGGAAGTGAGTTAAGTACAGTGGAAAACTTAAGTCATCTTTTCCTCTTGCCACTCTGTCTTGGTCAGGCATAAAACTGCGTGAAGCCAATCAGCAGCAGCAGTTTAATCGCAATGTGGAAGACATTGAGCTTTGGCTGTATGAAGTAGAGGGACACTTGGCTTCTGATGATTATGGAAAAGATCTTACTAATGTTCAGAATCTTCAGAAGAAACATGCCCTGCTAGAGGCAGATGTTGCTGCCCATCAGGTAAGGGAAATAAGTTTTCTTCCTGCCCTTCTAGATTTGCTCACTCAAAAGTATTCACTCCAGAGACCTTAGCAGGTCTGTATTTTTCATGATTTTTGTAGCTTTGGGCTTTACAGTTTATCAGAAATAATTCTGAACTGAAACATAAATTGTATATCTCTAAGAAGAGTAACTTCATGACTTTGACAAAAATAAGCTTTTTGAAAAAGTAAAATAATTCCATACCGTGACCTGCTGACAGTACAGCCGTGTTCTGTGCTGTGAATACCAACTTCAAAAGATACGCTGTGCTTTGCGTAGGAAATAATTCCCCCTTAGACTCTCCATTTGCAAACAGCTTATTCTTGTTCAGGTTGTTTTCATATAGCTCTAAGAAATGTGAGGGAGAACAGATCAGTTTTTAAATATAGAACTTTACAGCAAATGGTTCCTTTGTTTGCAGATAATCTTTAGGGGAATTAAATCCACAGCAAGAAAATCAACAAAATCTGGGTTCCCACAACTGGAATTACCAGTTATTAACAATTGAAAAATGGTTTGTCTAGAGTAGCACATCTGTAAAGTTAATGTAATTTCAAGAATCTTTTGTTTAATTTATGAAATTGACAGTTTAAAACCTATTACATTTACATAATGTGTTGAATATTATCCAGGATATAATTACTACCAAAATTATTGCACTGGCAGTGTGCAGCTGAGGTTCTCTTCTTCTGTCACAATATAACTTATTAGTTAAGACCTGAAAATGTTTTCAGTCACTGCAGCCATCTTACAGAAATTCTGACATAACCCTGTTGCTGAATTAATTTTAGGATCGTATAGATGGCATTACCATCCAGGCACGCCAGTTCCAAGATGCTGGGCACTTTGATGCTGACAATATCAAGAAGAAACAAGAAGCTTTAGTAGCTCGTTATGAAGCTCTAAAGGATCCTATGGTAGCTCGCAAGCAGAAACTTGCAGATTCTCTTCGCCTGCAGCAGCTTTTCCGTGATATTGAGGATGAAGAAACCTGGATTAGGGAAAAAGAACCTATTGCAGCTTCAACAAACCGAGGTTGGTCCATCCCAATATCTCCAGGATTTAGATGTTAGAACTGCTCTGTTATAACTGGTCTCTTTATGGAACATTCCCTGGAGATTTCTGAAATGTTTATTGTAATTAACATTGCCTGGAGTTACGTATTTGCCATCAACCATGTTTCTTTAACTGTTATGTTACTTCTACAATTCCAATGGGTAACTTAGTTTTCATAGTGCTCTCTCTTCATTGTGGTAGTACTTATTCTGCAAGTTCGTCTAGCACTGGTTGCAGCTTCCTTGAAATTTTTGTTTAGTCTGCTGGGACTGAATTAGCTGATAAACTATTTTATATCTTTCAGGCAAGGACTTAATTGGTGTCCAAAATCTGCTAAAGAAGCATCAAGCTTTGCAGGCAGAAATTGCAGGCCATGAGCCCCGCATTAAAGCAGTCACACAGAAAGGAAATGCTATGGTGGAAGAGGGTATGTCTCAGTATTTTTTAATTCTTTCTTTTTCAGAAATCCAGAAGTCTTTGTGCTGCACTTTGTTCTGTGGCCCAGTACAAATAAGAATTACTGCCTGTTTTTATCCAAGCAGTAGACAGTTACCTGCTAGCAGGGTAAACTTCTGGTCATTCTTTCACCTGAAAATAAAAACAGATTCTTTGGTGGGAACCTGTCACGATTTTCACAGTTCCCTATCTGTTCTTGACAAACACACGAGCCCTGTATTCAACAGCTTTGTGCCTATGACATTTAGTCTCCATTTTTAAATCTATTGAAGGCTTGTATCTGAGATACATAATCATGATGTGAGAGATGATCCTCCACAAAGACAGTAAGAGTCATTCCTGTGCGTGTATCTTTATTTCTGACTGGGTGTTAACACCAAAATACTAAAAAAAAATTTTGCTGATTCCAGGATTCACAATGCATGTCTGAAATAGTACTTGTCTGTTGTCAAAACTCTGCTGCTGGAAAGAGATGACCTTTCCTGTTTCATCATTGAAAAGAGCTGTTATGATGTGGCTTGTTTTGTTTTTAATGATTCAGGTATTGCTAGTACAGTTTGATTGACAGGTACAGTGTTTTCCAGTCTGAGGCAAAAGGACAAGCTGAGTTGTGTTTTCATTATTCTAATCAGAATAGGCTACATAGGTTTAAATGGGTCTAATTTCTGTGACTTTCAAGAAGTACAAGTAACCTTTTAGCGTGTATTACTTGTCTCCTTAAGTCCTTCAGTTCCCTCTCTTTCTGTTGCCTAGGACATTTTGCAGCTGATGATGTGAAAATCAAATTGAATGAGCTAAACCAAAAATGGGACTCTCTGAAAGCTAAAGCATCACAGCGTCGACAAGACCTAGAGGATTCCCTGCAAGCTCAGCAGTACTTTGCTGATGCTAATGAGGCAGAATCCTGGATGAGGGAGAAGGAACCCATTGTAGGCAGTACAGACTATGGAAAAGATGAAGACTCTGCTGAGGTATTTGAGATTGTTTGAATCAGTCTTGCATAAATACAGCAAGGATTTGTCCAGTGGTAAAAAAGTAAGGAGCTCTGCTAATTTCAGGATTCTTAAGAAAAAAGGCAGAAGATTCTTGCATCAAACTGAATTTTGGCTCAGGGTCAAAAGATGACAGTTTTTCCTGTGTCTTAGTTATTGCACATGAGATTTTGCCCTTCAGTATATTAAACCAATTGTGAGGAAACTTTACATTTGTATTCACTTTTTAATACAGTTTTTGTAAGGTATAATGAGGCTAATATCAGCAAATTCCTCATTTGATGTTGCATTTCAGTGCAGGTCTGATTTTCAGCAATTCATTGGTCTGGAAGTAATTTTTTGTCTAGTTATTTTACTAGTATCGTTCTGTGGCCAAACACTGTGTCCCAGCCGCTGCTGACTGACATTTCATCAGAATGAAGTGCAGTTTAAAGGCATACTTCCAAACTTAACGCTGTTTCCAGAGTGATACGTGGTATTCCTGGTCACAACAAAGAATGTTTCTGAGATAAGGTAGAGGAAAGGCACCAGAAGCATTTGGACTATTATCTAGTCTGTGAATAAACAGAAGTAGTTCTTCTCATGAGAGTCACAAGACTGGCAGCTCTGAAAAACCCACATTCCCTGTGTATGGAGCCAAAGTATGTATTTTAAGCAGAGCATTTGTAAAATGGCTAGGTGTTCATGTTGGGTTTTATCTTTTGCTTTCAGGCTCTTCTGAAGAAACATGAAGCTTTGATGTCTGATCTTTCTGCTTACGGCAGTAGCATACAGGCGTTAAGGGAACAGGCCCAGTCATGCAGGGTAAGGAAAGATGCTAATCATGTTGCTAAAGTTCTTGGGTCAGCAGAAGGTAAAGACAAAGCTTAATAACAGTTGTTGTTTTTGAGAACTTACTGCAGACTGTATTTGATTTTTCTCAAAAAATTTAACGGTCTGATTTTATAGTCATAACAGGCAGCTATGTTGCATTGGAAGAAAACAGTATAATGTGGTGGTTTTCAAGGTTTGAGGCCAGACAGCACCTAAAATGAGTCTATCTGCATTACATTTATTTCAACAAGAAACATTTTAAGGCACTACAGTAGCTTTACTAAGGCTGAAGTATTTTTTAAGACAACTTCATTGATTGTAATAAGGAACAACTCATTTTTCTTGTGCTCCTTCTTTGTTAGCAACAAGTTGCTCCCACAGATGATGAAACTGGAAAAGAGCTTGTTCTGGCACTCTACGATTACCAAGAGAAGAGTCCCCGGGAGGTGACTATGAAAAAGGGAGATATCCTCACCTTACTTAACAGCACCAACAAGGTACGCTCTTGCCTTCTGGTTTGCTGAGCTGCTTGGCTCGGTTGGTTTTGTGTGTCCTTTGGAGCCTTTTTTTTTTTTTTTTTTTTTTTTTTTAAAAATAAGAGCATTCAAAGAAGTTAAAGAATTTGCACATGTAATCAATGTTCCCATTCAACACTTTAGCATACCTCTTCCACTTATTCTCGTGACTCCTCTATAGCTGCCAACTTTTCTAAGTCAGATAAACAACATATGCTATAGGGTATGTGTCTGTGAGAAAACTTACTTCCCTACTGTTGAGGGATTTTTGACCAAACACAAGGGGAGACATGGAAGTAAGACCTAGATGTCTTCAAGAGACAGTTTGTTCAAAATGGTCTCCATGAAAAGAGCAAACTGTTGTGAGCATCACGGGTTTTCTTGTGTTAATAGAAGCGCCTAATTTACAGCTTTCACTCGCTCAGCATACTTCATGCTTGGTGCTTGGCTCACAGTGGTTGCTTTTTTTCTTTCTAGGACTGGTGGAAGGTTGAAGTTAATGACCGTCAGGGATTTGTACCAGCTGCCTATGTGAAGAAACTAGATCCTGCCCAGTCTGCATCCCGAGAGAATCTTCTCGAAGAGCAGGGCAGCATAGCATTGCGACAGGAGCAAATTGACAACCAGTAAGATCTAACTGATGAGATATGACACCCATCCAGCATTTGCTGGCTTGGCCTTTGCCTCGCATATGCCAGAAGTTTAAGTTGATGCCTCTTACACTAGGGAGTAATAATTGGAGCAAAACAAGGGGCTCTTTTATCAGGGGCACCGTATTCAGTTGTTTTACTCTTATTCTAGATTTTCTTGTTGCTTTTCCCATTTTTTAACTGTAAAACTCATGACACTAGAGCTCAACTTGCTGTCTGACTTCAGTATTTTATGTGTTCCTTTTGTTGTTGTACCTAACAACTTAAACTTGTTTGTGAGTTATATCTGTCCTAAGCAGTTCTTGTATTTGTAGTTGTCACTGCTTAATGTGTGATCTGTTTTGAAAAGCTTTCTTAAATTTGGTTACATAAAGTACAGTACCCTCCCTATATAGGGCTGCCTCTGGAGGTTGACCTCCTTAGGAGCTGTGACTACTTTGGTGCTAGCTCATTACTTTTTTCCTGAAATGTGGTGCCATTATTTGTTGCCATTACATGGGCTAAAATGTGCTCCCCTCCTTTCTTAAAAGAGGAACGTGCCATTGCAAATAGAGAAAACTGCACGGCTGTTTGGTAATGACCTCCTAAAGCACATGGTAGTTGTAGATTAGTTCAAGCAAGGGCTGTGGGTGATAGCTGTGAGCTACTGGCTCATCTTATCAAGCCACTTGGAAGCCAAAGCTGAAAGTTTTACGCATACTCTCATCTGTTCGCACAGCTACGCTGTCATTCTACATGAGAATTGCTTCCCACTCAGTTGTTCAGTCACCAGTTACTACAGTGAACATGCAATAATTACTAGCTTCAGCTCTAGAATTATAAAAACACACACACAACAAAAAAAAAAAAAAAACAAACAAAAAACCAAACCAAACCAAAATAATAAAATTATAAAAATGCTTGTACCGATGAGAAGAAAGGATGCTGGAAAATTGTGATGCATTGTTCAGGATTTTAATGTGTAACTTTCTCTATGGATTTGCATGCTGCTTTTAAGAACTAGAACAGGGGGGCCTTATTTTAGAGCCAAGGAGAGAGGACCACCCTTTAGTTTACAATCACATGGCACAATGATCAGGAAATGAGGAGACCTTATAGAGAGAGTTCAACTGTACTGCTGAGGTTTCCTTATGTGAATTGTACTCCTGGTCTGATTTGCTTTGTTTGCTTCTGAATTACACCTAATTTTCTCCATTTAAATGTGACCTCTTAATCATCTCCTACCACAGACGACCCATGGATGGAGCTGCTGCTTTCATTATTTTTGTTAATCTGACTAATTTTTTGCATGCATTTGCTGTGCTCCCTCTGTCTGTGCAGGACTCTCATAACTAAGGAAGTCGGCAGTGTATCTCTGCGTATGAAACAGGTCGAAGAACTGTGAGTAGGATTAGCCCTTTCTAAACCGTGCTGTCTCCATACTGTCACTGTTCATTCTCCCTTTGTTTGTTTCTTTCTTTGGGAAAGCTGCTCCAAAGAGACATGAAGGAAGCAATTTCTGCAATGTGAATTATTTTAGTTTAGATGAGTGTCGTGGTATTTGTTTCATGTGGTCTTTATAGCCAGCCATCCAGCTAGCTGCTTATCTTGTTGGTCACCTCTGCGCTGCTAAATTGGTTGATGATGTTTTCCATTTTGCTGATTTTGCTCACCAAATGAGGTTTTAGTGATATCTAGACTGTTTTCTTTAAAAAGCATCTCTTGCATTTTCTGAGGTGTGGATAGAAATACTAGTTTGTTTATTATATATAAAACATTATATACAAGTATTGCATCATATGTGAATGTCTTAGAGTTTGGGAAGGGTGGGGTTATCATAGTTTATCATACACAGCAACATTCATGCTGGGTAGTCAAAAAACATTAGTTTGTTTGTATAGGATGATTGTTTTTTATTTTAACATTAACTTAATTTTCAAACTTGTGTTCGTATCTCCTGGAAAAAAAAACAAGTTTGCATTATGGTCTTGGAAGCTGCTGGGAGATCCAAAGCAATAGTGTTCATTGGCTGTGCCTGACTGTCTTTTCATAGAGAATATATTTCTTAAGAATCAAAAGTGAAAGTGTTATGTTAACCTCTGAAGTGTTGCAAAGCAACTTTTAGGTAAGGTCTGCTTCTAAAGGAATTTTGCCCCAGATCCTCTATGAGCTTCACAAGTATTTAATACCTAAGATTGTATGCTGAGGCAAACATCTGCGGTTGGGGCAGGCTTCAAAACAGTGTTTACCTCAAGTCAGGGTAGAATGATTCTATTCAAACCTAATACAAAAGATTCTTAGTTCCTTTCTGTCCAGTCTTAAACCAGGATAGACAGGAAGCCATAAAATGTCTGCTTCCGTGGAAAGACTTAAGAGTTGATCATCAGTTTGATGTATAGACATTAAAGCCCAGGGTATCGAGGATTTTCTTCAACAGACTTTGTCATCTCTGAGTTACTGGTTAGGAAGATGCTGCATCTTCAAGGTGGGAGGTGTAATTGTTCAGTGTTTGCCTGTGTGCTCCAAGGTGGGAAATGAAAACATTGTAAGGCTACCCTTTCCTCATTTGAGGCCCCTGCAGGTATCTCATCAGTGTCTTATATTATTTGATTTAATAGCATCAAAGTGGTTGTCTTCATGGCTTCATAATGAGAATCAGTTGCTGATACTGATCACTGTAGTAGACCAATGTGCAGTCTGATTCAGGATATTAAAAAAAAAAAAATGCAGATGCAGCTAGAATATCTCATCTTCTGGAAGACTTAAAATAGGGTAGCAGTAAGAATGGGTGTTAAAGATGTGGCTTTTCTGAATGCAGGTTCTTTAAAAGCAGGCATTATGCATTGCTAAAGAGATATGTAGTTCAGTATCCATGACTGTAACACTTCTGTTGGCTTTTTTCAGCAATAGCTTGGGAAAGGCCTTGTAGGATTGTCTGTATCTAGCTGGTTACCAGGAATCAAATAGGAGACATCAGTTTTCTTGTGGTTTTAAATAAATGGCTGGTCTTTTGAGGTTTATTTGCCTGTTCAAACCAATTTAAACATTTTAGAGGTTTTACTCCTCATTTATTGTAATGTAAATGAGGAGCAATTTCACTGATGTTGAGAACTCCACAGATACAAAAACAGTGTATGGGAAATGAGTTTCATGGATTTCCTAGTTGAATATAGTTGTGTTATCAAAGAAATAACACCTTTTTTAAAACGTTCAGCAGATTTTGCACTGAATAATGGCTAGGTAAGACATTTATGTCCAAAAGCTGGGAGGCTAGTGGATTTTAATAATCTGATGGCAAACTTGATGTACTATAGGAAAATACCTCTTAGAAAGTAAGACCCTGGGGAATCATTCCCACACTGCAGTGCTGCTGTAGCTTAAGAGCCTACCCTGACCTAAGCTGTGATTTGGGTTTGCTTTTGCCCAGTGAAGCACTGCATGTGGGAGATCTCATTTTGGTGTGCATATCCATGTAGAGAAGAAACACGTACAATTTACATTTACCTAATTATGTACAAGTAGATCATTCTGTAGAAAAACGGTGTGTAGACTGCAGGGATTTCCCACATCTTTGGTGATACCAATACTTGGTAAATTACTGTGACTGCTCAGTTCAGTCTGACTGCCCCTTGCTTTCCTTTTCTGCTTGTTCCAGGTATCACTCTCTTCTTGAGCTGGGAGAAAAACGTAAAGGCATGCTAGAAAAAAGCTGCAAAAAATTTATGCTTTTCCGTGAAGCTAATGAACTTCAACAGTGGATCAATGAGAAGGAAGCTGCACTCACAAATGAGGAAGTGGGTGCTGATCTGGAGCAGGTGGAGGTGCTACAGAAGAAATTTGATGATTTTCAGAAGGTATGTTGTAACGCTGCATAATGCGTGTGTTAGTTTTGGCCTTTCCCTTCAGGCTTTGATCATATATCCATGATAATTTTTCATAACTGAGCATAGTTGAGAAGGAAACATAGCTTTGATTGGAAATAAAAAGGTACATATACATTTTTTTTATTTTGCTTGGTGAGGATAGAGAGAATCCCACATTGAAAAGTCTTCAGTTTGATTACAGTCTCCACGTTGCTACATGCTTCCCAACTGCCAGAGAACTGAAACTCTCTTTCAGCACTTTCAGATATAGAATCTGCCAAGCTTTGGAGGAATTTCATTTTGTGTAAAGCATAACCTTCGGTTAAGCTATTCTCTTCCTTTTTGTTGAAAGATGCATTTTAGTTTCCATCTGTAGAGTTTTTCCCAAGATAAGAAAAAAAATAATTCTCTGCTTCAAAATGCTGGTAGGCTTTTGGTGGTTTTTGGTTTTTTTTCTTCCAATGTTTGCAGTACTAGTTAATTATAATTTTTTTTGTGTGTGTGTGAGGTGTGAAAGAATTGCTTGGGCAAATATATTTCTTCTGTCCACTTTGGTAAGATACTGAGCACTGAAATGCAAAGATGCCTGACCTTATACATTGGAAAAGGCAGTGATTTGATAGTTCTGTGGACATTATCATGTTTACAGCTTTGAAAGCTGGCTAACAAACTAACCTAGTATTTTAGGTGAGAAGACGGTAGTGTCACTTGTAAAAATTTAAATGCAAGTTCTCGCCAACTTCTTTTTTAACCAAGTTCCCTTTTTGCTTTATAGAAAGCTCTCTGTCAGTCTGTTTGGCTGGAAGCATTTAAGTGGCATAGTAAAATTACTTTTTAAGTTGGCCCTTTAGCTAATTCGTGCAGTAATATGGATGATAGCTTTTGATCTTCATGTTTGTTATGTTGTATACCTGACAGTTTAAAAATATATTCCGTTCCTGATAATAAGCTTTGTGTATGGAAAACTTTGATAGTGCGTTTCTTTAATCCATTGATGCTTGGTGCTGGCAGCTGGCGTTTCTTGGCATAGACTCTCATGCATTGTATATTCAGTGGTAACTGTAAAGGTAAAGTGTGCTGAATTCCTGCTGTTTACAAACTGTATATTTTTTGGCACCCTTGGTGTGCCATCTTGTTCCACATGTTTTGCTTGTGTGAATGTTAATGCTGTGATATTTTACTGTTCTGTGCAGGATTTAAAGGCTAACGAGTCACGTCTGAAGGACATAAACAAGGTTGCGAACGACCTGGAGTCAGAAGGGTTGATGGCAGATGAAGTGCAAGCAGTACAGCAACAGGTCCACTTTTTCTGTGACTTGGGCTAAACCTCTTGAGAAGCAGAAGTCTTTCTTCCTTTCTTTTGTCTGTTGTCTTCCACTTTGCATGTCATTGCAAGATTGTAGTGGTTCATTTTCGCTCTCTGGTCTGATAATACTGGTATTCTAACCAGAGATGCTTAATGCCTGTTCTGTCGTGTCGCCATCATAAGGGTACACTTTGAATTGTTTCTTTTTAAATAATGCTATAGCAAATTGCACCATCTACAGCTTTCTTTGTTTCTTTTTTTTTTAGGAATGGAAAGTCTTTAAAATAATATTAAGTCATGGAGAATACATGCATTAGCTTTGCTTTATACAAATTTGAAATTTCAGCATTTATTTCTTTGCAGGAAAAATGGTGAGGAATGGTGGAGAAAAGAGAAATAAAATAGAGCTCAACTTACAGTGGAGGGGGTTTGTGGGTTTTCTGTTTTGTTTTTTTTAGTAACATGCCTATTTTTTTGCCAGCTTTTCACATACTTGGGTTATTTTTGTAAATAATTCTATCCAGTGCCAACAGAGTACTGAAGCAGCTTGTTTATTTTTCTGAACTCTTAAGATGATGTATTGCAGTAGATGGTTGAGTAGTCAGACTCCCATTTCTCCTACACGTTTAGGTTGTGTGAGCGCTATTTGGCTTAATGACATACTGGTAGTCAATTTGTAGAAGAAGGATGGAAGCGTATCTCCTGCTATCTTTCCTTTCTCAAAAACAGTAAAAACTTTCTTTCTGTTAGAGAATAACAGATTGTTTCTGTTTGTCCTTTTTCCCTTGCAGGAAGTCTATGGTATGATGCCCAGGGTAAGTGTTAATTTCTGAGATGGTGTGGCAATTAGTACAGGTTTGGGATGTACAAGTACAAGTTCAGCCGTAGTTGTAGTTCATTTCCATGAAGGAACTCAATAATGACTTTGAATGGACATAAAAAGATTATCTTATCTTTGATGCCTTTATTTCCTGAGTGTCTTATCCCCACATCACAAATAATGCAGAGCAGGATAACCCAAAATGACACAAATACTTTTAAAAATTTATTTACTCTGTTAAGGATTGAACATGGAGGAGTTTCAAAGATTTTTAGTACATTCTGATAGTTTTAGATTTTGCTTCCTATTTAAAGCTGTTTCTTCACATTTTCAAACAGGATGAAACTGATTCTAAGACAGCCTCTCCTTGGAAGGTAGGTGTCATTACTTAGTAGCACACAACAGGGAAGTAAAACAAAAACTACAGTACATTATCTTTTTTAGACCATACACCTTCTCATATGCCCTTTTTTCTTTTTCTTTAATCCTCCCCCCACCCCTTTTTTTTTTTTTTTAAAGCCTGTAGACAAAGTGATTTTAATGGTTTCCTAGTCTCAGCAAGTGTTTGAATTGGTATTGATTTAGGGTTAGTGACTTTCATTTCACTTTGCTTGTTTACTTCAACAAGCATGTTACAAAAATTTGTTGAGCATTCAGCAGGAATTCACCTTCATATACTTGCATACAGACTCTCTTAATATATAAAGATGTCATATAGGTACTACTATTTGTTTTAAAAATAAAAGACATCTAGGCAAAGTCAAGTGACTATGTCAGCCCTTGATTTGCAGGTATGATTATGAGAATAACTGAGAGAGGTTTCCAAGAGAATTGCTGTAGGTGTAGAAGTTGCCAACAGTCTGTTTTTAACCTCTGTGCTGTGAAACTCCGTTTTGTTTTGAGCTTGTGTACTATAAGACTGGTGACAGTTTTCATACCAGTGTTTTTAGGTATTGCATGGCCATTATATGCGAAATAGTCCCTGTTCACTTAGCATGAGTTCCTTTTTTATGTAGCGAACAGAAAGAAATGTTTTTATTCCTGAAAATCAAAGCCCTTTATGTCAATATTCCTTTAGTAAGGAATATGTTGTATGTGTATAGCAGTATCTTTGTCTTCCATTATTCATCTCTAGCTTATTTTCCACAATAGTTAGAAGAAGGCTTTCTCCATTCATTAGTGGCTTGCAATGGAATAGCTGTCACCTGCAGATGCACAAAACCATCTTGAATATTTTTGACATTACCCAACGCTGTGCTTTTCTCTAGTATTCTATTCCCATGTT
The DNA here is from genome assembly GCA_034782735.1 of Sagittarius serpentarius. Taxonomy (NCBI): domain Eukaryota; kingdom Metazoa; phylum Chordata; class Aves; order Accipitriformes; family Sagittariidae; genus Sagittarius; species Sagittarius serpentarius. Next base: position 13,873,022 of record JAVKLA010000052.1, read on the forward strand.
TCATGTCTTACATCCACACTCTTAGACTTAAAGCTGCTTGTACGTCTTCTAAGCTGTGTGAATGTGGGAAAACCAGATAAGTATGCAGTATTTTGACAGCATTGTAGAAAATGCAGCCATGTCAACAAGAACTGGTGATTTTTTTTTAATGTTGGGTTTGGGGTTTTTTTTGCACAGATTGTACACATGTATGTTGAATCCTAAGAGTCTCATAGTAACTTAACAAACTATGAGTTCTTCTGTGTGTATATCTGCAAAGGGATGAATTTTGCTAGTAAATCATCATTGTCAGAAAAGTGGATTGCATGTTGGAGGGAATTAGTTGTCATTTTTCTAATTAGCCTTCACCAATTTTGATGATATTCTAGAAATACCTGAATTAACTGCTAAGCTGATTTTTGCCAAAAACTCAGCCAAGGGTTAAACTGTTTGGGTGATTAATTTTTTTTCTGTCCCTATAACTAAGAGTTTGGGGGGTTTTAATTCACTTATTGAATGTTGCCTTTAAATTTTCCTCTTCTTTGTCCTTACGAAGACTATTGTTTGTTTTAATTTACGCTAACAAGGTAGTATTCACTTGTAAATTTCTAACTATTCTTACTCTGATCTGTAATACCTTAGATATTGCAACTAATTATTCTTAGTTGCTTTTTTAATTTGCATTAATTTTCTTATTGTTTGCTTCTCTCTTTCATCTTAACCAACAGTGTAGTCAAAACACTGTTCTAAAGAAGTATATAAAATTAAAGAATTCAACAGTTTTCACCGAAACCTTTGAAATCTATGGTGTTTCTTTCTTCCTGCATTTTGTAGAGTTGTATTTTACAAACTGTATTTTTTACCTAGGTCAAGTCATTATGGATTTTTAAGGAGTTTTCTTTCAGTCTGATTTTGGCTCTGTTAGATTAGAGTTGACTTTAATGCTATATTTTTTTATTTCTGCCTTTTCATACAGTCTGCACGTTTGATGGTACACACAGTGGCAACCTTTAACTCAATCAAGGTAATAATACAACTTTTTCTGAGCTGATTTAAAAGCTGAGTACTTTTTTTTTACCCTTCGTTTCCATAGTCTTTGTTTTTCATTATTCTTTATAAACCCTTTTGAATCAACTTATTGAAAGAAGTATTGACATATACAGCATTTGCTTCTCAGGTTACATCAATATCTTATTATATACGTTACATCATTTGGTTTTACATCTCAGGAGAAATCCTTAAAATTATTTTATTTAACTAGGCTACTTGCATTTGTTCATTCTTCTGGAATTAAGCAGAACCTTACCTGTAATGAAAGGCAAATCTTGACTTTTCATTTATTTTACTGACTGCTTGATGAAGTTTATATACTGTAAAAGAAAGAAGCGTAGCTATTTTGGGAAATCTTCAGCATTGCTATCAGTATGCTCAGTAGACCCCTGAAATACAGCCTGTAAGAATGGAGATGAAGAAGGGGTTGTTGGCATGTTTGCAGATGTCAGCAGAAGGAAGAAGGTGTGGATAAGCATAGTGAACAAAGTGTCACTGGTTACTAAAGTTTTCTGTTTGACATCGTAAAGCTTCAGTGAGCCCGGCACGAGAGTTTCTTGTGTGAACAGTAATGCTATAAAACTGTGGTCTGCAGTATCAGGGGAGTTTTTTTGTTTGTTTGTTTTGCAGGAACTGAATGAACGCTGGAGATCTCTGCAGCAGTTAGCAGAGGAGCGAAGCCAGCTGTTGGGCAGTGCCCATGAAGTCCAGAGATTCCACAGGTGAGGTGTTTGTATTGTATTTGGTCTCAATTCAGTAAAATGCTTTGTCTATTAAGAGTTCTAAAACATAGTGGGACCTATTCCAAACAAATCGTATTTCAACCCCTAGCTTATTCAGTGGTAATTAGACCACCAGTGGTCCAACAGGAATTCTTTACATTCTTCCTAGAAAAAGAAAGACTTGTTAACATGCAAGCATGGGATTGCTGCAGGCTTAGGAGGTCTGAACTACTGTCCTATCTTGCCAAAGTTCACTTATGTCACCTTGGGAGATAATTTAATAGAATGATCAACTACGAGAGCTGCTCGGGAAATTGGCAACCTGCGAGGTATCAGAGATCCTAGTATGACCTCCATTTTAATTCTTTTTGCCTTCCCTTCACTTAAATCAGAGATGCTGATGAAACTAAAGAATGGATAGAGGAGAAGAATCAAGCATTAAATACAGACAACTATGGACATGATTTGGCCAGTGTGCAGGCTCTGCAGCGCAAACATGAAGGCTTTGAGAGAGACCTGGCAGCTCTTGGAGACAAGGTGGGATTCTGAGGAGGACAAAACCAAAAGCTTTCTTTTTATCTAGCAGAAATGATTGAACTACAGAAAAGATTCTTTTTGTCTTCATTGTGTTTATTTCCCTTTCTCTGATTCTAGGTGAATTCTCTTGGTGAAACTGCCCAGCGTCTGATCCAGTCACATCCAGAATCTGCTGAGGATCTCCAAGAAAAATGTACTGAGTTGAATCAGGCTTGGAATAGTCTGGGAAAACGTGCTGACCAGCGCAAAGAGAAGCTTGGCGATTCTCATGACCTGCAGCGTTTCCTCAGTGACTTCAGGTAACAATGTTATTCCCCTCCCCCCGATTTGTCTGTCTGGTATATTATTAGTGAAGTATATATGGCGTATTGTTCCACAGGAATATTTCTGGGGAGGGCTCAGAAAAGGACTGTTTTTCCTGTTCTGACTTACTTCAGTAGAGGGAGGGAAAAATTCTCTATTAATGTGTGTTCACAGGGACCTTATGTCTTGGATCAATGGAATCCGGGGCCTGGTCTCCTCAGATGAACTTGCAAAGGATGTGACTGGAGCTGAAGCTTTATTGGAAAGGCACCAGGTATGTGAAAAATAAGTGTGTATCATAAACATCAACAGTGTTTCTTTTTCTGACACTTTCAATTTAGAGTTCCAAAAATAGATCAGTTCCAGCTCTGCCGTCTATTTAATAACACGTCTCTGTACTTTGCAGGAACACCGCACTGAAATAGATGCAAGGGCTGGCACTTTCCAGGCATTTGAACAGTTTGGACAACAACTTCTGGCTCATGGACACTATGCCAGCCCAGAGATCAAGGAGAAACTGGATATTCTAGATCAAGAACGAACAGACCTAGAGAAGGCCTGGGTCCAGCGCAGAATGATGCTAGACCAGTGCCTAGAACTACAGGTACTCTGCTGCATTTTTGAAAAGAAAAATAATTCCCAAGAATTACTCTTTCATAGTGGTGAGCAGTGCTCTTGGTCTGTCTTTCTCAAGCTTTGGAGTTTTTTCTCCCTAGCTGTTTCATCGCGACTGTGAACAAGCTGAAAACTGGATGGCTGCCCGAGAGGCTTTCCTAAATACAGAAGATAAAGGAGACTCCTTAGACAGTGTGGAGGCACTCATCAAGAAACATGAAGATTTTGATAAGGCAATCAATGTCCAGGTGAGGAGTGTAGCTGAAGTAAGGGGAAAATAGGTTGGTTTTTCTTAGGCAGATTATTACCAAAAGAAGTTACTACCACGTATGGCTTCTAAATTTCAGTTCTAAATATTCAGCCATTTGGGATCTCTAGCAGAAGTTTAGAAGTGGCTAATGCAGATAGGGATGTATTTCACTGCCTACAAACAGTGTAGGAATAGCGGCAAGTATCTGTGTAAATCTCTTTACTGATTGGAAATGGATTTCTTTTTCTTTTCTTGTAACAGAAAAAGGTTTATTTTCAGTTTCTTGTACAAGACCACTGCCTGCTTTTCTTGAGAGATTGTACTGCTGTAACTTAAAGTCCAAAAGATACTTTTTTTCCTAAATGCCACAGGTGAAAGATGTTATGAAGTTAAGATCTCCAGTTCTGCAGAAGACAGTCTGTCTTCATAGAGTCACATTTGCAATAATGTATATTTAAAGAAGGAAAAAAAGTCTTGTTTCGTTCCAGACCTTGCTCATCACTTGACTTTAAGGAATCACAGTTCTAATTTATGTCTCCTGTTTTTAATAGGAAGAGAAGATTGCTGTCTTACAGTCTTTTGCCGACCAGTTGATCTCTGCTGATCATTATGCAAAAGGAGTTATTGCTAACAGACGTAATGAGGTGCTGGACAGGTCAGTATTGCCCTGTTAGATGGGATGCAGATACTAACTGAAAGAAGATGCTCTTTGGCAATATTTTGTAGCTGTTAAACGTGATGCCGTGTGCAGTTCTAGTTTTTCATTCAGCGTACATATCTAATTGCATACAGGTGGCTTCGTCTGAAAGCTCAAATGATTGAAAAGAGATCAAAGCTAGGAGAATCTCAGACACTCCAGCAGTTCAGTCGTGATGTGGATGAAATAGAAGCTTGGATCAGTGAAAAGCTCCAAACTGCAAGTGATGAATCATATAAGGATCCCACAAATATCCAGGTGAATATGATTCTCAGCTCAAAAATCAAAATTTAATTTTTAATTTTGCAAAGTATAGTCTGGTTTGAAAAAAACACATTCAGGAATTCTTGATCACTGATAACAGAATAACACACCATGTTGGACTTGGTCTCCCTTTAAGAAGGAGAAAATGGAAGTTACATTATGCATGAAAGGAGACCCAAAATAGAACTCACTTGGTAATTATTGATGCATTTAATTAATAAGATATGTAGTATCTGCAGCAGCAAGTTTCCTGAAGAAAACCCTGAGTAGCTATTCTGTCTTTCTCCCAGCATCTAGTAATAAAATAAGGAAATGGAGTTCTTGGGTCTCATTTCTGTCTTATGTTCTAAAACGGGAAGTCTCATTTATTTTTCAGTACTAAGGAATAATTAATTAAAGTTACCTCTTATGTTTTAATACTGGTTTATGGAGTAGTATGAATGCACTGAACTACTTCTCTCAATCTGTTTTTATAGCTTTCCAAACTGCTGGTAAGTAGTTTGGACTAGCCCTGGTATGTGAATTTGTTTTCTTTGTATAGCTTATGTGTGAGCACAAGGTCTGGTTGCAGTCTGTTGCTCCATCCATCAGTTCATGCAATCTTTGTTTTCTATTAGTTCTTGACCTACATCCAGGTACAGCTATTGATCTCCATGTTATGGGTGTGGCTTTTTTGTCAATGCCTATTTGGCATCATTTATTTATGTATTTGTTTTGCAGGTGTTCTGCATGACCTGTTTAATTTGTGGTGCATTAGTGATGTAGTTTGGGGTTTTTTAGGAGTTAGCCCATAGAAAAACAGGTTTCCATTCTCCTTTTTCAGAAATCTGGCTAGTGGGCATGTCATCCTCCTATCTGGATCTTCAGCGGCGATGATTTAACACATGACACACAATGCCAACTATGTTAGCTTGCGTTTGTACAATAAATGCTGAAGATGGAGGATTCAATAAAATGATAGACCTAGATGGCTTAGTTCTTACAGCAGTAGTATAGAAGTGAATAATACAGAAGGAACACTCCAGAAAAAGATATGTACCAGATGGAAAGCTGACAGGACTTGTAAGAATCCAAGAAGTGGAGTTAAAATGAGGATATATGGAAAGAGAAGACAGAACAAAGAAAGGGGAAGCTAGCTAGACTAAAAAAGTAAAGAATCATTGTTTGTCACTTTAGGCTGTGGTACATTAAATTTTTATATTTTTTTAGTTGAAAAAATTAGAATTTTATATTAAACGAAAAAGCCTTGTCTTGGATTTGTTGTCATGGTAATTATATGGAGATATGCAATTGGCAGCTTTTTAATTGACTTTTACATGTTGGAAAATCTAGCTTTAAAGGGTATGTTTTTATAATCTCAGCATTCAGGATTAACAGTTCCCAAAATGAAGCAGTTCATGCAGAATTTCTCATGCCAGTGCTATAGTATTTTCCATCTTTTATTTTTAATCTAACATTCCTTTCATTTCATTATCTCAGGGCACTGTATACCCATGTCCAATGTTACTAGCATTTCCAGTTAATACGTGTAAATTCTGTCTTGTCATTTTTGTGCTATTGTTATCTTCGTGGTGGGTGGATGGATCATGTATATATGAGAGAGAACTGCATACTTCCTCCCACACCAAGGCTCCTACTGTTCTCATGGTGCTCTTAACTCAGAAGAGAAATTTTTTTAACAAATAACTCACAGTTATTTTTATAGAGTTTATGGTTGTTAATTCACGATTTTAATATCTAATGTGGTCACATATGACTGACTAATATCAAAACTGTGCAGAAAGCAGCTGCAGCAGTGATTTCTCTTAATTACCTATAGATTAGGAAGGGAAATAGAAATTTGTGAAATTGCTGTAGGAGTAGAAAGGATGATCATCTGTGCTTCTGCTTAGGGTATGTATAATTGCTGCTTTTCAAAGGTGATGGCATTGAAAATGAGGAAGCTTTACTTGAGTAACAGCTAAGCTTAATGCAAGGAACATTGCATGGGCATCTGTAAAATGCAGAAGATATTGCCTGAGTTGTATGTATCATTTTACAGACAGTTTTGCTAGGTCAACACTTGATGGTTACTCACAGTAAGGAGAGTTACTCTTTGAGTGAGCAATAAGTATTCTTACTGAGAGAGAAAGCTTCTTTAGATCAGGCTATATACAGACCTTTTTATGTATGTAGATAACTCTTCTGCTCTCCTCTTGGCCCACGAGAACAATTCAGGAGCCTTTTGTCTGGTCTCTAACAGTTTTGCTTTTGTCATATTCAGAGCAAACACCAGAAACACCAAGCCTTTGAAGCTGAGCTCCATGCCAATGCAGATCGGATCCGCGGGGTCATTGATATGGGGAACTCCCTGATTGAAAGAGGAGCATGTGCTGGCAGTGAGGATGCTGTGAAGGTAGATACAAGTCTTAGAAGATTTGCTTAGTTTTTACTTTGAGAAGTGTTTGGATAATTGGAGGAGGAGAGTGTCCCTGAAAACCAAATCTTGTTTTATAGAAGCTTTTCTATTTCAACTGTGCAGTAGAAATCAGAGTAATCATTCTGCTTTGTTCTCAAGGGTGAGAAGTTTTCCGATCCTATGATCGGGATGTAAAAGTTGAACTGAATTATACTAGGCAGCATGAAATAGTGACTCTGTAATTTACGTATCTGGAATCAGCAGCCAAACTTGTACCTTATTCTGGTTTTGCATTTATCAGAATTTAACGTTTTCCATTTGTAGCATTTATCTTTTCCATTTTATAACAGGCACGCCTGGCTGCCCTGGCTGACCAATGGCAATTCCTGGTACAGAAATCAGCAGAGAAGAGTCAGAAACTGAAAGAAGCTAATAAGCAACAGAATTTCAATACTGGAATCAAAGACTTTGATTTCTGGCTTTCAGAGGTAACTGAGATTGGGATTATTTACTTGCAAGACTTGTTTTTTCTAATTTTTTATTCCCTTTGCTGATGTCAGATTTTGTGGAGCGCAGTCCATCTTTGAGCAAGTCTAGATTTATTTTGGAAAAAAAAAATCTTTATTACAACTAAAAATCTTGTGGATATTTTTATGTTGTTATTTATAAACAATAAGGTGAGAGGTAGTATATTTGCATAGAATCTGTTAGGAATTAAACAGGTGATGAAGCAAACGTTTATCCACACTGTAGAAAATTGAGACAAGAATTAATTTGCACAGTTTTAAAGACATAATTTCAAGGGTTTTGTGAAAATGCAACTTGTTCTCCATCCCCTTTTTCCTTCCCCACCCCCAGGTGGAGGCTTTGTTGGCCTCTGAAGACTATGGGAAGGACTTGGCATCAGTTAACAATCTTCTGAAAAAACACCAATTACTGGAAGCTGATATATCTGCTCATGAGGTATTGCTTTCTCTTTTAGTTTTGGAAGATAAATCATAGTAATCAGCAAATTCTACAGATACCACTTCAATACCTGCTGCAGTCATGTACTTGTTGAAACATGTTTTCTTAATAAAAACTGTGACTCTGCACAGCAGTCACATTATGATTTTTATACTGATACAACAAAACACAGAAACGAGATCCAAGCAATTCATACACTTTCACCCACGTTTCCAGGATCGTCTGAAGGACCTGAACAGTCAGGCTGATAGTTTGATGACCAGCAGTGCTTTTGATACATCCCAAGTAAAGGATAAACGCGAGACCATTAATGGACGCTTTCAGAGGATTAAGAGTATGGCAGCTGCCCGCCGTGCAAAGCTGAATGAGTCCCACCGTTTGCATCAGTTTTTCCGTGATATGGATGATGAGGAGTCCTGGATCAAGTGTGTATTTTGGAAGTTCTAGGCTCTGGTGTGGGGGCATGTGCTTACTGCCAGCTTGCAAACAACATTGATAGTGTGTAGTATGGTTTTAGAACTTGCCGTTTCCACAAGCATGTGTCTCTACAATAAATCACCTTTGCCCCCATTCAAGGAAAACTGTACTCAGAATGGCTTCACATGGATTTGGGTGTGGCTTCTTATCTACAGTTTTCTTTGGTCAAACCCCAAGAAGAAAAGCTCTGTACTGGAAAAAGTAATGCTATTTAGACCTGGACCAGATAACTGAAATTTGACTCTAGTCTTTTGGGGAAACTCCTAGCAAAAATCCAAACCTTACTTTTTCAGTTTGTAGTACTTTTTTTGTTCTAGCCAGTTGTAGAAATTAATCAAATGCTCTTTCCATATTGGTGTTAGTATCTTGGGAGGACAGAAAGAAGTGAGCCTGATAGAAGTCATTCATGTTAGAGCACTTTTTTTGTCATGCTTGTAAAATAAAAAATAAAATTGGACAACAGCAGGTAAACTTTACAAAAGGTATCTGCCTTAGAAAGAAAACGGTTCAAAGAAACTCTGTCCTTCAGAGAGAAATGTTAGTCCCTCTGTCACCTTCTTTCTTTCCCCGACATGTTACCCATGAATTCGTGCTGCCAGGAGCCAGCTGCTGTTCGCTGATAACTCGTGTACACAGTTTTTTATATCCAAAATTTTTGTGCTATGCAGAGCATTTCCTTATCTGCAGTCTTTTTTTTTTTCCTTTTGTCAGGTTTGACCTATAGAAGTAATTTTCAAATTTTATCTTTCTCTCTTCCCTCCTGATCTTAGAGAGAAGAAACTGTTGGTTAGCTCAGAGGACTATGGCAGAGACCTAACCGGTGTGCAGAACCTTAGGAAAAAACACAAGCGCTTAGAAGCAGAGCTAGCTGCCCATGAACCTGCTATACAGGTAAATGCTTCTCCTTGACAGATTTCTGTATAAGCAGCGTCTTTCTTGCTTGTGGCAAATATGAAGGCCAGTGGTAGGTTTGCTGGAATCCAAATAGAGTGCATGAGAAGAGAGCAAGTGATGTTCCATTAACTTTGCGTTTCTCTGCTTTGCAGGGTGTTCTAGACACTGGTAAGAAGCTTTCAGATGATAACACAATTGGAAAGGAAGAGATACAGCAGAGACTGGCTCAGTTTGTGGATCACTGGAAAGAGTTAAAACAGTTGGCAGCTGCTAGGTGTGTGAGACACGTTTTTGTAAAATTCAATATTAATTAAAACAGTTAAATGCACTCGTAATGACCAGATTGACTGAGTTTCAGGGTTTTAGGGTATGGGTCGTTAGTAATATGATGTAATGGCACATGTCAGCAATGACAGGCCTTAGGAGACTATTGAAAAGAGTTTTAGTGATAATGTTCCTCAGTAGAAACATGAGTCTTTTTCTGTGGTATGCTGTATCTAGCCTTTTCACACACCAGCTGGAAACCATAGACTTGAAATTAACTGGCCTTAATCCACTACCAGGATGTTTTTCTGAATAGAAGCTGTTGGGGGAAAATGATTCATTTTAGTCCTTCAATAGCTGCAGGCTTTGTGGCCTAGTGAATTTCTAGAGCTGTAGACATCTGCTGCTAGAGGAGTGAAGTGTGAATGACTGTGTTTAGGGTTCAGTCTCTGTACGTTCTTAGGTTTTCTGCTGCTGTAATTTGTTTTTTACATCTTATATGTAAAAGCCATAAAGCAACGCTGTGCCTAATTTTACCTTTCTTTTCCCATACAGGGGTCAGCGTCTAGAGGAGTCTCTGGAGTACCAGCAGTTTGTAGCAAATGTTGAGGAAGAAGAAGCCTGGATCAATGAGAAAATGACATTGGTAGCCAGCGAGGATTATGGGGACACCCTTGCTGCTATTCAGGTATGGAGAAGGTTGTCAGCTCTTTGTTGTTCTTGTTGCATTACTGTCGGTTAGAGCTTAACCAACCTTTTCTTTAACTGTCTTTCCTATTTAGAGGTTATTGTTTGTTCCTTTTGAAGGCCTACATTGTAAAAAACATGAAATCATTTTATAAAACCATCCCCAGTATGTTATTTCCTGTAGAAATTGCTTGCAAGTTGGTGTAGCTTTGCATCTCTTGACCTCTGATGGGCAGTCCTGGTTAAATCAGATGGCTGATCGGTCTGCTTTTGTCCACAGGAAAACAGCAAGTTCTGCTAACCAGCTAAGATTAAGATAATTTTTTTTTTTAAGATTAATTTTTGTCAGAAAAAGTTTATGCTAGCTGATCATAATAATAAACTATTCTTTTTTTTATTTTTAATAAGTGGTGAGAAATTATTTTAAAAAGCAACTGTATTGTATTTGCAGGGTTTGCTGAAAAAGCATGAAGCATTTGAGACTGATTTTACTGTCCACAAAGACAGAGTGAATGATGTTTGTGCTAATGGAGAGGATCTCATTAAAAAGGTGAGCAGAAACTGGTAAACAAAAAAAATGCCAAACTTCAAAGGCTACCCAAGATATTTTCATGTCAAAGTATACTTACTCTTCTCTGAGGATTGATTTGTCATCTCTTTGAAAAGAGCTCAGTTGCAGCTGAATAAGCTGTTGGTGTTAACTGCTTTCAAAGCTGTTTCTTGGATGGTGGATGTACATTGAGAACAAAATCTTTCAGCTGAAGTCCTTGCGCCATCACCAACTTACGGGATGCCTTGGAAGACCGTAAGATCATATGGTATGCATTGTTTGTTGGTTTTTTTTCTCCTGCCATGTAGAACAATCACCACGAGGAGAACATTACTGCCAAGATGAAGGGCCTCAGAGGCAAGGTGTCGGATCTGGAGAAAGCAGCAGCTCAGAGGAAAGCCAAACTGGATGAGAACTCTGCCTTCCTCCAGTTCAACTGGAAAGCAGATGTTGTGGAGTCATGGATAGGTATGTTCTATGTTGGGGCACAGTATGCTGTCACAAAGAAACTGAAATGCTCCTTCGTTTCAAAAAATCTCAAATAGCTTCTCGCTTGCTATTGTAACAAGCAGACCTAAACCCAAAGCAATCAGCAGTGCTTTACCTGATTTGTGCTTTTGGGGTAAACCTGATTTGGAACAGAGGGAACGTTTGAGATAGAGCTTGACATTTTTACTGAATTTGTTTCATTTTCTAGGTGAGAAGGAGAACAGTCTGAAGACAGACGATTACGGACGCGATCTCTCTTCTGTGCAAACACTACTCACCAAACAGGTTAGTGCTAATGCTGCTTCCACCCCGTAAGTGGTGAAGAGAGCAGGTAAACTCTTCTGGAATACACAAGAATCTAGTATTTATGTTTGAAATACATGGAATGGTTAAATAAAAATACAATCTAAAATACTTTGTTGTTCTTTTAATGCCTCAGGAAACTTTTGATGCTGGACTTCAGGCTTTCCAGCAGGAGGGAATTGCAAACATCACTGCTCTGAAAGACCAGCTACTAGCAGCCAAACATATCCAGTCAAAGGCCATTGAGGCTCGGCATGCTTCCTTGATGAAACGCTGGAATCAGCTACTTGCTAATTCTGCTGCCAGGAAAAAGAAACTCTTGGAAGCTCAGGAGCATTTCAGAAAGGTGAGCAGCCAAACTATGGGGTGACAAAAATCTAATTGTTCTCTTTGAAAAAAGCATACAACACTTGCAACTTTTGTAGCTTTTCCATTTGCAGCTAATGGTTATGGAGATCCTGGAAACTTGTCATAAGAATTTTTGAGATGCTTGTAAAAAATAAGTAATAAAGGCTAACTATCACTGACGCATGTTAATTCCAGATCAACTCATGTGGAATGTTTGCATTGCAGCATAACTGAACAACTGGATTGTTCTCTCTTTTCAAGGTTGAGGATCTGTTCCTGACTTTTGCAAAGAAGGCATCTGCCTTCAACAGTTGGTTTGAGAATGCTGAAGAGGACCTGACAGATCCTGTGCGCTGTAACTCACTGGAAGAAATCAAAGCACTGCGAGAAGCTCATGATGCGTTCCGTTCTTCACTTAGTTCTGCCCAAGCTGACTTCAACCAGCTGGCAGAGCTTGATCGCCAGATCAAGAGTTTCCGTGTAGCCTCAAACCCATATACTTGGTTTACTATGGAGGCTCTTGAAGAAACCTGGAGGAATCTGCAGAAAATTATTAAGGCAAGTCACAGAGAGAGAAAAGCTTTTCATAGTTTACGACCTTTCAGGTCTTCCCTGGAAGTTATCGTCCAAGACAATCAGTACATGAGTTTGTCACTGTACTACAGATGGAAATATCTCAAAATTTGGGAGCAAAGAAAAAATTCCCTTAGCTATAAACTTGTTTTCATGATCTTCAATTTGCGGTCTTTCAAAACACAAAGCACATGTCCCTCGCTTCCTAACTATAAAACGTTTTATGTCCATGTTATGCAGTAAAGTAACTGCTGGTTCAATTCCAGTTCTCAAGACTTCAATAGGAGTGTTCTGTGTTGTCGTCTTAGATGATTTTGTCTAGATATCCAGGACACTCCTTGAGCACTCAGTCTTGTTTTGAGCTTCAGAACTGTGCTGGTATGCAGGTCTTAATTTTTCCTTTTTGTTACAGGATGAGGGTAATCACATTATTTCTCTGGTTGAAATTATTTTTGTTCATTTCTCAGGAACGTGAATTGGAGCTGCAGAAGGAACAGCGAAGGCAGGAAGAAAATGACAAATTGCGCCAGGAATTTGCTCAGCATGCTAATGCTTTCCATCAGTGGATTCAGGAGACCAGGTATAGTTTGTCTTCCCAGGAGCTGCCCTTAGAGAATTGCTCAGCTAATAGGTGTATCCATCCTACCTCTCTTTGGTCTGTCTTAAGTTGTAAATGTCTCCTGCTGAAAAACAGCTATCTAGGACTTGTTTGTTTGCTGCAGTTGGGATTTGAGGGAGGCTCTGTTAGCCACAGGGAAGAGGAAAGCACTGAAACACCAGACTTTAAAAATGCTTCTGCTTCTGAATTCATTTTCCTGCAGTAACTCCAGTTATCCAGGACTTCACTCTTCTCCAGTTACTCCTGAACTAGTCTGCAGTACAGCCAGCAGGGTAGGGGACAAACAGGTTGAAGCAGACGGTGTGAAGTGCCAGTGGCGTTTCTGTTAATGCTCCTTTTGTATTGCATAGCATATAAGAAATCTCACTAGAATTTCAGTAGAGAAAGAAGCAGTGAAAAAAACTTAAGACTACTTTGTAATCATTTACCCAGGGTGCTGTCTAATAATATACTTGCCTAGGGAGAGGGAGTAAAGATTTAACACAACTGCATTAGAAATAAAAAAAATCTCGAGAATTGCAGTGAACTGAAGAGCATGTTCCTAGAAAACAGAGGTAACCATGCTCAGACAGTGCATTTAGCCAAGTCTGACACACTCTGATTGTGGTTCAGAGGAGGTGAGTTCTGTTTTCATGTAATCCTGTGATTCTCTGTCTGTGTTTACAAATAGTTCTGTATGTGTCTTCATGAAATAATGAAATATAAATACGATTTTTAACTTTTTGATGTTTGCTTCCCACCCAAATCTCTGTCCCTCTCTTACTGTCTTGTCTCTGTCCTGCTGCCTGATGTTTGGAACTTCACATTCTACAGGACTTACCTGCTAGATGGGTTAGTATTGAATTTTATATCTTTAAAAATTTGGTGATGTGTTCTGCTCTGTCTGTGTGTTTTCTTCTGTCACTACATTGCTTGTGAAAGCTGCGCTGAAACCCCTTTTATTTGAAAAGAGCAATCTGTGGCTGAGGTGCACAGACACAGGAAACAAGGCTTTGGAGTAGATTACGTATAAACCAGTAGAAAAATAACCATTTCCTAGTCAAAAGCAGAAGAAATTGTTAATGGGTAGCCACTGGCATACCATGGAAGTCCTAACTTCTGTTCTTGCTTTCTCTGAGGGCTTGCAAAAGAAAAGGCTCTTTATCTGATGAGATACGGGAGAACATAGAATAGCCTGCCTTTGGAAAACAGCTGACATTCGAGTTCTCCAGCATTCAGAGACTTGCTTAGTGAAATAAACTTTTCCATTATAACTGTTCTGAGAACAATTAAAGCTCCAAAGTCTTGACTATTTTGGGTAAGGAGGAGGAAAGATTCCTGTGAAGAGGATTTACTGAAATTACGTATCTTAAAACTCTGTAGTATGCAAATATGAACTGCCTGTTTTCTCAATCTGTTGCATAACCATGCCCCACAAAGATTATATTCTTGATACAAGAAAAGAGAACCTTCCAGCGTGAACGCACAAACTTGCCTGGGTTTGCAGGCAGTTTCGTGCTGGCAGTTTTAAGTCCACTTTGTGTCCATGGGAATAGTTCCTGACGAGGATGCATGCTGGTCATTTGTCAAGAAGTGGAAAGGAACTAATAAAATCTTTTAAATGTCTTCAGACTGCCAAACCCTCTGAGAGTGTGTCTGTCCATTTAAATTTCTTCAGTATTAAAAAGCTGCAGCACAATGGAAGCTTTGTAATAAGACATAATGTAAAATGCTAACAAATAGTGTATGGGCCTGGTGCAGAGGCCTGTGTGCCAGCCTTGTGTAAAGTGCTGGAGAGGAGGCAGGGGCCTTTCTCATAGAGAGGCGGCTTTTCATAATAAAAGGGTGGAATCTTTGCAGATAACTGCTTCTTATTTGTTCTGTAATGATCACAATGTCTTGTGTTCTGCTGTTTCTGCCAGACAAAAATAATTTGCCCCATTTTTGTTGTCCAGTTTAATGGAACTGAGCAAATTTTCCTGGAACGGATGCTGAATTCTCTGCTCCTTTGTAAAGTAGTGTTGTAGATTAGTTCTGGTATCCAAGACTGAGCGGACAGAAAGGAGCCATTTAGTAAAAGACGTAGGGTCAGAGTTCGAGATCACCATGCCAAGCTCTTTTGTTGAACAAATTACCAGAAGGCTGCTGATATGCCAGGCAGAGTTTGTCCTTAATTCTGCGTGAATAGATTAAAAACGCAGATTTAGTTCAAAGAGGCATTGGCTGGGCTTAGCCTTCCTTGGCAGGAGGGCAGGCAGAGCTTCAGAGAAGTTTCAAGATAAGAGTTGCGTACACCTTGCTTTTCAGTGTGCCGTAGCTGCTTGTGTGTGCCCAGCGCTGCCTGGAGGAGGTTTTCTTTGGGGAGGGGAGAAAGAATAACTTGGAGTTCAGGAAGAAGAATGCCTTTAAAGAATCTGTAGATGAGTTAACTGCAAGATTTCAATTCGTCTCTGTGAGACTCACTTTTTTGTGACTTACACGAAAATAATAACAGGTTATTTTCGTGTGTGTGCAACCAGCATTTGAATAATTTTCTTTCATTAAGTACTTGCTTGTGTTCTGCAAGGTGGTGCTGGCTTGGAGTGTGGCTCCACTGCGGTGGCTGTGTTCCGGTGTGTTCTTTCCTCTGTTCGTTCGTTCTTCCTTTTTGGAATTTACTTGGTTTCTTTTCTTTGACTAGCATAGCATATCGTCGTGTCATTCGTGTCTATCAGTATGAAGTTGGGGATGATCTATCTGGAAGGTTTTTTCCTCTTATTTTCTTACCTCACTTTGGTTTTCAAATGCACTTTTTAATTCCAAGGCTCGCTTTCCTTCCAACTAACTTTCACCGCTTAGAGATGCTTGGAGGTTTGTTTCCCTGTTGACTCTTGCCACAGTTGGTTCCCAGCTTCCTGCTCAGGGTTCTGGGCGTGCGCTTCATCTCTTCAGACATGCACTGAATCTGAGCCTTAACCCTGTGGTGAGAAACACCCAGATGTTTGGTGTGTTTTCATTGCTACAGAGTGATTCAGCACTTGAAATCCCTTTCTCGAGAAGCTCAAAAGCATGTAGGAGGATAGATTTCAGTGGGGATGAAAACCTGGTTTTACTGACTGAAATTCCAGTGACTTAAGTTTTAGGAACTTAAATACCAGAGAGTCAAAGGAGAGGACAGCCCACCTGCACAGCGCCCAGACTTGGTGTCCGTGCACAGGTCGTTCAGTATGAACTCTCACCATTCATGTTGGAAGGACAGAGATTCTTAAACACTGCTGCTTAAAGGTTGCTTAGGATCTTAGGGCGGGGGGGAAGCAGCATCCAGAGGCTTTCCGTAGCTAGTCCATACGAAGTGAATCTTGGAGACCATTGCCACAGTGCTGACCTTTATGTGCTGGCGTGGGGGCTGCAGTGTGCCAAGAAGCTCAGTGTGGAAATTCAGCTGAGAGGAGTGGCTGTGCCTCAGTTTCTCTGGGCACAGGATGGGAGAGGTGGGGTGGGAAAGGCAACTGTCCACCAACCGCTGCTGTGTAGGAGAGGTCTATAGTCTTCTGCAGAGATTATGCCATATTAAGATTACTTTTAAACCAAACCAGTAGTTTTCAAGGTCTTTTTTCCCCCCATTTTATTCCCATGTAACACACCTCTGTAGAGCTCCTGTACCTTACTGGCAAATACAGCCCATCTCCGGTGAATCACCTGTAGTTCATGTGTGCGTGTGTGTGCTGGGCACGGTGGAGGGGGGTGGGACTGCACTGAGTTTCTAATTTCATTAGGTCCAGTAAAGCGGGCGCTTTGGATCTGGCATGAAGTGTGGCTGCTGATCATGTTGCCTTTCAAATGGGGCTAGAAATTAACTATATAAAGAAATAAGAATCAAACAAGATGTACACATGTCAGTCTGAAACAGGATGAGTCACAATAAACAAAACACAAAAACAGTGTTTAATATCTACAGGAGAATAATACTGCTGTAAGGATTTTTAATTTCAAGGAAGGACTGTTAATTTCAAGCCCCACCTGCCGTTTTTATGGGATAAGTGCGTTCTCTCACTGTGATTCTGTGTTCAGGTCTTGTATGGTGGAGGAATCGGGAACCCTGGAATCGCAGTTGGAAGCTACTAAAGTAAGCAATGCTCACCTATTGCTAAAACACCTTTCCCAACTGATGACTTGGGAACACAGGGTGGAAATGGAAATGCATGTAATTGTATGGCAAAATCTTCATTGATTTTACACATCTTGAGTACTGAAGAGACCTTTGGGATTATCTATTTATGTATCCGATACCTACTTATATTACAAGCTGTTAAACAATACTGATGTATTTTTCCTTTTTGTTATTTTTTTCTAAATGAGCAGGGTAAGGCAGAGAGGATAATGTGCTGAAAATACTGTTCCTAATAAGAGATTTTTTTGTCTCAAGAACGTGTTTGCAAGCCCTGTTGGTTTCCAGTAGTGTGCATGAAGACAAACATTGTTTTGAATACTATTTCACAAATCCCAGTATATGAATATATAATCCCAGCAGAAAAAGAAGAGTATAACCCTTCCTCCCCTGCCACCCTGCGTTCTAACTTTTAAAAAGTTTTTTTGCACTCCTTGATTTTTTTCCTTTTTGCTCCCTCCTGACAGCGCAAGCACCAGGAGATCCGAGCTATGAGGAGCCAGCTGAAGAAGATTGAGGACCTTGGAGCAGCCATGGAAGAGGCACTTATCTTGGATAACAAATACACGGAACACAGCACCGTGGGGCTGGCACAGCAGTGGGACCAGCTTGACCAGCTGGGGATGAGAATGCAGCACAACCTGGAACAGCAGATTCAAGCTCGGTATTGCCTACCCCACGTGTGGTATAAAGCGTGTCTGACTTGGCAGGGGCGGGGTGGGTAAAAGACAGGAGACACATCTGCCTGTGTCTGAAAACAAACCTTGCACGGTCCGTGCTAATGAGTCTCTGCTCTGGTTAATGGGTCTAGTGAGCTTGTAGATCCCCACCACCTCCTGGCTCTCTTCAGAGGGATGAAGTTAGCAGTTTTGGAAATAGTTCCTGTTGGCCATTAGCAATGATGATGTCTTGGGGGAACTGAATTACTCTGTTGAGCTGTGGTGATGTATTGTTTGCTCCTTTATCCTCATCTTCTGATGCAGACGCTGGCTTGGGGCAGGTGGACTCCAGCAGAGTTCTGCAGTTTAGGAACTGTTCACAAGCTTTGCTTCTTCCTTTTCAGAAACACGACTGGAGTCACCGAGGAGGCCCTGAAGGAGTTCAGCATGATGTTCAAGTGAGTTGCAGGGAAGGCGTGCCAGAGGAACGCTTGTGAGATATTTCTGGCACGTGGATGGCTCCTGTTCACAGGATTCTCTGACTGATCTGTTTGTAGCTCCTTTGTTGTCTGCCCGGTTTTGTGCTGAGCTGCTCTGATCTCTGCCAGATGGCAGGAGCCTCCAGAGACACGGCCGCCTGAGAGCCTCTCCTGGGCACCCTTGCTTGTGGGTGGGCAGAGTGGTGTAGGAAGTGGGAGTGCCAGTGAATTCCTGCTGGGAACATAGCCATGTTTTGGATGCTTTTTAAGCAAAGTAAAGAATTTGTGCTTACTTTTTATGTATGTTAGATAGAACTATTTATTGATTCAAGCTCATTTGTCCAGAATAGTGGGCTAGTTATAATCTGTTCTAGTTTTTAGCCCACTTTATAGCTTTCAGTACTCAACAACTGACACTTAAAAATGTGGGCTTTGTTTTTATGTTTTTAGGCACTTTGACAAGGACAAATCTGGACGACTTAATCACCAGGAGTTTAAGTCTTGCTTGCGCTCTCTTGGCTACGACCTACCTATGGTTGAGGAAGGAGAGCCAGACCCAGAGTTTGAATCTATCCTTGACACTGTAGATCCCAATAGGTATGTGGGTTGGACCTTTTATTTTTATATTGGAAAATATTGTAATGGTAACCTTTGGGAGGTTGGCTGGAACGTCTCTCACAGGCTGAGAGCTGTGCTTACTTCTACTGGGGAGAGGCTATAGTTGTTTTCACAACAATTCATGTAAAAAAGTCTTTATGAAGATAAGACTGATGTCTGTGAAGAAGAAGTTCACTTTAGAAAATGATCTGGTGTTGACAGCCTCCTGCATGAAGATTTTCACTCCTCCCAGAAAAGTTAAAGCCCCTCTCGGGAGGGTGTGGAAGTGCTGTGCTCGGGTATTAAGGGAGGGCAGTGTTCACACGCTGTGTTTCACTGGCAGGGATGGACACGTTTCGCTGCAGGAGTATATGGCGTTTATGATCAGCAGGGAAACGGAGAATGTGAAATCCAGCGAGGAGATCGAGAGCGCTTTCCGCGCCCTCAGCTCAGAGGGGAAGCCCTACGTGACCAAGGAGGAGCTCTACCAAGTAAGTACTGGTTGTGGCCCACCAGGGAGGAGCAGAGGGGAGGCTCTGTGTTTGTAGATTGTTAACAAAGACCAGCACTAATTGCTTGGAGGTTCATGTCACTGTGGTTGAGTCAGTTCTGAACCTGCCAGGGTATTCTCTGCACAGAACTGATGGTAACAGCCCTACCCAGTTGCTTTCTTGGCTCTGTAGAGGAAGAGAAAAAGCTTTAACTGGCAAAGAACTACCTGGGCTGAGTGAAACAAGAGCTACTCAAAGCCCTGGAAGGGGGTGCGTTCACTGCGTCTGTCCTCAGAAACGGCTGCTTTCCTTCATCACTTGGGAGACTAGAGGGAGATATTTCTCCAGACAGTGATTCAAAGGAGAAACTTAAACCTAAGCTTAGACAGCATGAACATCTCCTCCCTCTCACGGCCCTGCCAAGACAGCAAGTTTTTCCTGTCTGAATCCCACCAGCTGGCAGAGAAATAAAGAGGTTGTGCTTCTTCCTTGTATCGGTTACCTGTTCCGTCTTCTCTTTGGTGGGAAGACTCAGGGCAGAGCTTCCAGCCCTTAACCAAACAGTGCGAACAGCCAGAGCATTTCCACGCCGGGTGTAGTTCTGCTGCTCTGGCTTCTGCCCTGAGCTGTGTGCCCCTGGGAGTGGGAATGGGAGGGCTGCTTCTAAATGCCCCATCCGCAGCCTCAAAGTGCCCGTCTCCACCTCCACGCTTTGTCTCTGTCTTTCAGAACCTGACACGGGAACAAGCCGATTACTGCATTTCTCACATGAAGCCCTATATGGATGGCAAGGGCAGAGAACTTCCTTCTGCCTACGACTACATAGAATTTACACGTTCACTCTTTGTGAATTGATCTAAAACACTAGTACCAAAAGATGCAAAGAACATGCTCACGTTTGCTGACTATAGCTCTGCATGTCTCTCTCTCTCTCTCTCTCTCTCTCTCTCTGTGCTCTACAATAATCAGTGTTACTTTATGATGTAACCTTAAACTGCTTAGCTTAAAACTCTTAGGGAAGACAAACATATTGCAGTGTGCTTCAATAAAAGTTACTGGTCAAACCACATCATCTTGTGTTTAATGGCTAAATGCAGATTTAACCGTTAGGTGGATGAAACTCCAGCTGTCAGTTACGTGTGTTGTACAGGCCAACACTGTGGAAGAGGTGAGTGGGCAACTCTTCCTGGAGTCAGAGTAACAAGGTTCACGCAGCTGGTTGTGTTGCTGACTTAGTCGGTGATCTCGCTTGCCAGCTGCTCCAGACGATTCACTTCCCTGGGTCCCTGCTCAGTGAAATCAGAACTCAGCTGCCAGACCTTGACTGTACCGGTAGCATCCCCTGCTGCCAAGAGCCGAGTTTGCTTGACGTTGAATTCTAAACAGTACACGGGGTGTTCACCCGCAGCCTGCTTTATGGAAACGGCAGGCTTCCGTGAGCTCTTCTCAAAGTCAAACAGGTACACATCTCCTATAAAACAGAAACATTTATTGCAGCTTTATGGCATCGGACTTCGTATTTAACAGCAGATGAGTACCTACTTAGTGTGGAACTTAGAGTTGTTCTTTTTAACCTGTTTCCCCTTCCCTCTGAGGGTGTCTAGGCTGTGACAATCACTGCAAGGCAGCGCGGATTTATTCTGCTGTCAAAGATCTGAAATCAGCTTGCCAAATTCTGTGAAATCTCCGTTCCTTAACTCAAAAATGTTTGGGCAGTTTTCTAAGGAAAAAATTCTTGTTTTAAACCATTAGCTCTAGAAGTAAATGTCAAAACCAAGGAAGCTGGAAATAAGTTTTAGCGACAGTAATCTTGCCCTGTTCTAAGAAGTAAATGTATCATCAAAAGTGGAAATAACTGTGACTTCAGTCATCTTGCTAGAGTTAGAAATTAGTCCGTTACACTAATTGCACAGTACAAACGGTCACTGCTCTCTGCTTGTGGGAAGTGTGCTAATCAGTACAATTGACTTGCATGAATTAATACCCAGCACAATCTTTATGTCTCAGAGTAGGCACCTGCAGTTACTTGCCTTCCCCAGATGCAGCTGCAAAGACCAGTGGTCGAACTGGAGACCAGCGTACACAGAAGAGGTATTTCTTTGATAACTGAAGAGAAATGAGGGGTTGTGTCTGCAACAGGGAGTGCAAGTGAACTTGTCCATCAGTCCCACAGCTCAGAAAGAGGTTCCTGGGGGAGGGAGGAAGCAAGAAACTTTTTTGGCTTTATTGCTAAAGATACAAAACGAACTCCAGTAAAGGAGCGTAATCTTGGACAGTATTACTGCTTGGCAAAGGTCTGAGTGTGTTTCCTAAAGCAGCGATTTCCAAGCCATACCCTGGGATGGGGTTTGCAGAGATGCAGCTTTGTTACTGCCCTCAATTAAGTTTAATGAGGACTCGTGTTGTCCGCCGAGTATTGCCGGTGGGTTGTGGGTCAGGGATGCCCGAGAACTGCTGATCCAGAGACGGGCATTGTTAGAGTTGTGTTTGTCTCATGCAAATTTAATGCAAACCTGGGCTGTCAGCATGTTTCATAGAAACATGGCTTGGGGCCTCTTCCATGCATGGTGGGTAAATGCAGGCAGCGATGTGAGCTGCTAATAGAAATTCAGGCAGCTACTAGTAAGTGATCTGCCCCGTAGAAATCTTAAGTACTGATAAATAGATTACTTTTTCAGCTCCTCCCCTTGTCTTTAAATTCATCTTTAATATTAGCATCTAGGATGATTTAAGGAAGGTGCTAATGTTCTACCCTGACCTGAGTGCAGATGCTTTTTTGTGTTACTCCTGTTGTGCCCACAAGCAGCATATTCGAGCGGGCAGCTTCACCAGAGCCAATGGACGTTGTTGCTCCTACGATGGGAAGTTACTCAATCAAGTTCCCAATGCCGGTGACCCTTTTCTGGAACTTGTACACATGCACCCCCAGGGGCTATTTGAAAAATGCACATTTAGAGCCAGGCAATAATTGTGTCCAACATGCAGCACCAGTGTTAATTCACAGCACTCACCTGTGGAAGGGCGAGCAGCTCACGGAGTACACCGGCCCCCCGTGCGGGGAGAAGGCGAGTTCCGCTGGTGCCCTGAGGGGAACGGAGCTGCCTGTCGGATGGAAAGCCAGCGTGTCTGCCGCAGTGGAGCACTTCAGGGAGTAGCCGCCTTCCACGCCGACAACGAACACTTGGGGATCGAAGTGTGAAAAAGAGAGCGAGGTCACACCCACGGCTGCCTCTCCCCCGGAGAACTGGGAGAAAGAGACAAAGCTGTTGGGAGAGCTGGGGGTTCCAGTGAAACGTGTGCGCGGTTAGAGCAGCGTCAAGCAGCCTGCCAGTGGACCCAACGAGCTGTTTGCTGCACAGCTGGCACCAGCTACGATGTTTGCAGCACTGCTCAGCCTTTAACCTCTGCAGCAGCATTTGTGTGAATTAATAGTACGAGTTCTCTTCTCCCTCCCAGCAGCTTCTCTTCAGCGCAGGGCAAATCCTGGGCAGTTGCCAGTCTTCCAAGGAGTGATAGGAGTATGGGAAAGGAGAGGGGGATCAAGGGTTAGTGCGTACGTCCAAAAGGAGCTTTTCCTGGCCCTTCTCGTGCAGAAGGCAAGCTCTGCCACATGGGCTCCAAAGTTCAGAGTGGTTTTGTCAAATCAGCCCTCTTTGAACTGCTAAACTCACCTTCTTCAGCCAAGTGCTGCGAGGGATCTGCTGAGCCACCATGGCGAATCCTTCAGCCAAGGCCAGCCGACCATCTCGCTCTTTCCTCCACACCAGGATCTTTCCATCCGTCGACACGCTCAACAGCCGGGAGTGGTTTCTGTGCTTGGCATCAGGTAACCAGTCAACCTGTTCCAAATGCCATGAGCTCATGACGAGGGGGACTGTCGCAACTGCCAAGCCCCCACTCGGCAGCCTGCGGTCCCCTGACCCACCAAGACGACACGGGAGCGGAGCCAGTGATCTTGGTACCAAACCAGCATCTGCTGGGAGCTGGCACACAGACGTAGATGGTAGGGGAGAAATGCGGTTAGGTGTTCAGGGCTGAATTCTGTATTGCAGTTTCTGTGGTTCACCTGCCAGCACTTTTGGGATGTGGTATTTATAACACTTTGACCCAGCTATAACCAGCAGCATTTTCCTGACTTACAGGTGAGAAAATACACAGATTGCCCAGAGTCACAGGACCCCAGAAGGACAAAAAAACATTACGAAGCCAGACTATGACATGCTTACAGCATGTAGCTTTAAGCTTCCAACTCGGGATCAGTGATATTTTGCTACTTGCATTTTTTAAAACTACTACAAGTATTGTTACCTGCATCTGCATCAATAAACAGTTACAGCATGGGAACGGGCCCACTCTTCATTTATCCTGAACAGTGAGAAGTTATTTTTTACAAGGTGAGTGTTGAGTTCAGAAAATGCCTGTTCAGTAGTTAGATTTGGGGAAAAATAGCCTACTAGAAGAGACTGTAACTGCTGAAATGTAGCAGCCTGCCTGTGGATAGGAGCTGAAGGGGTGAAACAGAGCAATGGCAACTCTCGCCTCCCCCCAGCCATGTCTGCTGTAGATGTTTTCTGTTACCTGATAGACTGGATCAGTGTGAGTGTCATCTGTCATCCCCGTCCTCCAGATCACAGGGTCTTCTGCTCTGCTGGTATCCCACACCACCAGCTCCCCACTGAAAAGGCCACCTGAAAGGACAAAGATAAAACATCTAAGGTCTAATAGCTCAGAACAAATGCACAAATGAAGCTATGGTGGAAATGGGCCCGCCAGCTTCAAAGGACTGGCAGCCATATACAGGGCACAGTCAGCTCTGGTGTAAGAGAACACAGCTCTGCTGAAGTAAGTACGCTCTTCCTGCTTACATGCAGGGCTGAATTTCCTTCTATCATCTCTCTCTGAGGAGATGACATAAAGGCAGAGGTCACTGAAAAAGCAGCAAGTCCCAGTTCAGAAGCAACAGTGCGCTTAATGTTGGTGAGCATTAGTTCCTCAGTTTGAGGAGCTGCAGCACCATTACTTCAGCAAGAAATCTTAGGCTGAGCTGAGAGAGAGAAAAAAAAAAGTGATCCAAGCTGAAGGAAATAAGAGCACAGTTCAGATAGGCTCAAAGGTAAGAGCAACGTACCAGCTATCAGTGAAGGCTGGGAGGGGTGGAAAGCCAGGCACATGACAGAACTGGGAACATCCACCACTAGGTCAGGGTGCTGTGGATTCAGCCCTCTTCTGTCCAGATTCCAGGTACAAACATAGGATTTTTCTGTGCTCCAGTCCCCACCGTCCAACCTGGCGAAGAGAAAGCTACATCTTGCCTTGTCTGTCCCACAGAGCATCCCAGTCTAGCAGAGCTCTGGTATGCCCCGTTGAGCATTTAAAAGTGCTGCTTTGTGGCTTGAAGGAAAACTGAGGTGAAGGGATCATGAGGTGGTGAAACTTCTCTGCAGGCTGGTATATATATACAGTGCGTGTCAGTGTACTTACAGAACAAAGTGCCAGCAAGTAAATCTCGGATACAATTCACTATTCCAAGACCTACTAACCATTCAAATAATGGCAAAATCTAAAGGGTGTGTACAGAAAGTTGCTATGAGTATTTGGGAATGAAAAATCCAAAGGACAAAATTGCTGCTGATTTGCAAACTGGCTGAGTTGCAAACCACATTTCCTCTAAACAAGTGCTCAAAGATCCAGGGTCTGAGAACACCCAGAGAGGAAGTATCTTACCTGGAGGACTGATAGGGGCTGAAAAGCTTTACTGAGTCTTGCTTGGCCTGAGATAAGCAGCATGATTTGAAGTCCAGGTGCCTCCACAGGAACAGAGAACACTCCTCACAACCACCAAATGGTGTTGGTGACCCTGCACAAATCATGCCATGCACCCCAGCTCTAGAGATTTCAATCCAGTCCTATGCCTGTCATACTTGTTTGCCACAAGTGAATCATGAATTATTAGTCTGGGATGCTAACACACCTGCCGCCCTACTTCCTTTCTTATTTCTACACATTTCACTCATCGGATGCTTACCAAACTGTTACATGTATTCTGTCACTAGCACCACACTGAACAATCTGATGTCCTGCCTTGCTCCAAGGAGACGATATGGAGGACAGAGATCTACAGAACAGTCAGTGGTCCGGACAGGAAGAAATTATTTTGAGCCTGATTTCTGCTGCCTTTATTTGATGCTCTTTATTCTTTTATTGGAAGAGATATGATCAAATAAAAGGAACAATTTTCATCCCGTGGGTAGTTAGATCTGTGAAACTTATTAACCAATGTTGTAGATGCTAAAAGTTTACACAGATTCACAGAGACTGTGTAAGTTCATGGAAGTGAATTCTACCGAGGGTAACTACAGACACAGAAACCACATTCTAATCTGAAAACAGTTGTAGCCTGGGAGAGCAGAAGGAGCAAGTGACATACAGGTTTGCCCTGTTTTACTCTTCCCTACGCATTCACTTGTGGATACCCTTGCTGCTGGGGCTTTTAATCTGAAGAAAAAGTAGCGGAACGAAAAAGGAATAAGGGCAGCAGTAGGGCACAGAAAGGAGAGGCTGCTATAGACATTCATTGGATTAGATGCATGTTTTGTCCAACCCTCATTTCTGAAATCCTTAAATGTTTGTTAGCACATGTCCGCAGCACCAGGTGCATGCGTGAATGGGTGCCAGGTTCATCTGGGGCGCTAGGAGACTACATTACAACAACATGATCTTCAGTGAAGATAAGCACGTACTCCCAAACCTCACCTACATGTATTTGCAAGCGCATCTGCTCTTTACATTTTCTTTCAAAACAATCTATCTAGAAACAAATCAGTAAGAGTGTATGTGTATCCGTTTTTGGGGCGGGGGGGAAGGTAGAAGAAATAGAAGCCATTATTTTAAGACTGCCCTGAGATTTTGTTTCTTTGACTATGAATTATTTAACTTGCAGAAGGTGTATATATATATGTCTAGTTTATTACTGCAGAGAAAGCAAACATATCTAAAACTCAGGTCAGCCTGAGACATCACATCAACCTCAGTTGCGCTCTCAATCCATTCAGATGCTCACCGGCCATACGAACATGCAACAACGGATCCGGTTGCATTCCATGAGACACTGGTAACCTGTAGGTTTTGATCCTGAGCCTCTGGGTATGACAATGTATGCAAACACAACACCTGGAAGAGATCAAATTCAAGCACTGAAGCAGTAATCTCCGAACACACAGAAATGAGATCTGTGCACACCCCTGCATACGATCGTGTGGTTACAGCATTGGCTTCCCCTCTGTCCAAGCAGCACACAGATACATGTGAAAAAGCTGTTGAATTCCTACTGGGGAAAAAAAAAAAAAAAAACACACAACACATGACCCTAACAAACCAACTATCGCCTCATAATTACCTCTCACAGACTGCACACTTCAGGGGCTGCACGACAACTCTGGAAGGCTGTGCCATAAGGATTTACAACAGCCCCTCAGGTACGAGTCTAGCACTCACTAAGCTTCATAAGCAATGCTTTGAAAACGACTGTACCAACATGTACTGACTGATACAAATTGCTTCCACTCTTGAGCACTGTACACTAAACAAATATAACCTAAATACGCAAAGCTGCCAAATCACTGACTGCAACTATTCCTAGATACCTGCTAGGCTAGCGTACTCTAAAGGGGCTAGTGGAAGCTGAAGATAAGCCCACACCAACTGCAGGCTTCCTTCTCACTAAGCTGCTGCAACAGAGTCACCAGCAGGAAGAAGAGTTTTACCAAGCAAGGCCAGGCCACAAGCAAGGGAGAAAGCTGGAGAAAAAACAACTAGTAACGTCTAATTATTAGCATCTGGCAAGAAAATCACAGCAGTAGGAAATAGAAAAACGAGTTAGAGCCACAGCAACCAGGTCTGCTTAGGTAATGACAAGGATCTCAATTCTGTCAACTTACTGTTTCATTCTGATCTGTCCAGTTCACTTCAAAGCCATCAAAGGCATGGCTTTTCCAGTTTTTATTTAGCTCTTTGATAACAGCATCCTCCACTCTCTGAAGGAATGATAGAAGGCTAGTGTAATCTACTTGGACTTCTTGCTGGAAGTCTGGGACAGCATCTTTACTTTGATCCGTCTGCACAGCGGCATCTCGCCTGGTATGAGATTGTGCTGCAGCTTCTACTGTTGAAATTTTCTCAGTCTGGGAGC
This sequence comes from Sagittarius serpentarius, assembly GCA_034782735.1. Taxonomy (NCBI): domain Eukaryota; kingdom Metazoa; phylum Chordata; class Aves; order Accipitriformes; family Sagittariidae; genus Sagittarius; species Sagittarius serpentarius. The sequence goes on from JAVKLA010000052.1 coordinate 13,900,547, forward strand.
TTTTCTAGTAAAAGAAGACAGACAGTCTATAATCCAAACACACAAAAAAATGCCGCACAAAACATCCAAAGCATCTTCCCCTTTTTGGTCTTTCACAGAGACATTCAAACACACTGGCACACCTCTGGTTCACGGTTAAAAGCAGCACGCCTCTGTAACTGTCTGGGTGTCGGTGATGTATTTGTGACCTTCATGTGATCTGATCTGAGATGCCTGAATGCCAGTCAAATTCAGGCCCCTTGCTCTACAGCACGGAATGGGAAGGATGAGAGAAAACAAAAAGGCAGCGAGCCTCCAGAGGAAATAGCAAACACCAAACATGATGACAAGCACAGTATTATCAGCTCTCAAACTACTAGCTTTGTGGCAGCTGCACGTATGGTTTTTTGCTAATTTGTATAAAGGACCTAAATTAGGAAAAGGCGGCAAAGGGGCAGAGCCAGCAGCCGGGCTCCGGCACCGCGGGCCCACCCGCCGCCGGCTCTGCCCCAGGCACCGCAGGGGTGCAGACTCCCTGCGGGGAAGGTCTCCGTGCCGGGCCGAGCTGGAGCAGCGGGACCCGCGGAGGGTTCACCGACGGGCACGGAGGGGAGACGAGTCGGGGCCCGGCCGCCCCTTCAGCAGGACCGAGGGGAGGGAAGGCGCCGGCCGCCGCGGCTCTGACCGCCGCCTCCGGCGCAGCCGGTCCGGCCCCTCCCGGCGGTGTAAGAGGGAGGTCGAGGTCGAGGCCAGGGCCGCCCCAGGTCTCTCACCGCCTCGCAGCGCGCGCTCCGGGCGCTCCTCCACAGCGATTCCACGTCGGCGCCGGGCGCCGTCCCGTCCGCGAACATGGCGGCGTGCGGGGGTCGCGGCCCAGCGGGCTCCCACCGCCCGCTGAGCTGGTTCCCGTGGAAACGGGTGAGGCGCTGCGGGATGACGTCACCCCGAGCGACGAGGCCGCCGGCCTGCGGGCGGTAAACTGACCCGGGCGGGTGCCATGTTGGGGAAGGGCATGGAGGGTCTGCGCTGGGTGGGCGGCGGCTCTGTGTGGGAGAGGGGTACCGGCTGGCCCCGGCGGGTGCCTCGGCCGGCGCCTTTGTTAGTATTCTAGGCCCGGCGGAGGGGTTCTCTTTCCCCTTCGGCCGCCGCGGCCGTACCCGCCGGGGCACAAGTGGCAGCACCGGGCGCAGAGGCTGCCAGGAGTTAAGATGGCGCCGGGGCGCGTTGTGGGGGAGCGACAAAGCCGAGCGCGGGGGAAGGGTGCGGCGCGAAAGGGTGGGCGGCATTGTGAGAAAAACCGTGTTTGAGGAGAAATCTGCTGTTCGGCGAGTGGCGGCGCAAAAATCCCGCAGCGCTCAGCGGTACAAGTTGCATTCTCTGTGGCGGCTTCGGAGCCGTGGGCGTCCGTCGAGGAGGGCCGCTGGCAGATGCCACCGTGCAGCTCGGAAACAGGCCTGGGGCTTCGCTCCGCAGGAGGAATTATTTGTAATGCTGGACACGTGGTTTTAAGTACACCGCTTTGGTTAGCATATATGGTGTGAGCTTGCCAAGGAAGTGGGGTAGGGGAGTCAAAATGTGCGCGTAAAGCCTGGTGTGCGTTTTGACTTCCTCGCTTTTTACGTTCATTGGGTTTGATGAGGGAATTATGGTCATTTGTACTGTGGGTGAATTACTGTTTGACCTCACTCTGACCTCGCTGCGTGCCAGCTGGGTTGCGGGAGCTGGGCAGCTCTCCTCCCCGGCACACCGGCGAGCTGTAGTTAACCTGGTACAACATCCGCTCCTCGGTGTAGGTACAGCTGGGTAACGGGCACGCTGGTTGTGTCTGCACAAACATTTACTGGTGTCACAGCTTCCTTAAGTAATTATTCCTAACAGGTATGACTGTGCTTACAGGTTTTTTTCTAATTGTAACTCCATTGGAACAACTTAATGATGAACGCAGAGGCTAAATTTAGCCCTGGCATAAGCAGGCACAGATGCACTAACTTCAGCGGAGTTATTCCTGCTGTTGCTGGGAAGGAGTTTGGCCTGTATGTAAAAATCAAGATTTACAGAATGCAGAGTAGGTGCGCTTGTATGAATGGACATAGCACCACTTTAGCACATGTGAATCCATTTATGTCAGAGCTGAGTGCAACGGTTCTTCTGAGGAATTTAAAGTATTTTACAAATAATAGTGAAATAAGATTCCCTAAAACTCATGATAACGAAGTTTTATAGCTATTTCACAGATAGTGAAACTGAAGCAGAAAGAGGTTAAGTGGCATCTCCTTCAAAAGCAAGGGAAAAAAGTCGCGATGGAACTGAAGCCTCCAGATTTCAAATCCTGTACTGTGTATCTGCTGTGATTCTTCCCCTGGTTTGTGTGGACCTTCATGATACTCCATAGTACAGCTAAGAAAATAAATGCGTTCTTGGGTTGGACTGGTGGTCCTTTTAGCCCTGCAGTCTGATTAGCATGGGAGTCAGCCTGAATTTCCAGAGTTCCAAGTTTGGCCTCTCCTGCAGTGGGAGGCAGCTGGTACGTCTGGAAGCTCGAACAGTGGCAGTAGGAGAGTGCTTTTCAGTGACAGGATACGAGTCTGACCACTTCCATAGTCCACTTCTCTTGTAGGCAGGCCCCTGGCACTTTGCTTTTGGTCACTGCCGTATGGCGGTGAGTAACTGACTAGATGGACCATTGGCTTGACCAAGAAGGGTATTTTTTTCATGTCCCTTCTTGCGGTATGGCTTATTTCTTACCAGGTCAAATGTCAGGATTTGAATTACAGTACTTAATGACAAAGTATACTCTGCTGTCCTTTTCTACCACTTTTAACACAAGTTAAACATTTCAAAAGCCACAGCTCTAGAACTCGTCTTTACATTTTCAACCAGGTGTCTGTAGCTGTGGGTTTGAGACTATTTTACCATCTTTATTTCTCATCCCGCTTTCTGTTTCCACCTTGTTTTAAACATCCATTTACAAAAGCTTTAAAAGACATAAGAGTATTGGAAACAATGTACTGGTTTTGTCACAGCAGGATTCCGGTCCCTTCTCTGGAGAAAATACTTGATGTTCTGTTTCAGTGTATTCATTCAAGAACTCAACTGCTATACTGTAAAACAGTGCTCTGCTGCTATTATTGGTGAAATCCTAGTACAGCACTTACTAAGAAATGCTTATTTTAAGAGATCAGCTTGAAGATGCAAAACAGTGACAAGGTAATCTGTCCCTTAATGAGTGAAATAAATATATTTCCTATTCAAATTCAACCACCCTGTTAAAAGTACATAAAGCGAGCATCGTTGGATGAGTTTTTCTACTGCAAATAGTTAAATGCCCGAAGTGGGGGGATTTTTTATCTCAATTTACTTTGTATTGAATAACTGATACTAAATATTTGAACCCAATAGCAGAGTGGTTTTTTAAGAGGTTCTTAATGTTTAAGATTTATCATCTATAAATAGATCATCTTAAGTCATCACTAAATTATCTTTAATTGGTATGATTAGAACTGCCAAGGAATATTACTGTTTGTTATTAGAGTAAATATTACAAGTATGAATTTATATACAGTCTGCATCATAATAAAAATACTAAGTGCAAACTGCAATTTAAAAACTTCAAATAACTTGTCAGAGGGAATTTAAGGAGAAAAGTTTGTGTTTTTTGAGATGAATTGAGATGAGAAAACTGGAATTTGAATATGTGAAACAGACCAAAAATAAATCAACAGTTTTTTCACCAAATAATATGCAAAATTACTGCAAATGTAGTACATGTTCCCCATAATATGGTGCATGTCTGGACTTCTTCCCTGTGTATCAGAAAGGAGCAAACAGCTCCAGAAGATGACTGTTCTAAGTAATTGCAGTTTAATCCTCCTTTATTCCAATATCTCTGATTTGCTGGGGTTTCAATATATCAACAGTATTTCAATAAATTGTATCTTGCTTTTTCTTTTTGGCATGGGAGTATCAGATACGTAGATATTTTTGTTTTGACATAGTAACACTACATTGGAAATAAGGTAAAATCAGAGCTAATTAGGGGAGGGTTGTTACTAGCCTGAGGGTACTAAGTCTCTCTGAAATGGCTATTATTACTACAGTGTTGAGCTGTGCTGCTTCTTCTTTGTGTTTCATGAGACAAAGTATTAGTAAGTGTTCACTTTCACATAATGGAGTAAATGAGCATCAGAAAGCAAACAAGAACAAGAGGAGGTTGAGGTAAAGAGAAAGCAGTGTGGGAAGAAGCTCGGGGGGAGAAGGTGTCAGAAAAAAGCATGAGATATAACAATAAGCGTGCACACTGGGGGTATGATTTCTGTGATGTGGAGCAAAACAAACATTCTAAGCTACATCTCAGTAAAAATTCACCCACTAGTGGGTGCAGTAGCTGCCCTCTGTTTGTGATAAATGATTGAGTTCTGTTGAGGCTTCAGACAGCTAAAACAGCAGTCTCTACCCAAAAAGAGAGAGACATAACTGAGCCTTCCCCTTTTACACCTTCCTCTCCATTCCCTCCACCCCAAACAGATGCAAGTAAGGATGAAGAAAACAACGTGCATAGTTCAAACAAGAATGGAGTGTCTCGGCATGAGAAAGAGCTCTTCGGGCTTAGATTGGCAGTGAGGGGCTTGAAATGGGATCGAAGGCATTGCCTTTTACTGATTGATGATTCTGTTCAGAGGAACAGAACTTTTTACATGTTCTTATTTATTTGAAAAGAAAAAAAAAAACAACAAAATACAGCCAAACAACAAAATCCTTCATACAATAAAAAGGGGTCGTATCAAAGAGTAATCACTCCAGAAGCTGCTTGTGTCCCCAACTAGTACAACCAGCAAGACCTAATTCTTTTTCCCTGACTGTTCATTTCAAACTTGTGCACTACTGTATTGCCTAGTATGACAAATTCAGTTTGGCTGAGGTCTGGCTACTTAACTGTATTGCCTTTGAATTAACCAAAGTATGCAATATAGAGTTTGAACTGGCTTTGTGCTGATATTTTGTGCTTGTTATTTCGGTGTAGACAATACCTGATCAGCTACTCCTATACTGTTTAGTTTTGAAGTAGACCTTCAGCGTCATTTGCTTGAGAGTGAGTTTTGTCACTCTACTGATCTAGAAGTTGGTCTCACTGAGGCTCAGAGGTTTGCATTAAATGGAAATATCCCTGGAGAAAAATAATCACAATACTACCCAGAAGGAAAATTACTGGAAAGCCCCTTACATCTGCAGCATTATTTAAAAGGTCACCTCTTTAGTTTCATCAATAGTCTGGTGTAGCTCATTCCTGAAAGTTTTTAGTGACAGCAGCACCCTAACACTCTACTGTAGGTGGTGATTTTGGAGTTGAGGTGCAAGACCAGGAAGTAATGATTTGAAATCTCTTTCTCTGCAGTGTTACCTGCAATATTCCTCATCTCATACTCAGAATGTACCATAAGCATCTATTTTACCCTTGCCAAAGCTCTGCAAGGTAGAGAACTGCTGGTGCCATTTTTTGATGGGGAAATTTCAGGTGTAAGGGTTAGGTGACTTGCCAAATCATGCTGGGAATTTATGGCAGAAGAAAGAACAGGACCCACATTCCTAAATAGCAAAGCGGTGTTTTAACCATATCCAATATGTATCTTGTGGATGCGTTGCTAATGTACGCATCTTATTTCTTTTTGTTAGAGATTTGTGATTTTAAAACATCAAGTATTCACATTTTTACTAAACCTGAAGAAAGAAAGGTCACCACAACTGTTCAGTGTTCAGAACACAGTGTCCGTGTAGCCAACCAGCTGCTCAGTAGCTTAATGAGGGTTCGCGTCCTTGCCTGGACTCATCCTGTTACCTCAAGCTGTGTGAATCCTCCAGCTATTTCTTCTCCAGTGCCATTTGCAAAGGGCTTGCGCATTTTCTCTAATTTCTGACCTCCTTTTCCCTGTTCCCCCTCCCAAATGTCCCTGCAAATGTTGTGCCCTTTTTGCTTTGAAAACTGTACTTCCAATTTAGGCAGAAAACGTTGCCTCACTTCTGAAGTTCTGTTACACCTAGAGACATGATACATTATAAAAAGAATCCATCTCCTTTAAAATCATAGATCTATTTATTATGTTTTGTAGAATTAGAGTTGGGGGGTCCTTATTAAGTATTGTGGGTATGATTTCTTGCACTGTACAGGTATTGCCTACCCCATGTTCATGACTTCATTCATAAGAACAAGACAAAGACACTAGTCGAGTGTAACCAAAACTGGAAGGAGCACAGGGAAAGCTTGCTTTGTGGCAGGTGTCAGCAAGCTACCGCCGCAGGGGCGCAAAGACACCATGCCGGCGGGTTTTGAATGGCAAGTGAGAGCTGGCACAGGGCCAAGAGCCATGGCATATCGAAAGAGGCATCTGTGAAAGGCTCAGGATCCCAATTCCTGGCTGTCATGGTGCTCCGAGCTCGGTGGCAGCTGGGACCTCTGCCTTGGACAGAGGCTTGATGCTGTCAACAAGGTGATTGGCAGTGTCTCTCTCCTTTTAGACTCAGCAGCCTCTTGTTCCTGCTGAGTTTGTACCAGCATGCCCACCATCTAATCTCAGAAATAAAAGTACAATCTGGCATGCCGCTCTTAAAAGGTAGCTGACTCTTTGCAGTGCTGACAACGTGGAAGAAAATGCTGAGATCCCTTAAATTAATCCCATATTCAGTAACCATGCATGACTAAAAATTATTTATCTGGTTTGTACATCACTTCATCAACTCATACTATGTCTATAGTATCTCAAACAATTGTTGGAATTTTAATTGATAAATATAAAGCAGCTGGCCATCTCAAAAAGCATTGCAGACAGGTATTACTCATCTGAACAGAACTGGCCATCCTTTGCTGAAGTGTTGTTTCAAAAAAAGACATTCAGAAATAAGTAGTTACATTCCACTCAGTACCATCAGATTTGTACTTATGTAAAGCAAGCAGGCAGAATTTGCATGATAGTTCTTGATTGCTCTTCAGAAATCTGTGTATTTATTTAATTTCAAGCATGCTACTTTCATTTCTTATACATGATTTCTAGGAACACTGAATGATCAATAAATACATCATAGCTTTATTGGGGTACGGATATGTAATTTAAGAGTGGAGAACAAAATAACGTTCCTACCATGATGTTAACTAATATGATAGGAAAGACAGATTTGCAAGGACTCCTTTTATTGATATACATTTCACCTCCATTTAGAGTTTGCATATTGCCAGTTTAGCTAGACCAGCAAAATCATCTTACACTTACTGTGAAAGCGACTTCTGAAATGGCAAATAAAAATATCCCATTTTGATTGGTCTGTTATCCCAAGTGTAACAAGGATCCCAAAGGATCCTGGAGCATATTATACAAACACACACAGAGATAACTTTACAAAATTATGCACTGCAGAAAGATTATCATCTTCTCAAAAGCACATGGAAGATTAAGGGAAGCAGAATATCTTGTACAGACAAATCGGATATGTCAGTGTGAGTGTTTTGAATGCTGCAGAAAATGCCAAGTGATTTGTAATGATCACTTTTTTTTTTATCACCTCTGTAAGATGGCACCTTTATCTTTTAGGAGAATGACAGGATAGTAGTCTGGTACTCAGAATAACAGAACGAACCACCAATATAGCCAGCTTGTGTAACTTTTTTTGTAGTGTGTGTGTACAGTTCCCAACACAAGTATTGATGCCAGTCCAACTTGAAAGAGTGAAAGAAAACATGACAAAACAGGACTTAAGAAGGCATGAATGTGGCTCTCTCTGGAGAAGTGTAAAAGACAATTGCACCAGTTACATGCTGGTTTTGGAACTCCATGTAGCCTAAGTCTATTGAAATATATATTTGTAAGTGGGAGTGGTGGGGAGGGAGGATGCACTGGAATAAGGCCTGGAGCTGAAATGCTGTCGTAAAGGCAGTAAGTAGGAGGAGGGAGAGCTATAAACTGGCTGTGATCCTCAAATTTAAAAAGAGGTCCGGAAACATTTTAATGCCAAATTATTGACACCTTTCATTCCTGTTTTTCTTTTGTCCCTAGTTTTCCATTTAATTGATTGAAACTTTTCCTATTTATGCTACCAGTTGTGGAAGCTGGGTTGACTAAAGGCATTTTTATTTTGCTCTATTCTAGCTTGACAAACTCCTGCTTACGCAACAGCTTGTACCTTTAATAACACCAGTATAACTGCATCAGTACTAAAAAAAAACCCCAGATTTCTTAGTATCAACAAGGCCTGAGAGAACTTGCGGCAGTGCTGGGATGTGACAGGAGGCAATTTATAAGGAATTAACTCTGACAGTCACTTTATACAACTGATTTTCAAAGATCTAGGCACTAAAGATGTGTTAATGAGGGTACTGAGGCTTCATAATTAATTATATTAGCATCTCTTTGTTACTCCCTACAACAGTAGTGCCTGGTTGACATTTCAATAGGAGTCTGGTAGTATTCTTTGTTATTATTATTATCCAGGAGTACAGTTATACCTTAGCTCCCAGAGGGCAACGTTGCATGTAAATGCCTCTGTGATTTGCAAGGGCCTTTGGATCTTAGTAAAAGCCCTTGAAGGAGACCCTGCTGGAAACTGAATGGATGTCAGTAAAATTTCTCTAGTCTGGAGTCTCTCTTCAAATATGGACTCTCCTCCCCTTTCATTTCTCCCTTCCCTTCCCTCCCCCCTTCCTTTCCACTGTGCTGGTCCTTCTCACAAGGCTTAAGAACAGCAATATCCAGCACTTACTGAATGTTGAGTTCCAAACCTCTAAAGGAAGGAATACTGACCTGAACGAAACAGTGATCAAAGTAACCTGAAAATAGGGAATATTTTCACATGCTTGAATTTTCAGTGCAATAAAACCAGTGCTGCCAGAAGGAGTCCCAGAAGTGGTGAGTCAGATAATAGATGTACAACTGTGGTGGGAGGGAAACGGTCTCTACTTGGTTTTACACACACATCCTGCAAAGGCAGATGAAATTATTTTCCAGTCATACCACTGCAAAAACAAACACAGAGTTTAAAGGTTATTTCCTTTGTGTGTTTCTGAGAGATGTTATTTTTGAATCCAAAAGGGGAAGGATGACTTTTGGCAACGATCTCAAATTCTGCTCTGAAAACTTTTACAGTGTCACCTGAGGTGGCAGAGCTGCTTTTTTGTTTATTGATATATTCCACTTGCTTGTGTTAAACAAAACTCACCAAAAAAAATTGCTGTTTTTTCACACCAGTTACAGCTGCAACCTAGTCACGTTAGGCTAACTTAAGGCCACAGTTTGACAAACACCTCTTCTAAATAAGCAAGACTTAGCAACCCGTTCCTTACCCTTTCCTTGTTTGTTCCTACCTTCATGGGACCCTCTTTCTTGTAACATTGCTCATGCACCTGCACCAGGGAACCAGATCAGAGTACTAACCTGAGTTAAAAATAAATGGTTTTTATGGGGACTATTTCTAATTGAAATCAGTCTCCTGATTCAATTTAATGTGGGGCTACAAAAAAAAAAACCTGCACTGGCACAGTTCAGGGACAGTCTGAAGGGGAAGAGGGGAGGAATGTGTGGTGGGGAATGCGTAAGTAGGAACTTCTACCAAAAAACAGTTTGTCAAACTATGACCTGAAAGACTTTACATTCTTCCAAGTCAGAACCACCTCTTTGCTTTGTGTTCAGAGGGCACCTTGCGCAAAGGGATCACAGTCGCAGAACTCTCAGAGCTACTGTAATACCAAAAAATAATAAGCATTCCGACAGACAGACACAATTAACCCAATTCCACTTGCAGATCTTCATTGTTGGCAACTCGTGCAGCATTTTATGTAGCTGAAGTTGGAGACTAGTTCTATTCCTGAGTTGTGTCTCCAGCTCTAATGAGGAATAACTCTGAATAACTCTGGCATTCAGTTAACCTACCAATAAAAGAATTACTTTCCTCACAGAGCTTTTTATATTTAACTGGTTTTTTAATGAGCTTTGACATTCTCAGATGGAAGGAATAATGTGTACAATGTATTATTATAGCAAAAACTGTATATGACAGATCCCTACCTATTTTCCTCTTTTTTGTTTCACCTTTGCTGTCACTATACTCCTACAGAAGACTCAAGACACACCACAAATGTTTGAATAATGCCAACTTGAAATACAGAATTGTAAATAACATACTCCTTCTTCACTGAGCAATGTTGCGTGTGTTTATTTTAATCTGATATTTTCTGGATAGAAACAGAGGTTACTCCCCGAGAGTTCAAATACTGATAGTGCTCTACATAACAAGGGAAGTTTTTGATGATTCCCACAAAAATGGCTGCCACTTGGTATCAAGACGATGGATGGAATACACATAGTGTAAAATTTTAGTCTCTACTGCTATTCCTGAGTGACCAAATCTTGAAGTATTATTCAACTTTATTTAGGATTCAGCAAAAGCTTTTCTGCTGTAGGAATGAGGAGATGATAAATAAGAGTTTCAGGAACTGGCCGGAGTTAAAATCCTGGAAAGCAAACATTTATAAATCGTCTTTGTAGAAATGTTGTCTCTCTCTTCATTTTCCCATGAGTGGAGAAGAGGGAGAAGATCATCTGAAAGTCTCCTTCCAGGAGAACACACAGAAGCACAAAGTATAGTTTTTCCTAGTCCTCAACACTGCTCTACCTCTACTGCTTAGCTATCCTAAACCTTCAATTCAGCATTCATTTAAATGTATAATACTGTAACTTCCATGAATTTTTACCCATATCTGTTGTGTCTCATTAGAAAGACTCTATCTAGCACTAGAGCTTCTGCCCTAGCTGTGAGGAAATTACAGCCTTTCTTCAGACAGAGCACCACTGAAGGAAATTGAAGACTAGTAGCTACTTCCCCTGTGAATTATTTCAGGGCCTTCTACGTAAAAATTTGGTTGGCACAGCTATTCCAGAATAACTCCCAGTATAAATACCGCAGTATTCCAGTTTGAAAGTGCCTTTATTTGTGATTGATCGTTCTACCTAGGAATACTTCTTCTAAGTGGTCAGTTTTCCCAGCAACTTCTGTTTAGAGCTTTCATTATGCAGGAGAGTATGTAGTAAAATAAAGCCTCAAACATAAACACAAAGCCAACCACAACATACATCATTCAATCACCAGATGATTTCAAATAAACATCTTGGTTTTCAGACTTTTTCTGTGAAACTGTAGCTGTATTAAGCTTGGTTGAAGTCTTTCATTCCCTCAGTGCAGGATGGATTGGCTCCAATACTGTCCTGCAAAACTAATAATTTTGTATCCCTACAGACAGCTTTTGAGTATCTACTGGTGTGAATGCACCAATGAAATCTAAATATCTGCCCTTGTAACACCCCACAGGTGTTGCAGATAGTGAAGAGACACATTTGCATATGCCAATACGCGTTTTCAAATAAAATTTTTTTACATGTCAGATCCTGTCTTGGACTGTGAACTCCTCAGGCAAGAGGAGATGGATATTCACACCTGGAAGTGGTAGTAGCACATCTGGACGAATTGATATTTAAACAATTTTGCTTTTAGAAACTGCAGTTTGGTAGTTCTGGATTTATAACAGCATCTATATGTGTCTGTTGGCACAGCTGATCAGTAGTTAACAGCCACAGGGCTCCATCTAAGCCAAGGAACAGGGCAACATCAATGTCTGAGATGTAAAATCTGAATGAAAGACAGTAAGGGCAGGAAACTCCTCCAGTCAAATGTCTCTTTGGGCAAGGACTCTTAATTTCACAATGCAGAATGTAACTTCAAGAGAATTTCCCAATAAACAACTTCCCCTAATATTCTGGAAGGCATAGATCAGTTCCCTACAAAATTCACAACTGCACACTTTATGTGAAAAATAGGAGTAAAACATTCTTAAGCACCCACATACCTGAAAAGCTTATGCCTCATGTTCAGAAGTGTCTTAGGTTTCATTAACTTTGAATTTAATTTAAGATTTTAAAGAATATTTTGACTGTCTCTTTGTTTCTAGTATCTGGGAACAAGCACAAGTGTCACATGATCATCCAGCTCTTCACAGATAACAAGCGAGTGCTCTGGTAAGTTAAAAATGTTGGTACAGGAAAAATAAAAATCAGGTTTAGCAGCTATATCTAAGGGGAACTTTACAAAAAATAAATAAATTTTTTAAAATCCAAATAGAATCACTGGATTTATTCAACTATATACTATTAGTCACTCCCAGTCATTGGTGTTACTGAACCACCACCCTGCTTCAAAGGCAGTTATCAGCCCAGAAATATTTTCATCCGAGGGTTTAAACTGCAACAACTGTGAGAACACGTGGAAGATTCTTCCATCATTATCTAACCATTCAGTTCTAGTGTGAGTGCTCGACTGGGAAGGTCTGTGACTAGTGGAGATGGATAAACAGTTGGAGGGGAGGTATTTGACTGTTTAATATATGTGCCAAACTATCTTTCTAGGGTCATGGAGACTCAGCAGTTCCTGGAGACTGTCAAACTGATTACATGCAGCAAACCAGCCGCTGTGTCTCTGCCTGCTGCTTAGAGTAAGCACTGATATGCCAGTCAGACTTTACTATCAAGTACAAGCTTACGTGTGCTTGAGATGTTGCGCAGACTTCACCTCACTGGTGTACTCAGTAATTTAAAAGCTTTCATATACTCTAAAAATTTTGTCTTGCACTCCAAGGGGGAATATTTATTCCTAATACAGAGCCCAAGTCTGCAAGTTCTTTGTGGAAGACCAGGCTCCCAGCATAGATGTACAATTGTTAAGCAGTTGGTTGCATTTCAGCAGTGGTAAAATGATCCTTGTTTTATATTTCTCTACAATCATTTCTGTAAAGGCTGTGAGATTCTTTGGGATGGAAGGCTATAAAAACGTAAGTTGCTATTAATTATATTGATTTGCATGATTTTATGTATGCCCATTTTGCATTGCAGAAATACTTGGAAGGAAATGTACTCTTCTTTCTTTTTCACACATCATTGCATTGTATTTGAGAGGATTTAGCACATTTTCTGATTTCACTTGCCAAATTGGGGGTTCGTGTTTAAAATTTACAGCTGACTTGACATTCCAGAAACTAAGCATGATTACCAGTTATGTCTCTGTCTTGTAGTAACATACCTATCTAAGGAAAGAAATATTGGGAGATCTGAACTTTTACATCAAGGAGCAAATAGGAGATTATCTTTACAAAGAAGCTCGGTTTATTCAATTCTTGAGAAAAATGTGCAGTTACTGCTACGCTCTATGTTAACGGTAAGGTGATTAATCATTATCAGCTGCTGCCAAATCCTCCATATATCCCAAATATACATAAAGGAAAACTAACAAATTTTCTTCATTCGTCTGACAAAGTCTTTGCCATCTGGCAGGCTGCAAAGATCTAACTCCCTTATTTGTCAACACCAGAGTACTCATGCACTGAGTTTGAAAGATGCCACATTCAGTATACTTTTGCAACTTGAACCATGCAACCTGAAGTTCAGACAAAAGCAGGAATACTAACTCTGCAATATGGAGGGAAAAGAGCTATTTGTGTTATAGGCAGCATAGCTACTTGAACAGTATAGTTCGGGAAAAAATGATACTGTTCTATTTTATTTGGTGTCATCAGAGCTGAGAAAGGTCTTACAAGAAGACAAGAGTCGAAAGACATCATCTTCTCTAAATACATTCACATACACCCTATATCATTGGATTATAACTGTACATTTTAACCCCTCAACAGTTATTCAATGATTAAAACTGCCTTAGAGGTTAGTTACAGATAATGAAAGACATGAGAAAGAAGTGAAGGGAGGTAACTGAATATTTATCAATTAAACCCTTAAGTATTTATTATTTTTTGTTATAGTATCAGGGATATTAAACACAGTTCAGTATTAGGTCCAAGCATCATATGTCATTTCTGAAAATCTTGTGTAACAGCAGGTAACTCGTAACATCAAGGCTTTATACCACCTAGATACCATTTTCCTTCCTTTGTAATGAAACTACATGGGGTTTGGGGTAGCTACACAAAGGAACAGTTTCATACTGAGTTCAAAGTTGTGCTATTTGCTTCTTCACAAATATTTGAGTCATGTTCCTCCTGAGCGTACATGTTAACAATGCAGCAAGAACAAACAGTAAATCAATTCAGCTGCAAAAGCTGCTGGGTGCTCTCCTCTCATCCTTCTTAGGGCTCAACAACTACACTAATTCAGTGGCTTAGTTTTACTTCTTCATTTTTCTATAAAGCAAGGAGGAGAGTGCAGAGAGGGCATCATTCTGTGAACTTGTCAAATTCTTTGAGCCAAGCCCCAGAAGCATGTAAGCACCTGTTGTTTTGAGACCTTTTATGAAATGTACTCAGAAGTTAGACCACAGTTGAACTGTATAAGCAAGGCGCTCTTTTGAAAAGTAGAAAATACAGGCTGTTAAAGCAATAGTACCTGGTCATTTGGGAGTGAAAGGATGTATAATTGGAGAAGTACTGATGTTAATGTAACTCTTCTAACAGGAAGAGAACTGAGGAAGAGTTGGGACAGAAGGTTTATTAGGAAGTTGGGAACAGCACATCACCAGCACTAAACTGAAGAAAGCAAGCAAAAAAGGAAAGTAACGATGTGAAAGAACACAAAAAAATCAAACTCTTTGCTTTCTCTTTTTGCATGAAAGCACAGGTTTGTATTTTGTGTGTCAAAATTAAATATATTTTTAAGTGTTTCTTTTAATATTAATATATATAATTAATATATACTCTTTTCTTGACTATAGCTAGTTTTAAGGTAGGATAAACAGATCGTGGAAATGTATTTAATAGTACAGCAGTTAAAATTAATGATTACTTGACTTTAGATACACCAGTGGATCACCTTAATCATGTACTTCAGGAATACCTAGTAATTCATGGACTAAACAAGGGATTCTAGTAGTGAGCAGTCAGCTGCCACTTGGATCATCATGTTCCTGCTTGGAACTAGCTTTCAAACATATGGCCCGTATTTTCAAATTACAGACCTTCAAAGGCTAATCTAGAGAAAGACAATATAATAGTAAATCACAGGTGAGAAAAGAGGAAAAAAGATAAAGCAGATACAACTGCATAGTGAAGAGATTCAAGGGAAACAGAGGGAAGAAAACCAAGGTACACACGTGAGCTTACCTTGTCCGTCTGTGAAGATATCCATATTAATTCCTCTTGGGAGACGCAGGCGGAGTATGAGAGAAGTTATCTCACTGTGGTGGGCTTCAGGAAGGCCTTGAGACATCCATCTTGGGAAGGATTTATAATCTTGTATCTGTGAAGTTGTGACGCTTTGTTTATATTTTGTGCCCAGCAGTTAAGACAGCTCACTGCTCTATGTGAAAGCAGAGGACTAACGGATGGCAGCTCCTCTCTCCTGCTGTTTGCACGGGAAGCACAATACAAACCGTGGACGTGTGGCAGCAGTTGTGGGTGGCAATGGAAGCAAGGACATAGCTGGTGGGAAGTGACAGCTGGGAATACAAAAGAAAGAGCAATTGGGATTTGCAAGCAACAGGTGGGAGCAGGAATCAGAAAACTATAGTTAAGACCTCTAAGGAGGCAGGAACTAATCGAGGCCTTGTTGAGTAAGTCCATTGGAAGGGCAACTTGAAGAGCAAAAAAAGGAAACAAGCAGGGAGAATATGATAATATGGTGCGACTGGAAAGCAAACACTAGAGGCAAGTTCTTACTTCATCAAGGCCGCAGTTCTTTCTTAGCCTGATGTATATTGTAATACTCATCTGTGAATGATATGCTGCGTACTTTCATAGAAAAGAGTGGCTTGGCTATTACTTTAAGAACAAAACAGAGCTAGCTGTAGCTGTGAAGCTGGAGTGAGCTCTTCCATGACAGGTGGACAGGAAAGGGACAAAAAGGGTTATTTAAAGTCTGCTCGCTCTTGGTGCAGTGGCAGGTGTGCTGGCAGACAGCTGGGCTCAATGACCTTCTGGAGTTGTACTCCCACATTGACTGAGTACACTGAATGTGACTGACAGGGCCTCTGTGCCCTTAAAATGTGATGTCTAAAGTTATTGCTTTGGGTCATGTTCCAGCTAAGGGAGGCAGTGCAGAGAGATGGGGGTTGCCATGTTCCCACAGCAAGGTGGGATGGAAATGCGACCTCACCTCACGCAGCCTCTCCATGCATAGGAGGTTCTGGGGCTGGTCCAGAGCGGCCACCTCAGGCAGTAGGACTGCTTGGGACAGCAACTGTTTTGGGATCATTCATGTCCCAGATGGCAGCCTCCCCCCCCCATTTCCTCTGGGGGACCTTGGCCACCCCCAGCCAAGGAGAGGGACTGACTGGATCTCCACACAGGGCGGGGGCGGCCGTGAGGGAACGCGCGAGCCTCGAGCGCGGCGCCCACAGGCAGGGCGCGCGGCCACGTGCGCCAGGCAAGGGCCGCGGCGCGCGCGTGCACGCATGCGCGCTCCCCCCCCATGCACACCTGCGTGCGCCGCCGCCCTACTCCTCACCCTCCCCCCCCAACCCCCACCCCGCCCTTCTCCCGCCTCTCGCGCCGTCCTCTGTGTCTCCGCGCCGAGGCCCGCCCCCCGCTCCCTCCGAGGGCGCAAAGCGCGGCCAATGGGCGCCCAGCGTGGGGTGGTCGGCGGGGGCGGGGCTGGCGAGCGGCTTCTCTGCGGCTGCGCGCGGGCCGCCCGCGGCGAGGAGGCGGTGTCCGCGCCTGCGCAGAGCGGTGCGCTCGTCCTCTCTCGAGGAGGGGAGACGAGCGCGCCTGCGCGTTCCGCCGCCCTCTGCCTAGCGCCCTGGAGGGGGGCTTGGTGCGCCTGCGCGCTGCGGCCGCCGTCCCCCCCGTGCCCCGGAGGGGGGGTTGCTGCGCATGCGTGCCGCGCTGCCCGCCCCTCGCCAGCAGCAGCAGGAGGAGGCGGCGGTGGTGGTGATTCTGGCTGTGGAGAGCGTGAGGCAGTGCGAGCGCCGCTGCCGCCCCCTGTTATCCGGGAGCCTCAAGTCCGGGCGGAGGAGGCCGGAGCGCCCCGGCGGCGGAGGGAGCCAGAGCGGCAGTGGCAGCAGCAGCAGGAGGAGTCTGTGTCCGGCCCCCCCCCCTCCGCTCAGTCCCGTTACAGCCCCCCTCCCTCCGCGCTCCGCTCCGCAGCCACCAACATGTCGGCGCCGGCGGCCAAAGTCAGTAAGAAGGAGCTGAACTCCAACCACGATGGGGCCGACGAGACCTCAGGTGAGGCCGCGCCGGGGGCGGGAAGGGAATGGCGGCAGCCGCCGCGGCCTCCGCCTCGCACCGCGCCGCACCGACCGCCATTGTCCCCCGCCACCCGGGCCGCGGCCGGGCCGGAGGCGGGAAGAGCGCGGGGTCGGCCGGGCGGATGTGCAGGCCCCAGTAGCAGCAGGAGGAGGCCATGTTAGCGCCCTTTTGTCTCCGCTCCCCGGCCCGGCCTCCTTCCCCACGGGCGCAGGCGGGGCCGGGCGGGGGGCGCTGCGGCCTTGGCGGAGCAGCGGGACCCCCTCCGCCCCCCCTCCCGGAGCAGCATCCGCGGAGCCTCATTGTGCTCCGCCGCCGCCGCCGCCATGATGCTTCGCCGCCTCCTGGTTTCGGCGCCGCCGCCGCCGCCGCGTGGTGCTGCCCCCCCGCGCGGGGATGGAGCGGCGCCGGCTGGGCCGCCGCTGCCGGGGCCT
>JAVKLA010000052.1:13918236-13957747 GCA_034782735.1 Sagittarius serpentarius
GTGCGATCGGGGCAGCTCCGGGATTTTTAAAGGTCGCCGCCGCCGCGGGCTTCTTACCGGCGGCCGCCGCTGCGGGAAGGGCGCAGGGCTCTCCTTCCACCAAGTCCGCTGTCGCGCCCCGCGGTGCTGCGCCCGCTGCGAGCTCCGGTCACACACGTGCTTTCTGTGCCCGGCCGCCCCTCCGTCGTGGGGAGGGGGGCAGCGCATCCACCCGCGCAGCTGGGGAGCGGGGAGAGCTGTCTCCTAACGCGGGCTGAGCCGTGCGGGAAACTTACCGGGGGAGGAGTGAGCGTGCTGCACTGCTCCAGCGACTTCCCGCTGCCGTTCATTCATCTCCCAGCGCGATAGGTAAACAGTCCTCCTGGAACCGAGACCTTTGCCAGACTTTGTCGAGGGGAAGTTCCGACTAGAAAATACCTGCCAAAAGGCGACTTGGAAGTCTTTTTTTTTTTTTTTGCTCGTAACCGCCCTTTCGAACGTTCTTTGCGGTTTTTAGAAGGTGGCGTGTTCCCAGTCAGGCTCTTTCTATTGATATTTCTGTCCTCCCTAAATTATTTAATGTTCCTTCAAATGTGTTGGTCTTAGCAGATATGGCTTACAACTTCTTAATTAAATTGTTATTAATCTGTCGCGATTGACTTACCATATAAGTTGACTTGTAAAACTGTAGGGGAATGTGAGCTGTGATTTCTAGGGCTAAGCGTGCTTTGAGTGCCGTTTTGTCAAACTTTTCGGCACTTCAGCCGTAGTATACCTTGGAAGTAGCTGACACTTTAAGGCCTAGCAACGTTTATGACACTTAATAGAAGTATCCCTGTAATTCTAAAGTAGATGACGAGAGAAAAGGTCTTAAGCAAAAACCCCAGGTGACTTGTCAGACTCGAAAATGAAGGGATTTTGATGCATTTTTTTTTTTGTTTTTCAGAAAAAGAGCAACAGGAAGCAATTGAACACATTGATGAAGTACAGAATGAAATAGACAGGTAAACAAACTTATAAAATGTTTTAGCAGAGATTAAAATGGAACTCTCAAAAATAAAAATACTTAGTAAAGTAAGCACTCAGTAGTAGTTCTCACTCTTTCAGCCAAGATGTACTTGTGTTCTGGCTTGATTAGATGTAAGAAGTATTTGTGTATGATAAAAAATTTGAAGTAGTATCCTGGTTTCTTGTTTGTGTATAATTAAAAGAGTAGAACTTAAGTTTAAAATTTTAAATTGTGGTAGTTTTGATAAAAAATATATTTCGTATTGGTTTTTCGAGTTAATGTGTGTGCAGTTTTACAAAAGTATTTTCATGTTTGTAAGCAGAACCAAAAACTTGGTTGAAAAGTTAGCTTTTATTATACTTTTTTTTTCCTCACTATATATTCACGTGATTGTAGAATAATGTGCAGAAACTGTCACTGAAACATTAGTTTCATATACCAAAACTCTCTGTGGGTTCTGTGTCGGTATTTGCCTGAATCTTATCTCTGTGCACGCTGCCATACAAAGACTGCAGGTGACTATTGAGGCTCTGGCCATGTGAAGCTGTTGCAGTATCTGGGCTCTGCCTTTTTACAAGACCAATTCAGTGTTATGTCTTCAGATTTTACTTGTGTGGGATACAAAATTGCTTTGCTGTAGCTTTCTTGGCTGCTCAAAAGTTATAAAGAGCAGGTGATAGCGTTATGTGTTATCCATCTTGAGGTCTTTTGCAAACAAAATGTTTTTAGAGGTAAAATACTACTTTGCTTTGCATAAATAAGGGTCTGTCCCTGATGTAATGCTGCAAAACAAAGATACAATGTGTTCAGAGTGTTTCATTAAGATCAGTGAGATTGCTTCTGGGAGTGTGTTTCTTAATAGACATTAGTTGTCAGTTTTTTGTTTGAGATGCCTCATTTGTTGAATATGGCAGACTAGTCTAATCAGACCCATTCAGTTTTTAGCTAACTACTGATGATGTGTCTTTAAATTTCAGTTCTCTCTTCTCTGGTTAACATGGCTCTTTCTGTTATAGACTGAATGAACAAGCCAGTGAGGAAATTTTGAAAGTAGAACAGAAATACAACAAACTCCGCCAACCATTCTTCCAGAAGAGGTCAGAATTGATCGCCAAAATCCCAAATTTCTGGGTAACAACATTTGTCAACCACCCACAAGGTATGTTCTTAATAGCCCTCTTTTTTTCTGTAAATTCAGTGTTTGCTTGCTTGTTATGTGAGTGTCTTGCAGCTCGGAGGGTTTTCTAGAATTGTTGCTGGGCATATATTTAAACAGAACCCTGCTTCATATGCAAACACTTCCTTTTTGTCCTTGAGTGCATTTTATAAGCTTTTTTACTTCGTGCACTTGTCGACTAAAGGAACATCTTGTTCGGTAAAATCCCATGGTGGTTTTCTTTCTGCATTTTAAATGATGAGTTTCCCACTTTTCTTAGTTAATTGGGCCCTTTAAAGAAATAAAGACGGGGGGAAGGATTCTAGTTTGTTTGGGTGGTTGTTTTTTGTTTTTCTTTTTTTTTTTTTTTTTTTTTTTTATTGGAGGTGAGCTCCTTAGGACTCTTGACAATAGACTTTCTGAGAGGACATAACAAGTTTGCAGGCTGCTTAGTCTGGGCAAACTACGTGTGTGAAAATGGATTTCAGAGAGAAAGGTAGACGTATGCAGGTAGTTTTTGCTGCTTTTTAACGTTGAACTACAAGAAGCAAACGTAATGTTTTCACTTCAGCAAATGCAAATCACACATGCCAATAGTCTCTTGGCTGGTAGCTTGAAAAAAATGGGCTGCAAGAAGTTGGCTTGGACAGATGTGTTGCTTTTCAAATCTTACTTGCTATGGATTTCCTGTATTTCATCTGCACGATACAAATTTCGTAGCTTTGCTAAATGTGGGATTCTTAATTCTATCTTAGTATCTGCACTGCTGGGAGAAGAAGATGAGGAAGCACTGCATTATTTGACCAGAGTTGAGGTGACAGAATTTGAAGACATCAAATCAGGTTACAGAATAGATTTTGTAAGTAGTTTAAATAATTCCTTCACTAGTGACTTTTTCTGGTTTGGGTTTGTTTTGGGTTTTTTCCCCCCTAATGTAATCACATATTGGGTTGTAGTTTGTAACTTATTCTCTTCAGTTATCCATTTAGTACCAGGTTTGACTTGGCATGTATCTTTACATTATGTGGATTCTAACTCTTTGCTTTCAACTCTGCAGTATTTTGACGAGAATCCATACTTTGAAAATAAAGTTCTCTCCAAAGAGTTTCACCTCAATGAAAGTGGAGACCCATCTTCAAAATCAACTGAGATCAAATGGAAATCTGGGAAGGTATGTATCTGTGCATCTGGGAAAGATGATTGCTGCTCTATGTGATACTGTCACTTTCATGATGTTCCTTCTACTTTTTTTTATTGAAGCTGCCTTGTCTTCCCCCTCTCAACCCACTTTCCACTTCTCTATATACATAGCTCATGCCTATCTTGCAAGGTTTGGAGTATCCCATGTACATGGAGATCTATAGTAAATTCTCTTGCTCAGTTGAGCACCACCGTTAAAACAGTGAAAATATAAGCATGACCAGATGGAGAGATTAACAAGTGCGTTAGCTTGTCTCTCTATGTAGTGGATCTAGACTCTCTGTTTTGTTGTTTTGTTAACTGTTAAATTAGGAATTCCGAGGACAGCTGGGTTTTGGGGAGTCTGATAGGGGTATGTGATTCCACCCCCCCCCCCCCCTTCATTTCCAGACACCACATCTTTGGAGAAATTGCAGCCACACAAGAATGTGGGCATGCCTTTCATCCAGACAGTATTCAAACATAATTAATTTGCTGTAGTTAGTTTCCGTAAAAGTTGCAAGCACTTTCCTGTTATCCTGAAGACTTTGA
This sequence comes from Sagittarius serpentarius, assembly GCA_034782735.1. Classification (NCBI taxonomy): domain Eukaryota; kingdom Metazoa; phylum Chordata; class Aves; order Accipitriformes; family Sagittariidae; genus Sagittarius; species Sagittarius serpentarius. The sequence continues at coordinate 13,922,112 of JAVKLA010000052.1, forward strand.
AATTAGTATTTAAAAGTAGAACTGTGGGTTGCAGTTAAGTCGCTGCTTGTTTTCTCACCCTCAGACTGAGAAGAAAACTTAAATCTTTTTTTATTGAGAACTAGAACTTTTTCTCTTGTACAAGAAGTTACAGTCCAGTACAAACAAGTTGAGTGATCTTTGCAACAATACCAGAATTCACGTTTATTTTTTGTTTTGTTCTTCATTAAACAGTCTAAACATATAAATGTTGTGATTCTATTGAGAAAACAAATAGTAGAAGTTTGGAGTTACCATATGATCAAAGAAAGAATGGATTTAAATAGCGGATAGCAATTTTCTTTTCAGACTTGGCAAAAAGACTGTTACAGACTTATTAAACTTCTGGGGTAAGGTGGTAGATCTAGGACTCATGTATGTTCTTGTGACCATATATTTTAGTGGTTTGTGTGGGTTTTTTTAACTTCCAACAAATGGCCTGAAGACTTCAAAGCAGGAAATCTTAGGATAAGAATGCTAGGCAGTTCTTTATCTCAAGTTAAAGACAGAACTTAGAGGTGTGGAGACTAAGTGTTTCTCAAATTGTGTATATGTAGTAGTTGTAGCATTTAGCTGCAATTATAGCTATTCTCAGAGTAGCATTTAGCTATTGTGAGATCTTTTTAGGTTCAGTATGTCATTAAACACTTGTCATACATGTGCTTCCCTGTGATCAGGGAACAACAAGCAAATGCAAGATCCTGTGAATTTTCAGTATTTCAGTGGAAGTCATTAAAAGAAACAGGTGGTTTTACTGTTTTCTCATGTTCATGAGAAATGCAGTATCTTTTTCTGTGAGTTGTTTGGGTTCCAAATGTTTCTTAAAGACTTCTTCCTGAAAGAAGTGGTTGTGTAGACAAGTACATTTCTAAATGGTGCTTATTTGAAAAACAAAACAAACAGGCCATGTAAAGACCACTTCTTTAGGGAACTTCTTAACTTTCTTTTCAGGATCTGACAAAACGTTCAAGCCAGACACAGAACAAAGCCAGTAGGAAGAGGCAGCATGAAGAGCCAGAAAGCTTCTTTACCTGGTTCACTGACCACTCTGATGCAGGGGCTGATGAACTAGGAGAAGTCATCAAGGATGACATCTGGCCAAATCCATTACAGTACTACTTGGTAAGTATAGCACTGAGTTGTTGATCCATACCCATAATAGCACTGTGCAAGTGAAATTGAATTTGATCACTGTAGTTAATGTTGCATATGTGTCTTTAAGGTTCCTGATATGGATGACGAAGAAGGGGAGGGAGAGGAGGATGATGATGATGATGAAGAGGAAGAAGGATTGGAGGATATTGATGAAGAAGGAGATGAAGATGAGGGGGAGGAAGATGAAGATGATGATGAGGGAGAGGAAGGAGAGGTGAGTAATCTTACCCCTTACGCCTTCCATCTCTGCTATATGAGAATCAAAAGAAATTTTTAAAAGGGATCCTATAAGGATACTGAGCCATTGTTACAAAGGTAAAATAGTTCTTTTCTGTACAATCACTGACGGTGTTTGGAGGGGAGAAGCAGAACTGTTAGTACCTTAACTTGTGGAGTGGTTTCAGTGTAGTAATAAGTATATTTGTGTGTATGACAGTGCAAGTAAGTAGTTTTAGTAAATTTGTAAGGGAGGTGCTCTAGAAGAACTAGGATATTAGCGTAACAAAGTTCTTAATTAGTGAGCATTCTAGCAAGGCTTTACTTGTAAATAGTTTTTGTTGATGCGTCCAGTTCTGTCATCCTCCCACCTGTTGGGTTATTTCTGTTTATGGCCAGCTTAGCTAAGACTCTTTGTTGGATTCAGGAATTAGAAATTTCCTTTAGTAGCAAGTGAGATTCCAGGGACAGCATTCAAGGTGTTGGTAACAAAATTTAGAATGTCTTTGCTTCTCGTAATTGGGCGTGGTGTGTCTCAATTTCAGCAGCAAAAAACTACTTGTATTTGAGATAGGGCTGTTGTGGGCACCAGAGTTCTGGGCTCTATTATATAACCTGGAATTTAGCATCTGAAAGCTGAAGCATTTTGCTCTTCAGAGTTTAAAAGGAGAGGACAAAAAGATGACTGCTTCACTTTCTAAATGTTAAACTTATGTCAAGTTTTGTAGTGATTCCAAGTCACGGTAGTTTTTCAAACCTGATGTTTTTTCATTGGGACATACAGTTATTAACTGATTTCTGTGTAGACAGGTACTCATGGCAAGTGTTACTACCCCTTAGTGAAGAGGGAGAGATCATCATTCAGCATGCTATGAGTAACACTGTAGGGCTGTAATCTGTTAGGGTAGTAAAACAATTCTGGTTATTGCATTTGAAAGTTTGTGCTAGCTGAAGTTTAGTGATTAGATTTTTTTTTTGTTAATTGTTGCTTATCTTTCAACAGGAGGATGAAGGAGAAGATGACTAATTGAACACTGATGGATTCCAAACCCCCTTTTTACCTTTTTAATTTTTCTCCAGTCCCTGGGAGCAAGTTGCTGTCTTTTTTTTCTTGTGCTCAGTCGCCTTGTTCTCTTGAGGTCTCTTTTTCTCTCCTCTACACCATGGTTCACAATTTATTTTGGGGGAAATACCTTGAGCAGAATACAGTGGAAAAGAATCTACCCGTTTCTGTTTCAAGTTCGTTTTTATCCCTTTCTGTCTCAAAACAAAAACTGTTTATGGAATCAACACACCATGTTCTGTGGGAAAAAAGAAAACCTTCTGCTCCCTTCACTCTGCTGGAAGCTGAAGAGTGCTAGGCCCCTGTGTAGTAGTGCATAGAATCTAGCTTTTTTCCTTCTTTCTCTGTATATTGGGCTCAGAGATTACACTGTGTCTCTATGTGAATATGGACAGTTAGCATTTACCAACATGTATCTGTCTACTTTCTCTTGTTTAAAAAAAAGAAAAAACTAAAAAAAAAAAAAAATAATGGGGTTATAGAAGGTCAGCCGGGGTGGGTTTCAGATGTTTGGGTGGGTTAAGTGGGCATTTTGACAACATGGCTTCTTCTCCTTTGGCATGTTTAATTGTGATGTTTAACAAACATCCTTGCAGTTTAAGATGACACTTTTAAAATAAAATCTTCTCCTAATGATGACTTTGAGCCCTGCCACTTGATGGAGAATCAGCAGAACCTGTAGGATCTTATTTGGAATTGACATTCTCTATTGTAATTTTGTTCTTGTTTATTTTTAAATTCTTTTTTTTTTTTTTTTGTTTCACTGGAAAGGAAAGAAAGATGCTCAGTTTTAAACGTTAAAGTGTACAAGTTGCTTTGTTACAATAAAACTAAATGTGTACACAAAGGGACTGGTTGGTCTTCACTGAAAGAAACAGTTTTAATAATCCTGTTTTGAACTTGCTTGTAGTTTCTTGGCATTTTTGGGGGCATTTGGTCAGTATGTAGTGCAATGCAACCTTGTGGTTGTGTGGACTGATAATCAGTTCATTTAGTTTCCACTGTTTCAGTACTTGTAAAATGTTTCATTTGGTAGTTAGTACTGCACACTCCATTTCTTGAATTACCTAACTCTGTAAGACAGGGCTGTAGGTGCATATGCCTTGTGTGAAGACAGAGGTTTATATTCATGTTTTGCAAAAAGGAAATCACGTTATTCTTAGATTTTTTTTTTTTAAGTAGTAACTTGCAGTACTGTATCTCCAGTAAATCAGTTTGCATGAAAACATCATGCAAGCTCAGAATAAAAAGACCAAGAGGTCTTATAATAAGATTTGGGTGTTTTTGTAAGTCTTTTCAGTTGAAAATAAATGTTAAGTGCAAGCTAATTTTTGGGCTATTTCAAAGAGCAAAATTCTTAGCGAAGCTTGTGTATAAAAAGTTGCTACTTCACTGCTTTCTTTCCTTGGTAGCAGCATGTATATATGCTTTAGATATACTGTACTCTTTTTCATTTTAAGAGACTGCATTTGAGTAGCTTGTAACAATTTCACATAGAGGTTGTTGGTACTGGTATTCCACAAAGTGTAATGAAAGTTGTTTTAACATGCTGTGCTTTTGAAATATTTAAAAAAATGTTGTATCAGCTAATCTAAAATTCAAACAGCTAGTTCTCTTTGGATGTGTAGAAAAGACTGTCTTCTGGGAAGACTTGCTGTTATATTCTCTGATTCCTTGTCCTCACAGAATTTGCTGTAGTCAAATTCAGCTTTTTTTGATGCTTAAGAATATACTTAGCAGAACAAGATTAATCTCTATTTGAGACATGTCCAAATAACGTGTGGGGGAAACATGCTGTAAGTGTCTGGTCCAGCTTGGATTCAATCCAGTTATCAGAGACAATACAACATCCAGTCTGCGTGTGATCAATGCAAAAATAAGGCAACCATTTATTTTATTCCATCTCAACAAAAGCTTCTGCCCTGATCCTGCCTGCAGAGCAAAGTAAAATGTTAATTAGTAATGGTTTCTTACCACCTAGAGAGAGAAGGAACAAACCTATGAAGTCTATAAATTTTAGATTCTTTTTCATTTGTTCCATTTTTGTTGTAAGACTGAAAACCGCTTCCTGTTGTGGTAGAGGGTCAATGTGCTATTACTTGCCATGATGCCTCATTACTTAATTTTTATGTAGTCCTAATTGATTGTAGTTCTTCAAAGAAAATAATCTTTGCCTAGTCTTTAATGCTTTAGGAAAAATACTATGCCATTGTTACACCCCTGTTGGTTACTAGCAGAAAACCTATAAAAAATGTTTTGAAAGTAATCAGATCTTCAGGTTCTGTAAAGTCAAATACCATGAACAAGAAATGAGAAGTCTTGGTAATTAAATGATACTTTTCAGATTTTTCTTGCACATTCCTTAGGATTTTATAGGGTGCCAAAACACTCTTGCTACTGTACTGATAATACTAAATTTCCTGTGAAACTTAAGGGTTTACTCCTGGCAATGGCTAAAGGGTAAACTAACATGCTAAAAGAATAAACTATATTTGTTAAGTGTAATCTTAATTTTTTTTTTCTAGTGATGGAAATGAGTAGAGATTAACACATTTCTCTGCAACACTGAAGAAATACTACAGATGGCCATCATGTGCTCTGACTGTTCACTTAATGTCTGATTTGGCTGAATATATGTAATGGGTGTCCATTTTTACTTGATTTAATTTGTATATGCATATAAAGAGCATTTAAAGGTAGACTTCCACCTTGGATAAGAATGAGAGATTCACTCTTACTAAGTATCTGTCTGTATCTCTCATTAATTTTCCACTGCTGCTTGAACTCCTCATATCCAGTTAATTCTGCCGAGTGAAATTTGTCACAGGTGGAAGCTGAATTCGGGCTTTGTTGCTTGAATTTCCAGGGTTAGAATGTAGAGCTGGCAGCAATTTTTAAAAGGTGAAGCTACAGTGCTTGGGGCTGTATGACTTAAATGACTCAAAGGTTATTTTTATTTTAAATTTAATTGCTATAAAATGGTATCTTTTGTCTGTAATTTCTAGTGCCAAAGGAAAGCAAATACATCTGTGTGTGTAAATACAGTTAGAAAGTTTTTTTTTTTTAAAACGGATTATCTGTGTGCTTATTCATACTTGTCAACATAGTTTTTGTCCCTGTAAATAAGCATTACCTGAATTGATTTTTCAGTCATTTATGCCATTCATTTGACTCTGTAAGCTTCTCTTTGTACCACACTCTAAAAAACAGGTGCATAACAATAGTACTTTGTTTATTGGATACTGTTCCTGAATTTTGAAGCCATGCTTTTTTTTTTTTTTGACACTGAAATCAATGAAATAATTTCTCTGATGTACCTTCAAGATATCCTTCTGTTTGAAGGAATTAAAGTACATTTAACTGTTACTGGATGTTACCCTTTCTAAGAGTCTTTTTCAAAAGAATCAGTTATTAGTCATACTCAGCATCGTCTGTCATGGGTGAGGTTGACAGTGCTCGCTTCTCTTTTATGGGTATCAGGTGCCCAGTGCGGTAAGAGTGACAGGTCACAAGTGACTGGAACAGGATGCTTGCTTCCTCCAGGGAACAGATTTATGCTTAATCTCTTGCCCTCCCTCTCCTGGATTAAAACCGGAAACTTGTAAGACACCTCTCTTGCTCATCACCTTCTCTGAGTGAATGTACTCTAGTGGAGGGAGTCCTGTAACATGTAACTCCCGGTGCCTTCTAAGTAGCCTTAGCAGAGCCGGTGGGACTCCCACGTGCCCAGGCACCGCCGTGCCCGCGGGGCCGGCTCTCCGAGGCACCGTGCCGCCCGGGAGCTGCGGCAGCCCCGCTGCTACCGGGAGGATTTCTGCAGCACCCGACAGGGGCTCTAGCAGCGCTCCCTCCAGGTGCTCCTGCGTGCTGACCCGGGAGGGGAATTCCCTGGCCGGGAAGGAGTGTAAAACGGGAGAGTTGGCCAAGGTGAAAGGCGGAGGGCTCCGGAAAGAGAAGGCATCCTTCCCCTGCGCTTTCCCTCCCCGCCCCACCTTTTAGCGCTCGCATAACCGCAGGCGAAGCGGCGAGAGGCTTTCCTGGAGCCCTAATTCGTCTGCAAGCCGGTGCCGCACACGTCCCTTCTCCTCAGGTTTAGCGGCGGACGGGGATTGCCGGTTCGACGGCAGGGCATGCCTTAACCCTCAGCACCCGCTCCGGGAGGCGCCCGAGAGAGACTGCGCGGCTCGATCCCGGCACCGCCCCGAGCCGCCGTTCGGAAACCGCGGCCGGCCCGCCCGACCCCCGGGCCGGTCACACGCTCCCCCTTCCCGGCGACGATACTGCCTAGGCAGGAGCCGCACCTGGGGGGGGCGGGGCTGGCCCGGGCCCGGGAGCGCCCCCGGCACCCGCAGGAGCCGTGCCCTGCGGGATCCTGGAAGGGCTGGACAGGCATGTCGCGACACTCATCGTCCCGTGGGACAGAGGTTGCCGAGTGGGCAGGAACTGCTGATCCCACGCACCCGCCCCCTCTATCCGCAGGATTTGCAAGGGACAGCTGAACCATGCCCGTGGGATGGGCTGAGGCCCCAGCTGGGTTGCTGGGTAGCCAGGGACATCTCCGACCAGGGGGGAGGCGGAGGTACGCAAAGCCAGAGCAGGCATCTTCTTCACCTCCAGGATCACCCGCGCTCTGAGGGCCAGCCGTTGACCAGCCCGTCCCTCCAGGCTGGGAGGCTCGTTCAGCCAGCTGGTCCTCAGCCAACTGCTTCAGCTCCCCAGGCTCCCTGAACTGACCCCCCCAGCCCTCCCCCGGCCTTGCCTGGAGGGTACGAGACCTGAAGGAAAGAAGGGGGAACCCCCATGTGAACCCCAAGGGCAGCCATGGGCAAACCAAGCTCCACTGCCACAGAGGGCTCCCACCAGCTGAGTGAGCCAAACACAGCCCTGATCCCTGTCTGCTGGGACAGGCTTGGTCGGTTGGCTGAAGGTATGGTAGTGTCCCTGCTCCTCTGAAAATCCACACCTACTAGTCTAACTTTCCCCTTTCCAGTATTTCTACTGAATGAACAGTCTAATTAAAATAATTCCTTAAACACTAAACTGAGCCTGGACCATATTACAAATAGCAACATGTTCCGGAAGGGTTTATATCAATCTAATGTACTTGCTTTATTAACAACAGGAGCACGTTCAAAGGTTTTACAGAAGTTTAAGGCTTTATTAATTCAACTCAGTTAAGCTAGATTTAAATTTTACATTTTCTGGTGATTTCCTTCTACTAATTATTCAGTTGCAGACCACTTACAAAATGCTTATGCTAGAAAAACTGTTCTAATTAAAAAAAAGGAAATAATTTCTGTTTATTAGTATATTTCTAAATTTGTATGTGAGAATACTATCACCTCCAAATGCCTTCTGACTCAAAGTTGTGCATTGCTCCAGGACTGAAAAAGCGTATTAGCACAATAATAATATTATGTAATACTGCTGAGGAGGGATCTTGTAAGTGGTGGTCTTTAACGCCTGAAAGCAGTAAGTATCTTTTTCACTTGTTTTAAATACTAGGCCTATGACATTATGTGTATCAGTTCTGCGTGACATGATGGGAGTACAGCAGCATGGTAGTTTTTCACTCATGATAGCTGGGCGATTACTGCCAGTCTTGCCAATGCATCTGGGTTAGTTTTTCACTCAAATACTCAGCTGAAATCCCAGGTCCTACATGTAGAGGGGCAGTTCTGCAGAGAAAAAGTTAGTCAAAACCCAGCACTGGAGACAGGCATCGCCCCCTTTCCAGGGAAGCATCCTATCTAAAGGAGAGTTGCAGTTCTCCTACAAACAAATGCCCATTACGAATCAATCTGGAGAACTAAATTGGAAACCACTTGATCGACTCAGCAAACTGGACCCAGCCTGGGGCCAGCTGCAGGGATTTTTCCTCACAGCGCTCAGCTCCCAGGGGAGGTGACGGGGACTGAGCGGGGCCCGCGTTAAGGAGATCTATCACTGTGTATGTCCCCGTACCGTCCCTTTGGCACGAACCCACGATTTTTGTGCCTGCAAAGGACACTGACCCCCTAAGGTCTCTCCTTCCCCAGCGGCCCGACGCGGAGGGTGATGTCCACGCTGGGAAGCGGGAGGTACCTCAGTCTCCTCAGCGTCCGGCCTGTCGCGTCTCTCTCCTTCCCGCCGCCATCCCGGGCGCGCTGCGGGACCTCACCGCCAGGTCTCGGCTGCGCATTTCCCTTCAGGGCAGGCGAAGGCAGAGGGACGACCTCCTGACAGGGGCGGGAGCCGCGGCTGGACGAGGACCCCGCGGGGCAGGACCGGGGGGCGTGTGGGGAAGGGGAGGCTCCCCGTTCCCTGAGGGCCGCCCGCCGGCAGCTCTCCCGGGCCCGCAACCCGCGAGAGGGCGCTGGCGGCGGCACGCCGCTTCCCGGGAAGGCTGAAGTTTGAAAAAGTGCCGGTTGCTGGCGGTGCAGTACGGAGCAATGGCGGCGGGGACCCCGCAGGTGAGCGCCGCGCCGAGGGCTCGGAGGGGCGCCAGCATGGCGGGCGGGGCGCGCCTCGCCTCGCCTCGCCTCAGGCCAACGGGCTCCCTCCATCCTCCCGCTGGGAAACCGCAGCTCCCTGCTCCGCCGAGAGCCCCCGGCCCCGGAGAGGGGGCGGCGGTGAGGGGAGCGGGGCTTCCCGCTGTCTCCTCCGCCTCTCGCGGTGGCCGTGCGAAGCGGGTGGGATCCCCTAAAAATGTCCCTCCTCGCCTCAGGGAAATGGTGTTGGGGCCAAGTTGGTGCCCGCTGGGGAAATCCCTTCTCGGCATCGAGGGGGTGTGGGAGGCGAGGCGGCCGCTGGGGCTGGCACACGGGAGCCGAGGAAGGGCAGCCAGCCTCCGTGCTGGGAAAAACATTCATTTCTGGAATAAGTTCCCCGGAGTGGGAGAGATGCCCTGCCCGCTTTCCTTGAGGCGTTTCAAGCCTAATCTGGGAAAGAAGGGATGGAGAGACCGGCACAAAGAGCGCTCGCTGCCAGCGCTGCCGCCCGCCCGTGCTCTCCCCGTCTCGGTGCCTCCTGGGCTCGCTGCTTTCCACCCTTCCTAGCCCTTGTGCAACTCGGAGTTGTAAAGGGCACTGGCTCCAGACAGGATTGCAATTGCCTTTTTCCAAACCTTGCAGTGTTTTTTTCTTGTAAAGAGTGATTTTTTTTCTCATAAAGAGTGAATGTGTTTAGCGTGAGTTTGTCCGATGCAGGCCTCATCCCTACAGCACAAAGTTGCCGTGAAAGATGTGTTTTAAAATGTCCTGGTGAATGTGTGTGGTCTGCAGGGGGGATGGCCTCCTCATCGCTAGCTCATTAAATTGAATTGTAAATCAATTTCTGTGTCAGCGGTGAAACGGTAAGGGCCAGGTCTGCTCTGGGCTTTGTGCAGGTGAAGCTCGTTGCCAGGCTGGGCATAACAACTGAGGGGATGGGATCTCACTGGTCTGCAATTCCAAGGACTAAGTACAGCTTTGATACTGCTGAAATTTTTGCTAGTTAGGAAGCAGTCTAGACGCTTTGGTACGACATAAGTCTAGCGGAAGTCCTGGGTGAGTTCTGGCAGCCCTGCTACAAGTACCAAAAGCAAGCTAATTTAAGCTAGCTTGGGTATTTCTCTGCAAGCTGTAAACGTGTTTCAGGATTGCATTGGACACATACCCTGAAGGACTGACCTTCCCCAGGAACCCAAGAACAGCTGCAGCATGGGCTGTGGCAGTGTCCTGACATCCCATTGAAATTCCTGAGTGAGAATGCAAAACAGATCAACCCAAATGCAAATGCAGCTTTCCCATCCTCCTCAATAACAGAATATTCTATCTTCCTGGTGCAAACAATGTCAGTGTTGTGGCACTCTGGTCCATAGAGGGGAAGAAGGATCCACTAAAACATACCATACTTACATTCTAAATATATTTAGAAAATTAGCATGGTCCTTTAACTGGTATTCAGACTAGCTTTTGGCAGAGAGTGATGTGGAGGAAAACTGACCTGAGAACTGCCCAGACTGTACCTGTTCTCTGAATCAATAGCCAGGTCTCTGTATTCAGTACCCTTTGTTGGCATTGCTCTTGCACCACTACTCATTCCATTGCTCTGAGCAGATCCAGGGGGTGGATTGCTTATGCCCATTTGCATAGTTTGGATAGAAAATAAATCCATATCCTTTTTCTAATTATTTAAATGATAATTGCAACCAGCAAACTCCTTTTAGTCACTTGCTACAGAGTGGATAAAGAGCTTTCTGATTTTCCAGCTCACAGCTGGTAAAGGTTGCCTGTGACTCAGGAACTCCATGATTCAAGTTCTTCCTCACAAAACTGGACATTTTCCAAAGCTCTGGCTTAGTTCCTGGCTTTACTATTGGGCGAGAACTTCCTGGAATCAGGATGTTAACTTGAACCTTTTTGTTTTGTTACCAATCTGAACAACTCCTATTTTGGCTATTGTGTATCTGTTGCAGACCCAGCTTGGTTTTAGGCCAAGTTTAAAATAGATTTTCTTCCTTCTTCTTTAATGATTTTGCTATTAGACTGAAATTGTAGCAAAAACTGATTGAGGATGTTTGTTTGGGTCTTTGAGATGCATAACAAAATATACAAATATGATTAAATAATTGTTTCTGTGTGAGTGGCATAGGCTTTAGATGCACAGCACACTCTTGAAGTGCAGTAATGTACACAAGTAACACAAAACCAGTGTGGTTTATTGTTGGAAATGTGGTCAACTGATTGAAGAGTGTGAAAGCAAGTTGGGATTCTTGAGTCTGTCTTTAGTCACTGATACGCTGTGTGACATTAAGTCGGTTAGTGCAGTGGAGCTTGACTGTGCAACTGTTTTTTTTGCATTTAACCAGGGAGTATGATGAGTCATTAATGTTAGGTTATTAATATATTAATTGCTCTGAATGCCTTAAAGCCACTCTTCCTGTTGAAGAGAAAAGCATAACCTCTTGCTTGGATCTGTTTGTTACGGTATTAGGTAGCATCCTCATGGATAAAGCTTTCACAGCTCCTGTCTGACTTCAGTCCTTATTTAGTCAGTGAGATATACCTGTGCGGCTACTGCCTATACTGTGTATGTCCAGAGTCTGTAAAGAGAGCATCTCTGTCCAGAGCTGTTGATGAGGCATATATCACTAGAACGAGTAGTATTGAAAATTATGTAAAACAAAGCCCAGAACAAGCTTGAATGCTACTAATGCAACTCACAATAATCAATGTTTTAAAGCAGCCTTACTGCCTGTAAATCATAAGCAGAATAGAGATTGAGACAACAGTCTGGTTCCCTTCTCAGATACAACAGAAATTTGAGCTTACTCTTTTCCTTGCTCATTTGTAGAAATAGCTGTAGGTTTTACATTTTTCTTCTTTGGGGTAACAGCTGAGAGTTAATGCATGCTTGTGACATTCCCAAAAAGCTCTAACAGGTTAGTTGATCTGTGTCTTTGAACAGTCAGCATCAAGACATATTCAGATAAAAATCTCTATCTACTACATCATACTAGTAAAAGTTAATGTTGATGCGGACAAGGGCAAACACTGGCTGGGCTTTGATACCTGGAGAACAAAGATGTGTGTAGGCATTAAATAACAAGAGGACAAGTAAGGTGAAGGTTTCTCGCCATTATGGTTTAAAACCAAATTAAGACACGTTAAGATCAAAGTTGTGTTCTGTCCTCTGTCTGATCTTCTTGAAAATTTGGTGAAAAGGTTGGCTTCAGAATTTGTGTGAACCAGTTTCTAAATGAAACGAAGGACTGGAATCTTATGAGGGCATTGCTATATCATAAAAATGGTTGAACTGTGTTATCGCTGAAATCCTCTTGCCCAACGCTGCTTGATTGCAGGGCAGCTGTCTCTTGCAGCTGGGCAATGGTGTGAACTTAATGGATCCAAGCTTCCAGCAAAAACTGGAGTGTGAGAAGGAACTACTTCGCCGCGCTATACAGAAAGAACTGAAGATTAAAGAGGGAGCAGAGAACCTGCGCAAAGCCACAACAGACAGAAAGAATCTTGTTCATATAGAGCATGTGCTGAAATCTTCCAACCGAAAACTGGAGCAACTGCATTGGGAACTTCAAGAGCTTAATGCAAGGATTGTAATAACAGGCAAAGAAGAGAGTAAGACAGGTAGGTCTAGGGTCATGATTGACAGGAAAATTCTGTTATAGTGCTTCAATATTTATATATATTGAATTGACATTTTTATGTTGAGGGCTCACAAGTAGTGGGAGTTTATTCTGTTGGTATTTAGCTGATGAAATGATCTGTGTGGTAAAAAGTTGAGAATGGGGCAATAAAGGTGAAAGGAGGCAACATGAGAGATCAGTGTAGGAAGAAGACCAGCTGGGAGTCCTGGGCATGGGCAATATTCAGGAGTAGGCTGTAGGTGGAATTGAAGAGATTTGAATAGAGTTTCTGGGCAGTTGAGCATCCAAATAACTTACAAGATGAATGAGTATAAAATTGGAAGAACGCTTGTTAGGACATGTTCATTTATAAACTAAGAAATATTTACGGATAAGAGCTTGAGCTTCATTTGAAACAGTGTTTTGCAGTCCGTTTTGTAGACAAGACCTTTCTGTACCTTATTTTACAGCCTAAACTTTTATAGAGTCGCCCACCTATAAGTCAGTGAAATGACACAAGAAAAGATGACTAATGGTATTGATTGTATTGTTTGTGCAGATGGATCTGTATCTCCAGATCCTTATCTCTGGGAAAGAAACCCGGACCCCATGGCAAGAAAGGTTGAAGCTCTGAAAAAGCAGCTGCATGTTGAAATGAAAGTGAAACAAGGAGCTGAGAACATGATCCAAATGTATTCAACATCCAAGGTAAGCAGGAATAAGCAACCATTTGGGAACACGGATTCCTGGATTAAAATTCGTATTTAAAGTCCATACACAAAAACTCTCTCTAATTGGTGTGTGAAAGAAATTCATTTGCAAAGCTTGCTTGACTGAATCTTAGCTCTGCATTTTGGTTCTCAGCATAGTGACAGCATGTCATGTTACTGCACAGGACAACCAATACTGTGATTGTGCATTAGACTTATTGCAACATGTTACAGATTTGAAGAATTTAGCAGGAATCAAAAAGGAATTGGATGGTGCATATTTCATTTGCCAAGAACTTAATTCAGTCTATAATTACTGGATGTTAGGAAAAGCCTTTTCTGAAAGTGTAGTTTATGCCACTTTGGCCTGTGATGTGGTTGCCTATGCCTTTTTCTGAAGAATCTGGTGGTGACCACTGTGAGAGGGAAGTTATTAGACCAGACAGACAGCCATAGTCTGGCAGTTTTGATCCTTTTGGCAGTTCTTACATGGCAGATGCTGATTGTGCTTCTGCTCTTGAATGTTGCTTAGTGGTATTAATGATAGAGTTGGAAATCCGTGTAAATCCTAGCCGTGTAAATCCTTCTGTGGCCTCAGTGGAAAGTGCTAAGTACCTAGAGAGCAGCTTGTGTTATTGTTCTCGAACAGATGAATGGCCCTTGGAAAGACCTACTTCTGCCTGCCAGCTACAGAGTCTACATTACTTCTTCGGTCTAGGTGCTTAACTTAGCTGGCTGAATGCCAACACAGAGATGTTAATGCATCTAACCTCAGTGCTCATAGTGACTCTAGATCAGAGGCAGATTTGAGCCAGAGAAAAGTATTTCGTAGGAAACGGCATGGTAGAAGTGCTATCTCCAGAAACCCTGTTCCAAGCCTGGGAAGGTAGGAACGGTGGTATAAGAGGTACATTCAGTCACTGACTTGAGGAAAGAAAGTTAAAAAAGCATTGGTATTGTACACTGAGTTGGTGCGATGTTTTGATATCATTAAATTGTTTAGGATAGAGCACAGCATGTGGTATCTCTGTATGTGAGAAAAATTTTCAGACGTTTATTGGTTTCATATTCATCCCACTTTTTGAGTTTGGCATAATTGTTATTTAAAAGTCAAAGGATAATTAAAAAAAAAATAAAAATCCAAGCTTATTATGAAGCTTAATTCAATAAGACAGCAGTGTAGAGGGTTGTGATATTTTCATTTGTTCAAAACCTCTGCTTACAAAACACGGTAAGCACAGTTAACCAGTGAACCACAAGTCTCAGTGACTGCCAGGCTTGGTATTACTGGACATGTCCTTGACCTGTCCTTTCCCTCTGCAAATGGAGATCATGATCTCAAAGTCCTTGATCCTCAGCAGTGTCTCCTTTACATAACTGCTTATGTATGCCACTTCAGAATCATTTATGACCCTTCTTGCAGGTACCACCTCATCCTCATATGTGAACACATCATCGTAATCCATTTTTAATGAGCATGCTCATTAATAACTCGCTCTGCATATGCTTTCTGTTTGGCAGGAGCGGAAGCTGCTGGCTACAGCTCAGCAGATGCTTCAGGACAGCAAGACAAAGATTGAAATAATCCGCATGCACATTGTGAAAGTATCTCAGTCAGCAGGAGGGATGGAAGATACAGTGGATCCAGCAGGTAAGGTGTTTTAAGTAACTGATACAGCCCAGAATAGATACAGCCAAAGCCCCACGATCCACAATACTCAAGTCAATTTTTGTCCTTGCCGTATTTTATCTCCCAAATTGCCAGTGAGGATGGGGACCACCATCAGTGCTTCGGAGCTGCGTATTGAGGAGCTGAGACATCACCTGCGCATTGAAGCTGCTGTAGCTGAGGGGGCAAAAAATGTCCTGAAGATCCTAGGAGGTAGTCGGTTACAGGATCGCAAGTTTTTGGCTGAGGTAAGCACTTATTCAGGACTTCTTGAGCGGCTGGTTTCATGCCTCAACATTAGTGATTTAGCATGAATGAGTAGAGTTAACCAAGAGTTATTCATTTGGGAAGTTCCTGTCTCTCTGTGAGGACAGAATGATTGGGATCACTTTCCCTTCTAGGGATAACATTCCTTGCTTTGGTGAAATTTCTAAGGAACACCAGGAGTGACACTGATGGGGTGGTTGGGATCTATGGGAAAATACAATGTTATTGCCCCATTCTCAACTTTTTACTACACAGATCTACTACAACCCTTTATTAGTAAGATGTTATCTGGTCTTTTTTTGAAAGTTACTCTAGTAGTTCATAAAGGATTAATAGTACCTGGACTGGGGCTGTAAATTGAAAACTTCTGCCTGCTTTCTGTTCTATTTCATATTGCTAGGCTCAGGGTCGTCTGCAAGAGTCTTCTCAGAAGATTGATCTGCTGCGCTTGTCCTTGGAACATCAGCTTAGTGAGCTTTCTCCTGATCACCCAAAAAGAGCACTCATCAAGCAGGAACTAGTAAATACTTCCTCCCTGGGAGCTCAGCATGGCAGCATCCAACCCACTTCAGTCATCAAACCTACAGCCCTTACAGGTACATAAATCCTGCATGGCATGTTTTTGTGAGGAGGACAGAGGGAAAAATTAGTTGCATTTCTTCTCATTGCTGTAATGCCTCTTGTTACATGGACATTTGAATTTCTAGGCCAGCCAGAGCTTTCTGATCATATTGATTTACAGTCTATTAATCTGGGGTAGATTTGAGCTATTCACCAAGAAATCATGAGTCTGAGAAATTCTTGGACCCCTGTGAGGACAGGCTGACTGGAATCACTTTGTCTTTTACATAATCATATTCTTTACTCTCCTAAAATTCCTCAGGAACACTGGAAGTGAGACTGATGGGGTGTCAGGATCTATTGGAAAATGTTCCAGGACGTTCCCGAATGACTAGTTCTTCTCCCATTTGTGGCAGCCCAAGTGATTTGAGGTCCCTTTCCCGAACACGAGTTGGCCTGGGTATCCATGGCCGTAGTGTTGCAGGAAAGTACCTGCGGAATGAAGAGCCATGTAGTGAGTATGGGGTTCCCTGTTGAATTGTCAGTGGCATATGGGAGCATGGGGGCTTCTCATCACGGTACTAGGTTAGCCTGGTATGAGTGTAATTATAAGAGACCTGATTTCCGCAAAACTAAGAGAGAAAATGAACTGCATTATACATGGTCCTCCTAGTACTCTCCTGGAAATTACATTTGATTGGGATATTCCCCTTCAGTATGAGAGATTTTCTTTGGTAAAAGATTATAATCCATGTTTCCTCCTTTGTCCAGATGAGGTCCTTGCTGTGCTCAAAGTGGACAATAAAGTAGTTGGCCAAACAAACTGGGGACCAGTTAATAACCAGGCATGGGACCAGAGCTTTGTCATTGAGCTGGACCGGGTAAGTTTGCTGTAGATTCCGTGTTGTATTTGTTTTTCCATTTCACCTTACCTGACGTGCTCATTTAGCTGCCATTCCACTTCATTCAACTCTGTATTGCTGCTGCCCCTGTGTCCTTTTATGTGCCAGTTATCTTAGTCTTCCCCTGAAGGGAGTGCATCTCCGGCAGAGATTCAGCCTGAACAGCATCTGTTGTCCTTCTCTCCTTATCTGAGCAGTTTTATTTCATCTTACCAGCAAAGTGGCTCTCTCAGAGATTTCTGAAATGGGGAGCCAAGACAGCCATCTTCAAGAGGGTCTGTAGCTAAGATCTGAAAACATCAGAGAAATCAGGGAACAGAAGGATTATATAAGTTTCTTATGCATACTGTTTAGTTTACTGATTATTTGGTTTTTCCCACAACAGCATGTGTGCGCCATTTCCAGAGCATGGGATTGTATGTAACTTTTCTGCTTTTTTTTTTTTTCATTCCCCCACCACTCACCCATCCTACCAGTCTCGTGAGCTAGAAATTGCAATTTATTGGAGAGACTGGAGAGAACTATGTGCAGTGAAGTTTTTACGTTTGGATGATTTCCTTGATAATGAACGTCATGGGATGTGCCTCTCACTCGAACCCCAAGGAATGCTTTTTGCAGAGGTATAAATGTAAGCTTTGTTTCTTTTTCAGAGAACTCTGTTTAGGGTGCCTGCCCTGAAAGCAGTTGTTCAACCCAGGATACAAGGAGTGGAAGGAGCAATAGTCTAGAAGGGTAGAATGACACCTGAAATCCTTTTGTATCAGTATTGCATATAAGAATAAGGAACAACATGATATAATAGATGTACATGTGCCATAGCCTGGAGTGGCTCTTCAGCTGCTCCACTGTAATTATATGTGTGTGTGCTGTGAAATCTGTTGGGTTTTGTTTGCTTTCGTTATGAGTCATCTGTGACACTTTAATTAAACGTATGGCTTAATGGTCAGAATTGAATCACAGAGACAGTAGAATTAGAGATCCAAATTCCCTCTGGGTATGCTTATTTTATCATCTTTCTGAGGCTAATAATAGTTTGAAGTACCATCAATGAAGAGATCATCCAGATAATCCCTTAAAAGCCACAGTACTTTCTCCTTTGTGTTGTGATAGAAGTTCCTGTGGTTATCTTTCCAAAAGTAGGATCTTGACCTCATGTACCAAAATCTGCCTCCTCTCCCTGCCTTCTTGTTTTTTTGTGGTTTTGTTCTGTGGGGTTGTTTTTGGTTTTTACTTCTGTGCCACAGACTACCTTTTTTACCCTACAAATGGCTGTGTTCTTTATGCATGGCTTTACAAATTAGATTAATTTTGTTTGGGATGTGAATTGGTCTTAATTCTGGGGTTTTTCTGCATTTCAGGTAGCAGAAAATTCCAACGTCTAAAACCACAGTTGTAACAGATGTTTAGAGAGTGAAGCTAGAATAACGCAGTCTGGAGTCTATGGGAGTGACTCCTAACTTAGCAAACAGATATGGAGAATTTGAGTGAGCAGGCATGTGTGAAAGTTTGTGTTCACAGTGTAAATGAAGAATCCTGACAAATCCCCTTTGCTTCTCTGACAGGTGATGTTCTGTAATCCTGTCATTGAGAGAAAGCCAAAACTGCAGCGACAGAAACGCATTTTCCCCAAACAGAAAGGTAAGCTGCTAGAGAACTGACTGCTTACTATCTAGGGTGTATAGGTGAGGGCAGGGGTTTGCACAGGCAGGCTGGCATGCACTTCTATCCCATTAAATTTGTGAGACATTAAAATGTTTGCTAATTACTGTAAGTAGGTGGGCTTTATTAGAACGTGAAAATTTGTTCAGTCACAAAAAGTGCAGACAGCCTGGCTGCAGCATGGTGTGTAACGTGATATTGTTGCGGTGTTTCTATTCACAATTAACATTGCTAGGAAGATATAATTACTAACAGACTTCTT
Organism: Sagittarius serpentarius; assembly: GCA_034782735.1. Classification (NCBI taxonomy): domain Eukaryota; kingdom Metazoa; phylum Chordata; class Aves; order Accipitriformes; family Sagittariidae; genus Sagittarius; species Sagittarius serpentarius. The sequence goes on from JAVKLA010000052.1 coordinate 13,940,699, forward strand.
AGCAAGATCCAGGACTCCAGCTGTACTAATTTAACCGGCAATGCTGTTACTGATGAACAGATATTGGAAGGTTTTCTGGAAAACTCTGAATTATAGAAGACTATAGCATGAACAAGCTACTGATTGTCAAGTCCTTAGAGCTGGCATCTCAGATTAATAGTTAAGGGACCGGAATAACTTGCATACTTTCTTTTTTCTCTGCTAATTCTTTCTTGTGAAGCTGAGTAAGGTAAGACTTTACATACTGAGAACTCCTGGCAGTGAGGATAAACGAGATTTTATATTTACATTCTTCAAGAAGTAGTAAAAATAATGAAAACATCCCAAATGTCTTACTCTTTTTAAGACATTTTCAGAAACTTTCTGTTAACAGGCTGCATGATTAAAATGCAATATTGAAATAGAAGAAAACCTGACCTAAAATCAATTTTTAATGTTTTACGTAATTTCTACTTGAGGATTGTTATGATATTATATGGAGTTGAACTTAGGTGAAATAGTGGATCTGTTTCATCATCATCATCATTATTAAACTTTCTTCCCAGAAAAAAAGCCCATTCTCCCTAGGGTGGGCTACCTTTTTGAGTAACCCACGGGTGTTTGGGTGAAGACGATTATTTAATAGTATGTGAGATGGTAATTTTGTGCATTGTAACCTCACTGGTGTTTTCACTCTGACTCCTCCAGGGAAGGAATTTCTCCGAGCTCCTCAAATGAACATAAATGTTGCTGCTTGGGGTCGCCTGATGATGAGTTTCCTCCCTCCGTGTAGTTCCATGAGCACTCTGAGTCCTCCACTTCATGATCCCATTCACACAGACTTCTCTTCTGTTCCCCCACAAAGTCATGTGGATTCAATGTCCAAATTGAGTAGGTAAGTCATGTTCTGAGTGTTGCTGGATGACACTCTGGAATGGGTGTAGGATAGGTTTTAAAATTATGTTGCACCTTACTAAGGTGGAGGAAGATGCTGTAAAAATCTATTTGTGGAACTTTAATTCAGGATTTTAAGAAAAGCCAATGCTGCCTGAAACGATGTGGGGTGTTCAGTATGCTGTGGCTAGCTCTGATTTATTGTTAGCAGTTGGACCGATTTCCAGAATTGCTGTCCTAACAAGCAGTGTGTTCCAGAGCCAGAGGAGCTTCAGCAGCTTTCTTTTCCTCTGCAGTAAGATCTGTGGGCATAAAAGTGGTGATAAGTAAACACTGTGATCCAGAAAACAAACAAACAAACAAACAAAAAAACCCCACAAAAGCAGATTTTGAAAAGTTATTGTATATACACAAAAAGGTGTAGTGCCTTTGCACTATAAAGGAAAGAAAATTCCACTCATTAAATGTCTTCACCAGTATAGTAACTGAACTCTATGCAAGGTCACAATGTGATTGTTGTGGTAAAAATGCACTTTTCTTTCATGAGGTTACACATACCCCCCCAACCACTAGCATAATGCAGCACTCAGAAGGTACATAGCTAAGCTTTTAAATATGCGGTGGAAGAAAATTTTTTTTTTTAAATCATTTTTAAAAACTATTGGAATTAATTTTTAGAGAATTAGTCATTCTCTAAGAGAGACTATTCTCACTGATTCACAAGACCTAGAAAAGAAAAAAAAAAAATCGAATCAACTAGCATGTTGCTATGAAAATCAAGACTTCCTTGAAATTCTTGATCATAGTGAGTTACTTGTACACACCTATGTTTCATTAATTGTATAGCATCAGAGAGCTAGTGTTGGAATGTGGGAGTACCCATCGCCAGCTTAATAGCTCATTTTCTTTTCCTTCATCTAGGAGGGGATATGCCTTGTTGATACTTCACAGAATTGTGGTGTGAATCAGGGAGTCCTGTTGTCCAGTGTATTGGACTGAACTTACATAGCAAAGGTGATACAAAGGTGTCTGTGTACAATGTTGTGCTCTAAGGCAGTCTCCTTCAATTTTTTCTTACAAATGCAGTGACTTTCCTGGGGCTAAGCTTACATTTGCTGATGAGGTACCACCCAAGCCTCCACGCCTTTTTCTGATGCCCGGCTCCAAAGAATCAACACCATCTCTTGCAGATTCTCCGGTAATCATCTGGACTAATAGGGAGACTTTTCTTTGTTGCTTGGTATTCTTTCAGTGCCTGGTTCTTCTTATTTGTTTATTACTGGAGAAATTAACTATACTTTAGGCAGGCACCTACTCATTAGCTAGCTGATCTCCAGGGATTCAGAAACCAGTGAGCTATTTTGGCATGGAGTCTTCATGAAAGTGTTGCACCTCTTTTTTTTTTTTTTTTTTTTTTTCTCTTTTTCCCCTCTTTTTTTTCCTGTTTCCCCTTCTTTTTTTTGAATTATAAGTTGTTTTTCTTAGAGAAGCAAAATGGGAGGTAGGTCAGCATTGGGAGTTCAGGGCAAGAGTACAGAACAGATGGCTGCATAGAGAAAGCAGAGAAGGAGGGTCAGCAGGCTCTTAGCACCAGATGAAGTTCTTTCTCATTAAAGAAACTGGGCAAAACCAGGAAGAGCTCTACTTTTCTGACAGAAAGAAGCAGGAAAATTGTTTTGAGTAGTATAATGGTTAATGACCTGTGTTACGCTACATCTTGCCCTTTCTCATTTGGCTTTGGTGACAGAGGAAATGGCGTTATTTGAATATTGTGACTCTTCTTGGGACATGAGATGCCTTTTTTCCTAGAAAGACAATGTTTTATCCTAGACTTTTAAAAGCATTTATTATAAAGGGTTTGACCCTATCAAAAAAATACTGTACATGGGAATAGTTTTGCGTGACCATAGACAATCTGTTTTCATGCTGCTTCCCTCCAAGCAGAGGTGATGACCAACTGCAAAAACTTGTCTGTGGTTATGCTGGACCATGACAGAGGAGAAAATTTGAATGTGGGTGTTCAGGTCTGATTTGGTGATTCCAGAGGATGACACACTGTAATTTCCTTTCTGTTCCTAGTGTCTGAAGAGGCTGCATATTGAGAAGTCTTGCAGCTCTGCTGTAACAGAATTTCCAATCCCGGCGTCTCCAAGGTAACTATGGACAGCATGGGCTGTCTTGGGTCACAGATTAAAGAGGCACTGGGCTGAAATTTTTGAGCGTGAGGTCTAAAATTCTGCTGAAAATATACTTTGGTTTCTCAGCAGCAGACTTTTAGTGCTGAGTGTAGACAATACCATGAAAAGTCTGCTCTGAACTTGCCTAAATGTCTGCTGCGCCTTATCTGCTTATTAACCTCAATACTTAGCCTATTGATAGACTGTATACTGCAGTGTAATAGATGACTTTAGTAGAAGGTAAAGTCACTTAACTGTCTTCAGGTGCTTCCTTGTGTTTGAAGTTTTATGGTGTAGCATATTTAGAAGTGTCTGCATTCTAAGTAATACATTTCAGAAACACTCTCGGCACACTCTTCTGTTTCTATTGATATGCAAGATACACTGTCTTTCATTATATCGGGAGGCATAAAACAGTAAGTTGTTTGTAGTCTATGTCAGTTATATATACACAATTTGTATGTAACAAGGATACACAGCAGCAATATACCAAAAATAGGACAAGTAAAAAAAATTTACTATTGTCGAACAAATACTGACCGAAAAAGCACAAATAGCAAAATCTAAGCTGATCTTGCAGTTCAGATCAGATCATAGAATTATGTACATAATTTCATCATCACTTGTGAGGGGTCCCATCTTCAAAACCATGTAGTCAGGATACAGTCAGGCACCTACCTACCTTCTCTCTGAGAAGGCTGAGGAGGGAGTTGAGTCCTTCATGGGTAGATACTTATCCCTTCATTTCACTTACTGGAGGAGTAATGGAGTGTCTGCTGCCTTTTAAAGATGATCCTGGACTAAAGCGTTTAGGGTGTGGGTTGTTGTTTGTTTATTTTAAAATTCTTTCCAAGCAGTTCTGCAGCCTGAGTTTCCTTGGTAACACCTTGTGGCTGACATAACATTCTATAGCATCTCTTTATTCAGCTACCTTTTTTACAGCAACATCTTATGTCTGTTGTCTCACTGTGTTTCATTTCCAATTCCTATTTGAAACTTCTCATTATGCCTTTGTCCTACTAGCACTTGATATACATGTCTGTATATCATGTTCGTGTCTGATTAACACAATTGGTGTTGAGCCTGCTGGAAGGAGTGTAGGCGAAAATGAATTTTACTACCCCAGGGATGGGGGTGGAGGGGAACTAATCCTATTATGGGAAGTAACAGAGAGAGCAAGCCTTGGAGAGTCAGAATTGTTGCTCCTGTTGCCAGTACAGATGGAAGTTAGACTGCTGCCACTGGGAGCAGTTCCCTCACTGTATGGTTACCTGCTCCTTTCTTTAGTGGCAGAACGGCAGCAGCAAGCCTAAGTTTTCAGGATTTCAGTTTAGGTGAGGAGTGATTGACACAGCTGTTTGCTTTCCCTTTGCTATACAGAGCTTCTTCCCCAATACAAATACACACTCCTATGTTATCTGTTTATGCATCTTTTGGGTATTGTCTCAGCAATTCTTCTTTGTCTGCAGGAAAAGAACAGTTCAGCTTGAGGATTTTCACTGCATTGCTATGTTGGGACGTGGCCACTTTGGGAAGGTAGTATAGAAGAGTAGACTTTGTGGAGGAGGGCAGTAGGTCTGTGGCTGTGAAGATGGGCTTCCGCCTCAGAGTCTGGATAGAAACTTTGCTGTACAGAAGAGATTTGTTGCAATGCAGATATACAAAACAAACCCAGCCCAACCACACAAGCAGCTGATAACTGTTGTTAACAGTAAAAACTCCTGTAGATTTGTGGCTTCAAAGCCTGGAGAAAGTCATCCTGGGAGTGCTAAGTTGTTTCATGAAGCACACCATTACCATTTCTTTCATTATTATGGTGATCACTAGTGGAACAGCTCCATTCCCAAAAACTGTTTGCATAGTTGCTTGCTGTGAGAGCTCTGAGGTGCTCCTAAAGCACTGGGCCAGCTGTGATACTACTGTTTGTGGAAAGAATGTAACTTACACTGGTATCATTCTGGACTGCTGCAGCACAAGGAGCAGGAAAAAAGTGCTCCATTTTTGGAGTTATTTGAGCTTAGTTTTGAGAATGACTATCGGGAGTGGATAGAAATAGTTTGCGTTAATGGGAGTCAAAGTAATCCAATAAGGAAATAAGAGATTTATTTTCTGTTGTCTTTCAGGTACTGCTGGCCCAATACAAGGTAACTGGGAAGCTGTATGCTATCAAAGCCTTGAAGAAGAAAGATATTATTAGGAGAGATGAAATTGATAGGTGAGCTTTGTTTAGAGATGGTACTATTGCCAGAGGCTACATTAACACACCTGTAATCAAATGTTAGTAGGTGTGATGTGTACTAGTCATGGTACTATTAAGGTTAAATTTGACCTTAAGGCTTGGGTAACTGAAATCAGGAATAAGGAAACTTGTAACAGTGCTGCTTTCTAGCTTCTGGTGGAATAACACCTGAAGAACACTCTAAAACTCAAGGTTTGGAAGCATGTAAGATAAATTGTTCATTATTAATTATTATTAATAAATATTGATAAAAGCCCTAACTTTTTATTTCTCTAACTTACGATGTAAAGATTTTCTTCATTCTTTCTTTCTCAAAACAGGCTTTTCTGCCAAGTTTTAACATAGATATTTTCATTCTTTGAATCCTTGCAGCTTGAACTGTGAGAAGCGAATATTTGAAGTGGTCAATTCTTCTGATCATCCATTCCTTGTGAACATGTTCGCATGTTTCCAGACACCTCATCATGCTTGTTTTGTGATGGAATATACTCCAGGTGGTGATCTTATGATGCGCATACATGAAGATGTCTTTCCAGAGCATATGGCACAGTGAGTTAGAATTAGTCTAGTTTCCAGGCACTATACATTTTTAACTTGATTCTCATATATATTTCCTGATAACTATTTCTCTCTTTTTAGGTTTTATACAGCCTGTGTAGTTTTGGGGCTCCAGTTCTTGCATGAGAAGAAAATTGTTTATAGGTAATGCAGCAAAGAATCAAGTATAAGATGATTTAGCAACTTGAAAGTTTATTTTTCCTGTAGCTATATGTCCGGAGCTCGCTATTGTGCTGGCGTTTCTAATCTTTCTGTCTGTCTTTATTTCCCCCATCGCCTGTTGCTATCAGCATGTTCATCGTGCTTACAGTAAAGAAAGTCATCTAGAAGCTATTCATCTGACATGTTGCAGGTGATTAATCCTCTGTGACATGTCAATACGTTCTGGGGGGCACCTGTAAGTCACTGCTTTCTTTTTTAATGTGATAGTCAAGTAATTTGTCATGCTTGATAGTCAAGTAGTTTGTTGTGGGATGCTCTTTTCCAGATGAATAAGCCCCACCCATGTCCAAGCTGCTTTGTGAGCCTTTCATTAAGAGGAAATTATTAATAAATTAAGGGGCATCTTCCAAATGTAGACTTTACTCAATTTAGATTTTATTCTCTTTGTTAACATCTAGCTTCTGCCTCTTGCAAAAAAAGAGGTTGGATGCAATCCTCAGACTTCGTCCTCCATTTTCTTTCCTCTCTTTTTCCTGCAGAGACCTGAAATTGGATAATCTCCTTTTAGATGCTGAAGGATTTGTGAAGATTGCAGATTTTGGATTGTGTAAGGAAGGTGAGTGACTTTGGTGAAGCTGAAATTGAATCATCAGAACCAGTTTAGGATCTGGGCTTTAATAACGTGTTCAGGTACTGAGGCAGTTGTGTGTAACTTGTGTTCACCCCCATCTTAAAAATAAAACAAAACAAAAAAACCAACCCAACAAACTGAACAAAACCCAACTCAGCTGTCTGGCCATGATGAACTTGGAAAGAGTACTTTGTCTTTTAATCTTCAGGAAACTTATAAAGGAGTTTACAATATGCTTGTTTGTTCAAAGGAGCCAGAATATAGGATACTACAAAATGCATACTTTAGTAAATGAGCAATGGAATCTGCAGGAAGTTTCCTTGGTTTTGCTGTTTATTTAAGCACTGTATATTTCTTATTTGGAGTTGTTAGGGGCCACAGGTTTTGTACTTCCTTATTGGCATTTACAAGCATTGACAAGAACCCTTGCCCAGTTAACAACATTAGAGTATCAAGTGATAAACTATGGCTGTCAGAAGGTGAGGCTGCATGTGATCCATTTAGTAATGTGTGCTGGATTTTACAAAAATGTTCTTTCCCTACAGGAATAGGTTTTGGAGACCGCACAAACACCTTCTGTGGCACCCCTGAATTTCTGGCTCCAGAAGTCCTGACAGACATCTCATACACTCGAGCAGTAGACTGGTGGGGATTGGGTGTACTCATTTACGAGATGCTTGTTGGTGAGGTAAGGCCACCTTTCTCTAAGAGGATATCACTAAGCAGTCTTGGGGAGAGTAGTACCTGACCACCTGAGATAAAATTTTGCTGACTGTAGCCAACAATGTATTAGGACATAAATTACATTTTTCTCATTCGTAGTGCTTGCCAAACACTAATAAATCCATACAACTCCCTGCTATTCTCATCCCTATGTAACAATGAGGAATGGGTGCTATGTGGATTAAATAATAAAATGTCACAATTGCAGTCACCATTCCCTGGAGATGATGAGGAAGAAGTCTTTGACAGTATTGTCAACGATGAAGTCCGGTATCCAAGATTCCTTTCATCTGAGGCACTTTCTATAATCCGTAAGGTAATGGGCTTGATGGGTCTCTGGGAGCCTGAGGAATTTGCATTCACTGTGTAAGTGGATCCTGAGGGACTCTATTAGCACCGGATAGCATTTGTGTATGTAATCTGGAGCTGCCTACACAGACTAAGGAAACATTTAAAATTTATACATATTTTTCCTTTCCTTCTCTTTACATAAATGCTAGTCTTCTGTCTAAGGATGACTAAGCAGGCTTCTTACTGAGGTCTGTTGCTGGTCACTCCGAAATGGAGGAGTGTTGATTCAAGGGCTGGAGAGTCAGAGTCATTCAGTGGAGATGGCTTGATTCATTTTTTGAACGTGACCCAGTAGCCACAGGTGCACACTTAAGATGAGATGCTTCATGCAGTTTATAGCAGGTGTCTTATTGATGTTGGCAAGTTGTTTACAAGGAACTAGGTCTGAGCTATTACTGGCAGATTATGGCCTTGCTGCAAAGTGAGAATAAGAAGATACTGAGGGGTCAGTCCATCTCCTCTCTTTTGTTTTTCTCTCTGGAACATTATTTCTGTCCAACCTTGTTCCTGTTGTTTAATTTTGAACTGATATTTCCTGCAGCTTCTTCGGAAATGTCCAGAGCGTAGACTGGGAGCAGGGGAAAAAGACGCAGAAGAGATTAAAATCCAGGCCTTTTTTAAGGTAGGAACTCACTTTATCCTGTCCTGCCCCCCGCCCCCCCCGCCATGTCTTGTGTTTGAGCTGAGAGTGATTTGCTTTCTGTTGGTATTGAGGCATATTTCCATTAGTTACCAGTGGCAGCTGATAGTTGCCCCTCATTGCTTTATTCAGGAATATGTTTCAAGTCATGTTTGAAATGACACCCCCCAAGTGTGTTTTCTGGGATCTGTAAGCTTCCAGAGCCGGTTTGTTATTTCTGAGTGTGCTGCTTCTATGTACAAATATACCTAACTTTTCAGCCATCAACAAATACCCCTTTTTAAATTAAACTGCAGGAAAGATGCTGTCTAGTGATGACAGTGATTGCCAGTCAGTCTATTTGATGGCACCTGCATTTGCAGGAGGATATACATGAATCCTGAGAGAAACTGAGGTCGAAGACACATTTGCTTTGGGTCAAGGATATATATATGTTCCAGGCAAAGGTGTTACCATTCCTCCCCGTCTGCCAGAAGTTATGAGCCTTATAGTCCCTGGCTGGCTTTGCACTGGAGTAAGAAAGAACTTGGATGTCAGGAGAAATTGCTGGGAAGTCCACAGATCCACCTGGCCACAGCTGCCCTTTAGTTTTGTCCCTCCTAAATATAGTTTGAGCTGTAACTTTGTTTCTTGGTGTTCTGAAGAACAGCCTTAGACTGTATGGAATCTCTGTACTGCCTGGCCTGCACCGTCTATGCTGTTTCGGGCCTTTTTTCAGTAAGATATGTTGCAAATGATCTGGGAGGGAGGCTGCAATCCTCCCTCTTACTTTCACATTTCATAAATAATCTTAATGTCAATCTGGCCTCTTCACTTCCTTCTCTTACAGGAAATTGATTGGGATGCCTTGTTTGCCAGGACTCTGAAGCCCCCTTTTGTGCCCATTTTAAGAGATATGACCGACATTAGCAACTTTGATGAAGAGTTTACATCACAAAAGCCAATCCTTACTCCTCCAGAGGAGGTTGCTTTCCTAACCCGTAAGGAGCAGACTGTCTTCAAGGACTTTGACTTTGTCTCCAGACAGCTTTTAGATGTTTGATTCCTGTACTATAAGAAACATGAACAGATTGTTACCACCTTGAGAGAGGGTAGAGAGAACTTGGCGTGGGCAATGGAAAAGTCAACAGAATTCGTAGAACTGGTAGTGCTGGTGACCCCAGGATGAGAGTGTCCTGCAAGCTGAGTTAATCTACTGTGGTTTTTTCAGCCTCATTTGTTGGAGGGATACTGGATGACAATTATCTTTAAGGAGTAATTAATGTTTGACTGGATGTATCTTCCGCTGCCACTGAATATAGATGGAAATTTGGAATTTAAGTTTGACTTAATTTTATGAAATCAAATCATCTCTGCAACCCAGGTTACTCTTTGCAAAAAGCCTAAATAAGTAGCATGGCTTTTTAAAGCTGCATAGTAGCACAGGGAATGGCCACTTCTCACCTATTTTCTAGAAAAGATATGCAGCATTCCCTCTTTGTAATGATTTTAAGCCCATTCCCACTCATAACTATGTGTATGCCTGAGAAGGAATGGATTTTAATACAACCAAGACAATGATGTTTGGGTTTGATACTGATCCAAGTGATCTATCTTAAGGAAAAGGAGTCTCTTTCTACTTCTTTGAGGATGCTAAATCTTAGCTATTGTTTTTAATGATACAAAAAAGCCACAGCTTTGCACATGCTATTTTTTTTTTTTTTTTAAATAAAGATATGTTTCCTTATAATGAAATTTCAACTTTTCATCTCTTTTGTGTTACCTGAATGTTTCTGATCAGGTCTAACCATATTCTGCTTAACAAGCAGGATTTTATTTTTCTCTGTAAATATCAATAGTGATATTGTCTTTCTTCCTTCCTTTCTTCTTACTCAAGTTGTCTATGTACCTATTGCACAGTGTCATCAGCTGTCACATACAAATGACTGCAGTCAAGTTGTGTCTCCACAGATTTTATCAATGTGTATATCCTGTATCTTTTAGCTACATAATGACAGTGTTAATAGTGGAAAATCAGTAAGTTAAAGGTGATTTCATTTGCCTGGTAACATATTTTGTAATTATACTTGATAAAGATATATTTTCTTCTCTTAAATTCATAACATTAGCTCGTTGGGCAAAAAAAGGAAGGGTATCTAGAAATGAAGCATCATACTGACAATAAATAGGGATGCACAGCTATGACTCTTTTGGTTTGTCATCAACAGAGGTAGACAGAAGCTGAACTAACACAGTTGTGCTGTATCTGGAGATAAGGTTTGGATGCAGCTAGTGAGTCGTCATTATTGAATCAAGGCTGACCTAAGTCCTTCCGAATTCAGAAAGGTAAGACCTATGTTTGTGCAAAACAGAAATAATTCACACTGAACCTAGATTTCCCATTTTCAGAGCCAAGTATAACTGCTTCTGAAAATTCCCGCATACAAATATCCTTTCAACCTCCTGCTCTGCCTTGCAGTGTAATGGCCCATTTAAAGCAGGATACACATTTTTCTCACTCTTGTTTGAACAGTAATGGTTGGCTTGCTGTTGGCCCCTACAGTGCATTTTGTGACTTTTCTTAAGGTCAAGGCCTCTGTGAAGTGGTAAGTAGCACAGTGGATTGTTAGCACAGGTGAAACCTAGAACCTGGGTTCAAAGAGAAAGGCATAAAGAACCAAAAAAGGCATATTTAATCTTTTAATTTATAGTTTATAGTAGAGTAAATCAGACTGTAAATTGCCATCCTGGTGCGTTTTCAAAAGAATTACCAAACAGAGCAAAACTGTACGTTTTGAGCTGTAGTACCTGCTGACAAATTTTTATTTGACTGATACCTGAAGAACCAGAAATTGCTATATGGCAGATGAGCCATACTTTAGCAGGTACCACACTGACAAAAGCAAAATGCGGAATCCTTTCTGGATGGTATACTATTGTTGTGAAAACAATTCTTAGCATTCTGATATCCCTCTGATAGGAGTTTCTACCCTGAACAAACCAGACTGGGCACAGATTACAAACTCTGGAGTTGGTCAAAAAAGAGATCCTTCTGCTGTTTTTAAGCTGCTTTTGGACTATTGTGCCGTATTAGTGACTACACTGTCCCTTCATGAATGCTCATCAACTTTAAACCCTGAGTGCATCCTGCCAGCTTGCCAGATGTGCTCTTGAGCTGTTGTTATTTCCTGAGCCAAGGCAATTAAAGCACAAAATAATTTTAACTAAGGTTTTGTTGTGGTGCTGTTTTGTTTTGTTTGTTTGTTTTAAACAGAAAAGGATGAGAACTGAAACTCACACCACAGCCTTTTCTGTTTTTAAAGCTAAAATTGGTCATCCCAAACTTCCTTTTAGTTCCTCATGGAAACTTGAAGTATGACCTTTTATTACAATGGAAAACAAGTAGGCTTGCTGCTGTCCTAGAAATCTATCAGCACCCCCTCATCCCAATGAAACAAACAAGACCTAGGATCTTTCCTCTTGCATTGAAACTTTGTATTCTTTTATTAAAATTTTACTAATATGTTGAGGTAGTAGTATTACCAACAGTGTTACTTGAGCTAGGCAAGAAGAACCCACCTCTGCTACTGGTTCTCTCACCACAAGCTACAGTAAGGGCCTGAGCATGAAGTTATCTGCAGAAATAATTAAGTAGGCAAGTATTACTTCTCTGTCCAAAGAGTGGATGGTATCATTCTTTGCTGACTTGATTCAAAATAGTCTGTGAATTGTTAACAGCACCATCAACTTGAAGAAAAAACTGTTAGGAAGCCAGTCAGGGCATCACAAAGTACAGGCTAATTATCTCATAAGCAGAATTTGGTGCCTTACAGCTGTTTCTCATGCACGTTATTAAGCCTCAAACTTTTGTGAAAAGCATTAAGTTGAGGCATGTGGTCAAAATGAAATTTGATTTTGACTGTCCAAATATTTACTCAAATATTTCTATTACGTGCCCAACACTACTGACAAAGGGCACTGCAGTTCTCACAGTGAGAACTACCTTGAAGAAAGGCCACAGGAATTATATAGATTCTGGCTGGGTTTGCCTGTAATAGCTGCTGCTCCCTAGCACCAAAAGGAGAGAGAAACATTGGGGAAGAGAAGTGAACATGGATGCTCACACTACTCTTGCATCTCTTCTGGAGAGATGTGGATGCAATTACCAAAAGGAAGTAAATTTAGAGAGATATCTTTGCTCAGCCCAGAAATCAGATCTGCTGGCCTTCCCAGAACCAGTGTCTCCCCTTTAACAGTGTTATTTGTATACAAAAAATAACCCTGACTATCCTTGAAATGTAATTTGCAGGATGAATAGGTTGCATAGTTCATGATGTACTAAAATTCCATGCAAGGAAACGGCAGCAATTGCATTAGCAAAGCTTTACCCAGTAACCTGCAGATGTGTTGGCACCCTACCAGGTAGGTACTACTGTGACTAGACAGGCTCATCGTTCCTGTGAAAGTAGATTTTCTCCCATGCAGTGAGGTGGCATGAACAGAAGAATCTCCAGAGATTGAGGACTATCCCTTGGTCAAAGGGATTCTCCAACTCAGAGTGTCGCAGGTAGGAGATGCGATGATGTGACATGAATTCCCAGGTGGTGGTATTGCATGAGATCAGATAGAGGTGTGATATAAGCAGCAGCAGGACAACAATGGTGAATATGACTATCAGGAGGAAGGACATGAGGAGGAAAACGTTGTGCTGCAGCCAGTCCCAGGACTGTTCAAAGTAGAGGCCTGACCTTTAAATTGAAAGAGAAATAAGTTCACGGTTAAAGATGTAGGACTAGTTACATAAGCCAAGCAAACTTGATGGCACATTTAAGTTTGATTCATAACTAGTGAGCTTCTGATAATCAGGTACTACAGAGAGTTAAGATACTATAAACTCTTAAGAGGCTGCACCAGTAATGACTTAGATTCTCAGAAGTTTAAAGATGCTGGGTCCCCTGACAGCTGAGAGAAACAGTCCTCTTCAGTTAACTCCTGTCCTGAGCAGACGTACAGCTGAAACCTTGCTGGAGTCTCCAGTACTTTGATTTAAAAACAAAGATTATATTACAGTAACTGAAGCAAAAATAGTTAGCTTGTGTACTGTTGTTAATTCTGTTAATTTAAGCTTAAAACAAAGATGGACAATGAAACCCAAATCATCAGATTCTGCTCAACTATTGATCAGCTATGTGGTCCCTCAGCAGATTAGGGGGCTCCGAAGAGCTGATCTCCAGGATGCAAAAGAGGGTGAAGATACAATGCCAGTCCAAAGCCAATCCAATCACTGCTGTGTTCTACATAAACCATTCACGGGGCTCTATGAGCACCAAAACTTTTAGCAATCTCGGAGGTGAAAGTGCTGACTCCAGGCCTTACCAAGCAACATCACCACCCCACAGCAGAACTACAAGCTGCACGCTCAAGTAGACTATGAAGAGGGGGTGATTCTTCTCTCCTACACAGTTCTCAATCCAGGGACAGTGATGGTCGTAACGCCGTACACAGTGTTGGCACAGCTGGCAGTGCTTGGCTCGCATTGGTTGCTGCAAAACAAGAACAAACAAGCACTAGCAATAGTCCACTGGTTCAACTCCCTGTTTGGTAGAAGAGAACGTCATGCAATATCATCTTCCTCCACACCAGTACTGTCCCAAAAGCACTCAATTTTGTGATAACAGCACAGCATAAACATTGCTAAGATGACTAAAGGGGACCATGATTCCCCCTTGTACAGATCCGAATGAGTGAGATTCAAATTAAATGACTCTCCCACACTACTTCTATCTATACGTTTTCTTTATTAGCTAACTATTTATAGGAAGTCCAGTGTGCAAAGGAGGGAGATGGAGCCAATCAGTCCATCCAGGAAAGCATAAGCAGAGTACTGAGGTGGAAAACTAGGACCACTGCTATTGAATAAAGTGAGTAGGGATGGGATGTTTTTACAGAACTGCACAGAGGAGGAAAGGGTCTCCACTTCTGTGTGAATACAAGACTCTTGCACAGGAAAGCAGATCAAGTACCAGGAATAGTGAATATGAAAGATCTGGCTGAGAAAAGTAGTGCCTCCTAGGATTTGTTTTCCTGAAGCATATATGTTTTGCCAGCTTTTCCTCTTGAAATAAGCTCACGTCTCCTGGTAAATATTCTTCAGGAATTTATGGAAGCTGGGATAATGCTTGATTTTACTGAACTGATAAGGATCACTCTGAAAACAGGCCTTTCTAGGCTTCAGGCAAAGTGTTTTAAGAGCCAAATTAATTGCTCTAATTTTTCCTTCATGCTATCTTTTACAATTCAGGCTAATGTTTTGTTGTTTTAGGCCTCCAAACAAGCTCACAGCTACCAGCAGTTCTTGTAAGTTTTGCTCAACTGCCTTTCTGACTCTCTATCAAGATATCTTCAAAATAACCTTTTTGACAATACTGTAAGGTCTGACTCACATGGCAGTAAGAATGTAGAATACAATTTTCCCATGGCAAAAGAAGATCCTTGTTTCTGTGAGCCCACAGGGACTTGTTTCAGCCTTGGAAAACTAGCATACATGCCAATGTCCATCACTACTACATCCTTAGCTACACAATTTGTTCTGATCACTTTTCAATTCAGGACTGTATCGGAATTCCATTTGCTAGTTGTATTTACTTTTTCTGTGAGTTTTTCAGCAGGAAGGTGACCCTTTGACAGAATTAATCAGATCTGCCATGCCTCCAAACCTCTGAGCAGTGAGCAGCAATGATAGGGCAGAAAACCACCGGCAACAGCAGCTGAACAAAGATGCTGCCAAAATA
The DNA here is from genome assembly GCA_034782735.1 of Sagittarius serpentarius. Lineage (NCBI taxonomy): Eukaryota > Metazoa > Chordata > Aves > Accipitriformes > Sagittariidae > Sagittarius > Sagittarius serpentarius. Next base: position 13,955,823 of record JAVKLA010000052.1, read on the forward strand.
TGTAAGCTTGCAAATCGCTCATCCCATTCTCTTCTAGCGTGCTATGAATGCCTACCTTCACCATGCAGTAACCACAACGACGCATCTTGATATTATTTGGAACTTCAGCTGTCACCATGCTTTGTTCTTCATGCTTGCCTGCCTACAAAAAACAGAGAAAGGGAGTGACCAAGGAGGTTTTGCGTGCTGCTGTCTTGGCAGGACTGAGCTGTCTGGATGCTTTCACTTAACAGTTACTCAGTGCTGGTTATCTCTATCATTAGGAACGTTAAACAAAATAATTCCTTAGAATTCCTACAGAAGCTGCAGACAGTTAAGGTACAGCGAGAGGGAACAGGCTACTGTAACCATCAAAACAACGTTTGCACAGAGGCGGAAATAATTGCGGACAAGATACCACAGTGATCCCAACACTGTGCTTCAGGACCAAAATAAACAAGGTTAGATTTCACTTCCAAAGACAATAATGATGTCTTTTCAGTATAAGCAGTGCTACTTATTCATAACACAGCCAACATTTACATGAATGATGATTAAAATTGATAATGCTTTTGTTCTGCACAATCTGAAAGGCAGTGAACCTGGAGCAGACTCTCAGTTACTGAATCTTTGCATCTCCATTTACTTCACTGTAACTTGTTTGTGTACACATCCTCTGAGAGGGCAACAAATCTATAAACAGTTCGATAAATAGAGCTGCAAAGAGCACTTTCTTCCAAGCTTGCCATTCAGTTCGGTTTTTTTGCACTTTTATCACTTAGCAGCAGTTAGCAGAAAATAGGTCTTGTATACATTCCATAGGGTACTGCAGGCTCTGATGCAAGAGAGGACTTATGCTCAAATGGCACAGTGCACTTACAAGGGGAGTGTGGTGTAAAAGACATGCTTAAAGTCTGTGAACCCTATGGCTGTTACAGAACATGAATCGGAGACTGTCTGGCCCAATCTCCAATGGTCTTTGTATGTTTCCTTTACGCCAAGTGCAACAGAAGCTGTTTCAGATTGTTCTTATCTAGCAGAGTGGGAAAAAGAAAAAAAACTATAGATTTTACAGCCTCACCACTTTCTTCCATTCATGAAGTGATATACCTTTACTTCCTCTTCAGACTTAACAAAACCCGGATCCATGAGAGACACCTTAAAGTACAGGAGGACGGAGCACAAAACCAGTAAGACAAATATCAGTGGCTGCAGCAGCTCCCCGCGCTCCTCTTGCTTTTGCAGATCTGAAAGGCACCCCCAAAAAAGAGAGCAGTAGTTCCTCGTGAAGCGCTCAGGATTTTTCTCTCTGGCCTTAACAAAGGGGTCCCGCACCTACTGGAAAGGGAACGGGGAGAAATCGGGGAGAAATCAGGCGGCGGGAGGGCGCGGGGTGAGAAGTGGAGAAACTGATAACGGAAGAGGCTCCCGAGCGCCCCACAGCCCCCCTCTGCCCTCAGGGGCCTCCGCAGGTCCCAGAAGCCGAGCCAGGGCGGCGGACACCCCCACTCTCCCCCGCTGCCCGGGCGCAGGGGGGCGGCACAGCCCGAGGCGAGGTCGTTGCCGCCTCGCCGCAGGGGCGGGCCCGCCCCAGCGCTAAGGGGCGGTGCCCCGCCGAGGCCCGCCCACGCCGCCGGAGAAGGGCGCTGACGCGGTGCCAGGCGGCCTGTCAAGGCCCTGCCGGAAGCAGGCCTCGCCCTGGGCGCCGGCCTGCCCGGCGGGGAGCGGCGGGGGCGATGCCGGGCAGGAAGTCCTCGAAGGAGAAGAAGCGGCGCCGCTCGCGTTCCTGCTGTCCGGAGGGAGCCTCGGGGCAGGGCGGCTGCGAGAGGAAGCGGCGGAGCACCGAGTCCACCCACGGGGCCCTGGAGGTAGCGCGGGAAGGACGGAAGGACGGAGGGAGGGAGGGAGGGGCGGCCGGCCGACCTCTTGGCGGCTCTGGCCGCTGC
>JAVKLA010000052.1:13957847-13983207 GCA_034782735.1 Sagittarius serpentarius
GGGCGGGCCCGCCCGCCCCCGGCCGCCCCCGCCCCGGAGCGAGCAGCCCCCCCCCCCCTCCCCCTCCACGGCCGAGGGTGAGGCGCGGCGGCCCCGCCTCACCTGTGCGGTGCAGGAAGAGCCCCAGCGCCAAGCCCCCGCTGAGGGCTGTGTGCGCTGTCCGCACCCACAGACCGCCGGCCCCCATGGCGCCCGCCGGCCCGGAAGGGCGGGCAGCCCCGTCCCAGCCGCGGGCAGCGCCCGAAGGGCGGGGCCTGGCCTGGCGGGGCTTGGCCGGCTCGGCCCGGCGGCTGGCGGCTCCGCCGGGAAGCCGGGTTCGTTGCCCTCCTTAGCGCGGCCCCGGGCGGTCTCTTGAGGTGGCGTGGCCCGGCCCGGCCCGCCGAGGGGGGCTGAGCGCCCGCAGCAGGGCCGGGCCGGGCCGGGCCGGGTGCTGACACCTCAGGCTCGGCTCCCCCCCGAGTGGAAAGCGGGATCTCTTTCCTCCCCGTCCTGTATTTGCAGGGGGAAGCCTGACTGCAGCCCGCGGCCCTCCTTCCCCTGGCACCGCCTGCCCGGGTTTTGCCCTGCATGCTGGTCTTCCACCCCGGAGGCCTTTCAGAGGGGAAAGGTGCTTTCCTTCGGCCCCCCCCTTCTCCCTTGTCTTCCCATCCTGACCCCCGGGCCCTGCACGGCCCCGCGGCCGTCAGCCAGGTTTCGTTCCCGCAGGTGTTGTGAGGAGCGCGGGGCTGGGGCCCTCGAGGGCAGCGTTGCTGTTAAAACTCCTCAGCACCCGAAGCAAATATTGCTAAATGGACGTGTGAGCAAGAGAGGGGGTCTCGCAGAGGTGGGCCGTTGGAAAGCAAAGGCTCAAGGCGCTGTGCTGTCTAGTGTGAGACACTGTGCTGCGTGAACCCTGGTCTCGCCCATTTGATTATTTCATGTTGATTTCCGTCCCCTAGGGAGCAAGGCAGAGGTTGTGCCTGGCTGAACGCATTTAGACAGCCGTATTAATGCAAAGGGAGCTTGTAAAGTGTCTGACGTAACTTCAGTAGGAGGCTGCTGGGGTGGGATTTGATCTAACTGCAGATGTCTGTCTGCAGTGAAGACATTTGTATCTGAGCTGAGGCCGTTAGACTCCCCTGACAGCAGCAGAGGGAAGCAGGCATGTCTAGAGAATGGTTCTTCTAATCTGAAAGCAGACATCTAAAAGTAGTTGAATTGCACCCTAGATGTGTTTTTATCTCTTGCTAATAAAAAAAAAAAAAGCCAAGAAGACTAGCTTAGATGTATACATTTACACTTTGAGTGTCTGTCTATTTAGGGGAGATGAATCTCATCACAGGCCTGTAAAAGTTCTGAAATCAATGTTTTCTCTTTAAATACTTTTCAGCTTTAATATAGATTTATCTTCCTGCTTTTGTTACCTTCTTTCCCAGTAAAAATTTGGAAAGAAAAATCACATTCTTTGCAAATTTATCCTCCAGCACCTGAAAAGTAGCCGATTCCATGGTATTGACCACAAATGGGGGATTCTTGATTATTTTAGTCTCTCTTAAAGTGAGTCAGTGGCCACTTGCTGATTACAGGAAAGCACCTGGCTGCACAGGTAACTTAAATGGTTTACCTGAGACAGCTGTGTTGAAAGGTTAATAAAAATTGTAGTCTCAATTTCCAACAATCACTCAAATCCTTCTGCTTTTTTTTTATTCTAGGTAAATGCAAAACCTACAGAAATCGTCCCTCAGACACCTCATAGACTGCGCATCAGTGCTTGCCAAACCTCACATACAGGGTTTATATGTGAGATGGCCCTGCTACTCTCTGTCTGCTTTAAATATCCTGAAAATCTTTCTGGTCCTTGAGTTGCAAAGGAAGCCTTTAACAACAGTAGGAAGCTCAGAACAGTAACATCAGGCTGCCTACAAACAGAAAGAAAAGGTGGGTAGCGTCTTTCTGTTCTTTGCAGAGGTGCAAATGTTAAAGCTTAACAAAGGCAATTTGAGTAGTAACAATATTATCCACTTGAATGTAGAAACATTTTGATATTCTAGAATATTCTATCCTAAGGAATGTATTCTCGCTTTCTTTGTGACTAGAATAATTTGGTGCATGTTTCCTTTTTTATCTTTTCTTACAGCTTTGAAACCTGTCTTACAGAGATCAGAGCTTATCTCTGTCTCAAGGGTTTCAACCTAAACAACTGGTTGAAATTAGGCTTATTTCCAGAAAGCCTCTACTAGCAAGTTTCTGAGCCAACAGTCTAGATTCTTACGGCATTCCAGCTAGGAATTTCCTGCTATTGGAAGCCTAAGGTATCTCTCTGTACTCTTAGAACACGGTACATTTTCACCTTCCTAGAGGCAGTTCACTCTCACATGATTCCTCCTCCTACTTCAGCCACCTAGAATCTGATCCTTTAGAGAGTTTACATTGACCATTGAATTAACTGACAGCTGAACCCTTGTAGCACCAGGGTCTTAAGAAGAAAGTCACGCTGACCTTAAAGCAAATTGACTGTTTTAAGCTAGAGTCTTTTCTTAAGTACTCAGCTTCTGCCCGCTTACAAAGCTTAGGCTGTGGAATGCAAGCCACAGATCCGTTACAGAGTTCAGAGGCAATCTGTATAGTCAAATATTGTTCTGATTTTTTTTATTCTCCTCTCACATGATTTCATAACAATACTCTCTTCCTCCACGCCTCTTCTCTATTGACAAACAGTATTGTATCCCTTGGAGTGATGAAAGGAAAAGCCACTGAACTGCATGATCAACACATGGCAGCTCCTTTCATTTTTTAATGAAATATATGACAGCAAATGGACCAGTAATGTACCTAAATAAACCACATTCATAGACCAAAGGAAGAAGATATTGTTAAGCACTAGGTTTAATACACAGTGGGTATCCAATGGATACAACAGAAAAGTTAATTCATTCAGAATTGTAAGGAAGCAACAGTTGTGCATTTTTTTTTTTTTCTGCTTGGTTTCACCATGTACAAACATTTGAACCAGGCCTCTCAACATCAGGCAGGTCAATGGACAGGGTAAAAGCAGATGCTTGCTCATTATAACTAAGGTTATTTTCTTTAAGCAAAACAAGGAAATACATATTTGGTTAGCTTAGAAACTTTTTTTAAACAAGAAAAGAACTACAGAGAGAATCACTGACAATTATATGAAATCAAAGTATAGTCTGCTAAAGCAGAAGTGTTTCAGTTCAGCAGGAAATCTCTCTCCCTCATTCCTTTTTTTAAGTGCTGTCTTCTCATCCAGCCCCCATGTTGCTTTTCATCCATTCCTGATGACCATTACCCTCTGTGCTTCATACACATGGTTGTCGTGGAGACCAGCTGTTTCTCTACTTCTAATTCTCTTTTTTCCAGCACAAGCTACCCTCTAACACCTGAGCTGTGGCAGGCTCCTCCCTAAACAGGCTCAAGAAAATGTCTTTTCTGTGGAGTAGTGCCTGAATGCAGTGCCCCTATAGCTCTTGCTCCACTGGTAATTAATTGCCTTCTTCAAGTGGTGAGAGGGGAATAGGCTCACACCTCCAAGACTTTTCTTCCCACTCATCTTTTGCAGAGACCAGAGTGACTGCAGCAGGAGCTCAACCTAGGTGACAAGCTGGGTAGCATTCAGTGGTGAACAGGTATCATTTCAGCCAGTAAGTAGGTGCAGAGTAGTAGCAGCCATGATGCAGATGGGGTAGATGAATTATCTGCAGTGTTACTAATTGCCACAAATATCAGTGCTATGCTTTCTTGGCTTGGTGTAGATGAGAAAGTCTGCTGCTGCTGGGTGTTAAGCATCATACAAGTAGATGTCAATCTGTATAAGCAATTCCTCCCACAGATCTTGTAAAATGGAAGCACTTGTGGAAAGTTGCCCACCAGTTTGCTCTCCTATCTATTCCAGAGAAAATGGCAGACACCTGACACCCTGCATGCTGAGGACTGTTGTATCGTTGACTTGGGCCACTGAATGACGAGGCATCCTCCAGCCAGGAAGGAAACTATATACAGTCAAGGTAGGGGGTTCCTTCGTTGGCCCTGTCTCTGCAGTGAACTACTGAGTTGTGTTTGAGCTCTGCTTGCCAAGCTTTTGAATATTAAAGGAAATGTAGTAGTGAAAACATGAGTAAGATTCTGAATGGGACAATAACTAGAGAGCACAAGGAGCACCTCTGCTGTATCTTCACACACTATGAACTTCTCTCCAGCTGAATTTTCATGTGACAGGTAGAACCCTGTTCCAGTTTTCTGGGCAGGGTTGGTTGTTGGCTCTGTAATTCTGTGTGGAGTTGAAGTCTCCTGGTTCATTCCTTTGATCCAGCAAAGCTGGAAGGCCTGAGAGGCTTCTCTGTAACAGTCGAGAATTTCAGGGTATCCAACTTCCCCTTTTACATTAGACCTTCATAAAAAAAATCAGCCACTTTTCCCTCCCTTCCTTTGCAGAATATTGGTATGATGGCTGTTCTGTCCTGAGTGCTGGATCTACAACAGCAATTCCTGAACTCCTTTTTGCCTCCAAAAAGTGCTTTCAGGTATGGTATGTGCATTATGCCTAGGGTGCAACAACCCCTGTTGTTTCAGTTAGGGAAACCAAGGTACAAACTAGTTTCAAACTTCCAGTTACAGGAATTCCTGGATTATGCTCAGGTGTTCAGAGGATACCTTTCTCTCTTTTGCTCCTTACTGAAAGGAAAATGTTATTTTTCAGCTCACAAAATCTGTTGGCTTGAAGACATTGAAGCTTGTAGCCAAAGCTCATGCTACTCTAACAGGGATGCTATTTCTTTTAAAAATGCTGTCTCAGGAATTTACCTTGCTGGTGGCCTGACTCAAAATCTTATGTGTAGCTAGCTGTAACAGACCAGTTGTAGCTCCCCCTTCCCCCTGGTATCAGTGACAGATTTCAGAAAGCTAAGCTTTTCTGGCAGGCTGGCCTGACTCCATTAATCTCCATGTTGCTGGGAATTTGAAATCTTTTTATCCTGGTTCGGGCTCAGGTACAGCTTGATGAGGGTATGTGAGCAGTGAGGATAGAGGTTATCTTTACAGTGTGAAACAAAGGTTTGATACAGCTTAGATCTTGTTAGTTTGGGATACCGTGGTCCAGCTTGCAGCAGGTGAGACTTCAGTAACCGCTGAACTTACAGGGGCACTGGTTTGAAAAAACCAAACCTCTGGGGTCTTGAGGCAGATGGAACCAAGCCATCGGTTGTTCATTAACCCTGATGTAGTTGTGCCAAAACCTCAGAGCAAAGCCTGACTGTTTGGCTCCGACTACAATGCAAGGAAGGCAGAGGTCTGCTCTAGCTGAGACGGGAGTTCCTGAGCTCCAGTTGTCGTCTCAGTGTGGCAGCTGCATTCTGGGGACATGGGTTTCTGGTACCTCTCGCATCTGTGATGTGTCCCCTTCTGCCCCTCTCCCACCCTGCTAATATAGTCAGAATCTTGAGTGCTGTTTGTCACGTGATTCAAGATTTTAGTGGCAGGAGCTTTCACTACACGTGCATTAGAAAGGAAGAAAGCTTACTGGGTGGCACTGTCACGTGAAACAACTTCAAAAGGACAGCAGGACTAAGTGGAGAATTAAATGACCAAAGCCTGACTCCCCTAATGCACCGAGGCAGGCTGGCAGTATTTGCAGCCTCTAGAAGGAAGTTTTGCATATAGAAGGAAGATTAGCAAATGTTATACAGAAAACAGATCTTGAAATAAGCTTCCCCGTCTCAAAGCTCATAGGGACAGAAATTCTTGTGGAACAGGAATAAGAGAGAGAAAAATACATTTCAATCAAACAACTGCAAAAAAGTATAATTCATCAAGTTTTGCAAACCATATGAAAACAATTCAAAAGTGACACAAAAATATATATAAGTTTGAAAAATACTTAAAGGAAAAAAGTACAGATCTCACAATATCAAAACAAATGATGTATGGTTAAAAAGGAAAAAAAAAAGACATTGAGTAACACCATATTGGCAGAAAAAGTAAACCTCTCTAGGGCAGCTGTGTTCTGTCATTTAAAGTGTCAGTTTGTATATCTAGGATCTGTCTATAATGTGCTCAGCAATAACAACATTAACTCTGAGCATTAGAAGAACCTCATAGCAGCGAGTCAAATCCGAGAGCAATGTATACAAGGGAAGAGAGCAGCGAGGCTGTGCTCAGAGGCCTGAAACGTCCCAACTCATACGGCCGTGGTCTCCTCTTACTGCTACTGGACAGAGAATCTTTTCTAAGGGAAGATTTGTGAATTGTGAAAGAACTGTAGCAAGCAGAGGGCTCTAAGTGTGGACTGCACACTGTGGTGTTGAGTGCCTGGCTGTGAGGCTAACCTTGGCCTTTGGCTTCTTGAACCTTTATAGGCCTAGAGTCTTATGGGTGCAGACCACCTTAAGTGGGACTTTCACCTGCATCATCTAAATTGGAGTAATGCTGCTGATGCCAGCGTGACTGCACTGGTTAGTGCCAGCGGAAGTCAGATAAGAACAGGGCCTTTTGCTTCCCAGAAGAGGGGGAAGATGTTGGGGCGGAACAAGAGGTGCTGTTTCATGGGATCACCCTCCAAAGGGTGCCTGGAGACTGCCCAGTCTCAGGAAAGGACTTTAGCACCTCCAGTTACAGCACTTGTGCTGCAGTGAGCTTCTTATAAAGGGAGATTACTTTGCCACTGAGCACACCTTGTGCTGATGCAGGGTGAAAAAGAGCAGAACAGCTCCAGTCCATTACTGGGACTTGCACAGGTGGTACAAGCCGCTCTGGACTGGGGCCTAGTAGAGCTTATTATGCAGAGGGGAACTACGCTCTCTGGCATTTGTAGCCCTTCCCCATAAAACAGAACACAACTAAAAAGGTGGTGAAGGACTGGAATGAAGATGTGTAGCCCTTTGTGAACAAACCTTGCTCCTTATTGCACAGGCTCCCTTAGAGAGAAAAGCTCTGTGTTGCCAAGGATGCGTAACTGGTTTTACTGGTCATACCTGACCTTACGAGGCTGGGTGGGCTGGCAGATCCTACTGTACCACCAAAGGGGACAAAACAGACCTCTTGACTTTAATGGGAATGTCTTACTTCCAAATGACCCACATACAGTTAGCAATGCTTCCATTAATGTGAGTCTTCTCTAAAAAACGCTTAAGGGAGTGAATTGACTTGAAAGAGCTTTCTCCCCCATTTTCTCCACTTACAAATATCACTAAAAAGGTCAGTCCTTTTGGTCTAACTCTCTGGTATTGTGTCCCCCAACCTCTCTAACCAAATAAATAACTCGTCACTGCCTGTAACCCCACTGAGCAGCGAATACCAATTCAGGACTGGTGTTCTTGCAGACATTACAGGACCTCATGCAATACAGCAAAAGGGAATTTTCTAAAAAGTGGGAAATAAAAATGTCACACTAGCGATCACACAACTAGGTCTTCAAGCTCAAGATCATTTGAGGCTCTCTGTGTGGTCTAAAATAAAAAGGTTAAAAGATACATAATGTAGTTGTCTTTGTTTTTCGTTTTCTTTTTATACAGAAATCATACACACAGAACTTCAACCTGAAACTTCATAACAAAAAAAGTCCACTAATTTAAGGAAAGCATTTTGTTGTGCAAAAAGTCCCTCCCCCCTCCCCTGTTCACCTTCATCTACTGAGGGTCTCACACACACATAAAGTTTCCTTCCAACAGGCGAGTTGGTAAGAAAGAGTCCTCCCTATATACAGTGAATTAGAGAGAAGCTGGATACAGTGCTGGCAAGAGGCATTAGACGATTGCCTCTATCTGGAAGTGTCCATGTTCTCCTCCTTAAAGTTACTGCAGTGCTCTATAACTTTCCTATGGATAAAACAAGGAAAAGGAGAGAGGGTTTAATTTAAAGCTTATTGCATGACAATTGTGGAACAGTAATGTAAGAACTGTCCAACAGCTTGATCTCTATGTAAATATATACTATTTGCAGCAGGCAGTCTCTTCTGCAATATGCATCAACCAATATTTGTGTCAAACCCAGTATACTCCACAAAAGCAGCTTAGAGCTCACAGTTCATCCCCTTGGAATGTCACATCATGTTAGTACACATTCAGATCCATATATGACCGGTCATTCACCACCTCCGTATCCAAATTGTCAGATAATTTTGAATTGCATGAGGAAACACGTGCATACAGGTGTTTGTCATTCACTCTGCTGTCATCTGTCCCTGCTTTTCCCATTCTTTTAATTTACCATTCTTGCACTGTACCATCACCGTACGCAATCTGCCTAACTGAGTCTTCTGTAGGCTTCAGTCACCTCCAGCATTTAGCAACTCTTCAGCCATGGGGAATGCCTGCTGCCCACCCACAAGGTACGTATCCTGAGCTGATTGATCTCTACCTCTTTTATATTCATCCTGCAGGTATGAAGTTATAGCTCTCAGTTTGCCCATGATTAGAAACTGCAGCTGGCTTTTAAAACTCTGAAAGAATGACTCCAAAGGAAGGTCACATAACAAAGTAAGTCGGAGAAGCTCACAAAGGTGATAGGCTCTCTCTACCTTTTGAAAAATCCTCTCATTTTAACTGTGCCATCAGCAATTTTACTGACAGGCCAATATGATTCTGGAGACAGGGAGCCCACACAAGAACAGTGCTGACTGGAGACGATCAGCGTAAGAGATGCAATTAGCCATGTGGCTCCCCTGTCCAACAAGCCACTTCTATAACCAATTTGCCCAGCATCCATCTACCCTGAATGATCTGTGTGTATTGTCCACCTATAAACACCTCTCTAGTCTTCTGTTTTCATCCTCTTTTTTCCTGCTCTTCTCCTGTTTGCTTCTTACCTCTCATACACACCAGTACAGGCCCTTTCTTTGGTAGTCTTACTTGATGTAGAAGAAGAAAAACTAAAACTAAAGCTAAACTGAATGTTTGATGATAGTACATTGGTTTCCTACCGGGCCATTTCCTTGGTCTCTTGCCGTGCTGAGGCCATTTTAATCATGTCCTTCAGAAGGGGAATCCCACCTTCTTTGATCAGCAGTGGGCAGTACTTGTCAGCTGCAGAGAAGAATAAAACAGGTCCTTGTGAACCTTCACAGGAGTGGTATAAAGGGTGGCAGGAGCGGGAGGAGAAGCCTGTGGCCTGAGAAGCCACAAAACTTTTCTTTTTTTATGGAGGCAGCCTGCTAGGTGTGCCCTGGCTGTGAAAACAGCAGACACAAAATGGCTCAGAACATAAAAGCACAGCCAGAAGGATCAAAACATTGAAGGAATTTCCTATGCACTAAGTCTCATTGTGTTTTGTTTGGCTGTGCTGCCTGGATGTTCCTGCATGTTCAAAGAAGGTTCTCTCTACCTACAAAGCTAAGCTGGGAAGACTTTTTCAGCTAACAGGCTCAGATCCACACCCTCAACTTTTACAGTGCAGTGGATGTGATTTTGAAAAGGGAACTTACGGTAGACAGAGACGAGGTTATACAGTGCCCATGTAGCCCAGTGCTGGCTGACCGGGGAGATCCCTTGTGGAAGAAGTCGAAGGATTGGTTCAAACGACCTGCACAGAAATATTGCAGAAGTTGTTAAAAATCCAAGAGCTGCTTCGTTCAGCACCTTTGCCACTCAAAGCAATATAAACTCTGTGCTCATAGATACCATAGCAGTAAATCCACTGGCATATCGAAGATTGGCATCAAAGACCAAGTCTGTGTCACACGGCAATACTGGCAGGCTTACGGGTCCTACCACTTTGGCACAAACATGCTGCCCAGATAAACAGCTGCAATAAATGCAACTGAGTCCAAGAACTGATTTCCATTCTCTGTCAGTCACTTCCTCACAGCAGCTGAAACCCAGCAGCACTGATCTTTCTGTAGAGGGGCCAAAATTATACCCAGCCAAAGCTGGCTGCTCACATGCAATGGTTGCTGTGTTTCTTCTGACAACAATAACGTGTCTATACTGTAGCTCAGGCACTGGAATGCCATTCATTTTGGATGCCTGCTAAGCACTAAGAGAATAGAGAGTACCTGATACCCTCTTACAGGAAGGGCTTTGGAGGATTCCACCAGTTATATTAACCCTTGAAGGGATTTCTGGGAACTGTGCCTAAATATCTCCCAGGGAAGAGTGAAAGCTACAGCAATCCATGTGACTTTCAGAAGCAAACAGACTTAAGGAGGTGCAAAGGACAGCAGCCTCAGAGGAAAATGCTTAGACAGTCCCAGATAGTCAGATCATGGGTTTCCTGAACCATGCAATTTCACCAGAAACGTGCAGGAAAAATTCTGCTGGGCTCCCACAGGCATTGCCAGGCAAGACGTCTAATTTCAGCAGCCTGTGTAACATTTTTCTAAGGAAGATGTAAAACCCTCACTAAAGAATATGTCCCTGAGGATGTTTCTCCTTCACACTAAACAGAGCCTCCATGCTGAGCTACACCTCTTCCCTCCTCTCTGTTGGCACTTGCTTCCTGTGACAATCCTGGCTCCTAGGTGAGTGGGCTAAACTTTTCTATTCCTCACCTGTAATTGATATTTCTCCTGGAGTTGATATCCCAGCTCTGGATGGCTGCCCACATCCTCTTTACAACTTCCTCTCGGTGGGGCTCACATATACCCCAAGCATCTGGACCATCAAACATGATATGGGAGAGCACACCACAGGCATTATAGGATACCTCAATTCCATCTGCTTTGCTCTCCAGCAGGTTGCTGTCAAGAGAGAAGAGATCATTTAGAGGTGCTGATGCACCAAAGGTTTAAAAGTCTCCAGGTGATTCAGGAGCAGAGCTCCAAAGCATTCACCGTGCCCCAGCCCAGCTGTTCATTAGCCAGGCACTCACCTGAACACACTGATGAACTGGGAGGTCATGAGCTGTGGGCGGAGCTCCTTCACCTCTGCTACATTGCCCAGGAGGCCCAGCATGTTGCGATGCAGCTCCTGTTTCTCTGGGAACTCCTAAGCAAGCAAAGAACAGGATTATACAGAAGCAGGGCTATGGTGATGCCGAGAACATGCAAACCCCGGAGAAAGATTGTACAGCACATTTAGAAAGGCTGAGTGGTTTTGGGTAGTCAGCGACAGCTCTTTAGCAGATGCCAAATAGGACCTCTAGTGTTAAAGATACATGTGAAATGAGGGAATTGAGGCCAGAGCCCACTATTCACTGCTGCCCTAATTCAGGGGGACTGTGTACAAGATTGGGAAAGAGGAAGATGTGGTGAGTGTAAGCTTCTCTGTTCTTCCACTGGTTGGGTGGATAGATGTGAGAAAGAAGAAAATATGCAAGCTTTTTTCTTTTCTGTTTGTGTAACACAGGAAGTACTGCTTATAGATCCTGCCCAGGCACCTGCATCTCCACTACTAATGTCAGCGTTCCTCTAGAGGAAACCAGACGTACTTACTTTCAAGCACTCCAAGAACAGTTTCATGCCGCTGTAGTTAAGGAACATCTCACAGTTATCAGGGGTCTCATCAGTGATGTTCCAGAGGGCACTCCAGGAGAACTCCATCACCTGATCGCACTACAGAGCCGACGAGAAAGGGACAGAAACAGAGCTTTGCTAATGTAGGAGCCCAGAGCAAACCAACCACTCTTGTTTCTTCTCTGCTATCACCATAGATGGCTCCAGAGGTAAGAAAACCTTGTTATTCACTTTCAACCTGTCAGCAAGTGGGTTTTTTTATTTAATATTTTTGCCTCTTTTTCACATTGCCCTGCCCTCACCCTGGGACAGGAAATTCTGCAGCATCAGCTGAGATGTCTTGTGTTTGTTAGAGAAGCTGAGCTGGCACTCTGGACTGATCTCCATGCCTAAGTCAGACTGAAGAGAAAATACTCTATGTATATGTTTTTGTGGGAAACACTCACCGTTTTGTCAGCCAGCTTCTTCTGAATCAGCTTTAGCATTGTCTGTGGGCAGAGGAAGGGGGAGAGTGAGAAAACAGTTCAAGAATCACAGAGCTAAATCTAACTGCTGTAGTACTGCAGGGCTGGCTACAGCCAATTTGCAGGCATATGCAATTTTCATCTTCTGCAGAGAACCTACTTGGTATCTTTTTCTCTAAACCAGTGGGACTGGGTTATGTTCGATGTTGCAAGTATTCACAGAGCGGATCTATGTCATGGTCCCCGAGCTGTTGAGTTTGCAGTCAAGTCAGTTGTGATCTGTATGACAAAGTCTGGAATGTGGCATAACTGCACCAGAGCAGTGGCCTCTGCAGTACTTTGGAAAGGTGAGTGATACGGGTTGACGCGAGTTGGGAAGCTGATGCAAACTTGGGGAGATGCAGAAGGAGCTAGTCACAAGGTGGTACCAGTTCTGGAAATAATATGATGTGGTGAAGAGGTAAGGTATAAGGTTACACTGCTTCCCTGCTCTCACAGACAGCCTATCTCAGAGATCATGACTTCCAGTGCTGGTAAGCAAGTAAAAGATGTCACATGGAGGGGTAGGTTCCAGGAAAGGTTAGCATTGCTAGGAGACTAGTTTCCTCCTGTGATCCTGCGGGGTTGGATCGCTGGCCGGATGCATTTGGTGGACTGCTGCAAGGGAATTGTGCTAGCCTGGGTTAAGGATAAGTAGACACCTTGGGACCATACCAACCATGACAAACCCCATCTTGCCCACAGCTTCTTTATGATCGTTGTCCACCTGGCAGACCAGAGCATTACAGAGGTGCACAGCGATGCGCTGGATAGACTCATCCTGCCGGCTCTGGTTGAGGATGTTCAGCAGCAGCTCGTTGACTCGGCGGTACTGGAACTCCAGCTCCTCAGGAATGCTGAAGTTACACAGTGTCAGGCAGCAGTTTCGCTGTACCTGGGTCAAAAGGAAGCAAACGCTGGGCCAAGCGGCTACAAAAACATGTTTCCATGCTGCTTGGTACCGAAACCATCTTCTTGCTTGAGTATGACCGCTATAATTTCTGTTACCCTCCCATCTGGCACTGTGCTTTAGCTGTGTTCTGTCAGCACCCTCTTCTCTCTCCCTGTCAGTCTAGCCTCACAGGGCCACACAATCACCCAATGCCCATCACTTTCCAAGCCAGTTCCTCACTGCCTGTAAGCTCTCTATGAAGCAGTTGCCATTCTGCAACCCAGTGGCATCACAATGTCAGTTATCTTCCAGTATAGCGTACTGCGATAAAGTTTCTTTCTGCTGACTCAACGCCCGCACCCTTTTCACCCCACAGTCAATGCTGGACATCTATGCTGTGTGTCGTATATACCCTTCGACCACGATCATCAGATAAAAAGGAGCCTTGCTATCATCACTTTCTTCCCCTTGTTCTGGAGAACATCATGTGGATAAGGAGCACTCTGCATGTAATCCCCATCACTGAGTGAAGGTAAGGAGCAGATCTGGGCAATACCTTCTCTGGTGTCTGTCTCGGCCCACATCCTGGAGGCTTAGAAGACCCAGACGCTAACACCAGGCTAAAGTCTTAATACAGGGAAGAAGGACTACGCGAGCTGAAGGGGACTGGGCTGCTCTTACTGTGACTTCCTGGTAGGACTCCATGCCATTCAGCACCACCTGGATGACCTGACGCCGCAGCTTTACGCTCTGCTCCATGCGGTACTCAGAGTTGGTCAAGTAGAACAGTGCCGCGCTGCCTGTCACCTGAATGTTTTTGTCATCCTTGTGGCACTTGAGGGCTGTGATCACCAGCTGCAGAGAAGCAACATGAAGTGCCACTGACTTGTTGCTGAGTCTTGCAGTGACTGTTACAAGCCTGCAAGGAATGCATGGCCCAGGCATTGCAGGAACATGCTTATGAAATAAAGGCACCCAGTTCCACTGCACTACCGGAACTTTCTCCAGAATGGCCTGATATGGTGTCCCATGGTGAAGAAAAGACTGGGACTGCAAAATTTCCCTTGTCAGGATGAGGTAAATGCTAGCATGGGGCTTACCTGAAGGGCTCGCAGCAGCTGGCTGCAGCGTTCAATACGGGCAATGTCAAAAAGGAGGTTGATGGCCCGGGAAGTGATTTCTGGGCGGTGTTCAGTGTAAGCCTCAATAGCATTCAGGACCTGCTCTTCGTTCTTGTCTCCACTCACCTGGCATAAAGGAACAAAAAGAGGGAAGAAATAATGAAGGAGGAAAACCAACATGAGAAAGGAACTCTGAAAAGTCAAGGGTACAACTTCCCTCTGCCCTACTAGTAGGATTAGGCCCAGGATGAGAGCAAAGAGGCTGAGTAACTTCTCAGCCCAGACGGATGAGAAATGGCACATTTGGGGCAGGAGTGCTATTCACAAGCAAGACTACTATTGTCTTAAATCCCTTCCTTATAGTCACAGACATCCTGGTCCTTCATGGATGATTTTTCCACGCCTTTCTCCAAGAAGCATGTTTTTTAACCCTTGTAAAAACCCTGTGGGGTACAGGTCTTGCCTTCTAGCAGTCTTCCTGCATTATCAAGTAGCTATTGAAAGGTCAGAGCTCAGCTGCCACACTATTAGCAGCCAGTAATTTTCATGTTCTTTCAACTTCTACCAAGTACTTACTGCTAATATTTTTGTGGCCTCATTACCTTGTAGGCTGGAATATGTGTCAGGCGGCAGAGAGATGTTTCAAAAAGGCCCAAGAACTGGAGTGGTCGTTTCAGACCCCGGAAGGGAGCAATGCTGCTCTTTGCTGGCTCAATGCTGAGGGGGGAGGGAGGGGAAGAAAAGAGATCACTCATGTTGGTACTGTGTTTCTTCAGATGTCTCCTGCCACAGAGACAGCTATCAACTCTCCATTCACTCTGACAGTACTGCTTCATAACTAGAGTGATAATAGCTACACTTCAGTTGTACATCAGCCAGCTTCTCCTAAACATAACACTAGACATTCATCCCAAGTGATATTGAGTGAAGGGCTAAATGTGTTGAACAGGAACAGCAGTGAGAATTCACGCAGACAGAATGCAGCTTTCCCAGGCAGAATTTGTCCTGGATATTCACTAGCTGGGGTGAACATTTCCTCTTAGGAAAGGGCTGTGGATTTCACTGATCCAAAGCATTTGCAAACTGGACTGTGTGTCATCTGATAGACATGCTAGTCTGCTTCTGTGATCATGCAAGAACACTAGTTTTGCCATGTTCCTTATTGACCAAGAGCCAGTATTTTTTCACGAGCTCTGGTGGAAAGGAGCCAGTACTGTCCCAGTTGTTTGCTTTTGTTCAGTTAAGTGCTCTGGGAATAGGAGGGCGGAGTTCTTGGCTGATCTGGAAAACCAGAACTGTAGGTATGCCCTTACTGAGGTGCACCAGGACTTTCAAAGGCTGATCTGCCCAGTATCCAGGTCAAACTTGAAAATATGCCTTTAGATTCTAAGTTGCTAAAACACTCAACCCTCCTATGAACACTGATGTATTGACTTGGTGTAGAAATGTTCTGCCTCGGAAAAGGCCAGATTTCAGTAAGGGTAGGAACGCTTTGCGTAGAAAATGTGAAAAAGGCTTTGGAGTCCTTTCAGAAAAAATATAAACCACTGCAAGAGTTCCCTGGAAGAATGTGTGTGGAAAAGAACTAAAATACTTCTTCAGATATGTATGGCAGGCAGATAGGATGAATTCTTTATTACTCTTAAAAAGTCCTTACATTTGTCACGTACAGGAATCACAGCTGATTCCCCTATCAGTCTTTAGTGTCAGGAGAAACTAGGAAAAATTGTATCCTGCTTTTTAGTATTAATTAGACCTACAGACCTTGGAAACTTAGGAGAGGGAACTGTTCTTAATTCATGTTTGACTGATCTGTCCATCCAAGCAGACCTCAGAAATTGCTGTTTCCTTACCTTGTCTGGCCCATCTTCTCCTCCATGCTTGGGATAGTGCAGTTCTCCAGCATGGTGTGCCCTGAGATATCGAGCGAAGTGAGGTTTACCAAGTTTTCCACAAACAGGTTTAGAACCCGTCGGGTCAGCTTGAATTTGTAGTAACTGGACAGATGGTCTCTGGAGATATCCAAGTGCCTGCAAATGACAGAGAGCAGCTCAGAGCCTGGAAAGCATTAGCTGGGACTTCTGCCTCTCTACTAGAGGAAGATGACGAGCCAAGCGTGATTATTATTTTGTATTTATTTTTTATTATTATTATTATTTCTTTCACAAGATACAGGAATGTGATTCTATAGGATCTGGCAGCAGGATCTGGCCCTGTGTCTAACCAAAGCACACAGATATCTGGTAGAGGTCTGCTTAGAATGGAGCACAATGAATCATTTGGCCACACGTCACAAAGGAAACAAACTGCTCCAGGCTCAGGAACTGCCTTTCCCAAGCTCCACCACAGCAGCTCAAGGAGCATTTCTGCCTGGTGATTAAGATGCACTAGAGAATCTTTACATCCTCAGAAACATATGTTGTCTCATCCCGCAAATTAAGTTCCACAAGTTTTTGTCTGCTTCCCCAATCTTGTATTTTTTCCAACCCAGGCTACTACACTGCCCTGATTTCATTCAGGTATTTAAATGCTCAAGCTTTGGGGAAACCCTGATGCTAAGGGAGTGGTGGGACAAACTGGCCAGCCATCATGTGCAGGTGGGGTCCCTTACAGGACAGGGGCTGCTTTTGCCTGCCAAGCAGTAGCTAAGACCCTTGACAGAGACTTTTCTAAACTGCCTAAGACAGGAGCCAACATCCCACTTGCAAAAGTGTCTTCTACCTGTTGTAGACCAAATTTCCTTGCAAGTCACTGGGAGTTAAAGTACTTGGATTTAGAAAATGTTACTCAGGATGTTCCCTGGGACTCCAGGTCATATGTTAACATGGTACCCCCTAGTGTCTGCAGTCAGTAGAGACGATGCTAAAGCCATTGCAAAGCATCCTTCATGTGAATAGCAAGGCTCTTCTCTTTGGCTTTGAAAGTCCTGGATCCCTTTCCTGCTACCACTGTGCAGTCTGAATAGCAATTGTCTCAACTCTGTTTCAGGAAGTCATTTCACAGTCAACACTGTTAGGTCAGGAGTGCCTATTTATTTACACTGCTTGTTCCCTTGGTTGCCCCGTCCATGCACAGTGCGCTTCCACAGCAAGTAGACAGTCTGAGCTCAGAGTTTTTCCTAGTTCTATCTCAGAATCAGGCTTAAACTTTGGACAATCCCGTTTGACAAGTGGTTTGGAGGACTGAGCTTCACAGTGGGATTATGGCTATCTTAATTTATGTACACAACTGTAGTAATTTTTTTTGCCATCTCTCAGGTATTCTGCTGTTCTTTTTTGTTTGGCTGGGGGGGTGGTTAGTTTTGTTTTGGGTTTGGTTTTTTTTTTTTTTTTTGTTGGGGGGTGTGTGTTGTTCTTTGTTTTTCCAAGAGGGGGGTTCTGCTAAGTGGTGTCCTTTTGCAAGCAAAATGCAGGCTGGCTTTAGGCATGTCAGATATGTATAGTGAGTCAATGAGTGAGCCTGTTCATGGGAAGGTTTATGACTTGAAACCAGCAGTGGGTGGCTCTGTTAGCAGGCAAGTAGACCATTCCTACAAGACTTTTCCCTATCAGCGGGAAAAGGATAAACAAGGAAGAACAGATCTGCTGACCTGAGCTTGCGAAGCTGTGCGATCACTTGGATATGCTCCTCTGAAAGGTCCATGTTGTAAAGCACTAAGGAAACCAGACTGTCCTTCCACTGGGTCAGAAATCCCACATCATTCAGCTGGATCCCAGAGAGATCAAGAGCTGCGAGGGAGGCCAAAGGCCGAAGCAACGTTTCCACATTTACCCCTTCGATCAAGCGGCCCAGGTTCAGGAAGCGCAAGCGGCTAAAGCCTTCAAAAGTAAAGTCCTTGACCAAGACCTGGCGAGTGGGGTTCACCAAACAGTCATCTTCGCAGCCTCCAGGGTTCTCCTCCTCATAGAAGATATTACAGCAGCCAAAGAGGCTAAGGGAGATAAGTGTGTGGCTGAAGCTCACCAAGGTTTGCAGACTCTTGGCTGTCAGCTTCTCACAGTTAGTCAGGTAGAGCTCAACAAGATCCTAGAAGACAGGAAATCAAAGTTAGAAATATTTCACAGGTAGAGTGCCCACCCTGTTTGCTTCAACACCTCCCACTGGAAGAGCCTGAGACCACATTATCACCTAACTTAACCAGTGTCCCCATCCCATTCCCTACAGTGGCTCTGGGAGCTGAGAAGAGAGAAGCTGAGGTTCTCCCAAAGAAAATTTGGACAGTGAAGGATGGAGTCTTGGGAATCTCTGGGTGCCTGGGATTCTAGCTGGTGCCCATGCAGCAATGCTGCTATGCAAAGTGGCAGTGCAATACCACCTGCTTCCTAATGGCCTCCAGGTCCTGGTCCTGCACAATCTGTTCCCGCAAGTGGATCCGAGCTAGCCTGGTGCTCCGGGGATCTGAGAACAGGGTGAAGAAGCTTTCATGGGGTTCAAAGATGCTGTCCGTCTTCACCAACTCCACGTACCTGTATTGGGGCAATGGCATTAGCACAGCACGACACAAAGGCTCTGCTACAGCTCTAGCACCTTTGCTAGTTACAAGAAAATGTGACCAAGTGCGTAAGTACATGCAGACTCCCTCCTGATCATCCAGAATAGTCTTTGGCGTAATGGGAGCCGGCTTATTACCTCTTCTTCCACAGAACTAACGATCCTTAGGAAAATCTCAGGCAAAGATTTGTGCGAGGTTGTGTGTGTGTGAGCAAACTGGATGCGGCAAGTACAGACTCCAGGATTTTTTTTCCCTAGCTGTTTAAAGCTAGTAATTTGATTTTTTCATTTTTCAGAAAATTACTTGGCCAAAGTTCTCTGCCAGACTTGGTGGGCAGGAATTCAGCCAAGAGAGACTGCGATAGCCAAATTATAAAAATCCCTCGAAACAGGTTGCTTTGTAAAGCTATGGGAAAAGTAGACTTAAAATTTAACATGCTAGCACTCTGCACTCTTATTTCTCTGGTTTGAGAGAGTTGTAATGCTTCAGTAGTGGGAAACGGGAAGGCTCCTTTGTTGCTCACTGATGTTCTTGGAAGCAGCAGTGACTGTTTCACTCTGGGTTTACCTATTGCAAATGGTGATTTCTACAGAAACTAGAATGATATATAGAAGTTCAATAACCCTTGGGGACAATTCCTTCCGAAGTTAATGTAAATCCTTATTTCCAATATGAGGATCAATTGGAAAAAAACCAGCCCTACGAATTCTTCCCCATTTTTTTTCCCCTTTCCCATCACTCTTTTTAGAGAACTATACTCCCCCTTCCCTGAGCTCCTGGCTCCTTCCCAAACCAGACAACAGCTTCTCCACAGGCCTGAAACGTACTCATTGACAAGTTTGTCACAAATCTCGCTTGGCAAGAAGATGTCAGGATGGAGCCGGAGAGTTTCATTGTCCAGTAGGTAGCAGAGAGTCCCCTCCAAGTTGCGAAGGCAGTAATCTGTGCACAAGGTCATTAGTGACTCGGGGCTATCGGATGCCATCTTGAGGGAAGTTATGGGAAGGGGAAGAGAAGAAGGAAGCTTTTGATTCAGTAGATCCTTTCCTCAAATGAAGCTCCAGGATGAATTTACAGGGACATCAGGACAGCTATAAACAGAGGGGGGAAAAAAAGATGCGTTGAGAAAGGCACATTGGCAAGTGTCCTGCAAAGCTGCTGTACCAGCAGGATGTTGATAGTTGTACTTACAGCCCATCACTTGCTGACCTCAAAAGAACCTGCAGCAGTTCGGCCTCTCTGGCAGTATGCCCTTAATTCCTTGGTACCCCCACCCCCAGGGAACCCTGCGGGAATGAGTTAACACGAAACATTTGGAAACGAGGCTACACAGCAAAAAATGTTTCCTCATTGCAGGGGTTATCTGGCTGACAAAGGCCCTCTGAAAGGGAAGTGGCAGTAAACCACATTGCTTGGTTTCCTTCACAGTGGGTTGGATAAGCCACCAGAAAATTTACTGTTGGGACGATCCTTTGTATGGCCCCAGTGGGATCTGGTGGCCCCACATCTTGTGCCTGTAATTCTGTTTGGCAGCATTCCAAGTGAAGTTTCATGTTCAAGCTGAAGGTTTCTCTGTAGCACCAAGCCAGAAGCTTCATGCAAGTCCTTGAACTAGACTGTGAAGTGGATCAGAAGTCAGAGGGAAACATAGGGACTGGTTTGGCTTCCCTTTGAGTGCAGTGTAAAGCAAGGTTTATGCATGTGCTGGACACCCATACATACAGCTTTCTGGGACGCACTCACCCAAACGACTCCAAATCTGTCACAAAAAATTATGAGTGACTAACGTGAAAAAAGGCAAGACACTTTTGCCCTTCTTTGTTTTTAGTACAGGATAAAAAAGGATGGGCAAGGCAGACAACTGGGGGAAGGTATTCCTGTCTATTTTCTTATGTGAATAAAAAAAACTTGTGGCTCTAGTACTAAGACTCGCTCACTGGCACTGAAGGAGGGCTTGCTGGAGCCTTGGAGGTGTTTAGCAGAAGGGACTGAAGACCAACAATGCCATTCCGTTTTCAAAGCAACTCTAATGTGAACTCTTCTATATGTATATCCATGGACGCACAAAAATTGTGTTGAAATGTTTATTTTTGATGTAAAACCTGTGTCTTATAAGTATGTCCCTGCTGGCAGTGAGAACACCAGTGCTATGGAGTCAGTTGTTGTTCTCTGTGCCACAGGTGAGCAGCCATTGCTGGGGAAGTTGTTGCAAAATGTCCTTAACTATGTTCCGTTTCTGATCTTTATCCCGCAGCTGCAAAGATTGGGACACTTGTCTGTGTCTCCACCTCTCTCTGCTGCTCTAAAGTCTCCGGTGCGCTCTCTTTCCTTCATTCCTGCAGTATCAGTACAAGATGGAAGACTTTAACTCCCATTCCTCACCTTAATCACTATCCCCAAAGGCACCCGGGGTGGATCAAGCACCTTCCCTCCTCCCCCTTCATGCCTGGGCCATGATACCCATAAGAAAGATCAGTTAAGGCTGTGGATGAGGTAACTTTTCAAATTCAGGCACCAAATGGTCGCTATGGGTGACAGGAGCACAGCTGTGACCGAGCCTGCCCGGCAGCCGAGGCTCCCGGCCTTCTGATCCCTCCCTGTGCTGCAGAATGGATTTCCATGCAAACATGAAGGCAGCACAAGTTAGAAATCAAAGCTCTTTTCTTCCTTCCATGTTTCACTAATTCTTTTTCTGAGGGTGTGCTTCAGCGTGAGGGACAAAGAGCTGGCCAAGGAATTAAGCCAACACAGAAAGGAGCCTCTCAAAAAGCAAGCGGAGATTGGCAGAACTGCTCCTCACTCAGCAATGGAGGAATGGCCGTGCTGGATCACTCCTGCGGTACGTCCACCCCAGGCCTCGTCTTCCTGGGCCAAATCTTGTTCTAGTGTAGGTGGACAAAACCTTACTGGCAGAAGCAGGCACTGGTGCTGAACTTGACTTGTCTTTTAGCTTTACTTGAATTTTATCAATAGTTTCTCCTTCCTATAAGCATCTTTGGGAACTGTATCTGCAGGCAACTAGCAGGATCATGTTCTGATCCCAAACTCCTTCTGACCCACTATGTCCTGACCTACAACTTTCAACAGCCTTTCCAGTGGGGATCTCAGGTTCTCTGTTGGTTTTGGCTCAAGAGGCAAAAGGTCTCCAAGCAAAAGCAGATGCTGAGGAAAAAAACAAACCCAAAAATTCAGCAATCACAAAACTTGTATTTAGCATCCTGATCAGAGATAGTTCAAAGGGTGTAACCTGCTATTCTGAGCCACTGAGTCCCGAGCTGGGGTCACAATAACATAAAACTGTGACTTCTCAAGGGTTCCACGATAGCTCAGAGACCTTTGAGATGCATGTGGTACAAACAACGAAAATGAGAGAAATGGCAGGTCTTCAATTTTGAAAAAGAAGGAAATCCATAATCCACAGCCCTGTCCTTCATAGTTCAGTCAGGAGGGAAGGATGAAATGGGCTACCAAGTGCAGAGTATCGTCTCACTGGCTGTGAGATCCTGGCTAAGGGAATGCAGGTGGGAGGAAGCTGTCCTGCGCTCTGCACTGTCTGCTTTGGAGATGAATCTGCTTCACCTCCAGAACGAGTCCCTCTTGCACATTTTGCCTGAAGCTTGCTTGAGAGAATCTTTCCAGAAAGGCAAGATCAACAGGAAGATCTGAACCAGTCGGGAAACGTGTTCTGCTATCCCTACCAGTCGCTCTGTGCCATCAGACAGGAGGTCCCAGCAGCCAGCGTTCTTCCACTGTTTACTACCGATGGCCAGAGAACTCGAAAACAATTTCCCGTTGACAATCTATTATCACATGCAGCTGGAAACGGCCAGTGCTTGGGACTTGTCCAAGCAGCTTAGAGCACTAAAGGGCAAGGACTGCCTTCCTGCCGCTCTGACAATCCTCTATTCCCCCCTGCTGAGACTAGCACAATGTAGCCAGTTGATCCTAGCTGGAGAAATCAGCTGCCCTTTAACTTCTGAGCTCCCCGTGATCTACCAACAAAATCCCATACAGAACGTTAATATTGAGAAAAGTGGTTAAAGCGTCCCACTAAACACCAAAGCAAAGCATTCACTCTCATGATTTATTAGGGATATTTCAGTAGCACCCAGAGCTGCTGCTGTGACCTTTTCTACAGGACACGATACAAGCTAGTGTCTCCCTCCTCAGTTAAGACTCAAGACATGACATGTGGGCAGGGGGAGATGGAAGTAAGTGTGTCAATAGCTGCACTGATCAATATTGTCTCTAGTTATAAGCTCAGTGTGTTGATAAAAAAAAATGAACTAGAGATGCTGACAAATCATTAACGTTTGCCTAATCATTATCCTCAGACAGCTTTCCACCAGCAATAGATGAGCAAGCTGCCTGCCTAGCAGGCTGTCACCAGTGCTTTCTAATGATGGGCGATGAGCTGTCTGGTACGTGTGTGTTTTTGAAGGGTCAAAGACAGATGTGTGAAACATGCCGAAAATTCAAGTGCAAGAATCGGGAAGTGACTAGAAGTACCGCTGCCAGTATTTTTTCCAGTTTAATTCTCCAATAGATTTGCCTCCATCTTAATGCACGAAGGAATCGAGTCCCTTGGAGACACAGGAGCAGTCACATAAAAGCCTGTATACTGAACTGCCCCCAGAAGCAGCCCTCTCTGTGGAGTAACAGCACCCTCCCACCATCCACGGACCCAAAGGATGCCACAGTACCTGCAGCTTAACTCTCTCCCACCACCAGCCTTCCAGGTCCTGCCAGCCCCTTTGGCAAATAGTGCTTATTTCTAGGCTACATCCGTACTGTTACGGCATTTCAGGTTGCGCTGGCACACGAAGCTTGGGACCGGTCTTGGCACTCCTGGGGCCGCCCATGCCAGTATTCTCTACCTTGGACTTCAGACCGATCTTCTCTCCCAGTCTCTTTCTCCGGGCGGCTGCCCAAAGCCAAGCCTGACTCACCATGGCTCCATGCCAACGACATAACGTTTACGCTGTTGCTACAAAAATGATTGGCAAAGCTGACTTTTCCAGCATCAGGGACTTGTCCAAGGAAAGGGCAAACAATATGCACTGAAGTGAACCGAGTACAGTGACTTTAGAATAACAAATTTAATGCAAATGCAGAGTTTGCCACAGGTTACATTTTGAAGGAAAACTGCACTGTCATTTTAGCTGGCATCTTGCAGCCACAAATCACTGTGTTTTTATTAATTGATAGATCATCACAGCTTGTGCGAGGAAACACCATCCCTGCCCTACAGCAGGGAAACTGAAGTAAGAGTCGATCAAACTATTCTATGGCCCAGCAAAGCCTGCAATTTCCAAACTTGTCAGCCTGCTGAGACCGACATCACAAATGAAGTGACTGGCGCTAGCCAGGAAACATGTTGATCTTTGTGCCTGCCTGCAGTAAAAATGCTCCTTCGGCTCACTGAGTCGTATCACGGCTTTTCTTTCCAAAAGGTCGCCTGCCCCAGAGGACGCTCCCGGGAGTCCCCCCCGCGGTTACCGCTCACTGGGCACTGGGGATCCGCCACCGCTGGACTGCGATGGTCTCCGACAACCTCGAGAGCCCTTTTTGTCTGGTCGCAAACCCACGCCCTCCCTCGCTCCCCCGACACGGGGCGCCGGTCCCGCTCCGAGGGGCGACTTTCCCTTCCCGAGGCACTCAGAGGTCACCTCGCCCGGCAGCACCGGGGCTGCTCCCCGACGGGCTGCCGCGGCCCAGGGCCCTGCCCGGTGGGGCCCGGCTGCTCGCGGTAGTCCCGGGGAGGGGATGGGGGCTTCGCCGGGGAGCACCGGGCGGCGCTGCCGGGGGCGGCGGTTCCGCGTGGGGCGGCGTTCCCTTCCCCAGCCCTGGGCAGGCAGGGCCGGTGCCCCCGGCGAGGGCGAGCCCCCGCGGGTCGGACTGAGGAGGGGGACGCCGGCACTCACCTGGCGCCAGGCCCCCGCCAGGCGCGGCGGGATAGGGGGCGGCGGGAGTCCCAGCTCGTCCCGGCGCCGCTCCCCGGGGCGGGCAGGGGGTCCGCGTCCTCCTCGGGCCCGCTCCCCCCGCCGCGGCCTCCGCTGTCAACAAACCCCTCCGTCACTTCCGCCAGCCGGGCCGCCCGCACCGGAAACGCCGCCGCTTTCCCCCTCCCCCGGAAACACCGGCCAGCCCGGAACGCTCGGGCCGTGCCCGCCGGTCCCGTCCCGTCCCGTCCCCGCCGGTCCCGTCCCGTCCCGTCCCGGGCACCCGCCGGAGCCGGAAGGCAGCGCGGGGCCGCCGAGGCCCTGCCGGCCCCGACTCTCCCCCACGCACCGTGACCTCACCGCCTGCCGCAGCAGTGATGTGACGTCACGGCAGCGGCGCTCACTGCGGTGACATCGCTGTGCTGCTGCATGATGTCACAGCGCGGGTCAGAGTGCGAGGCCGCCACCACGCGAGGGCTCGCTGGGCCGCGGCATCCTGGCAGGGCCTCCCCGGGGCTCCTCACGTCGCCCGGGCTCCAGAGCGCGAACCCCGGCCTCGGCGGCTCCGCATCCCGAGCTGCCGGACGCCGTTCCCGCGGGCCTGGCTGACGGCCGCCCTTTGCCCGGGCCGTAGACACCGGACCTTGCCTGGGAGAGCGCCACCGCCTCCGGGGTTCCCTCAGTGCTGTCAGCGCCAGCGGGGCCTGCCCCGCGCCAGGAGACCGGGGGAGCCCCGGTGGGGCGGGGCGGGGGGCGATGTCCGGCTCCTGTAAGCGCTGCTGGCACTCGGTGCCGGGGGAGGGGGCCCCGGGTGGGAGTGCGGTGCCGTGACAGGGGCACAACCGGCAGCAGAACCACTGCCTGGCGGGGGGAGCCGGGGCCCAGCTCCCCCGCAGCTCAGCGCTCCGCCGGCAGGCGGGAACGGGGCTCATCGCCGCGGCCCCCACCGGCGGAGTGGGCGGAGTCGGGGGCGTGGTCTATCGAAACCCCGCCCACCCCCCCGCGGGCAGGGTTTCCAGCCGGAGCC
>JAVKLA010000052.1:13983314-13995905 GCA_034782735.1 Sagittarius serpentarius
GTGGGTGTTGGGACCCTTCCCCTGCCGGGGCTGCGGGGGGAGGGCTCTGTGGGCTCGGGGGGGGCGCCGGTGAGACACGTTATAACGGCCGCGGCTCCGCTCCCCTCAGGATCGCGGACTTCCAGGAGGTGCTCGGCGAACCCACGGTGGCTCTGGCCAAGCTCCGCGACCTGTGCTTCAGCGGTGAGCGGCCCGGGGAGGTGTGGGGACCGGCACCGGCCCCGGCCTCGGCCTGGGCAAGGAGGGCGGCTGGGCACGGCTCCATCCCCGGGGGAGGGGTTCCCGCCGGCGGTGGCCCGGGGCTGGCGCTGCCCCCGCGGGGCTCGGGACGCCTGAAGGCGCAGGCACGGGGTGTCAGGCCCCAGGGTGTCCGAGGGCTGAAGGCCGCCTCGGCTGCCGCGAAGTAACCCTCTCCTAGAGCTGTTGTGAAGCGGCGGGCGTTGGAAACCCGAGGCTGGCGGGTGTGTTTTCAAGCCCAAGCTCCGTCAGGCTGCTGCGGTCCCCACCCGGCCTTTGAGCACAGCCACAAACTTCCAGGCAAACCTTTCCTTCCCCTTCTCTGAGATACTTGTGGGTTTCATCGCTTCTGCTGTGCGCTGTCCGTCACCTGCGCCGTCCCCAGCCTTCTCCTTGCAACGCCTGCTGCAGGCACCCTCCCCCGTGGGAGGCACCGGCAAGCTTGGCACTAGGTATTAAGCCCTATAGCGTCTCTGTGAAAACTTCTTGCCCCCTGGGGAGGAAAAGTGCTGCCTTGCCCTGTTTGTGTGGTGACGTTAGCAAACCGCGGTGAGGAGACTGTGGCTAACGTAGTTATTTCTCTGCCTAATGTTCCACAGGAATTCCCTTTGATGGTGGGCTGCGCTGCCTGTGCTGGAAGGTGGGTTTTGCTTGGGCTGCTTTTGTTTCTTGTGAGTGATGCTTTGCGTTGCTTAAGTACGCGCTATTTTTGGACACTTAAAATGGTAAACAACAAAAATCCAGAGCTTAAAAGCCACTCAAAGTCGACAGTAGTTTGCGGAGACCAGCACTGGCACAATTGCAGTAGCATTTACTAAAACGTGACAGTCATCACTTCAGATGACAGAAAGCATCTGTCTGCTCTTTGCATGAGAACAGCCC
Organism: Sagittarius serpentarius; assembly: GCA_034782735.1. Lineage (NCBI taxonomy): Eukaryota > Metazoa > Chordata > Aves > Accipitriformes > Sagittariidae > Sagittarius > Sagittarius serpentarius. The sequence continues at coordinate 13,984,434 of JAVKLA010000052.1, forward strand.
TCAGTATTAAGCTAGGAGTGAGTTTTGATCAGGTTAGGTATTGATCAATCCTACAAATAGGTCTATGTTGATAACCAGTCCCCAAAATACTCCTGACTGTCGCTTGACAAAGTACTAGGCTTTCTGGAGAAAGCTCCCAGTATTTTCAAAGGTTCTAGCCACTGTGTTTGCTTTGCTCATCTTACAGGTATAACGGCCCATTCTCCAAATACTAATTTGTGTGCATCTGTCTTCTGTGCAGATACTCCTGAACTACCTCCCTTTAGAGAAATCCTTATGGAGCTCTTTGCTGAAGAAACAGAGGTGAGGACATTGGTTCTAGCCTCTTTATTTCTAATGCTATCTGCGGAGAAGGAGAATAGTTCCTTAAATAATTAACTATGTTCATAAAATGAATTGCTCTCGTGTGGAATGCAGTGTTCTGTCTACTGTCTGGTGGATTGACATCTTCAATTAAACTCAACTGAAGGGAAAATCAAATGCCTTCTGGCTGAGCAGAGAGATCTATTTGAACTCAGTCTGGGTGCTTACGTTGACTTAATCTTCTGCTTCATTGCAAATTCCTCTTTTCTTCATTAAGGGATCTGTATTCCCAGTTCCTAAAGGAAATGATTATCCAGCCTGGGATCGCCAAAGCCAACCTAGGTGTTTCAAGGGAAGACGTGACCTTAGAAGATCACGTAAGTGCTGTTAAGCCTTTGTGTTACAGAAAATTCCCCAGAGCTATAAACAGTTGTTGTGGAATCTGGACCCCTGGGCTGCTCTTGGCTCAGATCTCAACTGTTTTGCCCTGCTAGCAGGAGGGATGGTTCCTAGGTACCAGCCTGGCACTTGTGTCTTAGTAGCCTTCAGTGTGAATTATTAGCAAAGCACCAGTAGTTCTGGAGAGAGCTGTTTTCAGCGATGTGTATCCATTCTCCCCTCCTTTGGGGCTAGCTGCCCAGGCTTTGGGTCTCCTAGGGAAAGGGAGAGGCTCACAGGAGGTGCCTCTAGCAAAGAGATGCTTTCCTGGGAAGTCAGGTCCATGGGTGGACTCAGAGCAGGCTAATCTGAACAGAGGATATAAAAGAGGCAGGAGAGTCAAGTTGGGCTATGGCATGAAAGGCAGGAGACTCACTTATTTCTAGTTCTGCTGCTGGCTTTTTTTTTTAATCGACTTATTTCTTGCATCCCTTGGATTTCTCCTTCTCTGAAAGTGCTGTTAAGAGTGTATGTGTTGGGGGAGGGGATGAAGTAACTGATCAGAAGAGACTGTAAAATGATACAACTGCTTCCATGACTGGTCTTGAACGTTAACTTCTCTGCTAGTGTACAGTCATCTGTGCTGCTGTGATCTCTGGAGGCCTTGGTGCTGTAAAACTAGCATGTTTGTAAAACTCCACAGGCACGTTGGCAGGTTACAGTGATCTTTGAATCTCTTGGAACACTGCTATTTTTTTGGTTTGTTTGGGGTGGTTTTTTGTTTTTGTTTTTCCTTCTCTCGGTTAGTTGTTAACTTTGCATGGCTCTTGATATGGAGAGAGGAAAGTGTGTGTGTGTGGAGGGGGAGTTAAGTTTGTCATATTGGAAAACTGATCGGATACAGGATAGGTTGTTCACAGTAATATGTATGTCCTTTTTCCTGGGCACAATGGTGGTGCTTAATCAGGCTTCTCGGAGTTGAGATAGAGGGGGATACTTGTAACTAATAACCACAGTGCTTAAGTACTCTGTGAGTGGGTAACTCTTACCCTATGTACAAAGACAGTCTCCATTGTACAGGTTGGAGTTGCAATCAGGAATCTTGTTGACACAGGACAGGATACCTGATTGGGGAACAAAGTCATAAAGAGGCAGGTGAAAAGGGATTGGAAATGTTGGCTTCTGCCTCTTTAAGTGAACCGGCATGCTCACTTGTTTCACAAGCTCTGATCCACTTCCTGCACGCTGTGTGAAGAAACAACACTAAACCTAGCTAGTGAGAGAAAAAATTAAACCTGGTGTGATAGGAGTGTGCTGGTACTACATGAGAGGGACAGCAGAAGTGTTAAATCGTGTGTATTTACTGAAGATTTTGATACGTGTGAAACATCGTTGTTCTGTTTCTGTTGTTTATTTCTTTAGCCCCTAAATCCAAACCCAGACAGTCGATGGAATACTTACTTCAAGGATAATGAAGTGCTTCTCCAGATAGACAAAGATGTCAGGTATGTAAGGCCTAATGAACCCCCGTGGTTTAGTTAACACATTGTACTTTGAAAACAAAGTTTAATATTAAACTGAGCCTCCCATTCAACATGGGGCATGTACTTCCTTCTTCTTATGCCTGATTTCCTTCTATCCTAGGAGGCTGTACCCTGACATGGCATTCTTCCAGCGCCCGACAGACTACCCCTGCCTTTTAATTCTGGACCCCCAAAATGAGTTTGAGACGCTGCGCAAGCGGGTGGAGCAGACCACGCTCAAGTCACAGACGGTGGCGCGAAACCGCAGCGGGGTTACAAATGTGAGATCTAGGTGGGGGCTGTCCGTGGGGCAGTGCATCTTAGCTGATAAGGGGGAGGGTGTTTCTCAGGCTTTTTTCTGTTTCTCTCTCCTCTTGTGCAGTGGAATTAAGCAAACACCCCAGCAGGTACTTTGTATTCTGGTGGCTAGACAGCTTTGACAGTTAACTGACAATTAGTAGGGAATTATAGGTGTATTTTTAATTTTAAGGATTATTTTTTGCTGACTTCCGGTGGAAGTTGGAGTTGCAGGAAGATGCGAGTGTTTTATTCTTGACATGGGCCTTTCTGTATGGGAGCAAAACCCTGAAGGGTTAATTTATTGAAGCTGAATTGATGTAGTCTTCCAGAACTGGTTGTCATAAACCAGCGACTAGGAAAAGAGCTGGGTATCTGCCGAAATGCATGTTGCCTCTTTCCTCTTTCACGAGTGTTACGGTACAAGTGCCACGTGCTGTTGGGGAAGGTGGCTTGCTACCACAACAAATCTTTATTTTTCCTCATGCTATTAACGAAGTGGAACTGCTGTGGTTTCTTACTGCATGGGATCAGGTGGTGCAATGATTCAGGGTGCAAAGATCTGCTGCTGCACAGACTGATTTGTTCTTCAGGGATAGGCAGCACTAGGACTTCAGAGCCTTTGTGCTTACAGAGTTACTTGTCTTGGTTTATGTGAACACCTGCCTGCTTGGTATAAGCTGCCCAAATCTTTTGGGGCGCTATGTATTAAAAGCCAAGCTTGTCACATGTACAAAACTACCTGTGCCAGTTAGGTATCTTGAATCAGCCCTGGTCTTGCCTTGCTCTTCAGGTGAGCTCCCCTCTTAAAACAACTCCTAATTCTCTGAGCGAGTATGAAGTTCTGCCCAATGGCTGTGAAGCTCACTGGGAAGTGGTGGAGCGAATCCTATTCATCTACGCCAAGCTGAATCCCGGGATAGCATATGTTCAGGGGATGAATGAAATCGTTGGGCCTCTTTACTACACCTTTGCTACAGATCCTAACAGTGAATGGAAAGGTGAGAGACTCTTTTGGCCGCTCAGTAATGGCTGTTGTAGTGCATGCTCTCTACGTAAAGAACCGTTTTGGGAATGAGACTCTCTTTAAACAACTCTGTTTTGACTGATCAGGGCCAAAAAGCAGATACAGCAAGAGATGAGGAGTTTTGGGGACCATAGCAAATTGATAGAAACTGAATGGGCTGTGACTGGTGAGGACATGGGAAGTGAGGATTTTTGAGGGATTTTTGTTTGTTTTGCGTGGATCTAAATTGCACTTTGTGAAACTTAAAATCCCTTTAGAAGCTCTTGTTTGCTTGCACTATATATACCCAGTAAGAAAAAAATGGAGTGGAAACACTTTGCCTGTTGCTTCTGCTTCACGGGAACTCCAAGGGTGTGTGCTGATGGCGCAGAGAGCAGATGATGTTCTTGGGCATAGATAACTGGTTTGTGACCCGATGTCATGAAGACCTCGTGTGGCACACAGGGCCTGTATCTGCAGTGGCTCTGTAGACATTTCTAGTTTAAAAAAAACCAAAGTGTCTAGTCTTGTCCCAGACCAAGCAAGCCAAGATCTTGTGGGATCTGCTACTTGAATTCAGTACAGCAACCGGATTATGGAGCAAGAACAGTGCTAAGTCTGTGTGCCTTTGTCAATGATGCTTCCTCTATTCCCCCATACTTTTTTGTATTTTTTTTTTCCAGAACATGCTGAAGCAGACACGTTTTTCTGCTTTACCAATCTAATGGCTGAAATTCGGGACAACTTCATTAAAAGCCTGGATGATTCTCAGTGTGGTATTACCTACAAAATGGAGAAGGTTTACTCCACCCTGAAGGAGAAAGATGTGGAGCTGTATTTGAAACTGGTGAGGAGCTAGGTGTTTCTCTGAGTCTCATCTGGAATGTGAGGAGTAGAGCTTAATAGTGCATTTAAATGTCAGCCAGTTCAGTTAAACTGTTACTGTGCTTAAACAGAAAGGTTGAGAGAGTGTCTGAAGGGCTTTGCCTGTAGGGCATAGAGGCTCTCTTATCTGTGAGCTGAAACAACCTCTCCTCGAAGTAAGCCTAGAACGAGCTGACACAGCAAGGCTTTCCTCCTGTCTGACCGTGAAAACAAACAGTAGCTGTTGCAAAGCTGCCAGCTGTGAGTCTGAAGTGACTTGGCCATGATCTCTCGTCACCTGGGTTGAGGCGTAGTTGGGAGCTGGAGTCTTTACTCTCTTATAGTCATCAGGCAAAACATGAGTTTTGCTGTAGAGTTCCTTGGAATTTGAGGTTACAGGAATTGTCTCTGTCGTTAAGAACAAAACAAAAACCAACCCCCCTTCCATGCACACACTTCTGTTGCCACTGGCTGCCTTGACAGCACTAACTTAAACTGCATGGAGATCATTCTAGAAGTAAAGTGAAATCCAGCAAGCTGGGCCTTCCTACCCACCTAATTCTCTCATTCTCCTTCATCCAAGGGTCTCCGAGTGCCTTGGGTTGGCATGAGTTTTGTAGAAGGCAGCTTTTGTTGAAAACAAAAGTCCATTGGGTGTGAAAGTCCAAGAAGAATTTGGAAGGGAAAGCTGTTCGTGTTACTGCAGCTTTCACTAAATGACACTAAGGGTATTTTTGCATTTGGAAAAATCAGGATATATTTATTTCGTAATCCAAAAGATGGTTTGTCAGCACAGTGACACGACCCACAGTGTTGGCTGATGGCTGATTTAGTGGGGAGAAAATAAACTGCTTACAGTTTGGCTGGCAGGAAATGGTCTTGGCCATGCAGCAGCTGGTCCTTAAGAACATGAGCAGGATCCTGAACTCATTTGACCTTGACTAAACTTACCGTCCCTTGGATTTAACAGCAGAAAACAAGAAAGCTTCAGGCTGGAAGTGCTTACAGTATGTTTTACTGACTATCAGTGTGAACTCTGTTCCATCTTTGTTTCTTTTTGTGAATAGTAAACCTTTTGATAAATACAGGGCTTCTGGAAAGGAGAGGAAATCCTGACAAAACAGTGCCTCTGCTAGAGGGGTAGGGCTGCGGCTTTGCAGATAAAACACTGTTCAAATGGAAACGTTAAATTACTTGGCAAGTTTAACGGAACTAACACAAATAGTCCTTTAGGAAGAAAAGCATCCTCCACTCCATGTTGTGGACAGAGGGGCATTTTCTGGTTTGTCTGTAGACATGGAACATGGCTGCATTTAAAATCTCTCTCGGTCTAGCTTGAATGTGAGAGTCTTCAAAGGAGGCAGTGGGTTTGGTGATGTTGCAGCATGAGTTGGCAGCTTAGAGCACTGTCAGGGTGGAGACGGGGATGGAAACATGGGGTGCATCTCTTACCTGTAGGGAACTGGCCGAGAGCACGTACTCATTCTTTGCCTGGTGCATGTCTGACAGCAAGAACAGAACATCAAACCCCAGTTCTTTGCCTTCCGCTGGCTGACGCTGCTCTTGTCCCAAGAGTTCCTGCTGCCAGATGTCATCCGTATCTGGGACTCCCTCTTTGCTGATGATAAGCGCTTTGATTTTCTTCTGCTCGTCTGTTGTGCCATGTTGACGTAAGTACAGAGGTAGCCTTCCTGCTCTTTTCTTTCCTTCCTTTATCTAAATCCGTGGATCCACAAGTCTTCTGTAGGCATGTGTTAAGGCATCTGGTGAATAGGTTAGCCACTTGCAGCAAAAGCATTTTCAAAAGTCCCTATAAGGGCACAGTGTAGTCTGTTTAAAAGTTCCTCTGTAAAGAGTCAAAAGTAGCTGGAATAATTTCCGTCTTTCAGACTAATCCGGGATCAGTTGCTGGAAGGAGACTTCACTCTGAACATGAGGCTGCTGCAGGTAAGGATTAAATACAGTTGGCATAGGGAGTAATTTGAAGAGTCTTTAAATAGTACTGTGAGAGAGGATGATAGTAGGGGTATGGCTGGCTGAAGAGAAGTACCAGATTTCTGATGGTTGCATGCATAAAAATCTTAAGGTGGATCTTACGGCACGCTCGTTACTGGAAATATGAATCCTTGCATCTGTGGTCCCCCCCACCCACTGGGAGGTGACTACTTTAACTTCCTTGGTAGTGGGGTGTCTGCTCCCTGTGCTGCTAACTGGGTTTTCACTTCCACATGCAGAAAGTGGCTGTACACTGTCTGTTTTGTCATCCTAGCTCTGTATGGATTTCTTCTCCTTCCTCCCCCTTTTTAGTGCTACAGTAGTGATGGGCCCTATTTCAGAGAGTCATAGTCCTTCTCTGATCTTCTGTTGGTGGGGCACAGTGCTGCTGTCTGGAGCCCAGCATTGCAACTAAAATAAAGCCACCTTTTGCTTGTGCACCCATTCTGGCCTACAGAGAAATTGTCATAGACTAGATGTTTTTAACATCTTTTGGTTTGAAAAAAAATTAATATTTTCCAGCAAAGATGTGAAAACCTGTGTAACGGTATTAAGTGTATTGGCTGGAGGCTTTTGTTTAGTTCTGAGATCTGTGAGAGCCCATGGTTGAAAACATCTGCACTGTGCAGTACGGTATCTCTGATTCTGCCAGTTCCTGCTTTGGGCTTTGCAAGATACCGGCTTTGATAAGGCTTTCTGGCATGAAGATAGCCCTTGTGGCAGGCCAGCTTACCATACCCTTGGAGGACAAATTAAAAACAAAACAAAACAAAACCAACTTTCTTGAAGGGTATTGAGGCTCGATCAGTTACAAAACAGGAAACCGTTAGCTGTGAAGGGAGTAACTGAAGGTGGCTGTATGTTATAATAGGCCAAGAAGGCTGTTGTCAAGGTTTGCCCTGCTTAAGTGAAACAATGTGTACAAGAAACCATTGGTAGTCACTTGAGTCACTTTGTTTCTTTAACACAGGATTATCCTATCTCTGATGTTCATCTGATTTTGAAGAAGGCAAAGGAACTTCAGGATTCCAAATAGTCCATGAGCCTAACAAGGTGTCAGAGAAACTGCATGGCAGTGGATCCCAGGAGATGCCCCCATGCAATGTGGTGCATTAAAGCTCCTAGTGGTCTCTGCAGGACTTCAGGTTTTGTGTTCGGGCTACTGGCCACCTTGAAGACTTCCTTCTACTCTGTTTATTAGGTCAAGGACTGATTACTTCCCCATCTACTTGGGTCCTGCACTCCAGATTTTTTCAAATCTCAAATGCCTCTGCTGCCAAAAGCAGTTCTTTGTATCTTTTTTCAATGACTTTAAGCTTGGGGAGAAAGAAACCATCTGTCTGCGTATCCCTGAAGGGATGGACTCCTGTATCGTGGAAGTAACACACAGAGTAACTTCTGATGGAGGAGGGACAGGCTGCAGTCCAGTGGATTTTGGTGGGTGAGTATAGAAGGATCTTCCTCCTGTGAACAGAATGTATTTCAATGAAGTCATTTATCCTGCCATTCAAGTACCTTCTGGATTCTTCTCCCTCGTGTCTGCACTTGCCCATCCCCGGGGTGTGCAAAGAAGGTGACTGCATCAGTTTCTGGTGGTTGTCATCTGACCTCCAGCAGTTTGGACCCCTTTGCCTGGGAAAGAGACCTTGAGAAGCTGAGATGGGAGGACATGATTACAGCTGGTGGCTTTGTGCACTGAAACTCCCTGAATCCAGAATCGCCTTATCAACAAGGTGTCCTTGAAAGCGAGACTGTGGTGGTTTTAATCAATGAGTGAAGTGCAGTTTGAAGTCAAGCCTTATTATGCACAGCCTTAGAGCAGGAGCTTGTTGCTGCAGGGAGGCCTCACGCTGCTTTCCTGGCTCTGAACTGGAGCATATCCAGCTACAATCAGGATTCTGAAATACAAGAAAAGAGCATCTAGTCACGTGCAATGAAGACAGCTGTAGTTAGGGCATGGCACTGGGTTTTTCTGCATAATATTACCCTGCATAAGCTCTGGTCACAGTAACCTTGATATTGTCTCATAGTACTTCTTGCCAGGAAGAGACATGGTACAGGTGTGGCCTACAAGTAAGAGTCCTTTTCTGGTGTACTCCAGTGGGCAAACAAGCACTTGTCATTAGCTGACTGCTGGGGCTGATCCCCTTTTCTGTGTACCGGTCCTGTTGGAGTCACAGTCCCGAGTTGGACGCTTGTCCCTCCTGAGAGGGGAAACTGCTGCATTTCAAATACAGTGGAGCAGGCTCGGGTGAACATTGACTGAGACAAACTACAGAGAGAACTGCTAACCTGCCGGCAGTGTCAAGCTGATCAGAAACTGTCGTCCTCGAAGGGAGAAACTGCCAGCAGCCAGGTGCTTGGGTGGTGCAGAAGCTCTTGAGTGAACACTAATCCAATGTGCTTTTCCCTTTCTTGCTGTGCTGCGCTGGCTCACCTCTGCATAGGTCTTTTGACACTGCAGTTTTCAGTATTTATGGGTATTGATTTGTTAAAGGTCAGTTGTCTTTGTAAGATCTGCTTAAGCTGCTGATGGCCTAGAATCACCCTAGCAGGAGGGATGTTGTCAGCCTTCAGCTTTTTTACTAGTGTTATTCCCTTCACTGAAGGCCAGTTCTTTACAGGCTACTTAATTCTCACAAAGGTGGGTGGGGAGACCGGAGGACAGGTTGATGCATGTACCTGTGTTCTTATTGGCAATCCCAAGCAATCTCTGCCTCTTCAGAAGATTCTCGAGTAACACTGGTGCAGCCAGGTGTTGCTGCTGTGGTGGAACAAGAGCAACTGAAGACTTAAAACAATCTGTAATTAGTACCTGTGGCTAACGGTATCCCTCTCTGCTGCAATCCTTTCTAGAGGGTGGAGTTTTCCTCAGAAATACAGAACCAATAGACCAGGACAGCTGTGTGATGAAGCATCCTGTCCGCTCTAACCACAGGACGGATGTTCTTCCTGCCTTGTATCGCTGAGCTATTCCAGGTGGTGTCATGGTCTCGGCTCTTGGGTACTCTGCACTAGCGAGGCCAGGAGTCAGACCTCGTATGGCCAAATGGCTAGCTGGTAGGCACAAATGTAGAACTGGAGGGTCAAACTCTTAGGTAGAATTGGACCTCCTCCAACTGCTTCTGCCTCAGAACCGCTCTAAATACCATTGTAGCTCTCTCACATTCCATGTACAACCTCTGCTCGCACCTCCCTGAATACTTGGGCTGTTCATTTCGGGTCCCCCTGGCAAATGCAGGGTTCCCTTACGTGCTATTTTTCTCACTGCTGACAGGAGCATCCATGAGGATTCCTGCTCTGCATAACTAGAATTCTCCTTAAAATAATCTGAGGAGGCAGCAGGCAAATCAGGATTAAAGCATTACTTGTAGATGAACTTCTGCTTGATTTCAGAGTAGCATTTGGGCCCTGAGGTTGACCTGCAGCACAGTGGAGTTGCCCAGCTCTGAGTTGAGTGCTGGTCTGTGGCATTACAAATGCTCAAGGAAGACACCGGGGAGGTGGCTACTCAAGTAGCAGTGCAGGTGGCTGGCTGGGTACAGGTGTCACGCTGCCTTCTCCCTTCCTAGGTGTTGAAGGGCTTACATCATGCCATCTTCTCTAGGGGATGACGGTAAATGCTTTTAAAAGGAGTCTGCAGTGGTTTAATGGGATGCAATGAGAGCTTTGCTGCTGGAAAGGTTCTCTGGGATAAATTCTTTAGCCTTATCCAGACTATCGCTGCTAAACTGATCAAGTTGTTCTTTGGGGAGGACTTGGTAACAACTTTGATACACTCAGACAAGCTGGTTCCTACATGAAAAGCTGTTTTATATTCCTCCTTATCCCCTCCTGTGTGGTAGGACTTCTGTCCTGCTGTTGAAAGGGACAGTTGAAAGGAGTTGTTGTACTTTTCAATGACTTGGGACTTCCATTTGTTTATTAAAAGACTTTCTCCTTTCTTTAAGAGCAAAACCAGATTTTCTGAGGGGAGAAAAGAAAGTCTTCTTACCAACTTTTGAATCTCCTCATAAGTTTCCTTGACTTCATTCCTGAAAGGCTTTTGGTGAATTTTGTTGTTGTTGTTAGGCGGTATTTAACTAGTGGTTCTTTGCTTGTGTGGCCAAGTAACAAGTGCTCCACCCTTGAGACCTTTCCACCTCTGATTTTTCAGTCCTAATCTGCTGCAGGAGCCGTGAGGTTGGCTGAAATGGCAGGTCTTTGGGTTGGGAGGTGTTAGTCTAGGGTGCCTTGGGGACCCCTTGTTTCATAGAGGCCTAAACAGAGAATGCTTAAATAGCTCTTGCAACACATTCCTCACAGGCAGGACTACTGCCAGGCAGGGGAGGGGGGGACCATCTTCAACTGGGAGGAAGAGGTCTGCTCTACCTGCACCTTGCTGTCATTCAGGCTTCAGGAAATATTGTGGCTTTGCCAGTGAGGTAGAAGCAACAGGATACTAGAGATCAAGTCGATGGTGGTCTTTCAGAACACTGATTATGAGTTTTAATTTTGTGACCTAACCTAGAATTATTCACACTTTGACAGTGAGCGGAATGAAGGCCAGAAGTTGCTTTGGGGGAGTCTGGGGTGTTTGGGAAAGCAGAAGCTGTCTTCCCTTAATGAGTGTCAGTGGCTTTGTTTTAGCTGTTGGGAGTGCTCTTCTAAAATGCCCTTTCCCTGAAAGAGAGGAACAAGTAACACTTTTTTTTTTTTTTTTTTTTTTTTTGCCCCTGCCTTGTCTGGAAGGAATTGCCAGAACCAGGTTATAGAGAACACTTCATCACTCTCAAACTTTCTTTTATGCTTCTTTTTAAACACTATTTTTATAATGCTTCCTTTAACTAAGCGGGTGGCTTTGTGCAAACATCTGCTGTCGGGGATTTGATTCGCCGTGTTGAGCTTGGAGTTAATGCTGCTACAGGTGATGACTACGGTATTTCTCAGTGCCCTCGGTGACAGCGGCCGGGGGGGACCAAGCGACCCAGCAGCAGCAGCGAGCTGCGGGTTTGGGTGTTACCGGCCGGCCTCTCTCCGTCGCCGTCTCCTCTTCGGCACGATGCTTTTGCTTTGCCTCCGCGGGGGCCCGCCGGGGCACAGCGGTGGTTTTTCTGGAGCAAAACC
>JAVKLA010000052.1:13996032-14062028 GCA_034782735.1 Sagittarius serpentarius
GCCGGGGCGGGCGGGCCGCCCGCCGGGGGCCCCCTCCACCCCCCCCCCCCCCCCGCCTCGCTGACCACCCTCCGCTCTTTATTTTTGTACTTTCTCCTTCCAGCCCGTCGCGCGGCCTCCGGGGCCTCTCGGTTAAAGCTGTTCTCTCGTTTCTCCTAATAAAAGGGTTTCTTTGCACACCGCTGCCGCGTCTGTCGCCGCCGGCGGGTCCCGGGGGACGGCGCCGTCCCCGCGGCGCCCTCTCGCCCTTAAAAGGGCGATGCTCCCGCGGGTGGCGGCCTACGCAGGGAGAGGCCTGCTCCGGGAGAGCCTGCTCCCGTTTAAGCGGCGGCTGCCGCGGCCCCAGCTCCGGCGCACGGCCATGCTGCGGGGCCGGTGGCTGCTGCCCGGCGCCTCGCTGGCCCTGGGCGCGGGGCTGGGGGCGGCCCTCGCCGCCCGCCGCCGGGCCGAGGGCGATGCGGCGGAGGGGCTGCTGGGCCGCCTGCCCGTGGTGCCCGCCGTGGCGGCGGCCGGCCCGCCGGCCCTGCCGGGCTCGGGGAGGGTCGAGCTGACCAAGTACGGGCTGCCCGGGCTGGCGCAGCTGCGGAGCCGCGAGTCCTACGTGCTCTGCTACGACCCGCGGAGCCGCAGCGCGCTCTGGGTGATCGAGCAGCTCAACCGGGAAACGCTCAGCGGCACCTCGGACCGCGCCGCCTGCGACTTCCGAGAGGACGATTCGGTGCACGAGTATCACCGGGCCACCAACGCCGACTACCGCGGCAGCGGCTTCGACCGCGGGCACCTGGCCGCCGCCGCCAACCACAAGTGGAGCCAGCGAGCCATGCGGGACACCTTCTACCTCAGCAACGTCGCCCCGCAGGTGGGACCCGCCGCGGGCACCGCCTGCCCCGCCGCCTCGGGGGCCGCCGCCGGGAGATCGGCCCCGCCCGGGGCGGGTGGGGGAGGCCGGAGCTGCCCGTCTTCAAGGGCAGGCGCTGCTCCTTGCTGGAAAGCACCTCGGAGGGTCTCTGGCCCTGGTGTGCCTTTGTCCCTAGGGCGGTTCAGGCAGAGAGGGTCCGAAGTGGCCAAAGTCCCTCGGGGGTGCCGCATTTCCTGCTAAATTTAAGCGCCTGCCGGCGTGCTGCTCTCGGGCCACGGGAGACCCCGGCCAGGGCAGCGCCTTGCAGGAGCCAAGTTCAGGGGCGGACAGGCGCTCGCGGAAATCGTGGGCTGAGGCGAGTGGGTTCTGCTCCCGGGTGTGCAAACCAGGACCTTGCCGTACGCAGCATGCGGAGCAGAGGTGATAGTGGAGATCTCTTCTGGAAAGTGCTTGGGGCACTGTGAGATGTGTTACAGAAAAGGCGGGCGTTATTACTCTGAACAGTGAGGAAATGACTAAAGAAGTTACTACTCTGAACAGTGGCTGACTTTGCTGCCTGTGTCGCCCTGGTTGTGTTTCTAGGATCCTCATTTAAACCAGAATGCCTGGAATAACCTTGAGAAGTACAGCAGAAGCTTGGCAAGGAACAACAAGAACGTCTATGTCTGCACAGGACCCCTTTACCTGCCCAGGTAAACACGAGGGCCAAGTTGGGACCGCACTCAAAAGGTGCATTGTGCTGGGAAAGGAAGGCAGGCTGAGGGGGTGCAACCTCCCAGCTGCTCCCAAAGTGGGGTGATGTGCTAAGATCCCGCTCAGTAGGCGAGACCAGCTGTGCACAGAGGTTCTGTGGAAAGGTTACTTAGGATTAGTTTGTGTATTTCCCATTCAGTTGATTATTTTGTGAGTAAGGGTAGGTTTCTTGGGCTACAATATAACCAAGTCAACTTTTGTTTGCAGTCCTTAACAATCTAGTAGTAGTAGTAGGTTACTACATTGTTAGATTAACAGATTAGACTGCAGACCTCTTCCCTACAGGACAAAGATTCTAGGTTTTATTTCATGGACTATTTCTGCACTTTAAGAGCATGACTTTATTTGCAAAGACCTTCATGTAGCGCTGAAGAGCAGCTGTCTAATGTTGAGATCTCTTCAGTAGCAGGAAATACCTTGGAAAGGCTGTTCAGAAGAGACAGCAGGGATTTGGGGGGGAGCAGACCCAATACACAGCTTGGCCTCACTGTGCCACATAGCCTCCGTTTCAGCAATGTTTTTGCACCCTTATCACAGAAGTAGGGCTGCTCCCTGCCAGGCTGTGGTCTTACTTAGGAGGGGTGGTGGAGGGCTGAGGGAGTGGATGTGGCACCAGACTAGGAGGTAACATGGGCCATTGCTGTTCGTGCAGGATGGAGGCCGATGGGAAGATGTATGTCAAGTACCAGGTGATTGGGAAGAACAATGTGGCCGTTCCCACCCATTTCTTCAAGGTGCTCATCTTGGAAAAGGAGAGCGGGGAGATTGAGTTGCGCTCGTATGTGATGCCCAACAGCCCCGTGGATGAGAAAATCCCCCTGGAACGGTTCCTGGTTCCCATCGAGAGCATTGAGCGAGCCTCAGGGCTCCTCTTTGTCCCAAACATCTTGAAGAGAACAGGTAACTTGAAAGCCATCACAGCTGGAAACAAGCATTGAACCCTGCCTAAACAAATCCAGGTATCCCCTGGGAAGGGACTCACAGCAGTCATCCACAGAATACTAGTTCCTTGTGCAATTTTAAATGTGAGAAATAAGAATCAAACCAATGCTTCTCTTTACCCTTCCCCTTGTTTCATGGAACAGTGAAACACACACACACGTGGCAGCTCTCAAGGGCACTTGACACCATTGTAGGTCTTTAGAATTTGCCCCTAATCTGCAGCATGGAGGGTACCCCCGTAATTGCTCCCTTTGAGTTGTGTGTGTGGCTCATGAAGACACAAAGGGAAGTCACTTGATTTCTCCTATTTAGCCAGGAAGGACGGGAGCAAGATGGGGGTGGGGGGAGGAGGGGTTCCTGCCTTTCTGTGGCCAAAGGATTGTACAATTGTTTTCTTTCAGAAGATGGTTTTAGCAGTAAAGCTTTGAACACCCACAATATTGGTTGTTTCTTATCTGCTCTTACCAAAGCTCTGAATATCTCTGCAGGAGCAGGGAGGACAGAGCCAACTTTTCCAGCTGCTTTCCTGTTTGAGCTCACTGCAGGCAGAGCTTAAGGCATCACAGATGGAGCCAAACTGTAATGAGCTATGCTGATGTGCCTTAGTGCTGAGGCACAACTGAAGCTCCAGCCCTTCCTGTTGTTGGGAAGGATGAAGCCTTGGAATGGAAGGAGGGGGGCTGGGGGAAGTCAGACTGAGACAGGAACAGCTTCTTGGCATAAGGATTAAGTTTTAACTTAACTTCCACGTGGCTCCAGAGGGACTGAGCGTGCAGGATCTCTGGACATTGACTGCCCATCCTCTACACCAAGGCACTTGCACATGGACTTCAAGGCAGCTGAGGTTCCATACTGCTTTATTCCCCACCCCAGACGTCTGAATTGCTGAGACCCAGTCTGCTGCTGGGCTTGTCCCAGCTGCTGAGAGGCAGCGACCAGCCCTCGGCTGGACCGCGCAGACTCACTGGGCGCAGGCAGACACTTGGTCAAGCAGTGCTGCCAGCTTTAGTCATGCTGTGTCCTGGCCCTGCCAGTCTCCTGGAGCGATTTGCCCAGCACCTCGCGTTTGAACAGCCGCTTCCCTGGGGCCGTCCTCAGCTGACGGCAAGGTTAGAGGTTTTCCTTCCCTCAGCTGTCGCTGGGTGTCTTCACAGCCTCATTGATGTGGGGTCTCAGCGCAGACAGAGAGATCAGCAGTGCTTCCTGGAACAGACCCAGGCGGCAGTCAGAACCACTGCTCTCTGAGGAGCACCGGGCAAGCCAGCTGCTCTTTGCTGAGGCGTCACCATGGGGAACGACACACGGGCGGGCCGTATGTGTCACTGCCAGAGGCAGAAACGCACCCCTGCCCTCTGTGCACAGGCATCGTGCCCCACCGCACCATTAGCCACCTGCCCTACCTCTGTCCGGATGGTTCTGCTGCCTTGGCTGGGACAAGTGTTCAGGTAGAAGTCAAATAAGACGCTTGGGTCGGTGACCTCCAGGTTTGGGTCCACATCAACCCCAGCTTCCAAGCCCTCAAGACCTCCAAAGACAACAAGGGCATGCCTAGGAGAGAGCACAGAGACAGGGTGAGAGGGGAGACTGGCTCTTACCCCTGTACCAAGGCAGATACTACAAGCTTTACGTAGGAGAGCTGCTCACGTGCCTTGAACCTTTGAGTGGATTAAGAATTGGCTTCACATAAACAGTTCTCTTAGCTTGATCTGCAAGAAGCAGACTCATTTCTTTTGCTCAGGTATCTAGGTCTGTGTTCAAGCTTCTCTGTGCCACTGAAGCAGAGAGCTGTGCCCCTTGCTGGCAATGCGCAATGCAGCTGCCTCCCTAACAAAGCTCCACAGCACTTGGCCACGGTGGCAGTCCCTGCTACCAACTCCAGAGAAACAGGAAAAGAATTGGCATTGTCCTGGTGTACTTCCCCCAGCTTCTGTCATGCAGAGGAATGTGCATTGGTGTAAGACGGAGCAGCAGAGCACAGGAGAGAGCCTGCAGGCAAGTCTTGCACTTGTACCTAGGAGCATTCCTGCCTGAGAGAACACCAAGGGCCACAGTGCAGCTCTGCTGCCTGCACCAGGCCTCCCTGGGGGCTCTGAGAGGGGCCAGGCAGGCAGGACACGAACCTGAAGGAGGGGAGAGTGGCGTGGTCCACGGAGCTGCCCCGCTCTGAGGTCCCAATAGAGAGATCATAGCCTTCCTTGAACGGGCACTCTGAAAAAACAGCACCTGGGAAACAAACACAGTATGTGGTTATTTATGTGGTGCCCTTGCCCATGCTGTGTGCCTTCTGGACCCGTTCAAATGCTCCACAGGTGAGTGGCAGCAGCAAAAGGAATGGCTTTTCAGTGCCACCAGCGCATGAGGAGACAGAAGAAGGATTCCTCTCTCCTACATAATTCCCTTGCTGCAGGAGTCTCTGGCATTCTCAATGCAGCACCTTTTCCTCAAAGCTCAAGCAGGTGCCAGGAGCCATTCCTCGACGAATGGCTTACGATTTTCCTAGGAGGGCCAATCAATCAGAAGACAGGAAAAGGATTTTGCAGGGCTCTTGAGCTCAATGTCACTGCTGGCTTTGATGTGCATGAGTGGAGGTAGTTATCATGGAAATGGAGATGCACTGGCTGGAGACGGGCAGCACCAACTCTTTTCTCCTGCTGCAACATGGAGAGCTGGAGCAACGGTCAGCAGAAATACAGGACAGACTACTGGTGGGTGACAGAGGTGATTCACGCCCCAAGCTTTAGCCCTTAAATTTGATTGCCACATGGCTGCTACCGGCACATGTAAGCTGCCTTTGAGACAAAAGAGATTTCTGAGAAAGAGACATTAATGTGTGCTGCAGACGTCCAGCCAGTAGGCCTGAAATTGGTGTGGAAGCCGAGGCAGAGACATGGCAGAGAGCTGAGAACCCCTGCAGATACTTACTGAGGCAGGAGGCAAGGCGGACGCTGTAACCCCAGTACAAGCCTGAGACTGTCCGAGGGTGGTGTGAGGACACCACGGTGCCTTTCCGTGCTTTAGCTTCTGAAAGGGAAGCAAAAAGATTAACAGCCCCTGCAATCTCCTCGTGAAAGCTGGATTTGACCAGCCACATACGGCAGTTTCTCTGGGACAGGGCACTGACTTGGTATACAACCAAGAACCGCCCTTTTGAGCACATTCTGGAAAGCATGCAGTTATGTTTGGGCTGTTTACTGTTGGTCAAAGAGCTGATCGTTCTTTCCAGGTAGCTAGGGAGGTATGGTAAGGGTGTTAATAAAATTGTGTGTGGAGTGAAAGGAACGTGCAGAGCTGTTGGGTACCTTCAAACGTTCGTAATCTGAAGGCTGTCGTATGGAAGGGCCAACTCCTGCAGGACTGAAGTTTACAGATGCTAACAGAGCAGTGGATTACCTGGCTTCTGGGGTTCCTCCAGGCGCACAGTGACTCGCAGACCGGGGTTCAGCTGTCTGTCAATCTGCACCTCCTGCAGTGACAGTCACCATCAGTGTCAGACATTCTGGAAGTACTGGGGAAGATGGGGAAGGAAGGGAACCCCCTGAGGAAGTGAGGGTCTGTTCTGGCCTGCAGCTGGAGTAAGGAGCTCTGCGATCAGGGCCTGATCAGGCTCAGGGTGTCTGGGTCAGCAGCCTAAGACTTATTTTGCTGCTCAAACATTCAGCTCCACAGTGAAGCAATGACGTGCTGGAATGGGCAGGCCCACCAGGACTCGGGAAGCTACTAACACTGACGAGCCAGAAGGGACAAGATAGCAACAGCATTAAACCCCATGCCAGCCTGCTATGGCCTTCAGAAACCCAGCAGTACCCACCCTGCCTGCTTCAAATCTGCCAAAGAGACAAGGGAAATTGTTTTGGCATCTGTGTGTAACAGACATACCTTCCTCATCCCACAGTTAACAAAAGAGCCCCTGCCTGGCTTAGTTGGACGGTCCAACACTACACCTTCTCGGTACTCTGAATCCTCGTCCATCCGCATGTGGTGGGGGCTGTCCAGGGGGTTGAGGAGCCCTAGGACAGCACAGGCAAAAGCAACTGCTAAGGAGAGGACACAAACTGTGGGAACACAGGTGTAAGTACAACTGCTTCGCTGCCCCCTCCCTTTCTGACCCAGCATAGTACAGCATAGCACCTTGCCTGCACTCTGAAGTGGGGAAAAGTTACTCAATGCTGTTCATCCCATGCAAAACAAGAGCCAGAGCTCAGGAAGGGGGAGCCAGCAGCTTGGGACAGAGACAACTGGATCATTACCTGCAAACTGCAGATCCTCATGTTTTGGAAAAAAGGATTTCCTCAAGTACCTGTTATCAGAGAAGGTTCAAATGTAAAAACAGTTGTTTCTAAGGAATCCAAGCCTCAGTTCTAGCCCTGTTCTGACTCAAAGGAGCCAAGTACAGAGAAAAGCATGCTTAGCTCCCTCAAGTCCCTGATCTACCTGTAATGTATCATGCAGGTTGTATCCTGCATTCACTGCTCTTCTTTTAAACTTCTGAACCAATCGTGTGAAACAATGAGATCCTGTGTTCCTGCATAATTATGCAATATAAACATAATTTGGCTCCTGTTCCCATAGCCTCTAGCGTGAGATACCCACGATACCCAGTTCTGATGCAAATGTGATGCAGTCTGACCATGGTGGACTTACTGAGGGCACTCCAGGTACTGAAGAATCCGAGCGAGCTGCACGCAAGCCTTGCCTTTCCTCCCAATTCCTTCAAAGTCCCCCTCCACACTCCTGAAAGAGAGCAGCCTGTGAACTCGGCATGAGACTGCACAGCCCCAGCTGGCCAGGTCTCCAGAAGACCAAGCCTTGCTCCTTAATATGAGAATAGCAGCACCCCCTCCTCGCTCCCAAGAAAAAAAATGGGCCACCTTGTAAAAGGGCTACTCCCTAACAGTAGAGACTGTTAGCAAGTCATATTTAGAACTCTCTGTAACCCAAATACTTTTTTCAGTTTTGTTTTTTTTTAATCTTTGTGTATTGACACAACCTGGCAGTTGGATGCTACTGAGCTGGATGCTACAGGATTGCATGGCTTGGCCAGTTAACTCAGATGCAGGTCCAGGTAAAAAGCTGAAGGAACAGGAATTTTTCTTGCATAATGATACAGGCACACTCCATCCCTCCACGGCAAGATTTAAGAGTATAGAACTTGACCTCCTGCTGCTTTGCCATCACCATGCTGGGATAAATGATCCTAGTTGCCAGGGCAGTTAAGTCAACATTTGCATCCAGTGGTACAGGGGTCTCTGTAACCCTGGCATTTGAGAGAGATTCAAACATCTGCTTGAGGTACACACAGTTCTTTACTGGTCTTAGCTTAATAAAAGACTGAAGAAACAGAAAGCAGAGAGAAAATGCTTTCTGCAGAACAAAATGGCTCCTCCTTACTTTACATCTTCTCCATGCTCGTCAAACACTATGATCTCATCCACACAGAAGATGGCACAGGCCCGAGCAATCTGTCCAGCAAGGTATGTCCGCAGCTCCAGCGACTGGGCGTTGTTCAAGATAGAGCCTGGCAGGGCTACGCTCAGCGTGTAGTGACGCCCTGGGGAACAGAGTGTGATCAGAAGAGAGCCACAGCACGACAGCTGCACGTGGAGCGTTTTATTTACTACTTCAACTGCAGTTGTGGTGGGAGAAAAAAGCAACCTCTGCTTCTTAGATTATAATCACAAGTTTCCTCTTAAGAAAGGTCTCTTGTGCAGTGCTTGCTACATTGTGTTCGTGCCTGTTTATGCATGTGATTTGATCTGTAACGGATCCACGAAGCTAAGCATCACCTTTCCTACCGATATATAAAATGGATGGTGACTTTTATGGCCCAATTCTCCCAGCTCTTTCCCTGAGGCCTCCCCATCAGGTCACAGCGGCATCACCTTTGTCTTCCTTCTGCTCCTCCTGCTTCTCGGCTTGTTTTTCTGCCAGCTCCCGCATCCGCTGTTTTTCCAGTTTCTTCAGCAGTTTCATTTCCTTCCATTTTTTCTTCTCTGCTTTCCCTGGAACGGAGAACAACGTCTCGCTTTAAACAACGAGCCGTCAGCCCTCAGAGCGGGACGGCAAGAGGGCCGTGCCGGGGCACGGAGCGCTCAGGGACGGCTCCTCCCGGTCCGAGGGCCCCGCCGGGGACCCCCGCGGCTGCGCCCCCCGTTTCGCCTGTCCGCCCCCAGCCCCCCTGGGGGCCTGGCCTTACTCTCCTGCTTCCAGCGCCGCCAGTCCACCTTCCTCTCCTCAGCCTGTGGGAGACAGACACCGTTACCGCCGGGCTCCCCTCAGGGGCCGCCCGCGGTAATCGGGGTAACGGCCGCCCCACCTGCACCCCTTTGGGCCGCTTGGCCACGCCGCTGTCCGCCATCTTCTGCTCACGCTCCCGGGCCACGCCCCTCCGCGGTGGTGATTGGCCGGAGGGCGGCGGTGCCCACCCACGGTGGGGCGGAGACCGGCGTCACGTGAGCCAATGCCCAGGCAGGGGGCGGGCACGGGGGCAGTGTTTGACTCGGTTGCGCGGGCAGCCAAGCTAAGCAGGGGCTGCCTCGTTCTGCGGGAGAATGGGTGACCTCAGAGAAACCGTGGCGGAGCTAGGGTGGCCGGGGGGGGGTGTAAAATCCCAGTTCCCGCGTCTGGGTGTCTTTGCACAAGCACTGTGTGCGTGTTGGAGCACGGGGAGTTGCACCCTGCCCCTTGCGGGGTGTGTCATGGCCTAGAGCAAGAGTCCACACATGTGGGGATGTTGTAATTAATCCTTATGTTAATAATCTAATCTTACGGTTGTTTATCTGTTTTGGTGATTGCAGCTCTCCCAGCATGTGGTACGTATATGGTTGCAAAAGGGCCTTCAGTAGCACCTTCACCCATCCAGGCTGCACCGGCGGGTGAGACTGGACACATCTCCCGTGGGCGAAGGCAGGAGGTGGGTGTTTGCCTCCCTCCCGCGGGTGGGTGCAGCTCTGGCTCCAAGGGGATCGGCACCGCCAGCTGCACCCCGACACAGAAAACCTGCAGAGCTGCTACCCACCAGTCTGGGTGGGACAAGCAGCCACCACCGTGGGACACAACGCAGATGTTGCACAGGTGACGGCAGCTCTCCTGGAGTGCTGAGTCAGCCCTGTAATCATTACAGAGACACTTACTCTTCAATAATTGCAGTAATTCAACTTTAATAATTTAACCGCCACAAATATTTATTGCACAGTCTGTTGCATGTAACTCCTGCGTGACTGATGATGCTGGTTTACATTCTTATCCACGTCGAAATCGAGAATGATGCAAGAATTACTTTTCAAAATGCTGCTGATGTTACCCCACCAGCCTGGCAAGTGGGAGGCTGCAGGGGCCACCAGCAGCAGGAGCAGCTCGAGGCTGCTGTGCCTTTCCTCCCTGGCCGCTGTGTGAGCTTGTCAAAGGTCTGAAGGTTTTGCTTTGCAGCCTGGGTGATGCTGCCAAGCCCTGACAAAGTGCCAGGGACAGTTTGGGGGCTACGCAGGGAAGGTTTGGCAATAGTCGGGCTATTTATGAAAGCCTGTTTTCTGGGAGAAACCAGCCACTGATTCTGTTGTCACGTTCCCCAGAGATGCACAGAAAAAATAATGGGAAAATTGTTCATTATGGGAAACAGCCTTTCACTGGGTTTATAATTTCCAGGATCATAGGAATCAACCTACTGATGGGTGGTGATACTGCAGTCCCATGGGAATGTGGGTGCTGATGGAAATGCTGTCCTGTGCCCTGGGCTACATGAGTGGGGTTGTGGAGCAAGACAAGCCACAGTAACCCCCAAGCACGGCCTTAAAGGTAGGTCCTGAAACACCTTTTTGGAATTTGGTGGTGGAAAAGACCCCAGGAGCCATCCTTACCTTGTGTCTTGCTGGACGCATCCCAAAACTGATTATCGAAGTCTTTAAATGTAAGAGGAAGAAATATCGAGTACTGGCAAGACACGTAAAGACTCACTTCTTGCAAGGAACAGTGCAATCATTTCACAGTGACAGGAAGTGTCCCCCAGACCCTGGGCATGGCAAACCTCTTACCCATTTGTCTGACAGAAAAAGTGGTTGAAAGCACAAAAATAAGGACAGATGAAAGCTTGTAGCCAAGCAAAGGAAGAGGAGGAAGAGTGGTCGTGGCAGGTGAGGATGAAGGAGAGCCTGGTTTTCTCTCCAGTGCGCTCAGGGACTAGTTTTCTCCTGTTTCCATTTTTGCAGTATGTCATTTGCTGCCTTCAGTGTGGCTTCCTCCTAAACAAATACCACAGGTTTGGTCAGTGGCTTCCAGCTAAATCCCATTTGCCCTCACTGCAGTCCTCATTTATGTTTCATTATATACTTATATTGATGTCTCTGGAACATCACAAATGCCGCATGTTCAGTATGAGACAGGCACAGCCATCTCTGGGGCAGGCACAGCCACTGGGCAGTTAAACATGCACCCAGAAGACTCCCTGCCTTGACCGAGAAATGTGGGATGGTGATGGGGCAAAGCTTAGGGTGGCACTGGCACACCTCCTGCCCCCGGCTCGGCTCTCGTGTCTGCAGGAGGGGGTTGGACCAGCTGCGATGCCATGCTCAGGCTCTAATGCCCAAGGCGCTCTGCATTTCTTCTTGGCACTTATCTCATTAAACCAGCCCTGATGATTACTCCCAACCTCGCCTTCCTTCGTGCTGCCACTTATCTCACCTTTGCGAAGCAGAACCGGATGAAATGGTTGTAGTTGTTCTTGTGGGCCCCACAGTAGAAAGCAGAGAGCGGGATAGCGGCAAGTCCCTGGGAAGGCGAAACACGTGGAGCTGAGGTTACCCTTTCTGGCCTGGTATAAAATCATCCACTTATTGCTCGCAAGTCTCACGGATGGGCTTGTAGATGCCCTTGGTGCCCTGTCTGCTCACTCTGCTTGAGCTCAGGCTGCCAAGGTTGAGGCCAGCTGCTGACAGACACCCCAGGCACCCCCTGGATGAGCTGCCAGACCCAGCAGTGGTGTTATGCTGCTGGCTCCCGTGAGCACAGCCAGCAGGGAGGGCAAAAACCCACCCGCAGCAAATGCAGCAGAAAGGGCCAGATTCATCTACCTTGTTCTTGACCATCCACTTTGCAAATCTGGAGTCGTAGGGCTCATCAGAGTCAGGGACATCAGGGACATCGGATTCTGCAAGAGAAGCCCAACAGCACAGAGGTGGGAGCTGCTGCCGGGTGCCTCAGCCAAGCTCCAAACCAATGACCACTGGGAGCTTGGATGGGGAACACACTGCTGTCCCTCCCCACTTTGGTGATGGTTTATGCAGGTTCCTGTCCCTGCTAGTGGTACCACTGTGAGCTGGCCACCCCACATTCAGCCCTGCCTGAGCAAAACCACAGCTGCGTGACTCACTGAACTCAGAGATGTCTGCCACCAAGAAGTAGGTGCCCTCAGGGATGATGGGTTTCATCCCCACAGCATCCAGGCTCTGGACCAGCCAGTCTCTCTTCTGCTGCAGCTCCTTGGGCAGTTGGACTAAGTAGCTGTCTGGTTTCCCGTAGAGCTCGAACTCCCTCTGGAAACCGTGAGCCACAGCCTCCTGCAAGGAGAGAGGTAACCCAGTGGGCCGATGGTCAAGACTTGCTTGAGAACTGGAGTCTTTGCTCCAATGCGGTTCACAGGTGACTAGGGAGCAGGTGGTGATATCTCACTGCACCAAGCTGAGCTCTTTGCCTGCAGCCTCTCCAAATGGCCTCTTAGATTCATCAGTGCAAAAAAAGGACTATACCCCAGGCAGGCTGGATTCTTGCCTTCCTCTCAGGCATGGGGCGACTGCAGGGAGAGGGGAAGGAGCCTCTCCAGGGCACCATGCATCACCCTGTCTGTGCTCTTCAGGTCAGCCATGGGCAGAAGGACCCTCTCTCATCCCTGCTTCAGGGGTTTGGCAATTGCAGGGCCAGTTGCAGAGAGCTGCCTTACCTGGGCAACTGTGGCACAGTGGTACGCTGAGTTCTGGTGCACGGTACGGAGGTGCTGCAGCAGCCGGTTGGGTCCCACGGTCCAGCCCACCTGCAGCCAGGAGAGGAGGAGGAAGGTGGTAAGCCTCTGGGTACCTACTTGGGCTCCCCTTTATTTGTCTGCACTGGCTTCATTGTATTTTCCAGATGCGGCTATCATAAAGCAGTTTTGGTACTTCCAGACCCTGAGGCTCAAAGCTGAATGTGCGGCAGCAGTGTCCCCAGTGCCATGCTACGGCAATCGGACCCACACCTTGGAGCAAAGGGATGGGGACACAATGAGGTGCCGCATGGGGGAATTCACCTTCCATCCAGTGGCACTGAAGGTCTTCCCAGCACTCCCAATGATCACTGTGCGGTCCCACATCCCTCGCAAGCTGGCTGGCAATGAAACGAGAGAAACACCGATGGCAGAGCTCAGCACATTTGCTTTTGGGCTGCGGTAATAACATGGTGGGAGCTCTTTGCCCATCACAGCCCATGGTGGCCTCTTGTGTTCACAGCACATCTTTCACCTGTATGAGCCTCAAAGCACACCACAAGCAGGCAGCCAGGTTTCTCAAGAGCATCTCTTATAATTAAGTGTTTTCATACACATGTACCCAGCCCCAGGGGTTCCCAGAGATGCCAAGCACCATCACCCTGCAACAAGGTGATTGCACATTACTGCAACAGGAAGAACAGGCCTCTGAAATCATGTTGAAATGGATGTCCCAAAACTAGAGACACTCAGAAAACTGTGGTTTTACAAAGTATGGGAAAAAACTCAGTTTCACTGGAGCCAAAGGGCTCTTTGCTCTAGATCTCAGGCTGTGAAGCTAGCTGTTTCCTCTGACTGGCTCTGGAAGTCAGGGCTCCAGTTTAAGACCTGGTTTGGAGGCTGAGACTGAAATGTAGCAAAATACCTCTAATGGGGATACATGCCTAGTAGAGCTGTGCATGCAAGCAGACCGTGTAATTTCCAGGGGACCCCAGTTAAATCACCAGTTCCTTCCCTGAAGATGCTGTACCCAGGGAAAACACCCAAGCTCAGCCAAGCCATTCTCCATACCGATGCGGATGTGCTCCTTCCCATCATAGACCAGCCACTCATACACTTCATCGCTGATGCACAGGACGTCATGCTTCACACACAGGTCTGCAATGAGCTCCAGCTCCCCTCGGCTGAATACCTGCAGCAGGCAGTGGAGTGGAGCAGAGGGGCAGCAGGAGCATTTCTCAGCCCCTGCCTGTCCCTGCCTCTCTGCAGAGGCTGCATGCCCTGCCTGCGCCACCTCCCACGCCAGGGTGGACAGGAGCTGGCTGCAGTGGTCTAACAGGGCAAAGCCACTGCTGGCCCAAAAGACCACGCTTAAAAGCACCGCAAGAGTGACTCCAGCATGCAGTGCTGCCACAACACCCATCTCCCACAACACCTTTCCCCTGCATGGAAGGTCGAGTCACTGCTACACTGCAAATGTGGCTGGGTGAGCTGTAGCCCCCCAGCAGCTTTCAGGGCCAGCCACGGCAAAGCCAGAGGCATTACCTTGCCCAGAGGATTGTTGGGAGAATTCAGGATGATGGCTTTTGTCCGTTCACTGAATTTAGAAGCCAGTTCAGCTGGGTCCAGCTGCCAGTCTGCACTAGACATCAATTTTCCATCTTTTGGAGCTATCTAGAGAGAACAGAGGGGAATCGTGTCTTCCTTTGCTTTTTGCACTTTGGTTACCACTCACCTCTTTGCTCATTTCGCTACGACTCTTCCCTCCTCGACAGCTTTGCTCTGACCCACTCACCGGTCTCAGCGGGACAAACACAGACGTCCCACCAGCCATTTTCACCATCGGCTCGTAGCAGTCAAAGAAGGGCTCAATGATTATAACCTGGAAGAAAGACTTGTCAGCACCCTCCTGGCCCTGCTCAGACCTTCCCTGATGGGTGCAGAGGGCAATGGGAGGGACAGGAAATTGTAATCCCTGAATTACTGTAATGGAGAATCTGCATTGCCTGTGGGCAGTGTCAGGGAAGAATACCACCACTCAGGGCAAACGGGTTATTTTGCCTTATGCAGAAATGAGACAGTGCACTGCAGCAGATAATTTTTTCCTTTCAAAGCTCAGATACTAGAGAATGGGGATAAAACCGTTTCTGATTTGGAAAAGGACAATGAAAACCAGCCTGCAGCTGCTGGCAGACCCACAGCCAGGAAGGGCTCTCCCGAGGGAAGGCTGCCTGTGCAACAAGCCCAAATCTTGGCTTACCTCATCGCCTTCATCAACGAAAGCCTGGAAGCAGCAGAAAAGGGCCTGGTATGCCCCCACAGTCACCATCACATTGGTCATAGGATCCAGGTCTCGTCCAAGCAGCTTTCCAAAAAACTGGGCTAGGATCTTCACCAGAGGCGGGTGGCCCTGTGGGGTGAGAGGAGGGGCGGGAATTGGGTTGCAGAAGCCTCCTAAAACACGGATGAGCCCTTGGAAGAGGCCTGGGCAGCCAAGCGCCCTGTGACTGAGCACGCAGGGCATCTTCCAGCCCAGCTGCTTCAAATGCCCTGGCAAAGCAGGGTGTTACAGCCCTAGGCACAGGGGGCCTGGACTGGGGCTGGATGCATGTTTTGCCTCCTGTGGTTTGCCCTGTTTATTGCTGCCTGATGAGCCCTGAAGTGGCCAAGGCTAACGGGCAGTGAGGGGGGTATTGCTGTGGAGTGGGGTCTGTCCACGCACAAAGGCACGGGTGTACTGGTGCAGCATGTGGTTCTCTCCGCTGAGGGCTCTCACAAATGCCTCCTTCAGAAAGTCTGGTGGTGGGAAGTCAGGGAAGCCCTGGCCCAGGTTCACTGTGGAGTAGGTGGCAGCCAGTTTTACAAACTCAACCCTGGAGAGAAGAAAGGGAAAGATAAGCATTTACAGAGGGTCCGGGCAGCATGCTGGCACTGGCTCTGCTTGCCAGCATCCCTTTGGAAGTGAGTGAGGTTGGTGTCCTTCCTGCGGAGCCATCCCGCTGCTCACAGGTGGACAGGACCAAGCACAGGTCATTTTAGGCCCGTTCCAGTTAAAACAAGGGTGAGGGGCTATTGCACTGGCAGGTGGGTGGGAGGTTTTAATTTGTTCTGGAAGGAAACAGCCTTTGTGTTGTCTGGGTGTGCAGTTGCAGCTGAAGCCACGCACTGCTGCTGATCAGACCAGACTGAGCAGGAGAGGTTTCAGAGGTTTTCAAGCTCATGCCAGTTCTGCAAAATTTAGCAACTAGACACTGTGAAGGCCTCTGCAGGAGGAAAGGCAGGCTGAACTCAGCGCTTGTCTCAAACAAGAGCCAGCTCATCAGCAGTTTGTAGCTTGAAATCAGGCACAGCAGGGCTTTGGGGAAAGGCCATCTAAATCTCTTCTTCAAGCATGCAGTTTTCCCAATGTCTGTGCCTGGCAGGCTGGGATCCGTATTTGCAGCATCCCTTCACGAGCCTCTCTGCTCGCAGTGCCCTAGGTTGGGCTCGAAGCAGACACCAGGCTGAAGCCAGCGTGCTGCAACACTTGCCTCAGATTTGGGTGCTGCTGGGATCATTTGGGTGGACGGGTCAGATGAAGTAAAATGCACTACAAGGTGCTCCCGCCTGCCTTCCTGCAGGATGGTGCGGAACACCTGGTACAGCATAGAGTGTGAGCAGCAGGTACTGAGCTGAGCCAGGGTAAAGTCTCCTGGGACAAACCTGCCCTGATGTGCTTCCTAAACAAATGCAAAGTAGCAGAGGGAGATTGTGCTGCTCTGCGCTGTGTGGCTGCGGCAGTTTCTATCTAGTGTTAGGCTGCCTAAAACCACATCTACCACCAGGGTAAACCAGATATTCTCTTAACTCACCAGATATTCTTGTCTATTCCCTCCAGCCTCCGAGCTTGCACTGGCCTAGACATTTTTGCCTGCAAAGAGAGAGACAGAAGGTGAGTTTGAAGCTTTTACTAATGGCAATGGAGCCACGTGTGAAGGGGAGGTGTCCTCCCCAGGTATGTTTTTTCCAATAGAAAGTGTTCCCCTCAGTATTGCTTCACGGGTTGTTGCTGACCGACCTTAGAGCAGTAATGCTGGTGCAGTGGCTTCTGGAAGAGGTTTCACACACATTTTTATGAAAGATCAAACAGACAAGAGCTGGCAGAGGAGGATGTTTCATTTACAAGTTTCAACAAGAACTGAGAAAATAGATGAACAAAAGAAGCATGTGTACACTCACTGGGGAGCTGGCAATGCCTTAAATATTATTTTCAGTTGGAATAAATCATGGGGTCAAATGAGCTCAGCCAAGCTGTAACAGCCAGGCCAATAACCCCAGACCTCAGGCTTTTGCCTTCCATAGCCTCTCGTCCTCCATCGGAAGGACCTTTTGTTTTCTGCAGGCCACAAAATATCCCCTTTTCCTAGAAGAACAAACTATTTTATTCCACGCTGCTCTACAGAGTAGCAGAAGTGTTTACTCCTTTGTCCTACTGGAGCCCTTGGTGAAGGGAGTTGCTCTAGATCCTAAACAGTATGCTGGTTTTTGCACCTAAAGTTCATGCAAAACCAGGCAGCGACTGGGTACGGGCAAGGCGGGAGCACAGCACACAGGTCAGTCTGATGTACGGAGACAGCAAAGTACCGCTCACCTGACTGGTACCTAATTTCCACGTGCATCATGGCTGGGGCGGTGGGAAGAAGGACAGCAGGGAATGTTGAGAGCAAAACCCTCCTTCCAGCTGGGTAAGCACAGCAGGAGAAAGTCAGTTGCGCTTGATGGGGAATTTATCACGAGGATGATGAAAAGCAGCAGAGGCAGAATTTAATAACTCAACAGCACAGGGAAAAGGTAACCAGACTGCGAAGGGACTGGAAACTGGAGCCAAATGATGCTCAAAGCACCAAGAAAAGTCAGCATGGGGATGCGAGGAGGGTGTCTCTGAAGCAACGAGTCAAGAAAACGATTGTCACCATGGCAAATAAAATACATTTGCACAGGGACGAGGAGGGCATGTGAAAGCAGCTGAGATGTGAGATGCAGAGCTGGGATGTGAGGGGAGAGGGTCTGTGCTCTGCTGTGCCAGGATGGTGGGGGGGGATACCAGGTCAGCACCCCTCCCCTGGCTCGGCTGCAGTGGTAACTCCCTACTTACCTTCTACTTACCCAGAGGGCTGCACCAGAATTTAAAAAGTGCCCCAACAGTATTTTGTGTTGAGGTCTTTAGATTTTTATACAGCTTCAGCCCTCGCTAGGGATCTTTGCAAATACTTTACTGAGGAGCCCTGTGTTTCAGAGGGCACTGGGCGGACTCTGCGCTCCCCCGTGTTGCTGGGCAGGCAGACAAGGGTGAGCAAAGTCGCTGCCTCCCCAGGTCTAAGGGAGCCCCACTCCTCTCCCCCAGCCCCCCTGTTTTGCTCTTTCTACACAAGTTCATGGATATTACAGTCAGCAAGACCCAGTGCCTGAGCTGATTTTGCTGGGAGTATAAGGATTTGTGGCTTGGGAAGTAAAAGATAGCTGAAGGTGAAATATTAAGAGCTACAGTGCTGTTCTGTTGCAGCGGGGCTGCTGCTGGCCACAGTTTAGAGAATTTAAAAGCATCAGTAAGTGTGATGGGGATCAGTGGGAAGAAGGTGCTTTAAGCCTAGAAATTCCCAGTTCTGAGAAAAGGCCTTGTCAGCTCCAGCCCTTTCAGGAACAGACATGACAAATACTTTCCCATCCCATCCCATCCCCAGCCTGCATGATGCTGCTATGGGCAGCTGCCCATCAGTCTGGAGAGCAACATGGGCTCGGGGCCACACAGCCCCCAAATCTTTTTCAGCCTCTTCTGGTCCCCAGACTGAACAATGTTTTTCCCCAGTTGCAACTTGCCTGGCAGCCAGACAGAATAGTTGAGTGCAATGTAAAATACTTAGCAGCCATGACCTTCCACCACTGAGTCCCTGCTGCACATGATTGCCTTGCTCTGCATGTCTGTATTTCCAGAAGGGATGCTGATATTTTCCAAGGATTTTGCAACCCAAGAGGCCTTAGTAGAAGAGACCCTCAGACAAGGTAACCCCACAAACAATAAGCTTTCTTCTGTATGAAGGATATTCTCGTGATTATGAGATGTTCCCTTTAAACAGGCTACCTGGAAATAAGTGGGTATAGAGGAGATTGTACCAGTGTGGCTTTTCGTGACGTGCCCTATCTGCCATTGATGCCAAGGCTAGCTCCTAGGCAGTGAGCTGCCCTAGGCTCCACACCGCTGCAGCCTGAGCCAGGGACCAGGCTGCCAGCCAAAAACAGTCACGCTGGGCATTCAATACCTCGCTGGAGTATGAGCTATATCCAGCGCTGCTCTTCCTCTCCAGCAAGTGACGCAGAGATGGTCCCGCTCTCCTGAGCATGCCACAGCTTCTGCTGTCTCACTCCTATGGCCACTGACCTGCATTTCCCCCAGACACAAAGCAGAGGGGTGAGACAATCGGTCCACGGCTGCAGGGGTAAAGCAAATGCTCCATGTACCTGGGGACGAGGCAGGTCCAGACCCAAAGCTGTGTTTTTTCTGCCACAGAAAGGAAAAGGGGGAATGAACTGCTTTGTGTGTTGTCGCTGCAGTGTCAAACAGCGCTGGGACTGTGCTTTGTGCCCATGACACACACAAAGTCAGGATCACAAGAGCAGCCATGGCTTCTACCTCCTCTCTCCCCAATTCCAGGTTCCCCCCACTTTGCACTGGGGGGAGCAGTATGGACGCCAGTGAGGGGGCATCCTCTGGGAATTCAGTATTCAACATCAGCTTCCCATCCAGTTTCATTGATTCCAGGTATCTCTTGCCTCTGCCCTTCCTCCCCTGCGGCACCTCCACCTTCCTTGCTCATGGGGCTGTGCCTTGGCAGGGCTGTTGGGACACCCTGCTTCTTGGGGCTGGCAAGTGAAACAAGGGGCCTTAGGGATGTATGTTGGGCAAACCTACTCCATACAAACCCACCCCTTCCTCTTCCTTAGTGTACTCAAGGTTACAAAAAAAAAAAAATCAAAGCGAGAGTGCGGCTATTTTTGAGAATCTCTGGCCTCTCAGCTGCTGCAACTCCAGGCTGTTTAGTCACAAGCTTTATTCTGATTAACAAGATGTCAGCTTCCATCTCCAAAGTGCTTTTGGTGTTTACTTTTCCTTCAAGGCCCCAAACAAATTAATTTCTGTGCCTGATGCAGCCTATTTCTTCACCTCAGGTCCCCTCAACTATTCTACAGCATTGCTTAAACATGTGGTATTTAAACTAAAATAAGTTAATGTTTTGTTAGGTACTTGAGATAAAAGCGGTGAGTCTGGAGGATACATGCACCTTTATTTTGGCTGGCTGTGGATTAATTTACCTAGCTGCCAAAAAAATAAATTAAAACAGGTCCCCACTCTTTGCATTTTGTGTTCTTTCTAACACAAGTGCAAAGTGGCTGCCAGCTGAGACCAGTGGGATTTTACATCTCTCTGCCCAGGTGGGAAAAACAAGCACAATTTATGGAAAAATGGGAAGATACAGCATAATATTGCTCAGGACTGCGAAATATCCACCTCGTCCCTGTGCACGGGACAGCTGCATGTCAGGGGCAGACACTGAGATGTGGGGGGGACACTGCTTTGTGATGCAAAGCAAATGAGTACTGGAACGAGGGGACTAACCCTGCAGGTGACAAAATGAAAGCATGGCAGTAAAAAGGGCTTCACCGGATTACAGAAAACTACAGAGCTGGTGTAAGAGCTTTACAGAAGGCTCCTGCGAAGAGCTAGAGGCAGCACTGGGGTCTGGGTGCTGCTGCCAGTGGGAACAGCTGACTGGGGCTAGGGCAGAGGGCTCTGCCTCACCTCCCTAGCCCTGGACAATCTTTTGGAGCGGGGTCTGCCACCAGAGACCCAAAAAGCCTGGGAAAGGCCCAGGGAGCCTCTCACCTGGCTGGGTGTTCCAGGCTGTGCTGTATGTACGCTCCCTGCAAGGGAGCCGGGGCACCTCTCGCCCTGGTGGGGTGCACAGGACAGAGCACACTAAGGATAGCGGAGGTGACAGCTGAAAGGTCACCGCGGGGACTGGTCACTCACCACCTCCTGCCCTCCAGCCCGCAGGCACCGGCCGTCTCCTCCGTCCTGGTGCTTCCCAAGCTCCTTCATGGTGCTGGCCAGCCTGGCTGCTCACAGGTGTCCCCCCGAACCCATCACACCGTGGGGCACAATGCCACAGCAGGAGCACGGGTGAGTGCAGCAGCAACAGCCAGCAAGTGCACACATGTAGGTGCAAGGCAGCTCTCAGTAGGGATGGTGGGGGGTAAAACCAACTTACATCAAGCTGGGCCACGCTGCCTTACGCTGCGAAAGTCTGGCACAACCGCGCAGCCTGCCTTTGCACACATGCTGCCCTCTCCCTGTCTCCGAAATGCTTCATCTGCTGCTGGGACTTCCTGGGAGGAGTCGGAGAGGCTGCAGGAAGGCCTGAGTCGAGCTACAAGACTCTAATGGGGAAAATCATATCAGGACAAAGTCGATCTCGGGTCGCTTTCTAAATGGCCAGGATGAGGGAGGAGAGGGCTTTAGGGAGCAGGTCTCTTCCTCCCGGAGGCTTGGAGCCAGAGGTGACAGAGGATTTTGGCTGCCTGGGAAAATATCTCTGCATATTGTTCAGATGGAGGCTCATACCGGCATAATTATAGCGGAATGATTTTTGTGGTATGACTATAATTACTTTGGCATGGCAATGGAAGGGAATTTCCCTTTGGGTGAAGCCTTCAGTCATTTTGAAAAATGAATTTTTAAGTCAGTCAGGGACTCTCAAAAATTTCACCCTGCAGGCTTAATATTACTTGAGAAGGGAATGGGTCACAGGTACAGCAGGTGAAGGCACCAGCATTAGGTTCATCAGAGGATAGTGACCAACTGTCCTCAATACAACCTAAAGCAGGATCCTGCAGCATCGTCTGACCCCTGGGCTGTGGATAGGCAGGGAGACACATGGCAGACTCAGAGGGGGATTTTAGTGCATGGATGCAGGAGCTGAACTCTCGGATGTTTGAGAGGTGACAATTGCTGCAGTGAGGTGTACAGAGCAAATTGTCCTCTCTCAGTTTTCCTCTTCCTTTTGTGACAAGGCTTTACGTGCACCGATGAATCAGGTCATGTAGGTCTCCTGAGTGAGTAATTACTGTCTCCCTTTCACAGTAGGAAAAAGTGAGCCACAGGGAGAGGAAGCCGCTGACATCCGCTGTGCCAAAGGTTCCCAAACCCTAACCCAACGTCCGGCCGCTGGGCTCACAGCATCCCTGCCATGACTAAGCAGGAGGGAATGTCTGTGCAGGCAGACGCAAACTCTTTGTTTTCTAAACTCCTGTTTAACTGAAACAAACAGATGGAAGGAAAACTTGTGTTTGCTTCTCTACAAATGTACACAGCACATCCTAAGACATCTAATAGCTCAGTGCCATTTTATCCTCTCCCTCCTGCTGCCCTTGCTATGCTTGCTTTGCCCCCTCCTCTGCCAGTCTTGCACCTTCTCTGGTTGTTGTTTGCCCCTGAGCTGAGCTCACTTCACTTGCTAAATTAGCAAGAAGCCAACCTGGCAGAAAGTGGACAGTTTAAGAGCCGTGAGTTGAACTGGCTCAGGGCAGGGTGCATGTGGGTGCTAAAGGCACGGCAAGGAAATGGAGATCTGGGTAGGAACCAGAGCAGAGAGGAGTGGGGAGAAGAAAGGATAGACAGGAGCATGAGCCCCTACCTTCTTTGGTAGGATTTGGCCTTTATATTGGTTAAACAGTAACATGTAACTTCACCTTAATGTCCTCTTGAAATTCAGCAGAAATTGCTGGATAATATGCAAGCAGCCAGTGAGGAAAAGGACACCTATGTCCTTGGGGTTTATACTGTAAAACTCAAGGAAAATTAGGACCCTCTCTTTCTTCAGGTCATTTTAATTTAAGATGTGCACCTAGACGTGAATAATTTTTCTTAATTATGTTGTTTTTTTTTTAAATCTGGCTATTGGACTGGGCTGGTGAGTGTCTACAACACTGTCCTCTGGCAGTTGGGATCATAGCTGCTCTGGTACAGGTCCTGTGCCTATGGCTACAGGAGGATGCTAAGACCTGTAATGTTCCTAGAAAGCCACAGATGATATGCTTATTTTACTATAACAGCGATCACTGGTGTATACAAGTTAAAATTGGCTGCACTTAGCCACTCAGAACTGCCTCTTGTACACTAATGAAATCATAATGAATGTCTTTGAACCGTCCTTTATGAATTTTTAAAAAAATTATTCTGCCCAGTGTCCTCCAATGAGTAAGCCAAATGAAAATAACCATTAGTGAATCAGCCTGCTTTTTTCAAGTGACACAAAATTACTGTTGGATATATCCTTGTAACACACCGGTGTTACTATTCCTGCTGTGAGGAAACACATACTGTATTTTTCAGTGGCCTTAGTTCAGTGAGCTGTTGTTAGAGAAATGGAACAGGGTTTTCAAAATATTCCACTTTAAAAATATTGCACCGGTTGGTTCTTCAGGAAAAAGTGGTAAAAGCTGCAATTTAAATTATTTTCATTCTCTTATTGTTAACTAGCCTTAGTGTTGATACTAGTTGTATCCACTATTTTTTATTTGAGGCATCCAGTGAGATGTTCACCAGATTTCCTCCACTGATCTGGACCACGTGCCCCCGGTCCCTAAATACAGATGATGTCTGCAGCCTTGGTTATTGCTTGGTGATTGGAAGGACGGGAACCAGACGTGCATGGGAGTTTGGCGCTGGTGGGGGTGTGTGAGAAGAGGACTGGGTGGTTGGCCTGGGCTATGTACCATCCTTCCTCCCCACACAGGGCATAGCCACAGTGAGGTAGATGAAGTTGATTTTAACCATTTAGGAGCTAAGGAAAGGGTTTAATGTCACCTGAGAGGAGGTAGGGCCCTGACAAGGAAAGACACAGACTCCTTTTTTGTCTGTGAGCTTGGAGATGACGCACATCAGGTCCAGACAGAGGAGCGGCCGGCCACTCCTCTCAGGGCTCCGCACAGCCTGAACCATGCCAAGGGGCTAAAACTGAAACAACGTGTCAGGGCATGGCAGCTATAGTTTTTTTTACCCTTCTGCTTTTTCATGGCAGTGACACCAGCCTGAATCAGGGCCTGAAGCTGTCCTTGCAGGCCTGGCTTTCCTCCCTTCTTCCTGAGGGACAGAGGCTGCTGTCCCTCAGTGCCACAGGGTGCGGGACAGCTTTGCTGTACATGGCATTAAATTAAACAAAATCATGACAGAAGGCTTGATCATGGTTGGGTCATAAACCTTAATAAAGAGGTAAATATCTTTTTTTTTTGACAAAAATAATCAATTCTGGACTCCAAAGTCACTCAAAGCAGGTGAAGGCACTCAGCTCCCCACCTTCCCCTTCACCTGCCCAGCGCTGAGGCTGGAATTGGGGCGGCCCCTTTAAGACTCTCACCATTTTGCGAGCTGCCCTGCACCAAGATGGCGCTCCCGCCCTCACTTTCTCCTCCCCGCCTCTCCCTCTCCCCATTATCCCCGCCATCATAAATGCCGCCCCCGTCGACCTCGCCCTGCACAAAGATGGCGGTATGCTCTTCTTGTCATGCCCATTCCCAAGATGGCGGCGCCCTCCTTCCCTCTTCGCTAGCGGCGGCGGGGGGACGAGCCGGGCGGGTGAGGTCAGTTCCGGGGGTGGGGCCGCCGCGGTGCGGTTAGGGGCGAACAAAAGAAGCCGGAGCCGGCGTGAGGGAGGGCGGGGGCCGAGGCGGCCAGGTGGGTGCCGGCGGCGGGGTGCTGCGGTCCGGCTCACGCCGCGCTCCCCTCAGCGGCCCGGGTGAGGACGCGTGGGGCTGCGGGGACGTGTGTCGTCGTCCCCCTCCCGGGTGGGGCGGCTGTGAGAGGAATGGGACCGGACCCTGCGATAGGCAGGGCTGGGGCCGGGGACCGACGGTGGCGGGGGCGCGCCTGAGGGCGCGCAGCCCTGAGGGGAGGGCAGCGGCCAGGTGGGGCCTGAGCGCCGAGCTGCTCCCCTCGCACCGCCCGGGCGGGCGGGGAGGATTTGCTGACTAATTCGGCACTAATTCGTTTCCTCCGTGTCCCTGCCCTGTCAGGCGGCGGGACAGCCCGCGGGGGGCTGGGGGCAGGTGGGTCCCCGTCCCCCCTCACGTCCGTGGGGCGAGGCAGGGCCGTCCCGTGTGTGTGCTTGGTGTCCCCTCCGGGGGACATTGCTTCCCTGGAATGGGGGGAGAAGTCTTGTATTTGTTACCTGGCAGCGGTGCTGGGGACGGAAGCTGGTTGTTTTCTTATTTATGTCTGATAGAGGATGTCTTTTCTGTTTCTGGAAGCCTGAGGTGGTGCGGCAAGCTTGTGGGCAAATGGGGCCGATGCGCAGTTTGTGCGTGTGGGAGCGCGGAGCCGGTACCGAGGTGTTTTGGCTTTGGGCTGGTGCTGAGGCCAATCGCCTGAGAGGAGGTGGGGGCAAAAGTCAGAGTCCTCTCCTTTAAACGTTTCCTTTGCAGCAGTCTGTCACAGCTAAAATAGAATAGCTTTGATTACGAGGGTGTTGCTTCAAAATCTGTCAGCCCTAATGGTAACTTCGGATTCAGGAGGAACGTATTCTTGAACATCTTCACTACTATAGTGTTGGTTCCCCCACCCTCCCAGCTTTCCCCCCCCACAGCGTTTTCTCTTCCTTTTCATTTTTCCCTGTTGTTGACAAAACGCTTTCTGATGTTCTGCAGTCCCCTCCTGCTTAGCTAGGAGGCTGGACGCTTGAGAGATCTCTCAAAGCTTAGGTCTGCTCCCTTGTCTGTTTTCCCATGCCCCATGCTGACATGCAGGAGGCAAGGAGAAAATGCAGTTGTAATTCTTGGTGGTGGTGGTGCTAAACTGCTGCCACTTTAAAAAGATATATGTTGGTAGATATGTGTTGAGAGGAAAGGGGACAGTTGCTTGAATCCAGAGTGGTTAGGAACATGATCCACATTTTCAGATACTCCTGAGGGTAACATTTGAAAAAATATTCAGGCTTTTCAGACTAACATGTAGGTAGTAAAGTCATTAATGCTTTTTCCTATCTAAAAAAATTTGTTCTTCCAGGATGTTACTCTGTCTCTACCGGTTTAGGCTTAGTTATAATATTCAGCATCTCCTTTGGCTGGATCTGCAACACCTGCTTTTTGGTAACTTCTGTTGGAATAACAGATGTTGGAGATTCATTCCTCCTAAGAGTTTTACTTGGTTATTAGAACTCTTACCACCTTTCTAGGTATCAGGGTGTCTGGTTCCCAGTGACCCTCTGAGTTGTTCCTTGCTTCTTAGATATCCTTTACTAAGCTTTTACATGGCGTGGTCCCCCTGTGAACTTGATCCCCTCTTCTTTGCTGATAATCTGTTTCATTTCAGGGAAGCTGTTCCCATGGCGTGTGGGGAATGCAACGCTTCAGCACCCGCTCAGGATCCAGCACGCAGGAACATCATCCACTTCCAGCACAGAGAACTGAAGTGCAGATAGCAGAACCCAGCTGCAGGGTAAGGGCTACAGGCCAGCTCTTGAGTGGTAAAGTAAAGCCAAAGAAATGATCAGGATATTGCTTAAACATAGTAGCAAAGCACAGGGCAGTGATCAGATGACTGATAAGGAGCAAGGAGGAAAGGTGGTTGATCAGAGGGTGATATGGGGAGAGTGATGGAATGCTAATTAAATTCTCTGAGCCCTTAGTCAGCTTGAAGATGAAAAAAGACTGAAGGAACTGAGCGTTGTCCAAAGTAGAATATAACTGTTATGTATTCACCCATACATCTAATTCCTGGCCACATAAACCCTGACTTCTCAATGCACTAAATGGTAAATACTTGAAGTCTGTCCAGTAAATGGTTTGGTGACTGCTGCCTAAAAGGAATGCAGCTGAGAAGCAGCAAGAACTGTTCAGTCTGGTAGATGCTCTTCCATTTCCTGCGGGGTGATGTTTGCATTGCTGTATAGGCATCTCCTAGGTATTTGTTCACAGTGAACTCTTAGGAGTGGCTAGTCACCCATGTGGGTGTCAAATTAGGCAATGACAGAAACTAGTTGCAAGAAACTCCCTGCTTCCTTGGTTCTTCACTAGGATAGTGATGAAAGGTATTGCAGAATTCTGTGCTTATCTTCAAGATGAGAAATGCTGTCCAGATTGGCCGTGTTCTGAGCAGCAAGATGCGTAGTATGTTGCTTCCAGAATACAAGTATCCCTGGTACTTGTCTGATGTTCTGGTTATTGTTCTGGCAGTTCAGTGATTAGTTCTTCATACTGATCCTCTCATGGTAGTTGGAAACCCTAACTTTATTCATGTAGGTCAAAGACAATGTGCATAAATATTGTCCTAAAGTATGCCAGAAGCCATGTGTTAAAAGCTGATGTTTCCATGTTTGAAATGCGGAGTGCCTGAAGCCTTCCAGTGATGACTTACTAAATGCTTAGAGTTGACTACATTCTAGTAAATGCTGCGGGCATTCAGAAAGATGATCTGTGGTTTGGGGTTCTCTGATGCCGTTTATTTTTTTAAATAAGCAGTGGAGGTCAAATGTTATTGTGTTATTGCTTTGTGATTGGAGCAGGCTTATTAGAGGCCTTCCTGTAATTCTTCCATATTCTAAAGAAGGATTTTGTTCAGTAGAGTACTTAAAAAGGAAGTGAAACTCACTTCTGGTGTTAAATTGAGCTTAACTGGTGTCTAGGAAAACAGAGGTGCAATGTCAGGTGAGTGGTCACAGAGCACAGGAGGAGGGGTTAGGAGTTTTGTGTGGGGCTTCTTAATATGAGGGGGGTGTGCACAACTATTTTTTTGGTAATGATTAAAAATTAACGTGTTCAGCTGCAGTGTGGTGAGCCTCCTTTTGTGCATTTTTTCAAGTGTTTTCAAAAACAGCCTCAGTTTAGGATATGCATACTAATACTGAATAGGTGTTTAACAGTTTACATGCTTTGAAGAGCATATCTTGAATGCTTCCAAGCAGCTTTTTCCTTCAGCTGTTGATGTGGTGCATGTATTTTGTATTGCAGCTTGAAATCCAGTTCATATAGCTGGATGATATATGCCCCTCCTGCTGCTATGAAACTGCATTTGAAACTAAAAGCTATTCAGTCATGACCTCTCTGCTGAAATAATAGCGCTTCCTTCTGGCGTGCTAAGCATTGTTAACATTTGCTATAAAATTACCTTGGCAATTCACAAAGCTCCACTTGTGACAAATTTGCAAGCTGCTTCTCTAGCTACAGCCTACCTTTGTGCACAGTAAGGTGTGTACTGGAATAGTTAACAGGTTCTGCTTTAGAATCTTGGTGATGAAAGGTTAGATGGCCTGTCCCTTATTAATAGACTAATGCAGCTCAGAAAATATTCTGAGCTGGAAGTCACAGTCACTGTTTTGGAGCTCATGGTCCTGAAGGCAAGGCTTATAGGGTATGGTGAATAAGTGAATAGGTAAATATGTACTCATTCCTCTTCTTTCCTCAGACTGAGGCTAAGTATTATTGTACTGATAGCTGATGTCTTATTTATCTTGCTTTGTTCTCATCAGCGTCTTCTTTCATCTTAACTGGCTTATCTCCTTGAGCTTGAAAACAGCTATGGCAACACCCATGGACTTGTGCATGTT
Source organism: Sagittarius serpentarius (assembly GCA_034782735.1). Lineage (NCBI taxonomy): Eukaryota > Metazoa > Chordata > Aves > Accipitriformes > Sagittariidae > Sagittarius > Sagittarius serpentarius. The sequence continues at coordinate 14,024,165 of JAVKLA010000052.1, forward strand.
GTGACAGTCCATTAACAATCAAGATTATCCTTGCTTAAAAGTTTTTACTCACTTTGAATCTAATGTCTTGATTTCTTAATCTGTTGTTAGGTATGTCAAAGCTCTGCTCTGTCCATCGTTTCTGTCTTTAGCTGAAAACAGTTGATTACCTTTTCATGTATGACTCTTCTAAGTGCTGGAATTAAATGCTAAAGAGCCTTCTCCTGCTGCTGAGGTGCTTGAAGCTGTTCTGGTTGTTACAAGTTAATGCTGTTGCTGTCTGTTTTTCTTAAGTAGTTACTAACAGAATTAATTCAGTCACTTGCATTAGTCGGTACAAGGGAGTGTTTCATAGTGTCATGTTGGAATAAGGCAGTTGTACTTTTCCAAGACAAGCTCCAATGACCTGTCCTTGAAGCATCTTTTTTTACGGCAAAGAGGAGATTAATTCTGGATAGGAAGCCTGTGACCATGTAGATTCATAATTTATAAGCTGACACATACATTTTTCTCTGGTTTGCATCACTGTTGCAAGTCATCTGATAGCACTTAAATTTACATAGCTGTATGACACCGACATACAGTCCCTGCTCCAAGTGTCAGTGATGCTGATAACTTCAGATGGTGTTCAGTTCTGTGCAGCTGGGGCAAAATGCTGTCAGAAGTCAAAATGTGGCAGGCCAAGCCAGGTCTCTGGCATGGATTGTTCTGATAGTGCAGATGTTCTTCCCTGTACTTGCTTACCATCACAAAAGCAAGCCTGTCCTAACAGGAGCTATTGCACTAGACTGTGAAGAAAAAAATGTCAGTCTTGAATCTGACAGGAAGAGTCAACTAAGGGTTAGCTGTATAGATGATGAAGTGCTATCCATAGTATAGGTGGGTTATTCTTTTTCATGGCCTTCAGTAAAGATGTTGTGACCTAGTCCGTTCACTTCATCCTGCTGTACCTTGTGGCTTGGGTGGGGCTAAATGTTGCATACAGCTGCTGGATGATTGTGTGAAAACCAATTTACCTTGCTGTTCCGCTAAGTGAAGAGTGTAAGTTCTGGCAGCTGCTGTTCTGCTACTCTATCTGCCAGTCTAAATGATAAATGACCCTTTAAACTTAATGTGTTCACTTCTCTGTCTCAGAAGACATTTTGTCCCACAGGAAGGATTTCTTTTTTTTAATGCAGAAAGGGCCTGATGTAGGGATAATGGTTGGTCAGGGCTTTGGCATCTGGCTTCACTGCTGACTATTTCTAAACAGCAAAGGACAAAATCACTTGAGTTGTTCCATCTCAAGTCTTGGGCTTTTCCAGTTGATCACATGGCTGTCCTTGTGCTTGGAAGGTTTTCTGAGGGGTTCCTGAAAGCAGCTCTGTTTCAGCCTCCTTTTTTTCCTTTTAATTCTGGGCCTAATAAACATTGGGGAGGAGACATGTAAATTCCCAGTCCTATTTCTGACCAGCAAAGCTCTTACGTTTCCTGGTTTTTGAACAAAGAGCTCTGTGTCATGCTCTTCTTTAGAATTTCAGGTGGCAGCACGCTGGGGAGGGAAGCTCTGCTCTCTTGAAAACTTACTGTAACATGTCGTAGCTCGTCAATAATCAGGGCTATAGTCTTAACAGCACCAAGGTTTTTCTTTCCCTTGTCTACCTCTGATACTGTTGGCACATGAGCATCTCTCTCTTTCTCTGGGCTTTTGAGAGGTAAGAAATTCTGTTAGCATTGCTTCACTTCTGCTTTGCAGTCCACAAACTTAGAAGAAAAGCCATTGAGAGTTAAGAATATGTATAGTGGAAACTAAAGAGTTGCAAGATCCAACATACAATGCCTCCACATCTGCTTATCTAAAACTGTATTATGAGACTGCCTCACTTGAAAGTGGCACACCGTTAAAGGTGAGGAGGACCTCCCTGGTTTCAGGGAGGTCCTGGAAGTAAGGTGTGGAAACTTAAATTCTCGTGCATGTCATGAGATCTTGCATGTAGTCTTATTTTGCCAGTAGCTCCATGGGTAACAATGTCCAACAGAAAGGAGGAGGAAAGAGGAGGCTGGATAGAGTAGTCAGCAAATGACGAGTCAAGCTGACAAACTAGCCAGTGAAACAGAACAGTGATGTTGTTTCTGTTCACTTTGTCCCTAGCTGGATATGCTGGCCAGCAGTTGCAGGCAGGAGTTTCAAGCACTGCTTGGTCAGGTGTCTGTCAACAGTAAGTCAATCTTCACTTGTTTAGGTTGGATGGTTTTGGATAGAGGAATTGTCCAAATCAGAGGATGTTCTGTTAATACCTTGAACTTGTTAAATATCACAGGGGTCCTGGGGTTTGTGGAAAGCATTCATGCTCTTAGCCCTGTCAGCCTTTATCTAGTAAGGTACATGCTGCTTTATGATGCCTCTGTCAGCCAGATATGTTTAATCTTGTTTCTGACTGGTTTTACTATTTAGGTGTGGTGTGCTCAGATGTCCCTGTTTTTCTAACATGAGTGATTATCTTTTTCCTCCAGGTGTGTCTAGTAAAACATAGGATTAGCACTTGGTGGTGCTTATGGTTGGCTGAAGTCTGGGTAGGTTTGGCAGGCTGGTTATGTAAGTCTGAAACTGCTGTTTCTTCTGTTGTATCAGCCTGTTCAGTTAATGGTGAGGCTGTGTTGCACCTAGTAGGCTGTGGCAGAGATGGTCGTCTGGCAGAAGGAGTCCACGGTGGGATGCAAACTTGGATCCAGGTGAATCTGCAGGCACTGAAGGGGTATGTAGTATCTAAATGTGGAATCTACAAAGATTTCAGGAGCATATTTATTTAGGCTGGATTGATCCTGCTGTGTGGTAATGAGGCTTTAGCATACAGATCTTTCCCTGTACAATCTCAGATTTTGCTGCTATTGACTGTCCTGGTGTTGTTCTATATTGGCTGTGAATTGTAGTGCTCAAAGCAGTGCTGCTTTGGTGTAGCTGAAACCCTAAAAGGTAAAGTCATTTCTTGGGGGGCAGGGGGTGAGGGACTGCTTGGGGCCTGTGTGGTAGCTAGGAAAGCACAGTGGAATGCAAAAGCTGAAACATCTCTGAGACAGACACTTGTAAGATTTTATTTTTTTTCCTCAGTGTGCAATACCCAAAGCCTGCCTGTTTAATTATACCCTTGGAAAACTTACTTCCTTATGCTTTTGATAAGTTGACAGGAGTTTAGGCAAGGATGTTCCAACCTATCAGCTTATGCAAGTTTTGTCAAATAACTTGCCTTTAAACTTGAATAAAGCACTTTCAAAATCTCAGTATCGATGCCTTCCGTGTGGCAGAGTTAACTATAGTATAAGCAAATCACTTGTTTCTGAGCTCCAACTGGGAAGTTCTGCAACTAGAGGTACATATGAAGGAGCTCGGATCCTTCTTCACAAAGACTGCTCTGGCACAGTACTTCCTTTCCAGTTATGACTGTTCCTGTCTATAAACTCCTTCACTCCGTTCATGTGTTCTGTGCTCAGCCTTCAGTGAGGCTACATAACAGAACTGACTTAGCAAATGAAGTTTCTTTATGGTAAACACTTTCCTGCTGACAAAGCACACTGGAGTTCAACTTCTGAAAAGAGCAGAAGCTTGAAGTCTTTGTAGTCTGCCTGCTGGTCCTGTGGAGCTTGATCTGGTCATGGTCACAAGGAAGATAACTTTATTTTTGGCCAGCTGTCTTCATGCAGGGATTGTTCCTAGTCTTATGCCAGCATAATATCCTCTATGTAAATCATTCTGTTCTGCTGCCCATGTACTTGTTGGGAGAGCCTGTGTTCCAGCTACCTGCTTGGTTTCTATATAGTGGTTGGAATCACAGTCCCTATGGGAAGGATCCTATCCCAGTAGGGGAGTGTCAAGTGACAGAGATGGCCCCTGAGTATCTGACCTCTCAGAGTTAGTCTGCTGTTGTCATCAACCCCAGCAGCGAAACTGCTTGCCCTAGTCTAGAAGGGAGAGTGTTGCAACAAGAATTGCATTCTAAAATGATTACAAAATGGAGTCCACAAAATAAAGATGACATTCGCATCTTGATGCAGAACTGTCTTTCAGGAACTGGAAATGGATTACATGCATGGGAAGTCTGGGTGAGGAGGGATGCAACTTCCCCACCTACTTTCTCAAGTTTTTGGTGGGCAATTTTCCCTTTTACTGCAGATGCTGGGATTAAGATTACATAAGACATGACAAATTCCAGCTTCCGTAAAGGTGGCCCCTAGTTTTATTGTTCTTCTTGGAGCTGAGCAGGGTCTCTGCTGCTGCCAGGAGGAGCGGAGACTTGCTGTGAATGTCCTTTTCTTCTTCCATTGACCCTGTCATTGTTACTGGAAGGCAGGAGACTTCCTGCTCCACCCTACCAGGTTTAATTGCTGGCACTGAGCTGTAATAGACCATCATGGGACATTCACATGTGGTTTTTTTGTCTTGTAGGTGCACAATGTAAAGGGAAATTTCCTACCCATGTAACTGGTAAATAGAATTAGGGAGTCTGCTGTGCTAATTTCTTGTTGGTTTCCTTGCAAGCTATCTTGAGATACAAATCAAAATGAGCACAAGGTTAATTTCTTGTGAGAAGAAATTAGGCATTTCCTGGACTGGGCAAAACTAGCAACCCAGCACTACAACTCAAGTCTGAAAATGCCTTAGCCATGAAACCCCAATTTCTGAAAAGAGATCTTCCCTATTTCATAAGCCTACTGGGGTAACTATGAAGGGCCTGACAATTCCTGCAAAAGTTTCCCTACCAAGAGTGGTGAAGCAGTGGAAGGAGGGAGGATGGATCTTTGGGGAGAAGTGGTATCTAGGCAAGAGAAGGAAAGAGATAAATATATATTTATTTTTTTTCCCCTCAGTGTGGGGTAGGAGGAGTAAGGAGTTGTTTAGATAGGGGTAACTTATTTTGTGAACAATATCAGTGTTTTCACTGCATGTTCCTGAAAAGAAAAGAGGAATAGGATCTTACACAGCATTTATGGAGACCAATGAATGGTACAGCAGCATTTGCATTACCTCTTAGATGTAGTTTAGGAGGGGTCACTACAAAGGCATCACATCTGGCAAGAGTGTTTTAAGATGTGTACTTGCTGGGAGACTGCTGTTAGACTCTCATGGAGCCTTAGGGTGGTGTGTAGTGAGACCTCTGGCTCTCAAAGCCACTCTGGGTAATGAGTCTGGTAGAACCGAAGCTGTACTCACCTGCAAGCATAGTTGGATTTCAGAAGCTAAGCCATGTCAAAGTTAACTGTTCCAGCCGATAACTGCAGTAGCTTTTGATGTTCCCCTTTTGCAAAGCTTTCCAGGCCTTCTCTTAGTTGGACGATAGAAGTGCAGGACTTCTGCTCCCTCAGTCTGATTATGGTGGGAGGGCTGCAGAGGGTGACAGAGAGGGCACGTGTGTTCTTTTTGTTTTTTTAATTTGTGGTCTGGCAATATGTCAGTGGTCCTGCCCTGGCTCTCAGACCTTTCAGTAGCTGAACTTTCTGCTTTCTCTATGAATTGTCTTGTTTTCCGAGCCTTGTATAGTAAGGGTTCTAACAAAAAAAAAAAAAAAAACCACACCAAAAAAAAAAAAACAAAACCAAGCCAAAGGAAAAAAAAATAGGGTATATATCCTGTTTTGGTGCTTCTGAAGTGGGAGGGAATGGATGGGTAAAGGGCCTGGGATAGTATAAGGCTTCTGTCAGTAGTGATTAAAGGCCTCTGTCAGAGCTATAGATTCTCTTGCAGAAAATACAGATATGAAATGGGTTTTGACTTTGGATTTTCTTGTCTATGTAGACAAACTGAGGAGACATACATCACCAGGAACTGTGACTCAGGGAGCTGTTTAACTGCTGGCTTTATTTGAGGTGTTCTGGAGTGCAGGGGGTGTAAAGAAAACTTCTGTACCCTATTTTATCCTGGAATTAGTATTTCTGTAGTATGCACAGACAGCTCTTCTCAAATGTATCTTTCAAATGGACTCTCTTCTGCCTGAGGTGGATGTATTCAGAGACGGAAGCTGAGGTATGGCTGAAATGCCTTGCCTAGGGCCTTGCAGCAAGCTAGCAACAGGACTGGGAGGGGGGCTCTGAACACCTTGTCACTCCTCTTATTCTAGGTGATCAGAACCTGTTCATATATTCAGTATTGCCTGTTCTTCCCTCTCCTGTGAACTTGTAATCCTCTTGCCCTAATCTGCTCAATGCAGTCCATTCTGCAGAGGCATGCTGGCTGCTTCGCTAGTGCCCTGCAGCTTAACAGGACAGTTTCTTCTGTATATGGCTATTTTCATCCCTTGTTTCTGCATCCTGTGCCAGGACTGCATGAGTTTACTGGTTGATAAATGAATAGATTTACTGTTCTGCCTTGTTTTATTGAACTTCTAGAACAGGTGTTGCCATTTTGTCTCTTGAAATTGCCCACTCAAAAAAAATAAATTTGCTTGTAGTTACCCCAGTCTGTCTCTTGTGATGGACTAATGTAGTATGGGAACTGGATGGGCAGAAGGGGAAACACTTCTTCAGGGATGGCTGTTATCTTTCAGTCTACCACCTCTAGCTGCTTGCAGCCTTCCCAAGTAACACTAAGTCAAATCTGGCATTTTACCATTTATTGTTGTAAGCAGTGAACCAGGGAATGGAGTTCTGTATTTAGTGTCTCTAGGGAATGTGGTGCTTTTTGAGTTCATGTTAGGAAGGGCTTCCTTTTCAGTTCTGTGCTGGAAGTTCATTTTAATACAGACTTGAATTCTACTAAAGCAGGTGGTGTGGGCACCCCACTTGTCAAAGAAAGTTTTTGCCCAGCCAGTGATATATAGAAACCTGCTACTGATCCTGCAGTCCCCCAGGAGTTGTTGGGACTGTCTGTGCAAATGATACCTTATGGTTTGGGGAAACATGATTGAATTTTTGCTCTTCCTCCTTTACAATTGAATTCATGCGAGTTTCAGAATGACTGAAAGATTAGTGCTTGTCCTACTCCTGAACTTTGCTAGCAAGTATGATGTGACATTACTGCTTTTTCACTGTCAACAAGTTACAATGACTTCATGTTCTTTGCTTGTGTTGCCTGTCAGACAGGGGAATTTTGTCAACTCATAGTTATCCATGGATCAGTCAGGCTTCTGGGCTTTCTATGGCTTATTGAAGCATGTGCTTCAAGTTTCATCTGGAAGTCTGAAGGGAGAACAAGCACTGCCATGAGGCCTCTGCTTCCCAGAACCTTTTGATTTCCTTTGTGACACTTAAATCCCAGCTGAGATGAACTCTAGGTGGGAGTGGCTGGTCAGGGAAGTGAATTCTTTTTTTAAGTATGTCTCCCCCTTCCTCTGCTTATGAAGTAAGTAAGGCAAAGAGCAGCTGTTACAGGATTTCAGTACTGAATCTATCAGAGGGCAAGTAACTAATCTTTCCTTGGAGAATTAAGGCAAAGGGGGGGAAGCCAAAACTACTTACATGGAAGGAAAAGCCGTGATATGAGGCAACTTTGTTCTCTTTTCCAGCTTGCTTTATCAATGTGATGTTGAGTGGCATCAGTGAAGTGGTTTTAGAAAATACAACTGTTATTATACGTAAATCTTCCTCCTTGCCCCTGCAGTTTGAGAACTGCACAAATGCAGAATTACTGCTTTCTTGCTCTGTGAAAACAGGAACAAACTCATGACAACTATGCCCTGTGTGTGGATTTTATCACTTCTAACAGTGCTGGCAAACTCCTTCATCCCTGAAATAAAATCCCGAGATAAAGAAGTAAACTTCCAAATACTGGTCTGGATGGGCTAGTTTAAGTCTGTCCTGCAAGCTTTCTTTAAGTGTGAATGTCTTGCCCTACAGGCTGCTAATGGTGGTAAGCACCAGGTCTGATGTTTTGTGACAATTCATTTGTTGGGGAAGACAACAACTAATTTCACAGCTTCAGCTGTAGCAAATTACTCACAGGAAGCCTCATTCATTTCTCTCCAAGTGACTTGAAATTGGGTCTCAGCTAATTCCAGTCTTGCTGTGCCAGTGCTTAACGTGAGTTTCCTGATGCCTTCTTGAAAAGCAGAACAAAACAGTTTAAGCTAGTAATGCCTGCTTCTGGTTTCCTTTTAGGTGAATCATGATTCCAGTCACTGAATTGCGCTACTTTGCTGACACTCAGCCAGCATACCGCATCCTGAAGCCATGGTGGGACGTCTTCACAGACTACATTTCCATAGTGATGCTGATGATTGCAGTGTTTGGAGGGACGCTTCAGGTCACCCAGGACAAAATGATTTGTTTGCCCTGTAAATGGGTTACCAAAGACTCTTGCAATGACTCAGTCAGAGGCTGGACGGCCACAACGCCAGAGCGTACCTACTATAACTCTAGTCTTGTTCCCTCTACTGATACAGGGCCTACGGGGATCCGATATGATTTGGACCGGCACCAGTATAACTATGTGGATGCGGTGTGTTATGAGAACCGTCTTCACTGGTTTGCCAAATATTTTCCTTATCTGGTACTGCTACATACTCTCATCTTCCTGGCTTGTAGCAACTTCTGGTTCAAATTCCCAAGGACCAGCTCCAAGCTGGAGCATTTTGTGTCTATTTTGCTTAAGTGTTTTGACTCCCCATGGACAACAAGGGCATTATCTGAGACAGTGGTGGAAGAGAGTGATACTAAGCCAGCATTTGGGAAAATGAATGGCTCGATGGACAAAAAATCCTCCACAGTCAGTGAGGATGTGGAAGCCACTGTTCCCATGCTGCAGAGAACAAAGTCTCGAATTGAGCAAGGGATTGTGGATCGGTCTGAGACTGGTGTCTTGGACAAAAAGGAAGGTGAACAGGCCAAAGCACTCTTTGAGAAAGTGAAAAAGTTCCGCACGCATGTGGAAGAGGGAGATATAGTTTATCGCTTGTACATGAGACAGACCATCATCAAAGTGATCAAGTTCATTCTGATCATCTGCTATACTGTTTACTATGTCAACAATATAACGTTTGATGTTGACTGTAAAGTGGACATTGAGAGTTTGACTGGCTACAGGATGTACCGCTGTGCTCATCCTTTGGCCACTCTCTTCAAAATCTTGGCATCTTTCTACATCAGTTTAGTGATATTCTATGGCTTGATCTGCATGTACACACTCTGGTGGATGTTGAGGCGATCACTCAAGAAATATTCCTTTGAGTCCATCCGGGAGGAGAGCAGTTACAGTGACATTCCTGATGTGAAGAACGACTTTGCTTTTATGCTCCATCTGATTGATCAGTATGACCCCCTCTACTCTAAGCGCTTTGCTGTCTTCCTGTCGGAGGTGAGTGAGAACAAATTGAGGCAGCTGAACCTCAACAATGAGTGGACTTTGGAGAAGCTGCGCCAGAGGATCACCAAGAACTCCCAGGATAAGCTGGAATTGCATCTTTTCATGTTGAGTGGCATTCCTGACACGGTCTTTGACCTCATTGAGCTGGAGGTCTTGAAGCTGGAGCTTATCCCTGATGTCACTATTCCCCCAAGCATTGCGCAGCTCACCAGCCTTAAGGAACTGTGGCTCTACCACACAGCTGCCAAAATTGAGGCTCCAGCCCTTGCCTTCTTGAGGGAGAATCTGAAATCTCTTCACATCAAGTTCACAGACATCAAGGAGATTCCTCTTTGGATTTACAGCCTGAAGACACTAGAGGAGCTTCATCTGACAGGGAATTTGAGTGCTGAAAACAACCGGTACATTGTGATAGATGGATTGAGGGAACTGAAGAGGCTGAAGGTGTTGAGGTTGAAGAGTAACCTCACCAAGCTGCCACAGGTGGTGACAGATGTTGGTGTACATCTTCAGAAGCTTTCCATCAACAATGAGGGCACCAAACTCATTGTTCTCAACAGCCTTAAGAAAATGGTCAACTTGACAGAGCTTGAGCTGATCCGTTGTGACTTGGAACGCATTCCTCACTCTATCTTTAGCCTCCACAATCTGCAGGAGATAGACCTGAAGGACAATAACCTAAAGACCATTGAGGAAATCATCAGCTTCCAGCACTTACATCGTCTCACTTGCCTTAAATTGTGGTACAACCACATTGCCTACATCCCCATGCAAATAGGCAACCTAACCAATTTAGAACGCCTTTACCTGAATCGTAACAAGATAGAAAAGATCCCTACCCAGCTCTTTTATTGCCGAAAACTTCGGTATTTGGATCTCAGCCACAACAACTTGACTTCCATACCGCCAGATGTTGGACTTCTTCAAAACCTGCAGAATCTAGCTGTGACAGCCAACAGGGTAAGTGAGCAAGGAGCTGAGCATTCCTGTGTGAGTAAAAGTAACTCTGATACTTCTGTTATCTGTGTGATTAAACACGCTACAATGTTGTGTGAAATACTCCTGGCACTGCTGTTCTATTTAAATTCTCAAGCTTTTGTTTCTGAGGGGTTTGCCTAAGGCAAAACATTGTAAATAACTCCAGGGGCAAACCTTTCTTCCAACAGCCCTTGTTCTGTAGCATTTCCTCTCTTAACAGTGAAACTGCTTCCAAGTGCCAATGCAGAGGCTGTTTAGATGTCCTGCCTGTCAGTTGTTTCTCTGCAGCTGGAAGCTTGTAGTCTCTAGACTGACATCAGTTTTGGGCTTAAAATGGAGATCTGAAAAACTGTAGTCTTAATCTAGAACTATACACTTAAGCCTATGTACTTCAGACATGTACATACACTATGGCAGCAGCCATCTAGGGTATGTACATGTGTGGCTTACGACTTCGCTTATAGTACTTTGTATTTCCAGGGAATACTCCATGGTTTGGTCTTGTGAGCATGCACTTTTTATGAGAAGTTGGATGTGGACAGACTTATGACAGATGGTTCTTAAGCTCTCACTTCTAAAATGCGTTGTCTCGTTCCACAAGGTGACTCTGGAGACAGCAAAACAATCTTCTGCAGTGTCCTTACTAAGAGCAGGGTGAACTAAACCAGGTTTATCAATTGGCAGTCAGTTAGATATGAAAGTGTGAACTGTGGCAATTCCTTGACTTTCAGAGGGGGGGAAATATGATGGCACCTTGCTGTGCCTCAACACGATGGCTGTGGGTTTTCTTGTGTAACCCCAGATAGGTTAAGTCTAAGCCTTAACTGTTTAAGTCTGTCTAAGCGCAGGGCAGGTTAGAGGGGATGACCAAGTGTGCTATGCTGCCTGATTATCACAAGTTGTTTCTTGGCTTGTGTTGGAGGGCATTTATTTGCTTAAAGCAAACTGAATCTTTGTTCCTGTGTTTGGGATTAAGGAGACTTCATTTACCATGTGTCACAAAGAGTGTGACTGCATAGACTGATGTGCTGAGATGTGCTGAGCTGAATGGCTTGTTGAAGCTTTCATTCATTCTGTCTGCACATTCCTGGGAGCTTCTTTTTTCCCTTGGAGTTTATTACCACCTGAAGTTGCAAAAGGCTCTAACATAGCTACAAATTGCAGACAGATCTAATTAGTTGCTTCTGGGAATATGCAGTAGAATTGTCCTGTAGCAGTCCTAGTTTTCACTGTCATATATCAAGATCCTTACTACTATTGGCCAGATGTATTCTTAACTTAACACTATCAAATTACCTGTGAGAGGCAGGCAGAGCAGCTCTAGTATGATTTGGCTTTTCACAGGGGAAGCGCTCCCAAATCAATTATTTAAATGCTAATGCAGTTCAGTATTACACAGGGTTCCTAAAACTCCAACCAGCATTTTTAAGTTAGTGTCTGAACGTCTGTGTTGTGCCACTGAAGATTAATGGCAGACAAGCAGCAGCCATTCAGCTATCCCAGTTTAATAGCTGCTCACTCAGTTTTCCCAGCGCTAACAGATGGGATGGCTGTGCATCTGTTTGTATGGGTGGCTTAAGCTCTGGTAAACTTCATGATATGCACACGTCATTTCCTATTAAGTTAAAAGCCAAAATATTTTCTCATGGCAAGTGGGGCTGATGTGGGTGGTTTCTGAGGATGGCATTAACCAAAGATGAGGGAGTCTTAAATATTCTTAAGCTACTGTTCAGAACTAAGATAATTCTGTAGCATTTGTCTTTGGCAACCTTCCTAGTGCAGCTTCCCGAGGGTTAATCTGCAGTGTATCCTCTGCAGTCTTGGGGTGGAGTGTCTCTTGGATGAAAAGGAGTTAGAGGCAGCTCCATTTTCTGCAGCAGTGTGGCACCACCCATTTCTCTTACAAAAAAAAAAAAGCTAATGCAACAGGAAGACTGCAGCAGCCTTCACTCCAGTGTGTTCTGAAGCAAAAGGTGGTGAGGACCCAGTGAAACAGCTAAGCTGTTTGTATCCTCTGCAGGTGCCTGGGCAAGGCCACAATTGCCCTGGGGCTCTGACAGCCTGGTTACTTACAGTAAACAGTGACAGCAAGAAACATGAGGACTGGTAGGTTGGCATTTCCCATGGCCAGGAATTATCTCCAATGTCCTCTGCTAGCTCAGCAGTCTTAGCAAATAGAGACTTCTGGAGTTGGCTGGTACTAGTGTACCATTCTGGGAAGCAGGCTGTATTACAGCATATTGCTTCCTTTCTAAACCAATACTTGTCCCTTAAATAACACTATTATTATCACAGACTCTTGAAAATTTGATTGCATGTTGCTGTTCACAAAACACTTGACAGTACTAGTAGTGATGACTGAATTGAACTGTCTTTAATTGGTCTGGTCTCATCTTGGCTTTTCCTTGGACTCCACCTCATTCAGAACTGATTACAGTCTAATTTAGCCATGAATGATATCATGCATAACTTAAGTTTTAAAGAGGACACAGTTGCATTTAAAGGCAAATGATAGCCTCCAGGATGAGACTTTGAATTAAGGGGAGAATACTGAATTGCTATGTTTAGTTCATAGCTCAGTGTGTGTTAAACCTTATTTGTATTGTTTTCCTAGAAATTCTTTGTGAGGACTGGACTATTAAAAGGCTTTAATAGAAATAAGCCTTATTAAATTAGTGACTCATGAATATGTGAAGGTGGTGGTGGGAAAGCTTAACAGCTGGTGGCTTCATTTTTTCTTTTGTTGCATTTTGGCACTGTCAAAAAAAACCCCCAAACAAACAAACCCCCCACTGTGCTTTTGAGCCTAAAAAGTCTTTGCAACATTTCAAAGCCCTACAGAAATGATGGGAGAATAGTCCCCGTTCTCAGGGCCTGGAGATTTTACCCACGTAGCCTCTGCTCTTATTACAGCAAAGTTAGGAGTCCTGACTAAAGCCAGTCTTTATGGTGTTCAGTATAATACCAATTGTACAGTGGCTACTTAAAGGAGCTATGATCCAATGATGGTACAAAGGGGTTGGGATGGAAAGAAACTAATATTGATGGGAGCATGTGACAGTATAGGCCAGTTGTAGGCAGGTTTCTGGTCCTCTGATCCTGTCCTTGGTGATGTCTTGTGCTTTAGCCACCATCATTGGTGGTGTTTTGTAACTAACGCAGTAGTGTCTGAAAGAGGAATCTATACAACCACGGTGTTGTGACTTTTAGTTTGGGAACAGTCCTTATGGTGGAAAGCAGGAGCTCATTCAAGGGAGAAGTGGGTGATTGAAAACAAGTGCTCTGTAAACCTTGGAGCATTCTGTGGGCTTGGTGGTCTCTTATGAGCATGTGTCTGTGTTTGCTGGTGACTTTGCCTATGATTGATTTTTTTTTTTTTTTTTTTTCCCCCCCAGATTGAGATTCTCCCACCAGAGCTGTTCCAGTGCAGGAAGCTGAGAACCTTGAACCTGGGAAACAATGTGCTGCAGTCACTCCCATCCCGTGTTGGAGAGCTGACAAATCTGTCGCAGATAGAGCTACGAGGGAACCGCTTGGAGTGCCTGCCTGTGGAGCTGGGAGAATGTCCTCTGCTGAAACGCAGTGGGCTTGTGGTAGAGGAGGACCTGTTCAACACACTGCCCTTGGAAGTCAAAGAGCGGCTGTGGAGGGCAGACAAAGAGCAAGCTTGAACCTTTGAAAAAAAGGGAAGAGCCTCTGACCAAGTAGAAGGAAACAAAAGGCCATTCCAGTCCCATTTTCCCCAGATCCTCCCCTTTCTCCCCTCTGATCACTACCAGACTAGCCAAGGAGTCCCTGAACAAACATGGCTCTGAATGAGGTGACTTCTTGCCTCAGATGCAGGATGGGGGAAGCTTGGGATCAGGATGAGGATCAAGACAGATTAGTCGCCCTCTGAGCAAGGGCCAGTGGGAGTAAGAGGTGTTGCTGTTCTTCTGGGGTGAGGTGAATGGTGCTGATGAGAAGAAATGACCTTTGAATGGAGGAGAAAATGAAATGTGGGTATTGCTGCGTTGCTCCAAATGGAGCTTATATGTGTTGGGGACTGAGTGTCCAGTGTCCTGCAAGTAAAGATCAAGAGACTAGGAACCCTCTTGAACCTCCATCTCTGTGACACCTGGTACTGTTCCCCTCTGACTCAGATTCAGTCAGTGAGGCCCCACAGTGGGGTGGGATAGGATACAGACAGCTGATTTTATCTAGATGCTGGCATTAGGATTTGGGGGAGAAACCTATCTCAGACATCATCTTGAATGCAGGATGTGTTTTTACCAATTGTCTTTCCCCTTTGCACTCCACTCCACACCTTCTCCTCTAACCGTGGAGAAGGAACCAACCCCCCCCAAACTCTATCTGCTCATTTAAGATTGCACTATTTTAACAGTTTCAAGTCACTTGTGCTGATGAGTAGATCACATAGCATCCTTCTCTAGCTGATGTGCTGGAGGCACTAACTGACAATTCCAGAGCTTTAACCTGTTCTGAAATGGATGGTTATAATGCAAGTGGGATTATGGATAAAAAAGCAGTTGGACTGTCTAATTTATTCTCCCAGAAGCATTGAGTTGCTTCAGGATCTGGCTTTTAAAGTTTTTAAGCTACTTTTAAATTCCTGATATTTTGTCACTTATCAAATATGAACATACAACTGGCCAGCGTGTCGGGGTGTTTCCTGGGGTTGGTGGTGTTAGTAAAGAGGAACAATCAGGCCTCCTCTGCACCTCTTGCTCCCCATTAAGTTGTTAGATGTTTCGCCAGTGTTCATGAATGCAGTCTACAGAGCTGTTTGATTGTTCTTTTCTGTTGTCCTTGCTTTAACAGCTGTCAGTTCCTGTTACACCTCTTGACCTAACTAAGAGGCTAATGCTGATTGAACTTGGTGCTGGAAAAGAAACCTGTCCTCCTATTTCTTCCCCTTTTCATTCCCTTAGTGTTAAGGAGCAGTATGAGATCCTCTGTGGACTGAGCAGTCTTTATTGAAACAAGTTTGACCTGTTTGGTATAGTTTGACAAGAAAACCTTACCTTCTGTACTGGCAGAGGTAGATAACTTGTAAAAGCTACTGATAATCATGTCCTTAAGGTGGGGTGGTTAAGGTGTGCCTGCAATACACCCTAAGTCTGCTCTTTTCCATCAGAAGGAAGAGGAGGCTCGAGGACCTGCAGGTCCTGGTTGTAATACTCTGCATCAGACCAACAGGGTGGCTCCAAGGTGGAGTGCTGCAAGCTGAAGTGTGAGAAGTTTGGAGGCCTCCTGTGTGCACAAAAGGGGGAAGCTGTAGCCATCCCCGAAGTGATTCCTGGCAAGCTGCCAGCGGGTGCCCTGGCTTAGCAAACCGTGGTGATCCCTTGGATGCTGGGGCAATAAGGCACGCTGTGGCTTTCTTCATCAGATGTAAGATATGAAATATATACACTAAACATGCTGAAACCATGAACAATGTTAACTGGGCTCTGGATTTGTTGATGTTCAGATGCTTAAATAAAGCTACATTAAAATCCAGGAGATCTGTTTCTAAAACTGCTTTTAAGAAAGATGTAAATTCTGCCTCCCTTAGTCCATTCGTTATGAAAAGTTTAAACAGTCCAGGGAATAATATAATTAAATCTCTTTATCTGGAAGGCAAGGTACTATAAAAGCTCCTGTTGTTTCTAACAGGGTTAGTGTCTTGAAATTGTGTTAAGAGTTGGGGCCACTGCTGAAAGGATGGGGAAGTGTTGATGCTTCTTGGATTGTATTTGTTCTATTTGCACAAGCATTTTGGGTTGACAGAGAGGGCAGAAATTGCTAGGTGGGCTTAACGCTTCTCAAGTAAAGCAGGAATGGCTTCAGGCTTATCTACGGTAATACTGTTTTCCAGTCAGTTCCTTGTGATGGGTGTGGGGGCTGTTTGGCTTGTGAAGGAAACCTTTTTTTTTTTTTTTTTCCTTACTCTGTGCCAAAAGATAATGCTGGAGAGTAATGGCTACTGAATAGAGGCTTGAACTCTGTTTTGTATTCAAGGCCACTGGGTAACTGGTTTAAGACATGTATTTTAGACTAGGCAGGACTGAAAGGGCAAAGGACCTTACAGGATTTTCACATGGCTTACAGGAGCAGAGAAATTTCTTCTGTATGTCTAGATCATTGTAGAAGAGTGCTTTGGCTCTTGATTCTAGTTGTGGTCCTGGTTATACAAACTAAACTTTATACAGCTACATTCAGGAGCTGCTTATAGAAACTTCTAAAGTACGCTGCTGCGCTTCTAGAAGCTTGCAAGCCTCCTGAGCTGCCATGTATCTCAGTGCTGAGTCTGTAGGACAAGTGGACAATAGGCTATTCTGCTGGAAGTGAGAGACTGTCTAACTTCTGATCAAATAACAGAGCTATACTCCTGCTGCTTGCCAAGTAGAGACTGCCCTATGCCTGAGGTCTACAAAGCAATTATAAGACAGGCCAGTATTGATCATGCATGAAAACAATAGCTTTTTGCTGCTCTTAAAATGTTCCAAGCTCAGTTGTTTTTTTTTTTGGTCATGGCTGCTAGGGCTTGAGATGGCTTCCTGTGTGGCAAAACTGGGATGAGCGGTCTGATAACTTCTTGTACCAGAAACACAGGTGGCACAAAAATACATTGCCACTCTGGAAGACAGCAATATGTGTTATTTACTCCAGATGCATACTTCTTGGTCTTCCCTCAAGTAGATACAGATTCCAGAGTATCAGTCTCGTATGCTGAGATGAAGAAGCTGTAAAACTTCAAGGATAGTGTCTAAACCATGAGGTCCTGAATGTGTCTACTGCTCAGGACTCCTGCAAAACTCAGCCCACAGCAGAGTGAGTCATCCACTTCCCATACTTGTCTGGATTGCTCAGTCTTTGAGGGATGAGTTACATCAACAGTCCTTCCTCACTTGCAAGTATTCAATCAGTGTATATTATATGTTTTTCCTTTAAGTTTCCATCAAGCTGAAGTTTAGGGGTTTTATTTCTGACACTGATCTGTGCGTTCAGAAAAAAAGTTCAACTTAAGCAGACAATCAACAGTCTGGTCAGCGTCCTGTTCTCCTGACAGGCTTTTCAAAGCACTCTAGTAGTAGCAAACCAGATTATTTATTAGCTGCTAAACTATACAATGACTTGAATTAAAACCAACTGTTTCCTTAATAGCACTTCTGAGCTGAATCAGTTCTTGGAGCCCCTGTAGATCACAAGCACGGTCATCCCATGTTAGGACCGAAGGTCAGTAAAATGGAATCCTACCTTTCCTGCTAAATACCCCAAAAAGTAATAAGTTGCAACTAATTATTTTGAACCAGCTGAAAGGCAAGGAATACCAAACCTATTAAATGTGTTAAATCTTGCTGTATCTCTGAAACTATGCACTGGAATGTTAGCTGAAGTTGTTCTTTGTTTAAGATTGTTTTCTGATTTTATTATTTGGTCCCCAGTTAATTCAGCAGCTGGAATTAATTTACTTTGCCAGTCTGAATGGTTAAAGAGCTGTTACAGGTATCTTTCATGATATGGTGTTCTTTGGTATTAATTGTCACCTCCTGATAATATCCTACCTCATTTTTTATTTTTTATTACCATTTATACACTCCATTTAGCTCACTTCATTTTAATTGAAGTTCATGGTGATCATTACCATAAATAGTATTAAGTGGCTTTCTGTTGCTGAATCACACTGAGGTCCTCTTCTTCCCCCTGCTCTGTAACAAATGATTCTAGGAATTTTGAGAACAATGAAACATCCTTTACAGAGGATGAGGTGTATGGAAAAAAAGTTTCAAATATTATTGATTCAACAGCTATGACATTGTTTCCTTTCCTTACCTTTTTTCTGCTTTGGAAAGGGACTTGCATGGTTTGAGTTCTTTGGATTGTCTTCATTTTTTTTTTTTTTTTTACTCCTCCTTCAGGGGAGGAGTAATTTTTTTTTTTTCTCATTAATAGCTGTGCCTTCTCTAGAGATACATTAATGTAACTCCTCCACAGAGGCACTTGCTTCTTCAAGTGTGTTTGTAATAGTCTCTGCCTGAAGCCAGCTGTTCTGTCTGATTCTTTTTCTTTCAACCATGGACAGGTGTCTTAACTTTTTGTGTGACTTCTCACTGACAAACAATATTGTCATACTGTAAACAGTAGTCATCTACTCTGAAATGTTACTTAAGGTAAGGCTGTGTGAATGCTAACTAGTAAACTATTGCTTGCACTTTTTTTTTTCTCGTTGCATTTTAAAAGGAGATTCCCCCCCCTCCCCCCAGCTGTTTGGCCACACAGTGGATCCTGTAGTTTTACTAAGCACCCAAACCAGAGTGAGTTTTCTGTCCTGCCTGCATTCTAACAGTGCATGAAGCAGAACTGGAACTGGGTGAGAGTATTTTTTGACTCTGACCTTCCTCCCTGCATTCTTCCAGCTACAGTGTTAGGTTAGTATTCAACTGCTTTGGCAGTAGGAAATCCTCCAGAAATCTCATCTCCAAAATCCCTTTTCAAAAATAGCTGTACTTTTGTTGCTGGACCCCAATAGCAAAGGTGAACTTTGTATGAATTCGCACAAAGAAAGGCTTAATTTAGGATTTCTGGAATTACCCTTCCCTTCCTCCCTTTGTCTCCTTTAAAGGAATTTTATTGAACAATGGGGGAAATTTTCTAGAGGAGAGTTAATGAGAAGGGGGCTAATGAGCCTGAGTCATCTTACAGCTGACAAATGTGTCCATTTAAGACACTACTCATGGCTTAAACATTGTTCACTCCCATTTTGTAAATGCACGAGCAGGGTTGTGGTTTGGCATCCCGAGACCTGCAACTTGATGTAACATTTCAGAATCATGACATTTACTTTGTATGTGGGATTGTTTGGGCAGCTGATCAACAGCATCTCCACCTTGAGCACTGAAGGCTGCTATTGTTTTCTCTGAGAGACTTGTAAGACTGGACACTTTAACAGAATAAAAGTTAATTTTTAATTTGCATTTTCCTTTTATGTCTGCTTTCTTAAGCTTTCTGTATGCAAAGGCACTTAGCCTTTCATGGTCTTGGTTTTCAGAAGACAGATGTTAGTAATTCCAGCTATTGTGTAGGATTATTGGGTTTTTCTACTCATCCCGTGAGTCCTTGTGGATTATGACATTGCTTTAGGAAAAAGCAAAAAGTAGATGTACAGCAAAAGTGGTCCTGCTCAGTGACAAGCCTGGACTGCCTTACGTGTTTCACCATCACTTTAACAAATGGCTGAAACGGTTTACGTTGCCAAATAGAAGACTTGGCAGTATTGTCTCCATGTCTACAGAAACTCAGCTGGGATTTCAAAATGCATATTGTGCTCTCCTTGCCCAGGGAAGCGATGGGGACCAAAGTCAATGGAGAAAACCGCCTGTTGCCACAGAAATGGTGTCTTCAGCCAAGTGCTGGTAACAAATTAATTAAATGTGTTTCCTAGATGTCTGCCTACCCCACACACTACTTTTTCAACTGAAAATGCTGGCAGATGCTGTCTTTCCTAATTGTGTATGTTCATGATGTGTTACAGAGCATCAGCCTGTAACTTTCAAAGATCATTTTGAGTTGTGCAGCTCACTTACTGTATAGAAAGGTATTTCTCTTGTGTTTTCCCTTCCCTTGCTTCCTTTGTCCCAGGCTACTTGACCACAGTGACATTGGCCTCACTTCAGAGACAGAAAATGTGAGCAGGCTGTGAAACAGGTGAAAGGTGGTAGTCTCAGATACTGCTTATTGGCATTGATGAGTTTTAATGAAATGCTTAGCAGGACTGAACTGAGAAAGGAGAGGACAAAATGCCCCTTGTCATCTAAGGCTCACTTGGACTGCGGCTCCTTTTGGCAAGGATTTACCAGCTCTTTGAATAAATGAGCAAAAGGAAAGAACAAAAGGTATCATCAAAGAAAACTGGTGCTTGCTGGATTCCTGCAGGACTTTCCTACAGTCATGAGGAAAGAGCCCAAGGGTAAAGAACTGGTCTGTCTTTGGAAAAAGACTTTTACTCCTGGTAATTCCAAATTTTCTGTGTAGCTCACTGAAAAGTGTAGAGTGAAGATGCAACAGAGGCAGCTGGAACTATATTGGTTTTATTCTGGTAAAATCCTCTAGTCCTGCTGCACCATAAGCTTTTTACCCTGCTGATTTTTGAAGAAAGTAACCATCTTGTTTTTACCTGTTCATGACAATGAGAATTCTCTTGATGGAAAACTACTGCATTTCTGAGGATTCTGATAACTTGAAAGAAAGGACTGCCAATACAGGGAAGACAAAAGTATTCAAGTATCGATGCCATTTTAAATACTGTTTGGTAGCATTTAAATACTCATTATGGTTACTGTTGTTCCTGTGCTCCCTGTTTCTCGTTAAATATGCTGTCACTTGTTGCCGATCATACCAAAGACTGCAGGAGAGGAGATAAGAGATCTAGCTGAAATTTTTGCGTACCTAATAACCCTGGCAGCTCCAACAGCAGCAGTTTTGAGGAGAGTGCTGAGCTGCTTAAACTGGCTCTGGAGAACTGGCAAGCTGGCTTGGCTCCAAATGGTTTCAACAGGAACTCTTATTGAGGAGGAAATGAGGATAATCGTGCCAGTCAAAAAGGCGTTTGAAACACTTGTGCTTTGTCTGCTGCAGGGTTGTCCATGTTCCAGATGTCGCTCACTCCTGTACCTTTCATGCAGACATGGGATGGGCTTTGGCAGCCTTCAATGGAGTTTGCCAGAAGTGCAGTTTTCTTGCGGAGCTCACAGGAGAAAATGTTGTTTAATAGTCTCCAAGAGAGCTCTTGGAGGGGAAGGAAGGGAAGGAAAAGGGGGTCATTTCCCAGTTTTGTCCGAGTACTTTCTACCTTCCTTATTTAAACTTACTGGAAGAGAAGCCATTACAAAGGTGACATCCTTCTCTGACTTTTTTGGGGCATTATGTGGTGGGGGTGGTTTTCCTCTTGCTGAAAAGGTCTTTCTAAGCCTCAAAATAGGAGCATATCTGGAGCAGCAAAGACCTGGAGGACTCCTAAGGAAAGGCACTGACGAATGCTCCCATAACCAAGATGGGCTGCCTCTCCTAGTTTATTCAATCAGTTATCTTCTGGTACTTGCCATGTTGTGTGCTGTGGTCTGCTGTTCATACTGCTCAAAACAATGCATAGAACAGGAAAGCTGTGGTTTACTGTTACGTGTATGAACTAAAACAGCTTCTGAAATCACGTGTGCGTAAGGTGGGGAGTGGAGAAGGTGACATGCTAAATTGCTGGAATAAAAAATAATGGCTGGGAATGAGAAGAACATGACACTACGAATGACGGAGGTAAAGCAGAGGGGGACTGAGGAGTGGCATGGGAGTGTGTGTAGAAAGCATGTTTCTCCAGGGCTGCCCCCTCCTGGTGAGGGGTGAGGTGGGTGCTCATGAGATTGATTTATAGGCAATACTTACAGCAGGGTTTGTCGTTGTTGTTTTTTTCCACTGGTTACACATCTTCCTTAAAAACATTTCTGCTCCATAAGTTAATGAGAGTTTGTTAACAGGAAGGAGGAACTACTTGATTATTTTTTTTTTGAGCTTTGCAGTGTTGGAGGCTGATTGCGTCCACTCCATGTTTGTAGCCCAGTGATTAAAGTCACTGGCAAAATTTAGCTTTTTAAATTACTGAATTCATATCCTCTTGTGTGCAGAGAAAAGACTGAAAACAAGCTGTAAATGCTCAAACCGCTGTTTTCCAGTGAAAACACCAAATTCCCTTTTTATTTAAAAAAAAAAAAAGACTTGAACAAGATGGGGCAGGATTTTTATCCAGAGTTGATTCCCTTACAGAACAGAGGACTTCATTTTTATTTTTTTTTTTTTCCCAAACAACATCTTTTAAGATGGATTTTCAGTTGCTAGCAAATGTATTTAGAAGTAAAGACCTTTGCATGAGCATTTTGCACTCCTTCGTTTTCTTGGGTTTTCCCTGTGGCTAGGTGAGTGATGCATAAAACCGCCCCCGTGGTGTTATTTCTTTGGAGTGCTGCTGAAAGGATGTTTTCAGTGTTACCCACGAGAGCCAAGACTTTCCTCTCTGGAGAGAAAAATCTTCCCCAGGGATTCCTGTGCGGTGGGAAGGATGTGTTGGTGGGGAGCGCCACCCCCGGGCTGGCATCTCTCCTTCGCTCTCTTCTGCCTTTTTAGATCTAGTTTCTGTACGTTCTCTGGTTTGAACTGTGGCTTTGGGTTTATCTATTTACATGCACGTTTGGAGCTGCAGGAGAGTGAACCGAACAAGTGAAGGTGTAAATCGCCAAAAAGCAGCTGTGAATGAAAGTAGCAGATATATTCTCTAGGAATTTTACCAAACTCTCACATTTTAGTCTGATGTTCGCCGTCTCCTGGGTTGCTGAAGTCCCTTTGAGGTGAGCGTGCTGAGGTGCTGGCAGGACTTGGTGAGTGAGTAAAAACGGCTCTGTAGGAGCCTGAAACACCACTTTAAATTTGTTTCAAAACTTTTAGATCTTTTCATCCCACTTGAATCTTATTTTACCTCCCTTATCTTATTTTACCACTGTGTTTACCAGCTTAACTGCTCTATTTTTTAATCTGGGTTATTAATTAAAACAGTGGACTCCTCCTTGGAGTTAAGAAGCGAATCAAGTTTGTGATCACACTTGAGCAGAACACTTTGTGCACTTTAAGTGGCACCAAGAGCCAAAGCAAAACTCTGCAGCCCCGAATGTCCCCGCCAGGAACAAATGGCCGCAGATGGGGACAAAATTCCTCGACAGGCAGCTCCGCCAACTGTGCAACAGTCCGGCTGCCCACTGTTTGCTGTTATCACATGGTGGGAAAAGAATCACGTGAAGAGGCGGGGAGTCAGTCCTGCAAAGCCTGAGTGGCATCGTGGTGTTGCTGGTGGGATCCTGGGAGTTTCTGCCCCTGATGGCATCTGTAACCCAACATCAGATCCAAAAGGTAAGGAACTGCACCCCGGGAAGGAGCGTGTCTGTTGTGCAGGCAGGTGACGCTACTTGTAAGATACGGTTGCTACTAGTTAACCTGTGATCAGGTCTAGCAAAGATCTGCTTTATAAACACTTGATACTCTTCTCGGCTGCTTGTATTACATTCACTTTGAGCATGGGAGGACCCTGTCGTGGCTACAAACTCTTCCAGACGGCGGCTTGTCCCACAGAGCTCTTGGAGGAATTTCTCCTGTGCCCTTCTGTCTCTGCTGCTTAGCTCTCACCCGTGAACTCGAAATCTGTTAAAGGATAACCTCCAGGGTATTCTGTATAAAGAAACAGTAGTGCCAACAGAGTTCACTTAATTTTGTAAGGGATTGTGTAGTCAACTGTGAGAAATCACCCAGGGATTTTTCCCTTAGAGAAAATGCTTTCCAGCTTGTAAAGGAATCTCATTCTTATTTGGCATACAGGTATGGCTGCTTTGTTTGTGTTAGCAGGCTCTGTAATTTAATAGTTGCTGGTTGCACATCTTAGATAAGATACCCTTAAACCACAAAGGCTCTAGCAATGATATCTTCTCTACTTTGTGGACTGAGGGGTGGAGATTTGTTCTTAACTGTATGGAATCTGAGCTTGTTAACGAACTATCTTTTTACAATAGAAACCCCTCCTGAAATTAAAAAATTAAGAGCACGTTGTCCAGCTGCGGAGCTGAAGTTGGAATGCTTTTCACAGTGAGCTGAGGCACAGTGAAGGGCCAGAACTGTTGTCTCTTGCTTTGTGCTGCTTCCCCCAAGGACTCTGGAGGAGAGCAGTCACCCCGTCTCTTTCAGTTCCGCGAGGATGGCTTCCTTGTCCTAGAGCATTTTTTCACCACAGAGGAGTGTGACAGCATGAGGAATCAGATTCAAAGAATCATAGCAGGGATGGAAGTGCCGCTGCACTGCCGTACCGAGTTCTCCACCAAGGAAGAGGAGCAGCTCCAGGTGCAGGTATCGAGAAGGGCAGGGCTGTTCCCGTCGGAGCACTGGAAGGAGAAAGGGAAAAGGCAAATAGCCGCTCAGGAGTCGCTCCGGGGGAACATGACTCTTTCTCTTCTAACTGATCATAACACTGCGAGATGCATTTGCTCTCCAGCTTTCTACAAATGTTTGACGGTGGTCTTGTCAGAGGGTGAAGGAGGAGAGGATGCGTGTGGCTGTCCTGTGCCTTCAGCCCGAACACTATAGCCCCTGGTAGCCACAAGCAGCTCTCACAGATCCCTTTGTACTTGTTCGGCAGACAGAAAATAGGTTATTTTCCAGGCAGCCTGTGAAAGAAAAGCAAGGGTAGCCTCTGTGAGAGGTTCTTGTAAAGTCCTAATCAGTGCCAAGACATTTAGCATTGTGGAAAGTCTTTTTATGAGTGATTTTTATTGACTGTGTTTTGTTTATGCTGCGGCTTGATGGGAAAAAGATGCAGGTGAGTATTAACACTTTGACCAAAGGTTCACTTATGTTTTTTTACAAGGATACTATCTTTACTGGGCTCTTATCCCTGGCAGGGTAGCTCGGATTATTTCCTAACGAGTGGAGACAAGATTAGATTCTTCTTTGAGAAAGGTGTTTTGGATGAGAGAGGTAAGCCCTGGCCTGAGTTAGCCACAGGGAGGGGACAGGAGAAGGCTGAGTTGAGGGATCAGGGGCCAGTTTTTAGCTCTAGGATGATTCCTGCTTTGTAAACAATGCTAAATTTTACTTTTGTTTCATAGGTAACTTTCTAATTCCAAAGGAGAAATCCATCAGCAAGATTGGCCACGGTATGTTTAAAGGATGGGGTTTTGAGAGGGATGGGCAAAAGGGATGTGGCTGTCAGACATGAGGATTTCTCCAGACCTGCTCGCTATAAATAACCTTGGCCATCTGAGTTGAAACCTTTCTGAGCAGAGAAGTGACTTCCCTCTTCTGTTGCTTGTCTGCGCATCCTGGGGACGACTGCGTCAAATGTCACAAACCTCACCCCCTTTGCTATTGAGGCCATGCAGCTCCTGCCTTTGCAACCCCAGGCTGTTCTACTCTGGCTTTCTGTATGAAATTCTTCAATTTGATTTCTACGTGTTGCCCTGCTTTTCCCCATGTCACTCTGTCACTGTCTCTGCAATTCTGTCTGTGCTGTCTCTCACTCTCTGCTGTCAAAGGACTTAAAAAATCTTCTGTTACGATCCTTTTCAAAAAAACCGTTCTAGGAGGTTTTTCAGCTATGCATAGCACAGAGTCACTGACGTGCAAAAATCTGGACTTCAGCCCTTGTCTTTTTTATATAAGAGATTGCTCTAACAAATTTACCGCCTAAGATCAGTCACATTTAGTACATATTAAACTGTCTTCTGTGTCCTGTGCAGTATTGGGTTGCCAGTGCTGAAGCTGTCCTCCCTCCTTTGGTGTCAACCAGCACCTTTTCTTTACCCTTTCTGGTTTGTTTGACCCATTTCCTCTTTCCCAGCTACTGGACTTGCATTTTGATCCCTTTTGTTTTCAAACAGTACATGGAAAACAAGAGCAGGATTCACTGCATCTCCAAACACGTGAATGCTGTTCAGATTAAACTTCACTAAACTTGGAAATTCAGTACTGAGAGTTCTCGGTTCCTTGGTTTTCACAGAAGAACACTCTCCCCCTCCCAGCCCTCCTGCCATTCTGTTATACTTCAGCTTTTCCTCAGGGGAAGTGAAAACAACTGTTGATGCCTGCTGACTCAGCAATGTAGCAATTCAAAAGGCTTCTCTAGACTTATTTTTTGTAATTACTCCCTTTGGTTGAGTCTTGTCTCATTCCTTGCTCAGGAGCAGTCCCTGCTGGACCCAGTCATGCGTCCTCAGGGCAAATTTGATTGCGATGAGATGGAAGCATGATTCCAAGTCTTTGCTTTACAGTTTTGTTTCAGTTGGGCTGTAGCAAGTGTCTGTGCACAAACAGCTCTGACCTGCAGGCTGTGGCCCTCAGCAAAGGGCACCAAAGATAAGCCCTAGATCCTTTTTGCAGTAATTACTTTTTTTGGTAGATTTTAAGAACTGTGTTTTAAAAGGGTGAATTCACTTTATGTGCTTCAGGGGTCATGTATAGTGGTTGCAGTGTTAGCATTTGCATAATATAATAATTAATCACATAATACTAAATTTTTGTTCACTGTTATACACTATTTTTTATACAGCTGCAGTTTGTGGCCAGTGAGCGATTGTATTTTTGGCCTTTATAGACAATTGTACAAATCCACAAGTGTCGTATCACCTTAGGCATGATAAGCCACGTATATCCACTCTTGGGAGGGATGAAAGTTTCTGGCTGCCATTTACGATGCTTGGCTGTCGTCTCTGCAGCTCATCATTGAGAGCTGCCGAGTTCCCTTCTGTTAATGAAATCTTCAGTCTGAGCCTTTTCTTTTGCCTTAGCTTTACATGCTTATGATCCTGTCTTCAAGCAAATCACCCACTCCTCCAAGGTGCAGGTGAGCTGTTACTGTTTCCTAGAATGGTCTGGGGGGAAAAAAAAAAAATTATGGAGTAGTTAATCTTAATTTTCTACACTCCCAAGGATAGTAATTTTGTCTGTAAAAGGAAATTTAACTATCTTCAAAGAATAATGCTTTATAGTGTGCAGAAAACAGCAAACAAATCTTGAAAAGCTTTTTTGCAGGAACTGGGAAGAAAACTAGGCCTTGAGAAACCAGTAGTTGTGCAAAGCATGTATATCTTCAAGGTACAGTAATTCAAGTTGTCTTGTTACTCAAGAAATAGGACCCTGTTAGGTGGGAAGCTGTGAAACTCTTCTCTTCACACATCACCTTTCTTTCCTTGCAGCAACCTGGCATTGGTGGTGAAGGTGAGATTCATATTATCTCTATATCACACTGCAGATAATACTCCTTTAGGAAAGGAATATTACCAGGAAAAATGCTCAGAATCAGACTTAAGCCTGTGAGTTTTGTGGTCCAAACCTTCTTAAAATTATTAAAAAGCATCCATGTTTTCCAGAAATGTTTCTATATCATATGCAACTTGAACAAAGAGCCACTTTTATATTTGCAGTAGGCTGAAAGGTGCTATTTTAACGTAAGATTTAATGTGTATGACAGATGGTGGGTGGGCAGGGTAGGTCAAGTCAGGAAGTCAGGGAGATGCAAGTCTGCCATCCTTCTCGTGGTACTGAATTCCTTGGGCATTAAAAGACCTTAATGACTGCGTCTCGTTGCAGTGACCCCGCACCAGGATGCCACCTTCCTGCACACAGAGCCTCTGGGCAGAATCCTGGGCTTCTGGATTGCTGTGGAGGATGCCACGCCGGAGAATGGCTGCTTGTGGTTCCTCCCTGGCTCTCACACCAGTAAGA
This sequence comes from Sagittarius serpentarius, assembly GCA_034782735.1. Lineage (NCBI taxonomy): Eukaryota > Metazoa > Chordata > Aves > Accipitriformes > Sagittariidae > Sagittarius > Sagittarius serpentarius. The sequence continues at coordinate 14,051,676 of JAVKLA010000052.1, forward strand.
GTTGTGGCGTTTGTGCGTTGTGAAGTGCCATCTTCTTGCTTAAGGGTGCAGGGTAACACAGACCATATTATGTTCTCCATTGCACAGTGCCTGCAGAAGCACACTACTGTCCTTGTTTGTCTCAAGGACAACTTTATTTACTACAGAGATCTCCTCCTATGCTGTTGTCAAATCCACAACCACGTTTTTCAGCAGGTTATGAACTGCTTCGCTTTGGTCTTGGCCACTAGTCCATCAGATGAGTCTAATATAACACTATTTTTTAATAAAACAAAAAAAGGTGGTGTATGTGACTGACACTGTTTAGTTTTAAATTGATACCTAGCCTAGAAACAAAGAATTCAGGGCACTAGGGAAAGGACAGACAGTCCTCCTGAATTTTTATTTACTCCAGAATCTGTTAAGGTGAGGGCCATTAAAACTGCTCCTGAATCTTTTCTTTTCAGTATTATTTCAGAAGCTTCCCCTGCAAGATTCGGAGTCTTCCTTGCCAGGCCACTGAGATTTAAGGCTTTCATGTAAAGAAGGTCTTAAACCACTGGGTCCTTTCTTCCTGTAGGGAAACAGGTCATTGCTCTATGTTGGTGCTTCTTCCACAGTTTTGACTGTAGCCTTGAAAATGTTCATCAAGTCTGATTTGGACTGCAAAGAGTAATAATCATTCTTTTGCCTTCCAGAGTAGGAATACACTGAGAAATCACTCAATCGCTCTTCCTCCCCCCATGCCCCTCCATCCACTCACAAAACTGTTTCTTTTCCAAGTTGCATCCCCTTCACAAAGACACCCCCCCCCCCTTTTTTTTTTTTCCCTGGCCAATAAAATTTTTAGTCCTGACAGCCCTATGTAAGGGGAATAAAAACCCGCTTACACACAACTGTCACATATTGGTCTGAATTTCTGTAAACAGGGAAAGCCTCCAAGTCTATGCAAGGATCACTTGGACACCATCCAAGCCATCGAAGAAGTCAGTGTCCCAGGAGAACACACAGACAAAACCAGATCAGCACAGATCATGTAACGGCTGTTGTGACTGATGGTAGTTGCTGCGTGTGTAACCACTATTGGATTACCAGCAGTTTTCTATTTTTCACTACCTCTAGGGCACACTAATCAGCTTTAGACTGTTGCTCAACAAAGCATTCACTCAGTGACTGTAATCATAGTGCTCTTAAGATTTTAAGGCGCTCATCCCTCAAATTCTGGAGTCAGCTGCACTCTGATTGCCATTTATGCTCTTATAGAAAGGAGAAATGGGCCAAAAGTTGGCTTTGCATAACTGTATGACTATCTGTGTTCCTAAAGGGCTATGTTGCAATGCACAGAAAGAGCCAGAAAGGCAAACAAAAGGCAGATGTTTATCAGTTTCTGCCACAGCTGGAAAATCCTAAATCTCTGCTTAACGAAAAAACCCCACCCAAGTTACTAAGGAAAAAATTGAATATACTATAATAACAAAGTTCCTGTAATTGCTAATTGCCAATTGTTCCTCTGCTGTGCAGAATGTAGCTAGCTGTTCAATTTTTATGTGTGTTTGCTTATTCTGTGGATTTGCAGGTGGAATTACCCGGAGAATGGTCCGTGCAGCTTCAGGTACCTCAACATGTGTAGAGTTTGTAGGGTCAGAGCCGGCCTATGATGGCAGCCAGTTCAAACCTCTGCCTATAAGTAAAGGTACAAATGACCCCCAAACAAGTCTGCTTTACAGCTCAAAAAAAGAGAGCTAAAATTGTATTTTAACACTTTCAACCTCCCTTACATTTTAAAGCTAGCACTCACAATTTGAAAAAAGCAGTGCGGATGTTCCTTTCAAACAGGTGGACTCATTCTCATCCATGGCGAAGTTGTCCATAAGAGTGAACTGAACAGCTCAGAGTCTTCTCGCCACGCGTTCACCTTCCACGTGATGGAAGCCAAAGACACCAGCTGGAGCAAAGACAACTGGTAAGGTCACCATCCTAACAAGCAGCTGAGGGAACTAGAGCCTTTTCAATGCAATAGGCAGGATAAACTTTTACTGGTGGTCTTGCATGTCACAGTTCCTGTTGGTAGTACCTCAGTTAGTGTTGATTCTATACCTGTAGAACTGGAATAGCTTCTGAAGTTTTGTTTTTACCTCTTCCTTACTTCCTAGGCTCCAGCCAACTCCCGAACTGCCTTTTCCATCGCTCTACACTTGAAGTTAGCGATTGGCTTCTGGAGTCAATAGCTGATGAATATTCCTTTCTGATTGTTTGCTCATGATCCTTTTAAATACAACTTTCACTAGATCAGCTCTCAAGATTGATTTATCCTCTTAGAAAGAGGACCCTTGACACAGCTGAATACACCTGCATTAGAAGTTTCTACTTCAGCATGAGCCCTACTAGTATGAGAATAGTCACCCAGTCCTTTTGGTCAGGAAACTTCTTCAGTCTTGAGAATAGACCACTAAAGACCGTTGCTCCTTGCCTGGGACCAGCTAAGAAGTATTTCTTCTTGCAGATACTCAGTATTTTCTTCTGTTTAAGTCAAGAGATTGTCTAGTGCATTTCTTGGCTGTGTCAATCCCAGCAATGCAGGCGAACGTGTTGTGTGAAGATGATTGACTTTTACCCTTAGGTCTCTATCCTGTTGTTTGAATAATAGTGATCAAAAATCATCCTATTGTGGGCAAAATGAAGCAGGAAGCCTACTTTTATAATTAGTCTTCTAAGTATTTCTAGCAAACTGTAGCTGAGTGATCTCTGGGTATGTTGATTAAAAATATTACAGTTCTTAAATATTCATGTTGAAATTATGAAAACAAAACCTCCTGAACTCTTAAAATTTAAATAAAAAAGAAAAATTCTCCTTTTTATCTCCCTCATCTTTTCTTTGAGGAAGACACAGTGTGACCTTGTCCCAACAGATGGGGCCAGCACTAATTTGTCTGACCAGTTTGAATTCTCAATGTGCACAAGAACAGTTGCTATCCTCAAAACCCCAACAAAAGCAAACCAACTTATAGCAAGGTGAAACCTAAGGAATGTTAAGAAACATAAATTACGTCGGACGCAAGCTGAAGCCTGTACCCTAAACTGAACAGAATCTGTGTAGGTGTAATTTTGCAGTGGCAACCCTGAGATGAGCCCAGTATCATCAATGCACTAATTACATCGTAGTAACCTTAAGACTGCTTGGAGTCCTGGCAGAGTGAGCCCCAGTTCTTACTGACTCAGCCCTCTCAAAAGTATATTCCCTGTCTCTGGCAGTTGTTTGATGTGAAATAGTCAACTTCGGTTTCTTTATGGGAAGAAGTTTCCTTTCAGCCCTTTGGACTTTGCTGGGCAATACAGAATAGGTTCAGTACAGCGAAGTATTCATCACAGGAATGATCAGGTGGCTGCAGCAGTAATTAGGAAGGTGGGTCACGGCAGCAGCAGTAATGTTGAGTTCAAAGTTTCTGTGGGTACAGCTGCTGCCTTCCCTTGCCTTTTCTAGGGTTTGTTTGAAAGCTGTGAGCCGGGCGGAGGGAAAGTGACTTCCTTCAACTCTGGTGCTATTTTATGACATTAGTAATGAAGGCTGTGGCTCATGATGGAAGCAGCTAAAGCTTTTTCTGTATCTATTAGAAGAGTTAATAATCTAGAATAGCACCTTTCTGCTGAGGAGACTGTCTTTTGATTATATGCACCACTACCTGCAACATACAAAAACATCTAGTTCAAGTGCGTAAATAAAAGCAAGAAGCTGGACTGTATTTGCTGGATTTCCTGTTAAATGGGAGGGAAACTCAGCCTAGCACAAGTACTGATTTTGTTTCCTACAAAGAGTATCTGGCAATTTATTGTGTTATTAACCGAAACCAGCTCTGGACAATTTTGACATGCTCAGGAAAAGCAGTATCGAATCTCAGGAGCCTTGCCCAGGTCGGGGGGGTTAGATGGGGCAATGCTGCCTCTCAGCTATTCAAGTCCTGGCTTGTTGCAGGGACAAACACAATATTAGATTCTGGGGCCAATTTTGCTGGCTCTGTCTGCTGGCCCAGAGCACTAGTTTTGCTTCACCCCTGCTCTTATTCTCACTCCTAAGACACAGTCTCAGGGCTAGGACTGCAGGACAGTATTGTGTAAGGTAACCTGGACTCAGACAAAACTGTTCCCAAAAGTGAATAAAAAGTGTCAGAAGTTAACTTCATCCTGCAAACAAGAGTCCTGGAATGCAAGTCTTCTGCTTGGACACTTTTCAGGGGAAGGAAAGAGGCAGGGAGGACATGTGCTAATGTGTTTTTGTTCTAATGGACACTTCGCAAACTAGCGAGAAGAGATTGTCAATACAGAAGTGTTTAATACATAAAAATTAGGTGGGTTTTTTTGGCCATAAAATGGTAGTTATAATTAAATGGACAGAATTAAATAGCTTTACTCAATTTGTTGATAGAAGCATTTTTATAAGTGATTTGATTAACCATCTAGCTGAAAAAATGTGAAAAGTAGAAAACTAGTATTAGAAAAGTTTATTTACTTTAACAGATTTCTCCGCTGTCATGATTAATGTGTAATCAGTTTTATCTGTGACTTTGCTTAGAGTTTTCCCCTATATTGAACAGTATTCCAAATGAATTATAGATTAAAATCTTGAAAAAGACAAAACATTCTTCTTGTTGCATAAACCTTCAGGGCTAAAACTGCAACCCTTCTGTTAGTACTGTTTGGAATAAACAGTCTCTTACATTCTCAAACCTCCCCTGCCTGCCCTGGATAAACTTGGCTGTTACAGCTACTGAGTTTGAAGTTGCGTTCGTGCACCGCAGTGCGTTAGTATGGCTCTTGTTCATAGTGACTGGATACATTTGGACAGTTGTACTCACTCTGTGTGGCCACCCTCGTTAAAAAACATGCTTTAAATGGTGCTTATACAGAAACAAGGAGTTCACATATTCAGTAATACAAGATGGCAGGACTCAGTACAGCAAAACAAGTTTTGGCTCTGAGACAATACAGAGGTGGCAACATCTGAGGGGTTTGCTTATTTTTTTTCCTCTCATTGACTTACCTCTTCTTCCTCTGGGCACCCAGAAGAAACTTAAATTGGATTACTAAACACAAATGCTATTTTTATCAGTCATGTTTGTGTTCCTGTGAGAACATAAAGCAACTCATGCTGTTTTAAATGGGAAAAAACAAGACCAAACCAGACCCTTTATTTTAAATAGGTCTTTTTTGTTTCTAACAATCTTATCTGCTGTACCAAAAGCAATGTTTAGATCAGCTTTGAGCTCTCATTACAGTGCATATTCTATTACCACTTTTCTCTAGAAAGGGAAAAGCCTCTGTTCCTGGAAGTGCTTCTATGCCATAAACATTATCTGGAGGTAGAGAGGCAACAGCAGGTTATCAATTTGGGTAGTATAAGCTTCCAAAAGAGAAACTAAGCTCACAGATGCTAGAATCCAGGCATAGCTGGAGTTCAGATTCACACTGCTGTCAAAGATCAGAATAAGAGCTACAGCAATGATCTGAGCAAAAATAGCTGTCATTGTCCCTTCAAAGGTCTTCTTTGTTCCCGGCCATTTGATTTCCCCCATTGTACTGCCAAAAACAGAGGCAATAGTATCTCCTACCCCTACTGCCAGTACCCCAGAGTAGGGGACCAGTGCTCCTGCCCCAGACAAAGCACCTTTAGGAGCACAAGATCTGGGGAACAACCACACTGGGAGGGACATGCCAAGGAGGAGATAAATATGAGTCAAGATTAGAGGTCCACTGTCTCTTTCATCCAAGAAGAGAGACAGCAAATGCCTAAGGGTTTGGCCAAATGGTTTGATCCTGAAGTACCGAATATACTCTAAGAAGATAAACACTGCCAGACACAGTACTGCAGCAATGTAGAGAAGCTGGCGGTCATAAATTAGTCCAGGAACGTAAGTAGCTACAACAATGAAATGGAAATATTTCCTGGTTATAGTTGAGGCCTGGTGTTTTTTAGATTCAGATGATCTCTTAGCATTCTGGTAGAAAACTATGCCACATGCTGAAGCAGCCAAAAAGGTCCAATATACAATAAGGTAAACTCTTGTCTGTGTCTGAAACAGAAACTGGAGTAGCCAGAATAAAGGGTTCCTCTGGATCAGTCGGTACAGCCAAGGCATGATGACCCCTAAGCCTAGCACTGCTGTCATCATGTGGAAAAACATGGAGGATATCCACGTACCCGAATCCATGAAAATGAAGAGCACAGTGAAAAAAAGACCAAGAAGAACAACTCCAACAACTGCTACCAGAAGGAAAAAGTCTATAGGATCACCTCTGCCCTCGATTACATTCAGTGAGCGTTTAATGAGCTGATTGAGAACAAAACTTATACCTCCGAGAACTAGCAATGCTTCTCCAGGAGTAAAACATCGAGGCAACAAGTACAGCAAGATCATACTGAGGTAGACAAAAATCAGCAGCACTTCTAGGACCTCTATCACTTCTGAAACAGTCAAAGAATGCTTCATGGTATAGATAATTATACTGCCAGCAACACCAGTAAGTATGCACGTATTGGCTGGCACCGGTTTTGTGATGCCAACTGCTATTACAGACAGAAAGAGAGCAACCAGCATGCCAGTGGAAGCTACAACTATGCCAAAACGTTCAAAGTACACAATGCCAGCAGACTTGCACCTCTCCTTCATCGTTATCCCCAACAAGGGGATGACCATGCTAGCTGGCAGGAGGCCACTGTTTGCTGCTGTACGGAACTGGAAAACAGCCCCACCCAGCTGGAGCAGATGGTCCCATTTGAATTGGACGTAAAAAGCCTGGATGGCGAGAGCGACAGCGCACCAGGAATATCGGTCCCACACCACTGCGTGCACAAAGAGAACGATGATAAACACAATCAGCGATTCCACGAGCACTGGCTTGTTTAACATGATTCCAGTCCAACGTAGCTCAAGTTTTCAAATTCTCTCAGAAGTCCTGGTGTGCTTAATAGTTGTCCACTAGGAAGAACTCCCTTTCATGCTACTGCAATTCCTATTAAAAATAAAAAAGAGCAAATAATTAAAGCTTTCACACAGGTGTTTTGTTCTTAAACTCAATTTAAACTGATAGTTACATGCCAATTGTTAATGTCAATACACAGGTGAATTAAAAAAAAATAAAACCACTGAGGTAATGGATCAGCCAAAACTGTTAAACCTCTCTGAGAATCAGAGAAGTCAGCTGCAGTGACAGAAATGAACCACTGAATACTGGGGTATTCAGATACAGTTTTAAATATTTCTGTTGCAGTGTCTTTGAATTGAAATGGGAAGTAAACAAGCCATAAACATTCCCAGAAGGCTTAATTGTGATGGTGTGAATATGAAATATAGTTAATTTAAAAGTTTAAAGGTAACTTTAGAACCTAATTTTGTATGTGGCTTTCACTGTATTTTCACAGAATGTTCCTCCTTTTATTAAATATTTCTCTTCCCACTGCTGTGCAAAACTCCTTACATACCTCTCCCTCCTTCTGTCACTGGCGTTATGATTGAATACTTCCACTACTGCAGCAGGTGTTTGTTTTATAATGCTATATAGTACTTGCAATAGAAGTAGAAAAGAAAACAATCACAATCGTTTAAAAAAAATGTCAAATAGCATACTTCATCTAACTTTGATCTATTACCAGAACTTTCAAGATGAGCTGAGTTGGAGATCTGAGCACAGAACAATGAAGTGAACAGACCTCATCCTGCCTGTAACCATGAGAGGATGTTCATCACATCCTTAGTATTAAGCAGCTTAATTTGTTTTGCTTCTACAGCACTGCTGGGTCATATTTGTTACAAAGATATAGATTCTAAAATATACTTCTAGTCCATCTTGACGTATTGGCAATATTCTGTTTAACTCTAGGATGTGTTGTAGCCATATGATTTAACTATTATACAGCTTCATATGTGAGTAAATGAGTCTGATTTATTCTTCCTTATTTTTAAAGAAAGGTATTGGCTTCATTTCTCTTTAACCCATGGCACAGCCTCCTCCCCCTGTCAGCTGTCTTGATTCCCATTTTCCAAGTGAGAACTCTGCACTCCTATTCTACACAGACTCTAGATCTGTATAAATAAGTGAAATATTTTAGTCAGTCATTAATGACACTAGACAAATATTAGCAAGTCTCATCCCAAAAATGCATCATTATAAGTGATTTGTTTAACTAACCTCTGGTATGACTTATTTTCCTCAAATTCTTAAAGATTAAATAAACCTTGTAAGACATTCTTGATCATGATATAAAGCTGTCATTGTTTTCTATATCCCCTCACTCCCTTGTCTTACTAACACGTGGTGCATTTACAGCACTTCACCTTCTCTCAGTCAAGGCTCATAGCCAATGACAGCTGCACTGCAAACTAAACTCCTTTAAACTTTTGGACTGTAAGATAAATAGTTGAGATAATCAGCAATGCACACAATGACTTTATAGGTTAAATCATCTCTTATCTTCTTTGAAGTATTGTGGGCATTCACAATGTTGTGAAATTCTCACCAGCATTTATTGCTTCCTGGCAACCTTTGTTTTTCCTTATCCATAATCTGATGTTAAGTCTTAGCCATACATAAACCGATGCCATTATACTGGCATCTCTTTTAGGTTCTTTGAAGTTATCGGTTTCTGTATTTCTGCTGGCAATAGAATGGCTGATCCAGTTGTATGTATCCCTGCTGGATAAGGTATCTTCAGCTGCAACCCTGGATTGCTTCATCCTTTCTGGCCCACCTTAGCAGTAAACTCTTATTAAATTCTGCTCCCCCAGTCTCATTACTAACATCTACATTAGCTCCCTCATGGAAAACTAGAAGTTTATTTAAAGTTCTGGTTTGGGTTTTCATCCAGTGTTGAATGGTGTCACCAGATTATAAAGCTGACAGATCTTAGTAGTAACATTACTGGGTAACTGTTAAAGTTTGTACCATTAAACTCCCTTACACTGTGGGTCTGGAGCGTTTAGTTATTTATGACTTTGTACTGAAAACTCTCAATTATTAATACATTGCTTTTTGGCATCCTTATTCACATAGCCTGAAATACTTGATTGCCAAACAACTTCATTACATTTACTATTGCTACACAGCTAGATCAGGCCAAGTATAATCTTTTTGCCGTCACAATTCATTTTTAAACAGAATAGGAGAAGAATTAATCATATAGGCAATAAAAAAACTGGCACTACCTACAACCAATAACGGTTTTGGGGTCCCACTCCTTGTTGTTTCTGAGCACAGGGGAGGGGTAAGCTTAGGGCTTATCTGAGAAGAGGCAGGGTAAATACCACCCACTAGCCAAAGCTTGAAAAAGACCTCCCACTCAGTCTGGCAGCTTTAAGGTTGCAACCCAGCTCTTGCATCAATAATGACACATGACAGCTTCCCCCAGCCGGCAGCCTGCCAGCTGGCCTATAAGACAAGAATTTCACCATATGAAACGCAGGTCTCCTACTCTAATGTAGCAGCTTTGAAAGCCGCTGACCTGTGAATTTGCAACACGATGTATTTCACTGCTGAATTACTTCGTTTTCTTGCGCCTGCTGCAATTTCCTCCTCCACGCCTTCTTTCAGGTAACGCGAAGCTCCTCCGCCCTCCTGCTCTCTCACACATCGAACGGGACCCATCGGCCCCAGTTTCAAGCCGGACTAAGTTTTTTCTGCCCGCTTCGTGATCTGCATCCCGGCTGCTCCGGGCAGGGAAGCTTCCCACTGACGGGCTCGCAAACGCCCGGTAGCCCTCGCCCCGCTGCAACGCCTGCCGCCTCCCCTTCTTCCCTGTGTCCTCCGCAGCGCTGCGGACTCCCCTTGCCCTGCGGACTCCCCTTGCCCTGTCCTTCCGCGCCGCCCTTCGCCTCCTCTCCCCCTCAGCCGCGGCACCCCGCTGCCCAGCCTTCACTACTAGGAAGCTGCGGCGGGGCATGGGCCGCAGCAAGGACCGCGGCCTGCATTAGCCCCTGGAAGGTCTCGGAGCCGCTCCGAAGCTCTGCCCGAGAAAGCCCCGTGTCCCGCCGAGAAGCTGCGGCCTTTCCCGGGAGCGGAGCGCGGACCCACCTCGCAGGACGCCGCCATCTTGGCGCTGCCGCTTGTCATATGACCCAACCCGCCGGGTTGGGGGCCGGAGGCGGAGCGGCGGCCCCACCACGTGACGCCGGCGTTGGGGAGAAGGCGGGGGGTGGGGGAAACGACTCCGCGCGGAGGGTCACGTGAGAGGGGAGCGAAGATGGCGGCGGGCGGGCTGTGCGCGAGGTGCGGGGACGCGGCGGTGGCTGCTCCGGCGGGTGGGGGTGGGGAAAGCGGGGGCGGCCCCGTCCCTCGCTGCGCGCGGACCCCCCCTCCGCGGGGCGGGGGTCGGAGCGGGGCCCGCGG
>JAVKLA010000052.1:14062160-14121226 GCA_034782735.1 Sagittarius serpentarius
AGTGACTTTTTAGTGGTTCTGCGTTTCTTTTATTCTGCGGTGTTGTAAAAGGCTAAACGTTAAGTAGAACTCTTTAAAAGATGCTGCTTTTGAGAAGCTGAAGTCTGGATTTACGCTGACACCTCGGAGGTGCCTGTCAGACCCACCTCCTGCCAAGCCCCAGAGGTGCTCTCGTGGAGAGCAGAGCATTCAAGGGGTTGATTTTCACCTTTTGGAGAACTCTTTGCAAGTATAAACATCAAAATAGAGACGCGGAAGATGTACAAAGGAAGCTATTCAATGAATCCCAGGTTCAGTGACCACTTTAGATTGGTGCCTTTTGTCCTGAGCATGTTTTTTGACGTTTATTGTAACATTTTTATGCTCTGGAGTGTTCCTAGATGTCTAAGTTTTCTTAGATGAATGTCTGTAAGCCCTAATGGGGACACAAACACCACTGGTACATATGACAGCATAAAGAGAGCTTTCCTTCCGTAGCTGTCTCGGAGTCTAATTAATGAACTGGCAACAAACCATGGTCTGTTTTATTCACAGAAGAGGTTAGGAGGGAATGAAAAGTAGAAGGGTTGGCTCTGCTAGGCTGGTGCTCAGTTCTACAAAGCGGTTCTTTTCTTGGTAAAATTCTGTGGCCTTTCGGTGCTCGGTGTGGGCTGGAGAGGTTGCCAGCTGACCAAGTCAGCAGAGGTTTGTTAGCTTATACACAGGGAGGTGCACCTAACTATCGAGGAATTAGCAGGTAGAAATTATGTTGTTAGGTGTACTGGAAACAATGGGTCTTGTCATTCATTTAAGTGGCACCATGTGTCAGAAGTTGCAGATGACTTTCACTGCCATAGTGAGTTATTGTGATGATGCTGTTCTAAAAATAAGTTAATGAGTGTTCCTGCTTTTGTAGACAGTCTTTGTATGGGGAGCTGTGATGTTTAACTCCTGATTTGTATTACGTTGCTAACAAATCATCATTTGTCTAAGTTCCTGAAATACTCTTTTTGGCAGACATCTCTTTTCAGAGCTGTTGGGAGACTCCTTTTTCTGGATGCATATGCCAGGATCAGGATTTGATCTGTAATACCTGGTAGTGCAGATTGGCTTTTTACAGAGTTCTTAGGAAGAAACAAGAAGCTGAGGGTAAATGTTCTGAAGACCTGTGGCATATCATTCTACCTTATATAAAGGTGTTGCAATTTTTCACTTCACCTAGTTTTGTGTTCCACTTAGAGTGAAGGATGAAACTGTTACGGAAGAATTTGCTTGGGGGAGAGCATTAAATGTAACTGAATAAAACACTGCTCTATACTTTCATTAAGTTTCTTTTTACTAACCTCAAACATCCAAGTAGCAAAATCAGATTGAGCTAGTAAACTGATATAAATGCGATGCTTCTCTGATATGAGTTTGCAATTCTCACTGTATCAGTTGTCACCCTCTTTGAGTCTTTCCTGGGTTCTTCCAGGACATCTGAAACTGGTCAGCTAAAAACTAATGTTCCTTAAATCATTTTTCTTTATCTTGTATTTCAATGCGATCTGCTTTAAGTTAATTGCAGTTTGAAAAGTTGTAAGCTAAATGGAAACCTGATACATTGTTCATCATTAAAATACTCTCCACCTTTTGCCTTTGTTTACAGGAGCAGCAGAGAATTATGGACAATTCTTCTGGGCAGATCAGCTTTAAGAGAACCAGTAAGTCCACGTCTTGCTAAGGAGGTTTGCCCATCACTGAATGGACTCCGTAGCCAAATACATAATTTGTACATCTCTTTGAATATTAGTGAAAATATGTTTTGTTGCTTTTCTGTCTTCCTCAGTGCAAGTTTTATTCCTCTATCTCTGCTACTTGTTCATTCTGCCGCTCCTTGTTTATAGTTGCTTCATGAACTACCTGGAAGGGCGTATGTGAAAAGGTCATTCCCTTTCTGGAGAGGATACAAGTGCTACTTTCTAGATGGGCTGGCCTGGGGTATTCATGAGTGGTACAGCCTGCTTCCTTATTTTCAGGGACAGAGCTTGTGCTTTCAAGAACTGGACAAGAGGTTGGAAATCCAAATGTTTCTGTACCCAGTCCATTGATTCCTATTTCTTCTCCCTTCCTGTGATTAGGCAAGGCAGCGAGCTGTCTCATACAATAATGCACCTGGAATCAGTCTGATTCATAGATTCTTGTCTTGTGTTGTTCCTGTCTCTCTATGGTGGTGGAATTTCTTTGCTTCACTTAAATTTAACAAATCTGATACTCAGCAGTGTACAGTGAGGAATCTGTTCAGTAGTATTTGGTTCTTTTTTTAGGCACAGATTGCGGCAGAATTGAACAAGCACTGGCAGAGATTGTTAGAGGGACTTTCATACTATAAACCACCAAGGTATAGTAATCCCCTGACTTTAGAAATCAATGTGTAAAATGAGGTCTCCTAATAAGTAGAGGAGCATGTTGAATGTTTCTCTCTGATTACATAAAAATAGATTTTTACTCTCTTGCATGACTTGAGATTTCAGGAGAGGAGTAGCAAGAGAAAGTACTTAATCCACATAACATTTTTGGGCGTGAAATACAGACCAGAAAGAAATAACAGCAGTTTCCGCTGTCATTACTGATGTTAGGTAGCTCTTAACCCTTGCCTCTCCTGAGCTGCAGGGATCATGTGTAAGGACGCAGCCTGTGGAGAAGTGACTCCTCTTGACACTCGGTCATCCCAGAAGCATATCCAGATTCCCTCACCGGAAAAGGTGGAATGAATATAGCCTGCATTTATTATAGTAATAGGATTATGAACAATGTTGAGTTTTATCTGGTGGGAAGGTTACAGAATATTGTATAAAATACTGATAGGCCATTGAGGAAAAAGCAAATGTTCAGTTTAAACTGGTAAAACCGAGGACTTTGAAATTAAGCCTGTTTAGTTCGTTCCTTGGGATTGCTGCATTTTTAATGACTAAAATTTCTTCTTTTCTTTAGTACGACTTCAGCAGAAAAAATAAAAGCTGATAAAGATGTAGCTGTTCCACTAAAAGAGTTGGGTCTGAGGGTCAGCAAGTTTTTGGTGAGTGAAGGTGCTATCTGATTATTTTTTATCCCTGCACTTGGAATGCATTGTTACTGGGATTCTGTTATTTAAGTAAGCTTCTTGATGTTGAATAGAGGCAAACTTAAGTTCCTTTCACTTCAAAATAATCTAAAGGCTGTTAGAAGTACATGTTGAGCCTGTAGGTCAAAATTTTCAAAAGTGATTAGTGACCTTGAGGTGCTTTTGGGTTAACATCGCTTTCTGCTGCAAAGGGCCCTGCTTTTCAGAAGCAGTCATTTGCTTTTGGTCTTTCTTGGGTTCTTTCAAGACATCTGAAACTGCTCAGCTAAAAACTGATGTCCCTTAAATCAGTTGCCGTGTTTGAAAATACTGTCGGTTTACCTGCAAAGTTATGTTCCTTCAAGCCAAAAGTTTAGAATTCAGTGACTGGTGACGATACCTTTATTTAAATGACTGTTACGCTCCTTTTGCTACATCTAAGTGACATCAAAGCTTACCTATTTTGCTTTAAACAGAAGTGCTGACTAAAGCAAGCATCTGCCTGATGCAAACATTTTCTTTTGGCATATTTTGAAAATTACTTGTTTTGAAGAGAAGAGCTGCCTGAATATTTGGAAAGAATCTTCATCTTTAATAGATTCAGTTGCCTTCTATTCATTCCAGAGTGTGGTTTTGTTTTTTGGTTTGTTTGTTTTTTTTCCAGGGTCTGGATGAAGAGCAGAGTGTGCAGTTGTTACAGTGTTATCTTCAAGAGGATTACAGAGGAACAAGGGACTCTCTGAAGGTCCATAGCTCCCATTTGTGTTCTATTACTCCACATCTTTCCTTAATACCAGTAGTTTGTTGATGCATATGGTCACATGTGAGTCTGAGTTCTGATTTGGAAACGGCTTTGTAGCTTTTCTTCTCTGAACCTATAATGCTCAAGTGCTGCTTTAGGGAAATGTGATAGCAGATATCCAGGCCTAACTTTCGAGTACCTCTTCCTGCTTGAATCTCTCTGCAGGAACTCAGCTCCTCTATCACAGGAATACAGGAAAACTGTAGATCTGTGAAGGAGAGTGAGTGGAGATGAAGAACAAATATGTAGTTAAAAATGAGTGTTTTGGCTTTATGCTTTTGGAATCTGTCTTTCCAAAAGAAATGGAAAGAAAAATTGTCTTAGGTTTATTTCAGTCTTTTTTTGTGAATATGTATTTTGTCAAGTATTTCTGCAGTAGATACTTCTTTATTTTGTTGTGTTTTGCTTACAGACAGTTCTTCAGGATGAAAGGCAGAGTCAGGCTCTGATGCTGAAGGTTAGTCATTTCCATTTGTATTTTCTGTCGAAAAGATGTATTGACAGAGAACCAACTTTATTTCTATGGATACAGAAAATCTTGGAATAATTGAAGTATTCTTTCACATAAAGAAAAAAATTTAGAAGATGCTTCTGAAATAGGGGGATGTGCATATAGATTTGAACAGTGTTAATAGTTGCTACAGAAAGGAAATTTTAGGCTTAATATCAGGGAATTTATCTGTGCGGACGTACGCTCCCTTGTTTTCCAAAGCTTGTAGGTTTATATGTTATGGTCTGAAGAGATAACTCTGAAACGGAGACTGATGATTATATCTGACAGAGGATGATAGGGATGAGGAATGAGAGATTATCTCTTTCTGTCTTTTTGCCTTTCTTTTCCAGGTTTTCTCATTTATTCTAATTATAGGCATGTCCCTATGGGCATGTTTTATTGAATTCTGTAAAGTTAAAGTATTTTTTTTTTTCAGATAACTTAAAAACTGCTTAGTTGAAACTCCATCTGTAGTAATGTTTGAGCACTATATATTCTTGTGATGAAGGCCTTGGCAGTGTATGGGAGAGGAAAGTGTATGGGAGTTGGACACAGTATCACATTGATACTGATGACACTATCTATTCACAGGTTGCTGACTACTACTATGAAGAGAGGATTTGCATTCTGCGCTGTGTCCTCCATCTACTCACTTATTTTCAGGATGAGAGGCACCCATACACAGTGAGTACAGGAACCTTTTCCTGGCTGTGATGTCATTGAAATAGGCTAAATATGTAAATTGTGTAGTAATCGCCCACTTGTGATTGTAAAAAGCACATGAGTGTGCATGTGAGAAGTTCATTTATTTATTTGTTTACTTAAGGCACAATACTTCCAGTGTGTTGAAAAGCTGGACAAGGAACTAGTTCCTAAT
Organism: Sagittarius serpentarius; assembly: GCA_034782735.1. NCBI lineage: Eukaryota > Metazoa > Chordata > Aves > Accipitriformes > Sagittariidae > Sagittarius > Sagittarius serpentarius. Next base: position 14,067,394 of record JAVKLA010000052.1, read on the forward strand.
TACCGGAAACAGTTTGAAGCGCTGTACAAAGCAGAAGCTCCTACATGGGAAACACATGGAAATCTCATGGTATTTTGTTTCTTGCTATTATTTATCAAACTTACAAAGTCTTTCCTTAGATGTAGTGTATTGTAAAATGCATATGTGCAGATACAGTTAAAAAGGATGTTTCTTCTGGTCCAAGAAACCTAAAATTTGGTTTCTCTCTTACAGAATACACTTTTGCTCAGAAACAGAGTTTTGCATGGAACGTATTGTTCCTTGTAATAAATCCATTGATAGCCCTAGGCTAACAGATCCATTTATGTGTAGTTGTTCACAATCTCTCCATCAGCACACTCTGTATTTATAGTGGCTTTCCTTGCCATTGATACAAACAGCTGGCTACACAAGCTGTTGAAATGACTCAACACTTCTTAGCCTCTGACTGCTTTGACTGACCTGTGAGCTTCAATATATGATGGTAGAACTTTTCCTTGTGCAGACAGAACGTCAGGTTTCCCGTTGGTTTGTGCAATGCCTCCGGGAACAGTCCATGCTCCTGGAAGTCATCTTCCTCTACTATGCGTACTTTGAAATGGCACCTGATGAGCTTCTGGCATTTGCAAAGATGTTCAAAGAACAGGGATTTGGCACTAGGCAAACCAACAGACATTTGGTAGATGAGAGCATGGATCACCTGGTGGATCGTATTGGGTAAGTATCATGTATATTTGTGAAGTGAGTACAGAGCAAAACAATTGTTTTCCTCAGGAAAAAAGCATTTGTAATTCTTGCTGTTGCCTCTTAAAATCACCGCTATTTCAAGCTAAGCTTATTGTGATGAAGGCAAAATAGCTTTTCTGGTCACATTGGAGGTTTGTGGCAAAATGAAGGTGTGATTGCAAAGTAGAGAGGTATCCATATAGCAGCTTGAATCTAGTATATAATCTTGCCTCTGGTAAGAATGGCAATGATGACACAGTGCCACTCGTTAGATGGTCTAGTGGTAACATGAAATTGCGTCTTCACAGTCCTGTGCTGGTAGTCTGGCTGCTACCTGCATGGAGGCTAGCACCTTCTGTCTGACCTGTATTGTTAACTGTGTTGCCTCAGTTCAAGCTGTTGTGGGTCTGCTTACAAGTGGCAGTAATGTCTTCATTTTGCTGCATGGAACATAACTCGAGCTGCAGCCAGGGGGAATGAAAATCCTGCCAGGTGGCAGAGTTTTACAAAGGTGGAAAAGCTGTCTTCAAATTTTAGTGACTTTTTTTGTCTGTTCAACCAGAAGTGGTAGTTCTGAAGATTGTAATCTGTCATATACTAGCATTTCAAGACAAAATTTGGATTACCTGCTGTTAATTTAATGTAATTTCTTATTGCTTCAAAGAAGAACTGAACAAAAACAAACTAAAGGTTGTTTTTTAACCACCTATAATTTAAAAAAACCTCCCTGAATTCTTAAATAAAGTTTCTGACCTACTTGTTTTTATTAATTTCCTGCTTGTAGCTACTTTAGTGCTCTTATTCTGGTGGAAGGCATGGAAATTGACTCCCTGCATGAGCGTGCTTTGGATGACAGGACGGAGGAGCACAAGTTAGCCAACAATGAGCGCATCCACCAGGTAAAGCACTGGCAGAGTAACCCCTCATCAGGCCTAACAATACAGAAATTACTGTGATTACCCAAGCAGTGCTGTTTAAAGATTATGTCCGTTAAGTTTCTGATCCTTGAGTTTGTTGACCAAGTGTAGGAACTAGCATCCATGTAACACTCTCAGGCAAATAAGAACAAAATTAATTCCTCTCCCTCTTATATTTCCTTGGTTATCCCGGGCCTTTCTCTAAAGAAAGATGTGTGCAAAGAAATAGGCATTGTGAAGTTTCCAGAAGGGAATGAAACAAAAGATTTGTAGTGTCAGTGCTTTTAGGACAGAGAACATCTGAGGTTAGACCAACTATAAGTAAACCATGCAGAAAACCAGACCAAGGCTGCAAGTATATAATTTGGTCAGTTGCGTGTTTGAAATAATGATCTGCCAGGGAAAGGTGACTGTTAGCAAGAAGGTGCAATCAACTCTATGCTTGCCAAGTATGAACTTCTTTCAGAAGGTCTCAATTATTTTGCTTTTGTCTTGTCTCTGCTCAGGAGATGGACAATCAGCTGCTGCAGTTAGGGGATGTCTCACATCATGCTCCAGTGCTTTTGGCCTGGGCTCTGCTCCGTCATACTGTAAACCCAGAGGAATCAACAAACATTATCAGGAGAATGGGCAGCACTGCTATCCAGCTGAATGTTTTCCAATATCTGACAAAGCTTCTGCGGTCACTGAGCAGTGGGGGGAAGAATGTGAGTTTCTTGTAATCGTGTGTGTAAGCTCTTGAAGGTTTTTAACTGCTACTGATGTAAAGTTATGATGGGAAGGGGATGATTTTGAACCAATGTTCTTTCAAACTAAATCTGGTTTTAAGCAGAGTATGAAGCACGTTTTATCATCTTACCTTCTTTCAGTGAGGATCAGAAATCAAGTTGAAATGAAATAGATTTTTATGCCCAAAGAATAAAAAAAAAAGCTTTTGTAAGTTGAGGAACTACATCGCTTTTGAGCAGAATAGACTGCATTTAATCACATTTGTTGATTTGCCTCCGTAAGTGTACTTGCCATTGTGGATCTTGAGTATTAGATGAGTTAACTCTGCACTATTCTGTGTATATGGTTTCATTAGACTAATACTGTGTATGAGAGTAAACTACTTTGTAGAAACCAGTGAAAGCAAATCTCTTTGATTTCTATGAACACTGAGGAGTACTTTTTTTTAATGTTTGGAAGGTATTTCTAAGGATAATGGTAGTGGCAAGATATCTCATTTTGGTGAAATACTTCATGTTAAGGTGGAGCTTAACTAATGACTGCTTCCTGTTTTGCTGCCCCTCTGCTGACTGCAGCAAGGATGTATGAAAAAGGCAGTTACTCAGTTTGTAAAGCAGACTAAGTACAGTTACAGTGTGTTCTGTAATTCATAGTCTTTCCTATAATGGCCTTGCCTATTCTTTCGTTTCAGTGTACTGCCAGCACAGCTTGTATGTGTATTTATGGACTTCTTTCCTTTGTCCTGACATCACTGGAATTACATACATTGGGCAATCAGCAGGTAAGCATCCAAGGCTTATTGCGTCTGTTACCTAATTTAAAATAAGCTGTCATAACTGATGCTAATTACTTTTGTTAAATTATAATCCTGCATTTGAGACTGCAAAATTTATGTGATTTAGATCTAAAAAGCTGATTTGCTGTTTTTCCTCTTGCATTTACACAATGCAGACTTAGTAAACACCTCTGCAGATTGGCTGATTAATAATGAAAGAGCATATCTAGTCCTACAGATTTGGATCTAATTGTTGATGTGTTATTTTCAAAGCAATGGAAATAATATATGCTCCATTTCCAAGTCTGAGAAGACATCATATAGCCCTTTGCAGATATAGGGGACATAGTTGTCCTGGCCAGTCCATTCAAGATGGGGAGCATGGCTTTAGGCTGGCTGTGTATTCTGGGTTTGGGTGTGTTGGGTGTTTCTTTCCATTTTGACTAGAGAAAGTAGTTACCTTGGCTGGTAAACATGGGAACTTAAATTCCAAAGATGTGGCAGAACTTGGTTGGGATGAAATCCTGTGTAAAGTAACTTATTTTCTCTGTCCTCTCTTCCTTTGAAGGATATAATTGATGCTGCATGTGAAGTTCTGGCAGCTTCCAGCATTCCTCAGCTCTTCTGGAAGACAGTGAGTGTGTTGGCAACTTCTTTGACCTACCTTGCTTATAGCTAAAACCTGATATAAGATCCTCTTTTAGGAAAGAAACAGACTGATTGTATTTAGTTAGTTTCTAGGAGGGCCTGAGGAGCTAGTGTTTTTTTCTATCTTTGATTTACTTTTACCCTTTCCTGCCTTTTAGGTACAGCCTTGGCTTTACTCTTGAAGGATACTGGAACAAGTTTTAATATAGGTGATAGTTTAAACCAGGGCTGGGGTTGCAAGGATTGAACTAACAGCTGGCAAAAGCATCATGCTTATTTTTTTGTTGTCACAGAATTAGGATGATGTGTAATGCATTACAGTCTTACTTCCTGCCTTATACTTGCACACTGCCTCATGCTTTAGTCTGTGCAAGGACTGGAGTGATACTTTTATGCATGATTAATGTTAAATGTACAACTTAAAAAGGAACTGTATCTTTGTGCTATACTGAGACCATTTTAGCATTTCTTTTTAGTAATAAGACATTTGTTTTCTGTTTCCATCACCAGGAACCTACTGCAGGTCTGGGTATTATCCTGGACAGTGTGTGTGGGATGTTCCCCCATCTTCTTACTCCCCTCCTTCAGCTGCTCCAAGCCCTTGTGTCTGATAAATCTACTGCAAAAAAGGTACAGGATCGCTCTTGGTGTTTGGGAGATGATTTATTTCAGGATAGAGATAAAATAGTGTGTGATAATGGTGTGTGATTCTTTCTTTCCATTACATGTGCTTATCTCAATTGCAGTCTTAGATAGCAGACATTAAGCTTTTGTCAAAGAACAGTGGACCGGGCTTCTTTTTAGTCTGTTGCTGTTGCAGGACACTGTTTTCTGGCTTTTAGAAAACTTTTCAACTCTAATGGCTGAAGATTAAGATACTGCCCAGTTTTTCAGGTTGTACTTTACTCATAAGAATTTCCTGATTAATTAGATGAGACTTGCCTGGGCATGTGGGCTGTCTAACAATGTTTTGGTAGGGTTGATGTGTTAGAAGGATATTGTAAGCATCAAGAAATCTTGCCTATTTCTGGAGATGACCTGGTTGATTAATTTTTAAGAAGGTCTGTCTCTTTGACTGTATTGTTTAAGCTCTCTCTGTTTGCAGGTATACAGTTTCCTGGATAAAATGTCCTTCTATATCGAACTGTACAAGCGTAAACCTCCTGATGTGATCTCTCATGAAGATGGCACACTTTGGCGAAGACAGGCTCCAAAGCTCCTCTATCCTCTTGGTAAGGAAACTGCACTTAAGCTTTTCTTATTGAAATGCTTTGGGGAATTTAGTTCTTTATCTGGCTTCTAAGTCATGGGTAAATTTGTGACTTTTTCACCTGCTTCTTCAATCTTTAGGCCTAGGTCAAACAAATCTGCGGATACCTCAGGGAACAGTGGGTCAAGTGATGCTGGATGATCGGGCTTATTTGGTACGATGGGAGTATTCCTACAGCAGCTGGACACTGTTTACCTGTGAGATTGAGATGCTGCTCCATGTTGTATCAACAGCAGGTGAGATAGGCTGGGAGTATAAAAGAGAATAAATAATTGTTAACTGGTATCAATTTGAAGTTAATAGTAGGATTGAACAGCTCTAAATACTTTTGAAAGAGCATGGAATATCTTCCCAGAAACCTGATTTTTTAAATTGTTACTATAATACTGTAAAATTCACTGCAGAAGGCCAAGAGCATGAATGAGAAGAGATAAACTTAAGATGAGAGAAAAGCTGAGATAGATAAAATAAATGTTTTTTGGTAAGGGGAATGATCATGGGGATGTGTGGCAAGATTAATGTACATCGTTCCAAGTTTGATTACTCTTTAAGTATGATTTTGCATTCTAGTGTTAGTTTTCTTTACCCAGATGTGATTCAGCATTGCCAGAGGGTCAAGCCAATAATTGATCTCGTTCATAAAGTCATCAGCACTGATGTATCGATAGCAGATTGCCTTCTGCCAATCACGTCGCGAATCTACATGCTCCTGCAGAGGTAAGTCACTGACCTGCATGAAGTCGGTAACAGCGGAGGTAACCGAGAAGACATAATGAGTTGGAAGAATGGCTAATTACTAATTTTGCCAAGAGCTTTGCAAGAAGTGTGTCTCAGTGCTTGAACTCCCCAAGACTAGTGTTCAGTTCTCAATAGTGTTCTGGCTACACTGTTTAATGCTTTGATGCCGTAGAATGGCCCCTCTCCCACTTGTTCTATGAATGTTGTGCAATTTTACCCATTTAAAGGCACTTTTATTGCGGGCTATATATACATGAAAGGGGAATAAAACATACCATTAGAGCAGTAACTTCCAGGTGTTAAAAGAGTTGTACTTATTAACTCTCCTCTCAGTGTTAACTGCCTGGTAAATGATGTTCTGCTGCATAATTATTGTTTGCTGTGACAGTCTGCTGTCTTGCCAGCCTTGTCTCTTGCAGTAAATTGATCTGACTCAGGTGTGAGGGGGAGGTGGCGAGTCTAGACTGAAAGTGCAGACTTACAGACTGTGAGACTGTGTTTACCTGCTTAGGTTTTTTTACTTGTGTACTTCAGTGAGAGAGAAGCTTTTTTGATTAAAAAACCCCAGTATATAGGTGAGACCACAGGTGGCAGTGCATTTTATGCATACTGTTTCTCTTTTGTAGGCTAACAACTGTAATCTCTCCTCCTGTGGATGTTATTGCTTCTTGTGTCAATTGTTTGACAGTACTGGCTGCTCGCATGCCGGCAAAGGTGAGGAAATGCCCCTCTGGGTTTGCTGGGTTTGAGAACTAGTAGACATGTATATGTAAATGAGAGGGGATATCTGTACTTTTTCTCCTGCAGGTTTGGACTGACCTTCACCATACAGGATTCTTACCGTTTGTTGCCAATCCAGTGTCCAGTATGAATCACGTGATTAGGTATTCATGATCCTCCCCCCTTTTTCGTTTTGGGCTAACCTATTCATAACGTGTCATAAGAACTTTTTGCCAGTGTGAAATCTGTGCGTCTGACATCTCTCACTCATGGCGGAATCCTGCTATTTGTGTAATAAACCCTCTTGCTCATTTCACAGTGCAGAGGGAATGAATGCTGGAGGCTATGGAAACCTATTGATGAGCATAGAACAGCCTCAAGGCGAGTACAGTGTTACCATCTCCTTCCTGAACCTGATAACAACTCTTGTCCGGGTGAGTGCTTCTGGAATGGTCTGCATGTAAAATCAGCTGTGGGCTGTTATGATAGGAAAGTGAAACACTCGGCCGTGTCTGAGATTGATCTCCTGTGCAGCAGGTGCGGATGAATAATCATTGGTTGACACTCCCTTCTGTGCTATGGTTTGTGCTTTCTCTGTAGTCTGATTCTTTCAAAAAACTGTTTTGATTCATCTGATCTACAAAAGAATAGAACTCACGTGTAAGTCTGTGTCCCCATACTCAATAGTTTTCTCGCACTGTAAAGACGTATGGCATATCTTCCTGCAAAAGGTTTCTTGTCCTTTTAACCAGAAGTGGGACAGTAACATTTCTGTTTCTCCTAGGGACAACTTGGTAGCACCCAGAGCCAAGGACTTGTGCCCTGCATTGTGTTTGTCCTGAAGGAGATGTTACCAAATTACCACAAATGGCGTTATAACACTCATGGAGTGAGAGAGAAAATCGGTAAGGATGTTGAGGGAGGGAGGAGGAGGAGATAAAAAGGAACACCTGTATCTCAGAAAGAATGTGTGAATTTTTTTAATCATACCTTTTCTAGCAGCCATTTGGGATTTGCTTTGTATGTCTACCTAGATTTGCTAGATCCTCTGATTCGTTTGAAAATTTTAGGAACTAGGCAACAGATCTTCCCAAAAACTGAGTAGTCCATTTCATCTCTGTTTTAGGATGCCTAATTCTGCAGTTGATCCATGCTATACTGAATTTATGCCCTGAAATGGATCCTCGCAGCAGGTAAGACAGGTGATGGATTTCAGATCTGCACTAGCCTGGCTTACAGTGTAGAAGTCACTATCATTTTGTTTCAGTTTTTGGATGCAAGTGACTGGGAGTGAACTGGCGTAGTAGTGTAGCGCTGGTTTCAGCTCTCTTCTGCGTTACTGAGTACAGGAAGGGTAGAAAAAGACTAGGGACGGAGCAAACCACATTGGTTTCTAGAATACCTGGTGAAGAAAGAGAAAACAGTAAACATATTTCCTGGGACAGACTGCCATACACTTACCTATTTGGTGTATCCACTCTGGAGAAAGTAGAAGGGAGAATAAAGTAGGGGTCAGTGGGGGCATAGAAATTAGGAGGTTACTTTGTGGTAGTTTTCTAAGTGCTACATGGCAAAATACTGCAAGTGCTCCTAGTGATGATGTCCTGTGTTGTTTGTGTCTCACAGCAATGCCCCCAGCCTTCAGTCCTTGTGCATCTTCAGCCTGGCCAACACTGAAGCAGGGCAAGCTGTCATTAACATCATGGGAATTGGTGTGGACACTATTGATATGGTAATGGCCTCCCAGTCTAGTAGGTGAGTGGTGTGTTTCATTTCAGTAGTGTGAAGAAAGAAGCAAATGATACTGAAAATGTAGTTTTAACTTGATTGCATTTAATGGGGAGTCAGTGTAGTGGCTAGCCGTGGCAGCCTGCCTTGTATGGTCTGGAGGAACAAGCCTTGTTTGTTCCAGGTCTGTGTGTAGTCTTTGCTGTACACTCTCCATTTCATGCAGTTGTTTTAGTTTCTATTTCTGAATGACATTTGGTGCATGCTGGTGGGTGTAAATGTGCTCAATTGTTTAACATTTGCTAGCAGTTACATTTTTTTACAAAGAATTTACTTGAACTCAATTTATAAGATTGAATGACTGAATTAGAAGTGAGAGGATTAGACCCAGTGTTAGAAGTTCTGTGTCTTCAGGTAATACCAGAGTTCAAGTCAAGCTGTGCTCATGAATAAATCATAATAAAGAACTGTAATTATGAAAGTGCTAGGGATCAGTCTATTCAGGATGGTTCTGAAGGCAGCTTGAAGTACTCTGGAAGTACTGAAGACATCTTCAGTGTTGAGTGCCTCATCTTCCTTATGTGGTTCTCTGAAGGCTTGAATCTTTTGCTTTAGCTATGGTTGAATCTCTCTCCTTTCCTCTGTTCTCTTTTCCTGGCCAGCTTTACTTGGCACATAGCCAGCCAGACTTCCTAGCAGGTTGTTTCTGATAAAGTCTGCCCTTTTTTTTCTTTCAAAACAACTCTGGAAGGGAATCCAGAGTTGTTGAGGAGGAAGTGAGATCTATTTGAGAAGCCTTTTTGGCTTTAATGTTTCTCCACAATGTTTATCTGATAAGGCAAATCTTAGGGGAAAAACCCCAGGCTTAGAGCCAGTTCTGTTTCTTCATCCAGTTTTGGTTCATTATAATTTCTGGGAGATTGGTTCTGTAAATATTTCTCCCTCAGTCTTAATACATTTTAAATCTCTCTATCCCAAAGAGGGGGGAAAAAAGTGACAATAGGCTGTCAGGCTCTCTTTCTTTTTTGTTTGATGCTGAAAACTTGGGGCTGCGTAGACGGTATTTTTTGTGGATATGTGAGAGTTTGTATTTCAGCAGCTGTTATGTGGTGATGTGACAGTCTGAGTAAAAATGTCTTATAACCCCCGACTGACAGAGTATAGAATTTCCTCTTTGAATGTTGGGCAAATAATAAACGTCGGTTGTCAACACAGTTACTTACTTTGGCTTCTTTTTGGAAACACAGTGATGAGTCACAAGGCCAAGGTCAACTGCTGATCCAAACAGTTAAGCTGGCATTCTCAGTTACCAATAATGTCATCCGGTTGAAACCCCCCTCCAGTGTGGTATCTCCATTAGAACAGGCACTTACTCAGCATGGTATGTATTTCTTCATGGGGGCAGCCTGGGCAGCTATGCTTTTTTGTTATTTGCAAATAGTCAATGTGTGTCTCATTCCAAACAGTAGTTAAGATTTCAAGGTTCCAAAAAGTGGTTTCTAGTGATGGCAGAAGGCCTGTTCTCCCTCCTCTAAGGCATTCTTCTCCTCTGGGACAGCTTCTAGAGTATGAAGCAAATGTGGCTTGTTGTTTGCTGCTTTGTAATGAGATGGGTGTAATTACAGAAGAGAGTAAGTCAGCTGCCGTTAGTACCTCTGGCTGGGCCCATGCCTTGTTCTTTCAGAAGACTGACCTAGTTTTCACCTGGGCTATGAACGTCATTATTTGGTAGTTACATGTTGTTGCAGTTTCTTCTCTTTGATTTTAATTGTGTTCTCTCCAGGTGCTCATGGAAACAATCTTATTGCGGTCTTGGCCAAATACATCTACCACAAGCATGACCCTGCACTTCCACGCCTGGCTATCCAATTGCTCAAACGACTGGCTACGGTAAGATGAGACTTATACAAGTGCTTCTTTGCTTCTTCCCTTGTGACTGATTCCACCACTGCAATTCTTTGAAGATAATTTCTTCAGGCTTTTTTGTATTGGGGAGCTTAATGCAAGTCAGTTGAAGGCAGCGTGGACTACAAGCTGTAAGGTAGAACACATTAAAAATCACGTAAAGGGCCCTTTAGTTTTTTAACATAATCTTCTGCCATTTCAGAAGTCACTTAGCATCTCACTGAGAGGCTTCACATAAGTGGGGTGTTTTCTGCAAAGTATTTGCACCTCCAGTTGGTCTCTTTTCCACTTTTTCAACTTTCTCAAGTCACACTCTTAAATACAATACCTACACCTTCTTAACTGGAACTTTAACATCTTACTGAGAAGAGGATCTTATTTAAGTTTTTATCAGGAGCTTTCAACTTTGCCTTTTAGACTTACTCTTTTTGGCTACTAAACTTCTGAGAATGTATTTACAGTTTTATTAAAGCATATAAATCCAGCTCTGGGTTTGCTTATTTTAAGAAACATTATTTCAAAACCGTTTTTCTCTTTGTCTTTTCCAGTTTTGTTATAACCCTTGAGAAATAGGTGAGGGATAGAGCAGAATTGCTAAAAAGGAAAATTTTGATCACTTTGCAGATTTCTTCCGGCTTAATGACAACAGCTTACTTTTGAGTTCCCTCACATAGGTTCATAGATTCTATAGCAAATATTTTGGAGTTTCAATTTGAAATGCAAATCACCTTTGTCATGGTTTAACCCCAGACAGCAACTAAGCACCACGCAGCTGCTCGCTCACTTCCTCCCCACCCAGTGGGATGGGGAGAGAATTGGAAAATAAAGTAAAGCCCGTGGGTTGAGATAAGAACAGTTTAATAGAACAGAAAGGAAGAAACTAGCAGTGACACTAATAACAACAATAAAGTGACAATAATAATAAAAGGATTGGAATACACAAGACAAGTGATGCACAATGCAATTGCTCACCACTTGCCGACCGATGCGAGCCGTGCTCCTCCCCCACCCCCACCAAGCTGGGCATGAATGACGTCCTGTGGTATGGAATACCCCTTTGGCCAGTTTGGGTCAGCTGCCCCGGCTGTCTCCCGTCCCGACTTTCCTGTGCCCCTCCAGCCTTCTTGCTGGCTGGGCATGAGAAGCTGAAAAATCCTTGACTTACTCTAAACACGGCTTAGCAACAACTGAAAACATCAGGGCGTTATCAACATTCTTCTCATGCTAACCCAAACCACAGCGCTGTACCAGCTACTAGGAAGACAATTAACTCTGTCCCAGCTGAAACCAGGACAACCTTTTATATAGACAAGAAGCATTCTGTAGAGTTTGTTTATTTTTGCTTCTGATGTTTCTTTCCTTTTGCAGGTTGCTCCCATGTCTGTTTATGCCTGCCTTGGTAGTGATGCTGCTGCCATCCGTGATGCCTTCCTCACTCGCCTGCAGAGCAAGATTGAGGACATGCGTATTAAGGTCATGATACTGGAGTTCCTCACAGTTGCGGTGGAGACACAACCTGGGCTCATTGAGCTGTTTCTGAACTTGGAAGTGAAGGATGGCAGTGATGGGTCAAAGGTAGAATAGCAGATACTTGCCCAAAGACTCACTAGTCTTTTATTGTAGCATTCATAGCAGTCTTATGGCACTAGTCTCCAAAATTTGATAGTTCTTACATGTAACCTGATGTGCTTAATGTAAAGATAAATGCAGCTTGTGCTTGCAATTATGGATGTGCTGCTATCCCAGTTTCACTTTTCCCTGTAACCAAAGAGAAACTTTCCCCAGTATTTCAAGGAAGATACTGAGTTAACATAAAAACATCTATTGGGTCAGACCAAAGGTCCCTGTGGCCCACTCTGTTGACTCTTGATAGTGGCCAGTTAGTGAGAAAGCTGAAGACTGAAGTAGAATGCGCAATATAATTTTTTCAGAATACCCATTCTAGTGCTTTGCAGTTCAAGGTCTTGGCTTGGGAACTTTTGAAGGCTCTTGGTCTTACTTCTTAGCTTAGCTCAGTTTTTATTCCCCTAAAAATATTTTTTTTCTCTCTTGTGTTATGGCTACATTCCTTGTAGTCATATACAAAATACATGATGGCATCATGTACTCAAGGTTTATTTCTCTTTGTATTGTTCAAGTGGAATTAAGCACATTCTGCTTTAATAGGTGCCTACATAGTGGTTCTGTGGCGATGTAACCTCTCTCGTTTCCCTTTCCTTTAGGAATTCAGCTTAGGGGAGTGGAGTTGCCTCCAAGTAGTCTTAGAGCTGATAGACTCCAAGCAACAGGAGAGGTACTGGTGCCCTCCCCTCTTGCACCGTGCTGCCATTGCCTTCCTGCATGCTCTGTGGCAGGACCGTCGAGATAGCGCCATGCTAGTTCTGAGGACAAAGTGAGTTGTTGTTTTTCTACAGTGCATTTTCCGTCCTTTTTTACAAAACACTTTTTCTTTGGTTTATCAGACTTTTTGGGGACATTTGCATCTTAGTCTTTGCGTGCCCTGGTAAGTGTATGCAGTGTGTAGGCTTTGAACTTAGTCTCTCAGGAAAGAAGACAAGAAGCCCCTATGTGCATGTTCAGAAGCAAATATATTTCTGTCTTTTATACAAAGCTATATAAGCTTGTATTTACCAAAGCATATTTTCTGTGAAGTTTGGAGCAGTCAAAATGCTGCTAGGCATGTGGCATGGGGGAGATAACTGATACTACTTCTGTGTATATCCTTTAGGCCAAAGTTTTGGGAAAATTTAACGAATCCCCTCTTCGGTACCCTTCCTCCGCCTTCAGAATCATCAGAGGTGAGTTACATCCGAACAGAATGAAGGTAGTTATGTACTTCTCAGAAAAGGCTTCTAAGTGATGTATGCGGCTTTTCCCTCTGCTTGCAGTTTTCTAGAAGGAAGTATGATCAAGTGGTTTAAACACAGGCATGAGATGAAGTGAATGCTTTCTGCCTTTGCAGAGACTGTACAGCCATGAACTGTCTTTTGAAATCTCTGCTCTTTATTCACATATGAAACAAAAACAGATGTTACCTAGCATCTGTGGTAACACTTACTCTTTGGGAAGTATGCTGTCATGTGCCGTTTGGCAAAAGAAACTCTCCCCTCTTTTTAGGCATAGCTCGGGCTGACTAGTATCAGAGAGGAATCAATTTAGGTTCTTGTTATTCTGCCTTTCTGTGGAAGTTTTCCCCTTCATTATGAAAGTCCTGCACTCTCACTCAGAGTGCTGCTTTGAACACAGCTTTCTTTCCTTATTATCACCAGTCCATGGTCAAATGACATAACTATTGCTATCGTGGGAGAAACAAGTCTCTTGCAAAACTGGAGTATCAGTCACTGCAAGTGGATGGGTAGGGATAAACCAGAATTCCACTTACTCTGCAGAGCTAGGTGCTCAGATTTTTTTATTTTTTTTAATGTCTTTATAGCTCAGTGTCTTGGATACCTGTGCCTTAATCATGAAAATCATCTGTTTGGAGATCTACTATGTTGTCAAGTGAGTCTTTGGTAGTCTCTCCTTCAACCCTGTACTTTTCAGTTATCTAAACTGTGTGTGTTAAATCTTGATAGACCATGCAGGCTTTGAGGAACAAAGTACATGTAATCCTGTGAAAGTGTGGGAGGAACAGTGATTTATAAACAAATTACAAACATGCATTTGAGCTTCTTGCAATTGCCAATTGCAGAAAGAGATGGTACAGTCTTTCCGCAGCCTGTAGGTGAGAATATTAGTATTAGTATTGTCCTTGTATCTTGGAATGAGAATATACAGTATTTGTTAAAACTAACTGTAAACTAAGCTAAGTACACCTACTATAGTGATTGCTGAATAACATTTTAGTAGTTTTCTCCCACTCAGTTGTTTTCCTGAACATAACTGTGCTTTAATATGTTGAAAAGTCAGGATTAACTAAAATCTCTGCTTAAAAAAAAAAAAAAATCATAGCTTTTTCTTCAGGGATCATGTTTTTTCTTCACATTTGATGCAAAAAGTGGGATTCCCTGCACAGGTCTAATATGTGGAATAACCTTCACTTGCAAGCTGTGTCCTTGGCTTTCCTACCTGAATCTCAGAAGAAGTATATTTTCTGACCAAAGAATAAATGAAGATAACTTCTCCTCTTGATTTGGTCAGGGGCTCACTGGATCAGTCCCTGAAAGACACGCTGAAGAATTTCTCCACCAAAAAGCGCTTTGCCTATTGGTCAGAATATGTGAAGTTACTGGCATATCACGTGGCAGAGACAGAGGGTAGCAGCTGTGCCTCCGTGACAGAATATCAAATGCTCATCTCAGCCTGGCGGATGCTGCTGATAATCTCTACCAGCCATGTAAGAGCTACCTTTCATCTTTCATGATAATCTGAAATTAACATTTTGAGTAATACAATGTCAACTTCTTAGGGTCAGCTAAGCTGTAACAAAGAATTTGCTGGTTTTCTTTCAATTTTGTTGTATATATACTTACAAGTTGGCAGGAGCATGGTAGAAGAGGTTAAAGTAGGTGGTGTTTTGCTGTTTGATCGAAATGAGCATATTGTCTGTCTGAGCAGAGGAGGGAGGTAGTAAATAATTTTTATAGCAATTCTAAGTAATTCTGTAATCCTGAAGAGATTTTGCTGAGTCAAGTGAGGCAGGGATGCACCATTAGGGAAATTAGTCATTGCTGACTTCTTGTCAACTGTTAATGTAATACTTCAGTGATTTCTGTAAAACTGCATCATTCAGCAGCTATAAAATTGGGTGAATTCTTAAAGTAACAAATTAAAACAGCAGACTGATATTAGACTGCTAAGAAGGTGCATCTTTTGTTATGCTTGATTTATCTCTGTCTTTGTGGATCTTAGGCGGATATAATGCATCTGACTGATTCTGCAGTTCGTCAGCAGTTGTTTCTGGATGTGCTAAATGGGACCAAGGTTTTGGTACGTGGTGCTTCCTGTCAGTTCTTTAATTTCCCAATTGCTCATCTTCTTTGTACTATGAGGAGTTCTATTTCTGCAGCTGCTTGCCATCATATGCTTTTGAGATCCTGTAAAACTGGGCTGAAACAATGTCTCTCTTCCTGAATTGATGAGCTTCTTATAAATCTTCATTTTGTATGTGTCATTTTTGTCATCACTGAGTGACCCTGCAGAGGGTCCTGAGTCTGGTTCCCTCAATGCTGCTAGCTGCTGACGAACAAACCTGGTCATTTGGTGGCGGTGTTTGGGCTGAGGATTTCTTAAGTGTTCTTACATGTGCCTATTGCAACTGTAACTCTTGTACTATTTCTTCTTAGCTCCTAGTTCCCATGTCAGTATCCTGTCTGCAGCTGGGGTCTATGCTATGTACCCTTCTTCTGATCCTGCTCAAACAGTGGAAGAGGTAGGTATTTTGTTTAGATAATTATTAGTCACTGCTAAGTATAAAAACTAGGGAGGTTATGTTGAAGTGTTTTGCTCTAGTGAGATTCCTTTAGTGATTTGGGGAGGAAACTGAAGCCTTACCACAGAATTCTCTTTTGGGATAGCAAATGTCTGTAGGCTGTTGCTGAAATGTCTTGTAGCAATACATTTATGGTTTGTCTTCCTGCTTGCGGGTGAAAAGTGTATCAAATGAGTTTTTGTGATAGTCAGTCCTGCATTCTCAGTGTACTGTCGTATGTCTTTAGTGAGATCCAGGTGGTGACTTAAACTTTACTTGGAAGAACTGTTTTTATTTGTGTGGATCATACAACTTACGATCCACACAGCTCAGTCAAGCCATTATATGTATTGAGGGATCTTGTCTAACCTGAAGAGCTCTCCCTTTTTGTTGTCAGCGAGTTGGGTTCTGTGGATAAAATCATAAACTCCTTGACGCAGATTCTGGAGGGAGTACTACAGGCAGATCAGCAGATGATGGAGAAAACCAAAGCCAAAGTGTTCTCAGCTCTTATCACTGTTCTGCAAATGAAGGAGATGAAAGGTGAGGTGGTGTATGTACAAGTGTCAAGAGCAGGGCTGCCATGGCTAAATACACTCTAACACTCTAGTGTTTCCATGATAAAAATGCGTATGGTGTTAGTAGTAGTATGGGTTGCTGAATGTAGTCACCAACATGTGGGACTTCTCTACTTTTTTCTCACTTGTTTTAGCTAGTTTTAGAAAGGAATGAGTTTTATTATTCACCGTACGTGTTATGTCTTCCCTTCTCTTGTCTTTCCCCCACAATAACTCTCTGTGTTTGATCAGTTTGATAGAGACCAGATATGGTTCCCATGTGTTTTTGAAAATTGCTCAGCAGGTGTGGGATGCCATCTCACAGTGGGACTACAGAGCTTAGATTCTGACATGGATTTCTAGTCAGAGATAACAAAAGACCCAAACACAAGAAAGTCTTCTGAGCGTACATCTTGTTACAAACCAGAGAAACTAGTCTGGTCATTGCTCCCGTCCCTTGTCGGACATCTTACATTGCAGTAGCATTTGAAGATCCTCAGTGGAATCTGGGCAGTATTTCTCTGTACAACACCTGCAAAAGCAACTGTGGTGTTGAGAAGTGTATTACCTTCCTGTGTATTCCTTGTCCCACTACTTGGGCTCTGCAAGCCCATATATTTTGGAAAATAAATAGAAAGTGGAGGGTTGGGTTATTTTAAAATGTTTTTCTTTGCTGTAGAATTTGAGTTTCTAGTCATGCTGGTAAAAGGTAGTGCAATTTATTATAATGCTTTTGATAAGAATGTAGTATTTATACGGACTCACAGAACATAAACTGCACCCAATCTGCATGAGCCAGTACCAGCAATCTACAGAAATGGGTAGGATATGCTGTAGTGAGCACTTACGGAATAATCTGTCTATAGTAGTGCTTGATTTGTGCTTTGAGATGTCATGAGTTTTTATGACTTCTTTGTAAAACTACGTGTTTTTGTTATCCAGATGACCATCCAGTCCCTTATTATATCCTTCTAGACTTAATCATCTAACTTAGTCACAGTTCCTCATGTTCCGTTTTGTAGGTTTTGAAATTAAAACAGAATAAGTACTAACTCCAAGAAATGTGGCCCAGTGATGTTATCAGTTAAGCTGGAAACTTAAGTACAAGGATTGTGTGTTAACTGTTGTCTGTTCTGTGTATGTCACAGTGAATGAGATCCCACAGTACTCCCAGCTGGTGTTGAGCGTGTGTGAAACTCTCCAAGATGAAGTCATTGCGCTCTTTGATCAGACTCGACACAGCCTGACCTTGGGAGATGCTACAGATGACAAGGACAGCATGGAGACAGATGATGCCTCCCGAGTTAAACACAAAGACCAGCGAGATGGGGTAAAGGACCTGTTCATCTGCTTTGCAGCCATGTTTCTTCTCTCTAGACAAAAGTTCCATGTATGTTTGGAACAACTTTCCCTTGCAGCCTGCTGCCTTCAAAGGAAGTTTCGGCAGTTTCTATTTCAGAGTTACTCCATGTCTTTTTGGCATACATCAGTCTGGGAAATTGACTGTTGCTGCCTCTCAGATCTGTCCTAAAAGACATTGTCACGATTGCTAATACAGCCAGGAAGTGTGCAGAGCGTAATGTGAGGGATACCAGGTGCCTTAATTTATGATTCTGAGACTGACTGAACTTCAGGTTGTGTTAGTAAATGCTTTCAAGATTTTCTTGGTACCCCTGTCAAGCCTATACCTTATTCTCCTTTCCTTGTCACTGCAGGTGTGTGTTCTGGGTCTGCATCTGGCTAAAGAGCTCTGTGAAGCTGATGAAGATGGAGACTACTGGTTACAGGTTACTAGGAAAGTCCCTGTGCTTCCTACTATCTTTGCCGCATTGGAGATCAGCCTGAGAGTTAAACAAAACCTTCACTTCACAGAGGCCTCATTGCATTTACTGCTGACCTTAGCAAGGACTCAACAGGTGAGAGATGCAGAGAAATGAGAGCATATAGTTACACATCTTTAATAGGAACTGTATATCTCATTATTCTGTCTGCAATGCAGCCCAACAATGATCTGTAGATAAAGGGGGTTTTTTAGAGGCTGACAAGCAGTAAGTCCTGTGTGTACGCCTGCTTAGTTTGCCTTGTTCTTCTCAATAATGGGATGTCTTGGATGGAAGAGCTGAGCCAGCCAGAGCAGACCTGTAATTTAGAGCAGGCACTTCTTAGCAAATGTATTCTTCAGCAATACAAACTATCCCCCCGTAATTAAAATGGCATTAAGCATGGGAACCTGCTTTCTCATTAGTTGCAAAGAAGCATTACTTATCTATCATAAATTCAACTTGTGTGGGGCTTTAGGTGAAAGGAAGGTTGTTCCAAAGCCAGCCCTTTTCAAAGATAATGTGGACATGGAATTCATAGTGCAGTTATGCAGGTTAGATTTTACTGGAAGAACAGCGTTGGCTTTTCTTGATAATCAATTTTTAACAACGTAGAAGTGTGTGTAGATGAAAGTTTTCTAAAAGGGCGTTGACAATGCAATATCTCATGCAAAATAAGTCTCTTTAGTCTCAGAGAGCAGACACACATGCAGATTTTAACAGTAGTTTGTCCTGTGTCTTGTAGGGAGCAGCAGCAGTGGCTGGAGCTGGTGTCACACAGAGTGTCTGCCTGCCCCTCCTGAGCGTGTACCAGCTCAGCACTAACGGAGCCATTCAGGTGGGTGCTGCTTCCTTTTGGGTGGGAATGTGCCAGGAGAGCTTGCCATGCCCTGCCTTGCAGGCTGTGGTTGGGAGTGGAACCCTCCCAGTCTGGGAGGAGAGCAGCCACCCCGAGAGACTGGAGGCTTCCAAAATGGTGTGGAGGGTTTGTGATGTGTACTACTCTGGGCAGCAGTGTAAATAAGTCATTTATTTTTGTATCTGATCTGTTCAGACATCTGCTTCGTCTCGAAAGTCTCTGGATGCTCCCTCTTGGCCTGGGGTCTATCGTCTCTCCATGTCACTGATGGAACGCCTTCTTAAAACACTTAGATACAACTTCCTGACAGAAGCACTGGACTTTGTCGGTGTCCATCAAGAGAGGATTCTTCAGGTATGTCACATACTTCCTTTGGGATGATTCGCTTGGTTTCTGTGTTGCAATAGCAGTGGAAACATGTCAGAAAGTGCAGAAGCATTGAAAAGAGGCTCCTGCCTCAGAAAGATTTACAGTGGAAATAATTCAGTAGTGGGAGAAGGAGGACAGACTATACAAGCCATGCAGTCACGCAGGGATGATTGTTATGATACTTGTTAGAGCTGGGCAGTCACCATCTGTTCATTCTGTTCACTCTTGGGGTTTTAACTTTGCTACAGGTGTTTAATATGCCTACTCAACAGAGCAGCAGAAGTGAGAGTCTGATGGGAACACTCACTTTGTGGCTGTCTGCTCTGGAAAGAAAAGTATGAGAGCTGTTCGTGGAGGTGGCTTCAGCTCAGCCTTGCTCAAAGAATGAAAATGCTGTAGGTCAGGGTTCAGTCACCATTTGGGACAGCAAGCTGTCATGTCCTGCAATACTGAAATACCTGTACTGGCTGGATTGTGTCAGTGCAGATGTGCTGAAGAGTCCTGTATTTACATAGGTGCTGAATTACCTGTTTATAAGCATGCTCCCCAGACAGATAGATAGCTGTCTTCTTGTATGGCAGCACAGTTCGTGAAATGCATTGACCTCTGACTAAGAATATAAAGTTCTCTGAGCTGTGTGCTGTGCGGCTGCTTTCATGAATGCAGATCCTCTCTGCATCTTCAGCTTTTTCTTCTAGAGGATGGAACAGGATTTTGTGATTTGACTGTCATTGCCCTGATTTATTTCTCCCTCCTGTTCAGTGCCTGAATGCAGTACGGACAGTACAGAGCTTGGCCTGTCTGGAAGAGGCTGATCACACTGTTGGCTTCATTCTTCAGCTCTCAAATTTCACAAAGGAGTGGCATTTCCACCTGCCACAGCTTATGAGGGACATGCAGGTAGGAATCAGGATATTGCTGTGGATAATACATTGCCTTGGAGTGCAGGGCGTTGGGTGTGTTAAGATCAAATGGCACTATATCACCTTTTTATTACTGCTTTTAATAGGAAATACTGCTGAGGTCATTTAAATTGCCTGTTCTGTCAGTACCTTGACTGAATTGAGTGGGGAAAGATAATTGTTGGGGACAGAGAGCTGATAGCTTGGAAAAATAACCTGGGGAAATCAGTGTCTTCCTCTCAGTTCTCAGTGCCAGGTGACTGAGAAAATACTGGGAAATCAAGAGACTGCATTGATCCTTTATGATCACAGCGTTCTGTTTAACTGGATTTTCTAGCTTCCACCAATGGTAGTGAATAGGTGGGTTTTGAGCTTTTAAGAGATTTCTCCCTCACCTTATTTATTTCAGGTGAATCTGTGTTACCTGTGTCAGGCCTGTACCTCGCTCCTGCACAGCCGCAAAATGCTCCAGCACTACCTGCAGGTGAGGATGGGGACTGTAAGCCGAACTGTAGGTTAGGAGTGTTGTATGCCCATGCTCCCTGTTAAAGGGCAAATATTATTCAATATCCAGGCTCTTGGATATTGAATTGATTGTCAGCAATCCTAGTGGTGATTATTGACAGTCATCAATAGTTAGGATTTGCGTTTCTCCGCAGCAAAAAAATGTGCAAAGAGTAGTCGGGACTCTAAAAACTCTGGACTGTGTAAAGCCAGTCCTAGAGAAACAGCAGCCTGTGTTTGAATGATGCTGTTTCTTTATAGCTGCCTACACTGCAGCAAGAAAGCTGCATTGCTGTAGTACTCTGTAGTGCCATTAATTAAGCCCCTGTTGACCTGGTGTCCTTGATCTGATTTAATCTGTTCAAGAGAGACAGCTCTTGTTTTTGGGGAGTCCTTAGATTCTTGAGGTGGAGACAGTGCATTGCTAGTGATGTGTTATTTCAGCATGGCTAAGGCTTGGTGTGTTGATTCTTTTTCTGGAATGTGGAATCTAAACAGTCTCTGCAGCTGCCTGCCTGCAATGCAGTGCCTCCCCTGATGTACACTAAGTGTAGATTCCTGTGCTTCTAGCAGGTGATGGACTTTGGGTGCCTTATTTCCTCATTCCTTTTGTTCATAGCAATTTCAAAGTATTTGTCTTAATGCAAAATAATCATATCTGTATTCAAGACCTTCTTTTTTCTTTCTCCACAGACAAAAAATGGTGATACCCTTCCATCAAGTGTGACTCCACGAGTGCAGCGTAATCCCCAAGCCTCCTCCAAACATCCCAGTCCTGAGTCGGAGGCAGCAGAGCAGAAAGCACTGCTTACAGTGCAGTACAGCCTCTTGAAAATACTCAGCAAATCTCTTGCTGCCCTGCGCCACTTCACCCCTGATGTGTGCCAGATCCTGCTTGATCAGGTAGAGAAAGAGGAGAGATCCTGCTCCCTGAAGGGGGGAGTTTCCAGCATTTCAAGTGATGTTCTGGGTCTGTGAAGTGAGGCCCAGTCTGTCCTGCCTGAGACAGTGACCCCCACCATACACCTGTCTGCTGTTCTGCTGCACAAAGCAGGACACAAGAATTCCCCTTAGGAATCGGGCACTGCTCAGTGTGAAAGGAAGGCTTGGCTGAGCTTTTGTGTGATCTGCACAATGCTATGTACGTGTAAACTGACTCGAGCAGACTAATAACCCAGCTCGGTTTGTATCCTCAGTATGCCACTCTTCAGAAGGGACATCCTCTTGTTGTCCTCCGGTGTCGGTGTGACCTAGTGGCTGGTCTTCAAGTTCAGAAAAGGAAGGTTTAATCCTTGATTCTGGCAGTGTTCTGCTGCCAACTTTTGGATAGTTAACTTCCTTTTCCTGTGCCTCTAGGTACGCATGCCCGGGTGTTTGAAACAACCTGGAAACAGTCATTACTTCAGCTTGCCACTTGGTGGCAAGCTGTACAGCTTGGGAGCTGGAGAATGTTCATTCATGTGAAGAGAGCCACGTAGTCTGATTGTGGAGTACTGTACAGAACGCTCTCTACTGCTCCATCTGTATACTTGAGATTTGGGAAATGATCTCAGTGCTTCTAGTTCTCCATACAAAAAGTGTGACAATAGCATACTCCTGGCCTCAGGGGTCACTCACTTCTCTTTCTGTTTCTCCACAGTCACTGGACCTTGCTGAGTACAACGTGCTCTTTGTTTTGAGTTTCACCACACCAGCCTTTGATTCAGATGTCGCACCTTCCTTTGGGACCCTCCTTGCCACAGTCAACGTGGCCCTTAACATGCTGGGAGAGGTACTAGCCATTTCTCTGTTTGGGAGAGCACAGCAGTTGCAGTGATCTCAGAGCACTCATTCAGCCGGTATTTTGAAGAGTGGGAGTATTTCCTCTTTTGTCTCCTGTCTCTAATGCCTGTCTTTTTTTCCCCTCTCAGCTGGATAAGAAGAAGGAACCTTTCCCTCAGGCTGCAGGGCTGAATATGCAAGAGGGAACCAAAACCCTCAAGTAAGTTTCTAGCTGTTTGATTTAGTCATGGCCAAGGAGCAGAACCTAATGCTCCTTAGATCAGAACTGAGGTTTACAGGCATTCAGAGCTGTTCACCCTGAATCCAAGTTCACATAGCCCGTCCGAAGCTCTCTGAAGCAAGCAGGGACTTTTTTGGGAAGGGTGTATGAAGCCATCCCCACCTAGGATGCAGCGTAGAGAGCTGGATGCTTATTTATCAGTACATTTAAATCCAACTTCCCTGACGGCCAACAGGAGTTTCTGCTCTGCAGACCATAGCTTTTGGGTATCACTGAGCAGAATGTTCCCTCGTAGGTACCCTGTGTGTGAAGTCCTTCTAAGAGTACGTGACCTTGCAACTAGTGTGCTGATCTTTTTGGCTCCTGCTGATGTGTGTTTCTTCGCACAGGTCTCTGCTCATGTTTACAATGGAAAACTGTTTCTACCTGCTCATCTCCCAGGCTGTTCGGTACTTGAGAGACCCAGCTGTGCATCCCCGTGATAAGCAGCGGATGAAACAGGAGCTCAGCTCTGAGCTGGTAAGCAGCTTGTACCATCCTTCCTCGCTGTTCAGTGTAAATGCGTCTTGTGGGAGAAGGTCATTTGTCTTTGGCCGCCCAGTGGAGCCCAGTCCCCAGCATGAGTCAACAGCCTTAGGCATGTTGGGCTGCACATACTGGTGCCTGTTCCTCTGCCACTGGCACCTTGTTTGGGGAGGGAGAGGGGCAAGCGTTCGAAAAAAGCTAACTTGTTCTGTGCTTGTGATTTCAGAGTACACTGCTCTCCAGCCTGTCTCGTTACTTCCGCCGCGGTGGTCCCTCTTCACCTGCCAGCGGGGTGCTCCCCTCTCCCCAAGGAAAGTCTGCCTCCAAGCTGGGTCCCGAGGGGCAGGAGCCTTTGTTTCAGCTCGTGCAGGCCTTTGTCCGGCACGTGCAGAGATAGATTCTGTCCTGCCTCTGCCTCCCTTTTCAGGATGTGCACCAGAACGATTCATGTCCACCGCAGAAGGCATCACCTTTGGCAGAGCTAGTAACAAGGACTGGGAAAGGGAGGGAGGCCTGGTGTGGGCAGTGGTGTAAACCGAGCTGTAACATCAGCAGCGAGATCCCATTGAACTCTTGCAACCCAGCAGCAGAGTGAATGTAAGGAAAGCTGAGAGCAGCTCTTTGGTGATCAGCCCACATGCACAGCCTGCTCGCTCCATCTGCTAGAGCATCCTGGCTGGGTACAAGTGCTGAACAGTCAAAACCTTTATTTTTATAGCTTGTATCTCAGCTGGGGGAGCTGTGGCTAGATGGAGAGAGGAGACAAACTTTCTGCTGGGCATTAACTCTGCTCTGAACACAAGGTGCAATCTGCCTCTCCCTCGCAGTCAAGAGTCCAGTTAAGGCACAACCAAGGGATCAGCCAGCAATTCAGAGACCATCTTTCTACTGCTATTTTTGTACTGAATGGTTCAAGGCAAGATGGTGTATGTGTGCTCACGCCTTCCCTTCACCCTGCAGTCTGTGTGTTGTGTGTGTTTCTGAAGAGCAAGGCCTCACTCAAGGTTTTTAAGTCAAAATTCCATCGCTCCAGTCTTGCAGTTTTTTGTAACTGTGCCCTATTTATACTGATATTAAAATCTTTATAGGCAGCAGCTGGGTTCATGGTTTTGTATTGGGCATAGCAGCCTGCAGCACCAGTTCTGCATCTTCTGTGTACTAGTTCTGCTGCGTCAGCTGGGCTGAAGTCCCAGCTAACAGTGATGTGAGTTGTGGCTTGCGAGTGACAATCCAGATACCATTTGAAACGATTATAATCAAAGGTTGATTCCCTCGGCTTTCCCACACCCACTCCCTTTCTCTCATGTTGGGGAACTCGTAGGAGGTTTTAAACCAGCATCACTATAAAATACTCCTCAGGAATGATTCTGCACATGATGATGTGGACCATGCGCATGGATTACTCTGTGCGCAGGTCCAAGCTGCTCCTCTGCCTGTTGTAGCGGCAGGGGAGGGCAGAGGTTCAAGCTAGAAGAAAGACACTGTCTACACTGAAGTTGCATTGTGCTGTTGTAGCTCTCTCAAGTAGATCAACAAACTCTTTAAGGTTTTAAGGCTCAATGTGTGATGGAGACAGTAAAAGAAGGTCAGTGATTACTGCTTAAACTAAAGCCTGAAATCTAGACAGACTTTTCTAAGGTAAGAAATCAAATTTCAATGTAGCTGTGTTAGTAGCCTACCAGTTCTTTCCTAAAGAGACACTTGATTGCTTTACCAGTCAGAACCTTTTTAGTCTCGATGGTTTTAAGAGACTAGAGGGAGAAAATGAGATTATCTTGCTTCGAGGTTTGGGCTTTTTTTCCCCTTGTAAGCTTAAGTGATGGTGATACTCTAGCACACTTACTTGATCTAGTTTTACTTGCCCTGGAGGCTTTGGAGATTTCAACTAGCTGGCTGGAGCAAAGTAGTCTTCAGGTAGAAGGGAGAGGGGCTTGATTACCTTCCAAAAACTGAAGTGACCTGCTTTGACAGTGAGGGAGGTGGTGTGGCAGTGCTCAGCCTGGTCGTGTTTAGATGGGGTTACCTGTAACCGTTAACACTTTCTGCCACAGGGCAACTCTGAGAGTGAACATGGAGATTTGAAGGTGAAGAACTGTGCAGAGAAGACAGCAAACTGATGACAGGTAGCTATGGGCAGTGGAAGTAAAGCCAGAATCTGGTCCATCTAAGCAAGTTCAGTGGTGCTTAGGGCTGTTACTTGAAAGCTCGGGTAGGTATCTTTCCTTTTGTTGTAGCTTTTGAAGTTACCCACAGTGTGCTAATCACTTTATTAGTCTTCAACAAGAATGGATAGAATGAGAATTTAGGGAGAAGTAATACATTAGGTATTTACTCAAGCACTAGAGTGAGAGTCTGTGGTGCCAGGCAGGAGTCCTTGGTGCCAGATAGCAAAGAATAGTGGATGCTGTTGGTTACATCTGTGGTTTAGAGCTGTAGCTTCACTTTAGACAGCAGCATTTCAGGCCTGAATTGTACCTTTACCTTCCCCCAGCCACAAAGGGGCATGGAACAGCCTTCAGCAAGGGTGGCTCACCATGACATCTGCAAATAAGCAGCATGAGAGTGTAATCTTTCTGTAGAGAGCCAGATAGAAGTAGCAATAGGTTTTGCATGTGCTCTTTTCTAATGCAGAGGGAAGGGAGCGCTGGTGCCAGGAACAGACTTCCTTCTGGCTGTTCTGAGGGAAGAGACCATTTTCTGCATCATTAAGCTGCTGCTGTTTTTGCTAAAGCTCTTCTTCCTCTTTCTTTAATGCACCAGGGAGGGGAATGACAGGGAAACAGGGATGTCACTGGCCTGAGGGAAAGCTATACATACTGGAAGCTGGAAGGGAAATAGGCAGGGGTAGATCTATAAAAGGATAAAACTGTGGTAGTGGTAATCGTGGCAGTTGTAAAACTAACTAAAACAGTAACATGATTTGATTTCTCCATTCCCTTTCATTAGAGTTTAACTAGAAAAACTGAGCGCTGTTGTTACACTACAGAGCATTTGAACAGCTGTTTTTCCCAGGAGTTCTTTCCAAGCTGGGTGCTAGGGACAAGGCTTTAGGATTTTAGATTAGCAGCAGATCCAGTTTCCATAACAACAAAAAAAGTCTGTTGGATCTAGAATAGCATTTCCAGTCTCTCAGCAGCTAAAGTCGTACTGCTGCTCTATTTTTGCTTCAGGTTAAGGAGGGAGCTGTTGTTTCTTAAGAGTTCCTGAATCTGTAGTATGACTGAGATGTGTCATCTGGGAAAGGGACTGCAAGACATTAACAACCTTAAGGCATGTTGAGAGTTTCAGCTGGGACAGGAAGGATTAGCAGCTTTGTTTTGCTCTTACACCCAGCTTCCAAGACTGGGATAGCAGAATGGCACAGCTCCCACCTGCACTGCCTCCCTGCCAGCGCTGCTTGTCCCTGCAGTTGCGTGGCTGGAGAGCGAGGGCAGACCTGAATCCACACGAGACGCTGAGGCAGGAGGTCAGGCAGTTTGTTTATTGGCAAATAAGTGCTGAAAACCATGAGCCCTACATACACAGGTGCTCAGTGCCCTGTTACATTAGAGTGGTCACGATACCATGGGGGAAAGTGCAAAAGATCAATAAACAAGCAAAGATAGTTCTGACATACCGAGGGGAAGGTTGTGAACAGAGAGCTTGGTGCAGGTGAGTTTCCCTTCCATCCAGCTTGAGTGGAAAACTAGTTATACAGCAGTGGAAGTCCTTTAGGCGAGCTCTAGCTAAAAAGCTCATTATAGGATTAAAAGGCATACACACCTGAGCACTCCCTTTGAGCTAAACCACCACATACATCAAGGGCAGCCTGGATTGTTTAGTGTGTGTACGGTCAAAAATAGCTCACTGTTGGAGATAACAGCAAGTGCAACCATCCCTTACTGTACTAGGATGCACCAAGTCTGTTCACTGCTGAGATGGGAGGGGAAGCATTAGTTAAATCAGTGATACAGGGTGAAAATAAAGTCAGGCTAAAACATGCCTGGAACAGACGCACCAAAAGAAAAGCCTGGACAACTAACACAGGGAGCAAAGCTTGTAAAAAAGGCTTGTAAACTCTTTGCAGTCCCAAGAGCAGTTTCTCAGAGGAAATGCAAGCAAGATGCATGGTCCCTTGCACGGAGGTTTGATTTCTGACATACAGGCCCTAAGTTACTAGGTTGGTCTTCACAAAGAAATTTCCTTCCAGTTTCAGAAGACAGTTCTAGATTGAAGCCATCAGGCACCATGACAGTAAGCATGGCTCTTGCAGAGCCTTGCATTACTGTTCTCCCACAGGTGAGCAAGGTGGATGGGTTTAACAGGCTCTTAATTCTTAAATTCAGCTTCCTGGCCTTAAGAGCTAGGACATGTCAGAGGGTTTGTGTGGGACACTTCCCCACTGGAATGCTTGATGGTTTGCCTTCGGCAATTCTGCTGCTGAAGAAGAGGAAGAACAGGAGGGGCAGACAGGCACTAACCCACACCAGACACAAGGGAAGTGTAACTTAAACTCCACGAGCAGCTGCTGAGGGAGACAGCTTGCTGGCCCTGGGAAAGCCACTGCGATAAATAAGACTAGGGTAGGGTAAGAAAAAAGTAATCAAGGAATCTTGCACCATCAAGACTAAGCTCAAAGCAGGCTGCACTGGTAGTTAACAAATTCAGTCTTGGGTGCCGTCAGCCCTTTCCCAAAACCTTACTGTAACGGTTTTACCACATCTTTCCCACAATTCCTGTATTAGCAATGGAGTGTCAACCCTGAAGAGAGCAATGGTCTCGGATGAAGAAATCCGCATTAGAAGTGCCAGGAGATGAGGGGTGCATTCTGCTTGTACATTCTTCTTCCTGGAGATGTTTAACTTAATAGTTCCAAGTAAGTGACAGGAACTTTCCCTTTCTGGTTCCCTCTTTCCCCTATGAGCCAGTCTGGATCCATGCCTGGCAGGCTGTACACAGTGATCATCTGGGGAGAGAAGACAGCATTAGACAGGACCTTACTCTGCAGACAGAGCCTGGAAGTTCAGTCAGACACATACTGAAGTTCATTTCACAGGCATCTGTGCCCTTTCCCTGGAGCCATCTGCAGCTTTAACGGAAGAGCTACAGAAGTCTGTCCAGTGATGTCCCTGTTGCCTTTGCATTCTCCGAACTGACTTAAGCTATTTTTTGCATACAGGGTGGCATGATGTTGCTGTGTCACCCCTTCTGAATACAAAAGTTCAGTCTAGTGAAGAAAAGAGTTTGCAGCTTGCTGAATTTCCTTTTGTCTCAGCATGATTAGACCAGGTCTCCAGCCAGTAGCTTACCCCATTGCTCTCAGATAAGGTAGCTATATTTGAGGGTCACAGTGAAGATACTAAGCATTGGGCTATTTTGTTAGCTGAGTACAGCTAGACTCCAATAGCAGTAGAAGAGTTATTGGGGTGGTGTTCTTAAATAGCAAATATAGCCATGAGCACCAGCTCATTGCAACTCGGAGGATACCAGTATCAAGGAGGACTCTCACTAGCAGTTCCATAAAACAGGGTGTTTAGGGGCAGGAAAAGTAACCAAGACCTTGCTGAGCATGCAACAGGTTGCTAGGCAGTTATAGCAAAATTCAACACAAAGGAAAGCTACCAACCTCATCCGCAAGAAGTGCCAGCTCAGTGCTGTCAGCTGCTTCATAATCATAGAGGACTCTGGCCTTCCGTGTCCCACTGGCAGGAGGCTTGACTTCATTTGGGTTGAGTACGCTCTCTGCCACAGTATTAGGCACCCCAACAATTGTGGGCACAACTGGAATAGTAGGCACAGCAGGGAGTGTGGCAGCAGCAACAGCTGGAGGAGAGGTAGCAGCCGGGGGAGGAGATGTGGATTCTGCATTGCCTACAAATGTGCCTGAAAATCTTACACAGGAGAAAAAAAAAAAAAGCAGAGTTCAGCAAGGCTCTAGTATGAGGCACCAAGCAAGCTCGCTCTTTCACTAGTAACACTGCAGAGGTGATGCTCTAGAGTTCCAGCTAACAGCATAACATAACTTATCCACGCTGCCCTTCAAGTGGGGAAATGCACTCGGTTCTCAGGTGCTGAGACTATGCAACAGGTAATATTTGTCTGCTTATTTTGATTCCAGTGTCCTGTTACAGGGCTGGCACCTCACTTGCAGAGTACAAGACTGAAGTGTGGCACCAGAAGAGGGGTCTGGGCAGGTGCTATTCTTGGCTCTGCAGCTGTTTTACTGGGTCCATTGTGCTGTGTCCTTGTCCTGCTCTCACGTGGTCCCCTGTTACCTGTTTAGTCTGCTAGTTCATCAGGAAAGGGACAGTCATTGTTGCTGTTAAAATGGATGCTACAGCTGGAGGCTCCCAGGCTTTCTGGGCTCTCTAGATAAGAGGCAGTAATGGAGCTCAGTCTCATTTATCTGTAGATACCCGCCTCTGCATTAAGGAAGCGCAGCTCTGGCCCTTGCTGGCCTTTGTAGCGAGTCTGCAGAGACTCCAGAGTTTGGCTGAGGCGGAGGAGCTCTCAGAGCTAGTCATGTGCAACATCTTACTTACATTTCTCCTTTGGAGCTGCAAGCATGGAAGAGAATGGAACGGAATAGTGAGTGATCATGTAGAGGCAACAGCCCCTCCTGGGTCAGGCCACCACGCTGCTGTGACAGGTAACAGACAAAACAGCCCTACCCACGCCCATGGGACGTGCAGCCAGCAGCACAGAATTAGTTACTGCTGCAGCTGAGCACACTCAGGCTGGCTGCTTGGCAACAGGAATTTGTCTCCCATGTGATTTAACTAATCTAGAGGAAGAATGTTTGAACTCTCATGGCCATGATGTTTTGAGATGAATGTATAAAACCAAGATGAATCCAATGGCAAACCTGCTCTTAATGCACTACCATCAGGATTGGTCACCATTCCGTAAACTCGGAAGCTCTGTCAGAGCTTGGAGGGGGCTTTAAAACTTCTACCCAACATTATGATGTGGGATGGGGAAGGAGGCCTGAGCTAGGGGTAACCAGATGAGAGAGTAGTGAAAGAAGTCTCTTGTCCCACCTGCCCAGTTGCTTCTGCAGATCCAGCATGTATTGGTAACACTGAGCATAGTAGTTGGTCTGAGACTCCACAAACTCGTGGAGACAGCGAAGATGATTCACCTGGAGGGAGAAGGACCGTAAGCTGGTCTGTGAGTCTGGGTGCCAGGCACAGGAACCCTCTTCCTGCAGCTACTGCCTACCCCAAGGGAAGCAGGCTTGTGCAGGCCAGCAGTTAGAAGAGTTACTTGGTTGGCTTGAATGCACTAATTTAAGTTTGGGAATGTTGCATAGGCCCAAAGGTGATCTCAGAGAGGAGGCTGCTCCTGGTACTCTAGCCGTGCCCCTGTGGCTAACCCACAGCTCTAGTGAGGGAACAACAAGGTTTTTCTGGCTTGGAGGCATTTCAAGGACTGCAGAGCTGCAGATGCCACAGCAGCACTGCTTGTGCATGGTTCTTTATGTTTTTACTTTGAGCATTCCAGGTCTTATGAGGAGGCTACTGTAGCATCCAAATTTATGGCCTTTTCTACCTCTACTCCCAATGCAGGGCTCCATCATCCTCCTGGCATTCTTCTAGAAAGGAGCCAAGAGTCTCTGTAGTCCCTGCCCACCCCCCAGTTACCTAGGAAGACTCACGTGTGTGCTGCTGATCCCCTCCAGCAGGAGACGTGTCACCTCTGCCTGTCGATCAAACTCAGTCTGCGTGAGCCGCAGCTCGTGTTCTGCCTGCAAAACAGGACAAGGTGCTCAAGACAGCACAAGGCAAGGACCCCTCTTCTGCCTCTTCCAGGGAGAGGCAACACCCCCCTCCTCCACCAACATGCCCCTTTGGCACTGAGACAAATGTGCTGCTGGCTCAGTAGGATCCAAGTGCACCTGTGAGGCTGAGCATCAGGCACAAGACACCCTGGGTTAGGATCCCAGAGGCCTCTGGCTGTATTTCAGCTCGATCCTGCATTGGATCATTGCAGGTCATGGAATGGCAGCTCAAGACTGATGCATCAAGCTAAGAAGCTCCTACTCCCACAAGACTAGAACACGAAGATGGAGAGGCTTTGTTAATCCTGAGGTATGTGGAAAGCCAGAGCCATGCCAGCACTTGTCATTTAAACCCCCTCTTTCTAAGCCTATAGGTGTAGGAATGTGACAACCTCCCTCAGTTTCTCTCCGGAAGTGCAACTTCTGCCAGTATCCTTTTTGTCATCGCAGAACAATGGCTGAGGCCAGGGAGCGTTTATCAAATTGCTGTTACTAACTAAATCTCTCTGCAACGGAGGTGAACATCCCAATCCAACTTCTACCCAAGGCTCTCCTTTGAAGCTACTTATTTTGAGCTAGGAGGAATCAAACAACAGTCAATAGAAGGTAGCTATGCAGCAGATGTTGGGAATTCAAAGACAGACTGATACCAGAGACCATCTTTACCAAACAGAACATCTCTCCCCCACCAGCAAACAGCGTATTTACGCTAGGGCAGTTTTGCAGTACCAGAATACCCAGGTGGATCCTTGCAAAGAGAAGAGCTCCAGAAATGTCGGAGCAGTCAGGTGCTCTGGTGCCTGCTCTCCCCTCCTGCTGCCAGAGGGAAAGGGGTGACAAACAGGCACATTTGTTCTTTCTAGCATGCATTACTCCTTAACGCCACACGGAACATGCCAGTTCCCTCTTAAGATGTGCTACGACAGCATAGAAGAGTGATGTCCACTCAACTACACCTGACTGGAAGGAGAGTACAGGTTCTGTGTCCTCTTCCCCTTCTCCAGGAGGCTGCAGCAATCGGAGGGCTGCCTGCCTTGGTGCAGTGGTTCCTGCCCGGCACCGGTTCTGGGAGAGAGCTCCTTTTGCTGCTTTGGAAATGCCCTGATCATTCTGACACAGGAGCAACTTGTCTGGAATTGACCCCAGAAGGCTAATCCAGACAGGCTGATAGTCTCAGAGCAGAGGCCACATCACTGGTGTTTTGGAGCAAGGTCACCCCAGAGAAGACCCAGCTTTCTCAGCAGGGCAGGCTAGAGCAGCTGCTGCAGGCCATCACACCTCTCATCTGGTAACAGCGTTACCAGTACTGCTGTACAGCTAGGCTAGAACAAAGAAATGCTTTGACTGTCTTCTAATCAGATTGGTCTATTTTAAGCTACAACTGATCTATTTTCTTGCATCCTCTGTTTGAAAGGGATTATTTAAAGGAGAAGGGGGAATGTAACAGGAAATACCAGTGCAATGCCTTACTAAGCACCAAGAGATTCTTGCTCCAGCAAGCTGGGCAGAGACTTCAGTAGCAGCAGAGCTATTTGAAACTTGTGACAGGCAGACCCAGCTCCATTTGGCACTACCTAGGATTTGACCCATTGCCTTTACCTGCTAGCTCTGAGCATTTGCAGGATGTAGTTTCCTATAAAGCCAGCACCAGACTGTGACCTGGCAGGTCCTTTCCAGTCTTGTGCTTCTCCAAGACAGAGAGCTGTGATGTTTACTGACACACTTTGGTCTAGCCAGCCAGGATAGACAGAGGACAGAGGAACACAGCCTTGCATACTTACAGCTGACTGCAGTCAGCTTACTTGTTTGAGGGACTGAAGGATTTAAAGTACAGGATGAGCTGGTTCAAGAACAGCCAGTCTGCTCTGATGATGCATTTAGAGTAAGGCGGTAATAGGTTGCTATCATGCACAGCATGCAGAAACATGCCATTCTACCACCTTGCAGTTCAGGCTTCAGGCTAACACCTGCTGGGGGTGCTTGAGGTATGAAAGGCAAAGGGATCTCAGAAGGTGTCTCTGGAAGCTCCCTACTATGCTGGAGCAACACAGGGCTCACCTTAGCCTCTAGTCCACTAGCAGCCTTCCATCCGTCTTCATGGACGAATCACACTCCCCTTGCAAAGCCCAGAAAATAAACAATATCTGGGACTTTGCCTCCATGGATCCACTCAGGAGGAAGTGCAGCTCACCCAGACAGAATCAACTCCATAATAGGCTCCAAACCTCTCACCCCGCCCTCCTGACAGAGCTGTTCCCTCCAGCAACTGGGGCTGTTTACAGGGAAATCCTCTGTCCTTGCTTCAACTCTGCTTAGAGCTCCTGCTCGGACCCCAGGACAAGCAGGCAAGGGGCTACTAAAGGCTAATGCATGGCACATGCAAAATTGGAGCAGGCAGAGCCTTTGCCACAGGAGCAGAGGTGAATCACATCACCTCTGCTCCTGTGACACTGGTGCGGGGTTCTCAGAGTTGTCTTATCACATACAAACGCAAGCTTGGTTTCCCTAGGAAGTCTCTCACACCAGGTACAGCCAACTGGCCCACGAGGCAGGCTCTTCCCAAGCCACTGTCACAGTCGCACTGAACCATACAGCTGCAGGATCACAACTGGGGCTGGCAACAGCAACGTCCCACTGATCCTCCCCTGCACATATGCAGGCACACGAGCAGGAAGGAGTCCACAGCACCCCCGCCCCCTAAACACCACCAGCACGCCCAGAAGGTTTGAGCATAATTCCAGCTGGATACTTACTTTTTCCACCTCGTCGCTCCAAAGCTGTAGGGGCCACAGAGCAACAGGAAAGGAGATCAGTGTTGGAGACATCGAGAAGCACTCGGCATTAACACCAACTGGCAAGGACGCTCCGTGGACACAGCAGGCCAACTCCAGGGACAAGCTAGCCGTTCACCCAGCAGCAGCTGCCAGATTGATGCCCCTTCCCCTCATTCCTGCACCCTTGAGCTCAGTTTCACAATGAAAAAGCAAGTCCATGCCACCAGAGCCAGCAGCACTCCAGCTCTGCTCCCTGCCAGGGCTGTTACAGCAACTGCATTCAACAGGCTCCAGGAAAATGATTAAGCAGCAGAGTCTGAACAGCAAGGGTTACTTTACAGAAGCCTACAGAGGTTGGTGTTGAAGCACAGCACTTCTTTTAGGATTGTGGAGAGGCAAGTGAGCTGCTTGAGCCCACAAATAGGGCCTGGGAGCTGCCATGAGCTCAAGCCAGACAAAGGCCAGCGTTCCTTACCCACTGGTCTAGAGAGCTCAGGTTAATGGGATCATAGTCCAGCCAGTCTGTGCTACCAACAGGCATGTTTAGCTACAGCAAAGAGGAAGCAATGGCTGGATGCTGCCTTTGAGCCAGGCAAAACATCATGCTACTCCTTCCTGCTCTCCTCACCGACAGGGGCACATTCGGGGCAGCACAACACTGCCAGCTGCTTCCTGGGATCTGGCTCCAGGACATGAAACAATTGACAACACGTCACGCACAGCGATTGGAAAGGGAGAGAAGAGGTAGAAAAACACATTGATCCTTCACAGAGGTCCTTGGCTTGGCCTTTCATCAGCAGACTACTACTCCCTCAGCCCTGGCAACATGAAGAGAAATTGTCCTGGATCAACTGGGAGCATACCAGCCTGCCAGCAACACCCCACATCAGTGAGGCCAGGGGAGACGGCCTCTGAGGACCTCAGGTTCACCACAGCGTGGCTGCATTTGCACTGCAGGCACCTGGGAGCCCTGTGCTGGATGCCATGGTGTCAGAGGGAGAACATGCTCTGGTTAAACCCAGGGTCTCCCAACTGAGCCTTGGTGAAGTCTGCTCACCAGCAACTGCCCTCAGGTGGGCTGCGATAGCCCCAAGTGCAGAAACAACTTCCATCAGCCAATATAAGGAGCACCTGCAGGAGCTACCTGCATTGGTGAGGGGCTGAAGCAGGAAGGTGTTGTGCCAGGCTCTGTGGCTCGCTGCCTGCTCCTGTTCTGGCTTCTGCTCCCTGGCCTGCAGCTCAGCTCCTGTTCTGTGGTATGTAGCCTGATTTGCAACTCTTCTTACTTGAGTGGAGTTACTGTAGCTGGTCCTCTTCGGATTGCAGGCTGTCCCTGTGCAGCGCTCGGTGCCCTGAGGCTGGGTGTCTTCTCTGACCTTTAGGTGGATGTTTTGTTATTGCAAGTCAGAAACTGGTTCAGATAAGGCTTGTGGAGTTTCAGCCATGCGTGGGGACACAAGCCCCTTCCCCTTCTCAGTCTTAAGTGCTCCTACTCTGGAAGGCAGGTGGTGGGAAGATCCTTGTAGGCAGCTGAGAAGCAGGCCCTAGCCTGAACTGCTGCTCTGGCACAAGCCCTCTGTCAGCACACCCTTGTGGTTTTTGGGGCAAGGTCTACTATAGGGGCAATGGGAAGCTTTTACTCTGGCCACAGGCCTTCCTACTTGGATGCTGTAGACAGCACTGAAGCCATTTTAGGCCCATTTGATCCTTGCAGTACCTGTTGAATTCATAGCCAGATTTGTTTCTCTTCTGTTGGCCTTGCTGTGCAACCTCCAGCTCTGACCCTATGGAGCTCTGGGGCAGTCCAGCTTTGCCCAGATCTATCCCTGGGGTAAGGCACTGCGCAGCTCTAGTCGGAAGCATTTCAGGCAGCTCCAGGAGCAGAAAAGGCCACAATCTGCGCCTGTCTTCCTCCACCCCAGCTCAAGCCAGAGGAACCCTCTTTAAGGTACTCAATGTGTTTTTCTTGGAATCATTCCTAGCAGTACAGTGCATGACAAGGGGCAGGGTCTGAGAGAAAGGGATATTTAGGCTTACACGGCCCACGTACACCTTCTTACACAAAACCAAAAGGGGTCAGTGTGGGAGAGAGGAGAAATGGCTCCTCAGCCTCCAACTCATACAAAACAAGGGAGGTGCTTGTCTCCAGCTGGATACAATTCCATCTAAGCCTTCCTATTATGGAAGGGGAAAAAATAAAAGCACCATGTTATCCACCTCTCCAAAAACAACAACATAAATTTAGAATCCAAATTGGAGCCCTGCTGAGAGCATATGGTCCAGGAGAGAGCTGACCTGTTTGCTCACCTGTAAGACCAAGTTGTTACCTGGGCATAAGCAATCCCTCCCTCCAGAAAGGAGCAGAGCTCAACAGCAAGGTGAGCAGCAATCACTGCTCTATACTGTCTGTACACACTAAGACTAAAGTAGCACAAGGACTCTGCCCGGGAAGAAAAGCAGAGCAACAGTATGAAGAGCTCCTACCTTGCTGCAGTGCTTGACCCCTTGGGATGAATGCTGGGATTAGAGCGCTTGTTGCAAAGCAGTCCTGCCTGCAGAGAGCTGGGGAGCAGTCACTGCTCAGCCCATGTTTTGCTAATTAGACATACCAATTGTTATTCAAGTTACCCCTGCTAGTGCAGCCGGATTTCAGGTGGCACTTCAGCCACTGATTGCAATCTCTGAAACAGTTTTGGAAGCCACAAGGACCACCGCTGGCTAGGCCAGTGGGTTTCCTACAGGCACTCCTGGTAGGAGGCCCTGCTGTGCAACCATCAAACACAATTAAATGATCAAGATCAGTGCTGGCTGCTTTCCTACAGCAAGTCTGTCTCCTAGAGCCCTGCTCTTAACTGTCCAATACCATCATCACTGCTGTCACAGCTTCTCTAGCAGAGGTCTGAAGAGGGACCACTGAACTAGGCAGAGATGTGCCAGGGTAGACACGGGTGGGCTAAACCCCACCCCCAAATCTATTTCTCCTGTCGTGTTACTGTACTTGGCATCTGCTCCCCAGAACAGCTTTGCAATACAGCAAAAGCAGCTCAGCTTGCAGTTTCGTGATGACTAGACATGTTCAGCTGAGCATCTGGGCACTCTGCAAGACGCTAATGCATATTATACAAATGCTTGCCTTCAGGTCTGCTTTAGAAAGCCTCGGGGAATGATCAGGATACCCTGATCTAATCAGAGCTATTCAGAGGCAGGGAAAGCCCAGTGTCTCTCCTTTGATTCTCCTAGAGCTCAGTTTTAGTCCATTATTGCACTGTCCTTCGAACAGACCTTTCCGAGGGAAAAGCCAGAGCCACAGGCTCACTGCTAGTTGCTGCACTATGAGAGATGGAAACTGAGCAATTGCTACAGCACCACCAGTATCGGCTTCTTCCTAAGGAGTCTCATTACCAGGCCTGTTACTTATGGAAATAGTTTTCTAGCTATTCTGCAAAGCTATTTCTGATCCCAGCATCCCTCTCCAAGAAGGTCAGGCCAGATCCCCCTGGGAACTAACACTGATGCTATCAGCTTTAACATACCTCTTTCTCCAAATGGGATGGGTTTCCCATTAACCAAATCCAACTTGTTTCCATGATGTTTTTTGTTTGCTAGAAGGCTGGGCTGTCCTTTTTCATATCTACAGATCCCACTCCCCAGCCCTTCCACTCCCAGATTATTAACAGGCATCAGTGTTGTTCTGAATGCTATTTAGGAAGCAAGATGATCAGTTTTCAACATTTTAACGAGAAATGTGACATTGTGCAATGGGGAGCCATGAACACAGCATGGAAAGTCAATTGCTTGACCACAACCACTCAGTGCAACACAGTAAGAGATGCAACGGGCTGTTCATCCACCCCCAGCGCATCTGACTGCATAACAGCTGCCAACAGACAGGCCCCAAGATGGAAGGAAAAAAATGACCTCTATTTGCAGAACAGACAAGCCTGCACTGTCAGCCTACTGCATTACTGACGCGATGGGTGGCAGAGCGATTCCTCCACCTTTGCTTCTCTTGACCAGCTACAAAGCCTCTGAGCACTGATACCACAGTACTGATCAGGCAGTCATGCACGTGACATTGCCAGTGTACAGCTGGAACCATCCAGAAAGGCTAACCTTTGAGGTTTTTTCCTTTCAGTTGCTCCACTAGCAATAAAAAACAGTCAGAAGATTCCCACTAGAAACATGGAAAAGGATTGGCAGAGAAACTGGAAAGCAAACCAAGCAGCAAAAGTGCCAGACCCTGACCATGCACCCCTAACAGGGGTGATCTGCATCCTTAAGGTTGAGTCAGAGGAATCCTGGGCAGCCCATGTCACATTAAAATGTTGAAAACAGCAGAGCACTAGGTCTGAGTTTAAGTCGGGTGAAGAGAAGGGCAGGAAGAGGTTGAAGAAGCAACATCTAGGAGGAGGTAATCTTACCGCTGATGCGCTGGCGGAGAGAACGTAATTACGAGGTCTAGTCTCCTGAAAGTCAGGCACAGCCTAATGGGGGGAATAGAGTTTCATGTACAAGTCACGCAGAAGAGTCAGTTAGGAGCCAGTCGGACAATGGATGGAAGAAGGGACTAGTGGGGTTTTTTTCTTGTCTATGCTGGGAGCTTAGTTCAGATTCTTATGGGGTGGCAGGAGTGAGGTCTCCCAACAGTCTGGGCAGTGGTGTGTGAAAGCTCTCCCCGGGTGGAAGCCAGACTTGTGCAAGGGGAGGTGGACTGGCTCATGCAGTCACACCCAGTACTTGAACAGCAGTTCCTTCTACTGTTAGAAACTCTGTACTCACAGCTATCTGCTCATATAGCAACCGGTTGGAGTGGAGACAGCACAATCTCAAATTCATTTCCCATTCCTCTGCAGCCAGCAGGTCGCTCATGTCATGTGAGCTCAGTCCAGTGGGGAGGACCTTCTTTCCCCTTGCTTCCTGCCTACAGTCCTAGAAACCTCCTTGTACAGGGCATTGTATTAAAGTGGGCATGTTTACTAGCATCAGAGCATCCTTTCCGCAGTGCCCTTTAAAAAAAACACATCTACTTGTTCTTACTCTCACCATGCCTCTGGGTGTGTTTCTTCCTAACAGACTCAGATCTGCTATAGTAAGGGGCGTGGCTTAGCCAAAGCAGATCTAGCCCAAAGCCTTGCTGTTGCCAAAGGCAGTGTATGAGTTTTCATCCCAGAGGTCAGAAAACCTCCAAGTCACCTTCTCCATAGCTAAATCTCTGCCCTGGGGCAGGAAAACAAACACTGGACATTTTCCTCATTGGGAACACAAGAGATCCAGTCCATCCCCACACAGGTGTGGACTCACTAACCATCACATAGCATGGTCTCTCTACTCATCTAAGCTAAGACTAGGCCTGCTCTTAGGACGGCCTTTGGCTGTAGCATCACCCAAAGAGATAAGGCAATGAGCTAGCTGACACCAGGACCATCACACTGGTGCGGTGGATCAGGGTGTCCTCCTAGTCAGCTTTTATTGCGCAGTGGGTTGGTGTGCAAGGCTGGCACACAATCCAGCTGTAACCCAGCTATGTTGGTAATCCTCTCAGGCCCCGCATTTCCTCTCCCAGGTTAATCTCTTCGCAGCTCACCCAGATCCACTTATACATGCTGACCGATTTGCTGAGCCCCAAGCAGGCTGCTCGAATAAGTGACCAGTGTGTGGAAGAGCAGTCAGGCAGTCCCAACAAGAAGAGATGTTTTTAAACCATCTAGGAGTTTTGGGGATGGCTAGAGGAAGGAATAAGGAGGAGCGATTCCTATTACAAGTCAAACCTGAATACAGGGAGAAAAATGCACCAGTGAGACTTGAGGCCAGCACAGTAACAAGGCTTGATTCCTCCCTGTGGGAAGAAGGTATGTTTCACAGAAATAGCTTCTTAGGCTTTTTAAAAAAAAAAAAAGATCAAGAGCAACTGAAGAAACCTCTCCTCCCATTCCCTGGTCTCCAGGGAGTCCCAAAACTAGTCACAGCACATGGGATGAAGGAGGCAAGCTGCTCTTGCACTCCTATGCATGGAGAAGTTGTATTTGCAAGCAGTGGTCAAAAGGGACCCCCCTCCCTCCCCCTTCTGCTCTTGTAATGGGGAAAACAGGCAGAGCACTGGAGCCTGGAGGACAGAACAGCACCACAACCAGATCAGCCTGCCTGTCATTGTCTCTGGGCTGCCTCCCTTCCAGGAGAGGGACTTGCCACCCAACTCGACCTCCTCCTGCCTGCAGCTGGAGGAGCCTGAGTGGGTCTTTTTGGGAGCCCCTGCCTCTCTTGAGCACTGCTTGCAAGCAGCTTCAATGGAACCGAGTGCATGCTCCAGAGGGGCTGCAGACACCCGACAGATGCTCCCATCTTTCTGGAGCATCTTCCCCAGGCAGCCACAGCCCTGACCACACTCAGCACATGCTCCAGGGCCAGTCCCAATGGGACAAGGGAGATACAAATTTTAATTTTAAATGGGAAAGAGACAATGAGAGGTGTTAAAGAAAAAAAAAAAAATCACAGCACTGTTAGCACAGTCAATACTCACATCTCCCTCACACTGAGCAAATTACAGAGAAACAAAACAAAAAGGTTAGTAAACAAAACAGCATCAACAGGAAGGACAAAGCACAAAGTCCAAGGGAAATGCACAAGCCCAGATACTCGGAACAGCAGCTCACAGGTCTGGGCAGCAGCACACTTAGAGGGTCAGTCATGAAACAGAAGCTGTGAGAACACAAGTTTGCACCACAGAGGGGAAGAGCAGCAAGAGAGTGGTGAGCTGGGAGAGGTGCGATACTTTAGGCCAGCTTGGATGGAAAGGTGTGACACAGGACTCCAGGCATGTTACGGGGAACATTGTGGTCTAATGATGAGTTAACATGCCTAGAGCAGAGGCAGCAGTTTTCCCTCCCACCCCCATGCCCGGAGCTTCCACCCATGCCTTGCCCTTTAGTAGTCAGTGAGGCACCCCAGAGCCCTGAGGCCAGGGACCCCACCCAGGGGTGGGTGGGCATTAGCTTAAAGCTAAGCTGGGTAGGAGATGGGTGCCCACAACAGCAGATGAGCTGTTGTGTGATCTCTGTTTCAAAGAAGCAGAGTGGCCAAAACGTGGCTTGGGGCGACCGTCCTGGAAAGCCTGGACTGGCTCTGCATCCTGCCTGGGGCACCCCAGCCCTGCAGTTCCAGTGGGAAACCAAGTTTTTCTTTTCCAGCTACAAGGAAGTCCCTCACCTGAGGATCTGTGTGCAGGTGAGAGGCCTTGGGATCACTTCACGCAGGAAGCAATGTAAAGAGGTTGGGAAGGAAGGAAGCACAGGAGGTAGGTATCTGAATTCCTGCTCTGATTTGAGCTTAAGATAAAGCAATGGCCAGCACTTCCCACTGAGAGTGGGAGCACTGTTCCCTTCAGAAGGGGAATCTGAGATCCCTGAAGTTACCTTCAGTGGATCTGGGTGACCTGACTGATGAGAGGAGGCTTTTTTTAAGAGGGCAGCTATCACTTTTGTTCACCCAAAGCTCTGTTCAGGGCTTTCCCATACAGGCTTGAGCAATGTTAGATCTGCTGATGGAGGCTGCTGAGCTTGGCACAACCTCCCCGTATACTCTCCAGAGCTGGAGAAAAGGGAAAACACCTGGGAACCGGCCACCCAGGGAGCTGCAAGGCCAGAAGCCCAGCTGAGCAGATGGCTAGAAAACAGGCTCATGGCAGGACTCCTAGGCTGGCATCCCAGTGCATCTCAGAGACTGACTGACAAGGATTCCTGCCCATTCTGATTGCACACGTTCGCTAGTTGAGCTCCTGGCCCCAGGCTAGAAGCAGAACTTGGCAAGTCCTTGTGCCAACAGCCAGAGCGCTAGAGGATGGCAATCTGCTTCAACAAGGCCCTCCAAGGGAACCCAGCAGTGCCCAGCTACGTCCTCTCTGCCTCCTGCTACACGGCCTTTGCCCAGGGAGAGCCCAGCTCCAGGAGGTGGCTCAGGCCCAGGGAGCACTCTCAGCTGACAGGTCTTGTCAGCCTCAGACAAGCACTTTGAAGCACTTGTCCCCATTGTTCAGGCCTGCGGACAGTGACACTGGGTAACTTACCAGTCCCTTCTGCACGGCTCTGACCTGGGACCTTTGCTAGTTTGCTTGCCATGATTTCCCCAAAGCCAGAGGGCAAGACTAGCCTGTAACTAGACAGCACTGTGAATTAAGTGAATAGAGAGGCTTAAGGAAGGACCTCTTGGTAGCCAGTCTGACCCCAGCCACCCCTTACAGGCTCCCACAGCACTCCTGCCTGGGGAAGACTCAGTTGGCAGAATCCTAACCAGTCTGAAAGCCTAGGACTGCTGCAGAGCCCCAGCATGCTTTTCCTTTGCACGCCTCCCAGCTCAGCTCTCTCTTGGCTTGCTTTAAGATCCCCAGGGAAACTTAGCAAGTTGTCAGAAGACACAGCCTATTAGTTACTAGCACACATCATCTAGCAACCACTATCAGTCTAGGAGGCAGGAGCCTGGGTCAAGTAGAAGTTTCCAGCCTCTGGAAGCTCAGAACTATTTGTTTCAGCAACAATCCCAACGGAGGACTTCTCAGGAACAGGCACATGGCTCCTGCTCCCAGTTCCCTTGCATACCAGATGAGGAATTCCCCCACCCATGCCTGCCAGAGCCAGGACATCGTAGAGCAGCCTATTTTTTGTCCATGTGAGCCAAGCCCTGGGGCCAGAAGGACAGAGAGGCAAATGAGGGAAAAAAGTTACCGCTGCTTTTGCCTCGGCAGCTTTGGCTTTCTTCAACCTGGCTTTGCAGGCATCCAGATCCAGGCGGCGGTTCTGGAGGATCCTTCGCTCTTTCTGGAAGGGACAGAAAATGGGTAACAGCAGACTGCTTAGGAGCTGTTGGGGAAGGAAGGGGACAAGGTATCATCTAGGAATCAAATAGATTTCCTTATCAAAAAATGCTAGGGAGAAAGAAGCAGTTGCTATGTTCATTTCGTTAGCAAGAGTTTTGGGCCTGGCTGCCAGGGGTATAGGCTAACCTGGAAACAGGGCAGCCTATGGGTATGTGGTGCCCACTAAGCTGCAGGAGCCAGGAAAGGAGTTACCTTCCTCATGCACATCAACTGGCAATCCTTCCCTGCCACAGAGGAAACCCTGAGCAGATCTAGGATTGGTATTCCCCTGTCCTTGCATTCTTTGAGGGGAGAGGTATGGAGTCCTTCTTTCTCATAGTGCTGGAAGAACTCATTTTTCTTCCCCATTTCCCTCTCCCCGCCAGTGGCGTGACAAGCTTCCCCTTCCCTGCTACCATACTTACAGATATGGTTCGCCAATCCCCTTCCAGGAAGTTGCGCAGTGGGGTCAGGAAGTTGATGGAGGCAGAGTGGATGAAGTCCCGTTCTGCTGCGCCTAAACGCCTTTGAGTCTCTCCAACTTTTATCAAGGTCTTCCCTGCAATAACAGGAGCTGTCAGCTCCAGGAGAAACCAAGTTTTGTTGTTGGCCTCAGCCAACTCACCCAGAGCTACAACGCTCCAGCGCTGGGGGACAAAGGCACAATGTACTCTGCCTGGGCAAGGTGACCGTGCCAGTACCACACCAGCTTCAGTCCTAACTACGGTCTGCTTTTAGCTTGAGGCCTCTTCTCAGCTGCTCTCAGTGCAGCTTTGATCTTATCTGTCTGCTGAGGCACTTATTCTACTTACGTCCTTTTACTGCTGCACCTGCTCACACAGAATGATCTTTGTCTCATAAAACAGAGGCACAAGAACAGAGCAGCAAATTAAAAAGCACCAGAGCAGAAAAAAAAATGAGTTGATTAGGCAGTGCTGGCTATAGATGCAGTTACAGCTGTTCTGCCTGTAACAGAACTCACTATTGAACAACTATTGATTTGGAGAGCAGTTACAAAGCTCATGGCAGAGGCAAGGATGGCTGGAAGTTAATGCTGTGCTTCTGTGTGGGTCTGCTGCTTAAAGAAGCCTAAAATTCCCCCAGGAAGGGGCAACTGTTAGGATTTAAGAGCAGAAAGATGCTCTGTGTGGTCCGGAAGGAGTCTGTTGAGGCTTGTAGCCAAGCACCAACCTTCCCAAGTCTGTTTTCCTATTTTCTTTCTGCTGAGAAAGTATTCCACCCTTCACTTGCAGGACACAGTTAAAGGATGGTTCTTCTGTTCAGAGTCTAGAGAAACTGTGCAACTAGATACCAACTTAGACTAAAAATATGCTCAAACTGGACAAAGCTAAAGCCATTCACTGCAACTCCCTGTTCGGGCTAGTTTAGAAA
This sequence comes from Sagittarius serpentarius, assembly GCA_034782735.1. Classification (NCBI taxonomy): domain Eukaryota; kingdom Metazoa; phylum Chordata; class Aves; order Accipitriformes; family Sagittariidae; genus Sagittarius; species Sagittarius serpentarius. The sequence continues at coordinate 14,111,247 of JAVKLA010000052.1, forward strand.
GCCACAGAAACAGCACAGAATAGTTTGTGTCCTGTAAACAGTTCCACTAGCTACCCTGCATCCACATGTCTTTATTTCTTCTCTAGCTCTGCCAGACTTGGGGACTGTATTAGGAATGGGAAGACCCCTGCCCCTTTTTCCCCACAGGATGAAGCATGCTTTGCTGTGGAGTAAGACTTGACTTCCTACTCCAGATGCACTGTTTGCTTCTGTGCTAAAGACGACCCTTCTCTGGCATCAGTTCTGACAGGCTAATAGGCAGCTTCTCAGAGGGGGAGCAGAAGCATGCTGCAGAAGTCTTAACCCAACACTGTAGTGGGGATACTCCCTTAGGAAGAGGTGGATTCCCAGGGCTTTTTAATTAGCCAGGCTAACTTACCATAAGGTGTCCCTGGTCCAAAGTCATTAGCTGCTTCTGTCATGTATTGTGCCAGCAGCTCCCCGTTGGTGACCCGGGAAGGCACCTTCCGGTCAAGCTTCTCATAGAGGAATTCTTCTACTCTGGCACCTGGAATGAGGATATCACCAGTGGTTACAGGATGGAGGATGAAGGAGGGTCCCCTGGAACTGGCATTCAGGGTAGCCCACCCCATGCAGCCCTCAGTAATCACTGGATAGCAAGCACCAGCACCAGGAGGAGGTGTCTCTTCCCCAATCCTCAGGAGCACTGCCAGGCTGTGTAGGGCAGCAGCCAGTCATCTCAGCTACATAGGGAACAAAGGACAGGCCCTGCAAAGACATGTTTCCTCCAGCTCCCACAAACTCAAGGCAACAGGGCTCTCTGCCAGGGGGCATGTCTCTTAACACTGAGCTCCAAGTGACATTTGTCCTTCAAGCACTACAAGAAGCTGGACTTACTAGGGTTTGGCTGTAGCAGAACTTCGGTTTGACGCAAGATCTTCTCTGTCCAGTTCTTTGTGCAGTCTGCCCTGGCCAGAAGGTTTTCAAAGTGGGCATCTAGTTCAGTCTTCTCAGCCTGGCCCAACTTTTCTTCAGTAAACTGCAGGAAGGAGGCAGCCATTACAAGGTCTGTTCTACTACAGCAAAATTACAGTGTGCTACAGGGCTATTATCTTAGAGTAGAGCTAAAAAGCCTTCAGTGTGTCATTCTTTGTTCCCAGGCATCTTTCAGTGGAAAAGGGCAAATTTTTGGCCAAGACCAGAACAAGCATTGAGCTAAAAATAGAGTCCAGGTATGAGAGGTGTTCCAGAAAAAGTAACTTTTAATAAGGTCTGATACAAAAATACTCTAGTTGTAAGGAATCTATTTAAATGTGCACATGGGTTGCAGTAATTCATGCAGGAGAGCAACAGACATTCTTCAGGCGAGGCAAGGTGCCAACTCCCTTCACTTCCTCCTAACCAACTCTGTCCTGCAAACCCAACAGGATCAGGAATGCCACTACCACCTCACAAGTCAGGCTTTCTTCTCATCTTATTAGACAAGCATGTACACAACATCAGTTTTGCTACAGGACTTGTGAGTGCCCTCCGACAGCTGTTGGACTGACAGCGTCTGAGTGCTGCCTCCCAGCTCACCTCCTGCCTTGCTGGCAGTGAGCTGCCAACTGAGCATCTGAGGTTTAAGGACCCTCAAACTCAGGATTTAGATAAAAATGCTTCCAGCAAGTGACTCTTCCTCTAGGACATGCTCTGAAGCAGGGTATTGAGAGAAATATGGTGTTCAAGTTCTCTCAGCACTCGGATTCATACTGGCAGTGGACTCTATCTCCCTCCGTGATTCCTTTTAAGTTTAAAATTAGCAGCAGGGAAAAGCAGGCTATGCAAGTCTTCAGTGTTTTCATAGTGGGCAGTGACATCTGTCAAGCATGGTTTGTCAGTCTGGAAGTGCAGCATCAGATGGCCTGGACACCCCAGGTTGCTTCCTTGGGGGATTTCTGAGAGAACAGCCCATTCCCTCACGTCCCATCCCCATTTCCCACTTGCTTCTCTCAGTGTAGGTGGCCAACTTCAGTGTTTTTTAAGCACAATTTCCTGCTCTTGATGGAACCAGCATCTTGTTGGATCATACTAAAAGACCCCTTTAGACAGCTATGCTACTTGGGATCCTACAGAGGTTGCAGTTGTCCTTTTAGCCCTTGTTGCTGGCCTCTGGTGCCACTGTTAAGTTATCAGGACGTGGTACTGTACAATACCTGGTACAGTCAGGTGCCAAGAGATTAAAGCCTGGCTAAAACTTGGATGAAATACAACTCCTGTCTGATCTGCCACTTGTACCTTCTCCTCTCCCCTCCCCTATCCCACAGCACAGCTCTAGATGGGCCAAGATGCCCTCTTCATGGGGTCTTGGTCTGGTGTCTGCTGCCTCTCCTGAAAGACTTTCTGGCAAGCTCTGTTCCTGTGGCTGCCCAACAGCCCCAGTTGCGTTCACATCCAGTACAGTGCTGGGAACAAAGTGAGATAAGGAGCAAGCCCAGAACCAGCATGCAAGGCAGGCAAACAGCCTTTAGGAGTCCAGTCACCAGCCCTGCACAAATGTTACTAGATGTCAGAGATATACCAGGCCTGCAGGTATGTTTACACAGTGACCTGTTTGGGCAAGACTCGAGCTACAGCCAGTGAACTGCTTTGCCAGATGTCAGTGGTGACAGACGCTCAACTGCAAGGACAGTCACACTCCCTCCTGCAGCTCAGTGGGAACAAAGGAGTCATGCAGCCACGCATGACCAGGGATCGCTTCACCAGTCTCGTCCTCAGCACCAGTAGCTCCTGGTTACTGGCACTTTTTTTCAGCTCAGTCTTGCCATGGTCCCCTGGCTACTGCTGCACATGGCTAAAAGAAGATTCAAGGTGAGAGGGTGTTTTGTGTTGCTTTGTACCTAACATCTATGATTGTCTTCGGGGGACACACACGACTGATCAGATATGCACGAGCGGCTGAGGCTCTCTTCCTCTGTCACTGTTGGTAGCCCAGGGCTGTTTTCAAACTCTGCCAGGCTGGGCTGAGTCACTGCCATGCAGCAAACTGGGGCTTCCCAGGTATTTGGCACCAGTTCTCGAGTCATCTGTTTAAAAGCTTTCTTAAACAAGCCAAGATTCTTTGATGCAAGCATAACAGTCTCTCTCGCCCCCCTTTCCCAGACAGCTTTTTGAGATCTTATCTCACTTTCAAGTCCAGCTCTTCTTCCTGCAGTTTAGACTCATCCTGCACCAGCATCTGCCCTGGAGCTGTCAAGCTGAAACCCAGTTTCTTATTAGTTGAACTTAGTCAGCTTCTTATAGCATTGCTGCAGAGTCAGATCACTGCTGAAGCCCTCCAGCATCTCCACAGGGCTACTGCCAGCCTCTTGAATCACCCCAGCTCTGGGGTCCTTTGCTATATTCACAAGCAGAATCTCCAAGCACTGCTGTCCTTTGCAGCTGTTTTCTGTAACCTCCCCCTTCGCCTGGTGCGGTGGAATAACATGGGTCATTGGCACAGCACTTGCCAGGGAGCAGCCAGGACTCAAACTCAGATCTTAATCTCGAGTCAGGCACTAAAGCTGTTTGTCTTGCAAGAGGGCTGAGGACACACACCATAATCACTGCAACCCTGGGGGCTATGCCAGAAGGGGAGGATGGGCAGGAGTCTCAGTGACAGCCTGTGGCTCCAAAGGGTCAGGCCAGAAAACAATCTCTTATTCAGGCTTTCTTTCAGCACTGGAAAGCACAGCGTGAATGTCATGAAGTGGGTGCAAGGGCATGGGAGGCTGTTACTCCATTTACACTTAATTCCCTTAGTGTCTCCCTCACCCCTGCCCAGAGGTCAGCTATGCTGCAGCATCCAGACCCAGGCACAGCCTCGGGGCAGTTGGCACCCTCTCAGTGGAGATTGCTGCAGAGGGTGCTCTTTTCCTCCCCTGCAGCACATTTCTACCTCTGTGTCTCTGCACGGGGAGTCACTGATCCAGCCTAACTTGACCCCTAACATGACTTTTTTAGATGGATCACAGAACTCACCCAACTTCACAGCACTACTGGGAATATGCCATCAGGTGCAGGGGAGAGCAGGACCACCTCTTGCAGGAGTAGCTTGCAGTGAGATCAGATGAAGCTTCTCATGAAAGCACAGCCAGTGAAGATTAGAGGTAAGTTACACCGCCTTATCCTATGAGCTGGTTCTTTTTCTTGTCTGGTGCAAGTGGACATCTGAGTTTTCAGGTGGCACCAGGTCTCAACTGCTGATCTGCTCTTAACTGGCTGCCCAAGTCAGTGTCCCCAGTGAAAAGCAGGGTAGAAGAACAGCAGCTTATGAAGTCTGGCTACTCAAGCACTTCAAGCAGAACTCTTCTGTAAAGGATTTCTGTTCCTAGGAATTTGTTTTCATAACACTTACAGAAATTTCATTGTTTTTCTTCCCATTGAACAGACACAAGATTTCACTGTGAGGCCAAGAGATGCAGGAGAACAGATGAGCTGATCATACACTCATGCCTCCTGACTGTAAAAAGATTAAAAATATTTCATGTCTTGCTGCTCCTGGACTAGAGGCATTGCTGCCTTTTGCAGCACCAAATACTCCAGACTGCCATAAATGGGAATGTTATTTGGTGTTATCAATTTGACCTACAGGCCTGGTGCACATCCACCTGGGAGGGAGTCAGGGTGGGCTGAGCACATGTAATTGCAATGCCTGGTAACCTTAAGTTCCTCCATCCTGCTGTGGCAGAACTACTCCCATTTGTTTTCTAGAACCCAACAGTTGGGTCAACAGTCCTGCCCTGAACCAATTCCAGGATCTGCATCCAGGGATCACGTGCCAGGTCACAGTGCTGAGAGGCTGCACTGATCCTGCCCTGCAGGAAGCATCCCTGCAGCTGGCCCAGCTGAGCACCACTCCTGTGCAGGGAAGCTGATGAGGTGATTAATAATGCAGGGCAGCCTTTTGTCGAGTGCCACTCACTCTCCAGGAAGAGGAGAGTCATGCTGCATTCCAGGGCATCAATAATTCAGCCAAAGGTTGGGTTTCCTCTGGGAGGCTTGGCTGGCCAGCAGGAATGCTAGATGCATTATCAGGGCCCATGTAGGCAAGCAGGCTGACAGACCAGGAGAGCAGCACTTGGGCGACAGGCCCAAAAGCAGCAAGACTGTGCTGGATTGCAGTTAGGGCAGCTGCCTGTGTTCACAGCTTGGGGAGAAAACTCCCCTTTCCCCAAGAGAGTTGGTAGAGACACTACTGGGGTGTCAGGAGGGTGAGCAAGTAGAGCTGAGCTGGATGGGTCCCTCTGCACTACAGCTACAACATCAAAAAAGGCTGTACCTACAGGCCTATAGACTAAAGGCCATCAAGGTTAGGCTTTAAAATAGCACATGCGTTGTTTCCTTTGCTGAAAGCATTAGCACCTTTCTCCCCTTAAAAGGAAGGGCAATAAAATCCCAGTGTTCCCACTGAGTTATGCCAACGCCGCAGCTGTTTTGCACAATGCAGCAAAAATGGACTCGTGTCTCTTCCAGGCTTGGGTGATTTTTCCATCCTTCTCCCCTCCAGCTGGCTCAGACCCATATGCTGTGAGCTCTGACAGGGTAGCTGCAGCCTCCTTGCAGAGGATCTGGTGGCAGAGTTCAGGCCCTTGTACCACTTGCAGGGTGCCCAGTTCTTCCAGCTGGACATTACTTATGACTTTCCACCTTAAATCACAAAGATCAAACCACTGACAGGAATAGTCTCCTGCACCTGGCAGTAGATTTGGGCCATTGGATTTTCTGAAGCCTCTGAACAGCTCAAAATGCCCAGGCTATGGTAACATTTGCTTTTTTGGTGATCAGAGGCACGACAGAATCAGTTGAGGCAAGTCTACCTCCTACCTTGTACAGGATTGCATTAGGAAAGAAGCCATAGCCACTCAGTCAGCATCTAAAGACTACCTGAATTTCAACGGCTCTGGACTGGATACAGAGTATGCTTCAAGTATTTGGTCACCAGGAGTCAGGAAAGCTAGGCTGTGAGCCAGGTGAAATGGTGCTAGAGGACAGAAGGAAGCCATTAACAGGACAGCTTGGTTAACTCATGAGCATGGCATTTAAGAGAGGAAAAAATACTGCCCTCATGGATTCACAGGCATGTTTCAAATGGAAACATGCTCTGGCCCATACCTCTTGCCTTCAAAACCCTTTTCTTAAGTCACCTCCTGTTCTCTTGACTTCTGAGGTATCCAGCAACCAAGCTATCAACCCTAGTAAGGTCAGCAAGCAGCAGGTCTATTTTATCTATTAAAGATAAAAGTCTATTTTATCACCAAAGTTCAGGGAGATGGGGGAGTCTGTTTTCAGGAGGTTCAAGATAGAATAAGTCACCCTCTAGCTGCTAGCAGTAATTACATTAGCAGTGAGATAAGTACCCAAAAGCTGTACTCATGCTTGGGCAATTTCACCCAGAGCCAGTGTACATCAGAACTGACAAAAGACAGACACCTACAATTATTTCCAGACATCCCTGAGAGAGCCTGGCTTGCAGCCTGTCTAGAACAGAGATATCCAATGTGTTACCTCTGGAAGGAGAGATGCCAGTTCTGTAGGGAAGCTGGAGCTGTTTGCATAGCTTCCGCTGCAGAGGTTTGGGATCAAACCCACTTACTGATAACTGGAAGGTGCAGCTGATAAAAGAAAGGCCTTATTCTTCCTCAGTGAAGATGAAGACAATGACCTGTTTGAAGTCTGTCTGCAGGTGCCACAGCTGTTAGGGGCTACGTGCTGCATCCCCTCTGAGGATACTAACTCGATGGCTGCGACTGGTGGTGCAAGTGTCAATACAGTACAACCCCAAGTGAGGTGCTGAATCCTGCAAAAGCTCTATATCCTTGCAGCTGCCCAAGTCTAGAAGCTTGTTCACCGCTTCCTGGGTAGCAGAGCTGACCACCACCTTCCTACCTCAACTTCTACTATCTGCTTTGCTTTTCTGAAGGAGATCATAAGAGATGCCACAGAGCCTAGAGGATACTACCTGGTCAGTGAGCTGCATACACAAGCCTGGTAAGATAGTTACTGCTTATACAGCTTTGGGGAGATACTACTCAGCTGCTTCATCATGGCCACCTCTGCCCTGCTCCTGCTCAATATGGGTACAGGACTGCCCACCCAGGAGCCCATAAACCCTTCAAGCTGCCTAGCTTCTCCTCAGGTAGGAGTCCCACTAGCTGGTGCCTGAACTAGGAAGAGCCATGTAAAGGCAGCAGTGAGTTTTGAGTTGTTTGGGTTTTTTTTTTTTTTGTCATGAGAGAGGTCAAGCCTAGTCCAAAATCCTCCATCCAGCACCTACATTAGGTTGTATTTGACAAGTTTCAAACCAGGACTGCTCCTGCCCTAAGCCTCAGGGAAGCCTCCCCAGAGGTGGCGTGCTGACCATGCTCTGTCTCCTTTCCCCCTCGCTAAGCAATGCTACAGCCCTTCTTCCAGTTCGAGTTAAGCCCTTGTGTGTTGGCCAGACAGCAATAGCTAATGCTGTCTGAGTGGCACAGCACATAATGGCCAGTCCATTTATCTCCTGGTCGCTGCAGTTCCAGTAAAACATCACTTTGTTAAATGCCTGGAGCCAAAGAAAGCATCTCCAATGCTATGGAAAACTGAGCTTATTCTAGGCAGGTCTTATTCCCCTCCTAGAAGATCTGCTGTGCTAAAGAGTGCTACAAACCCAATCCTTACTGCCAACAGCAGACCTCAACTGTCATTTGTGGCTCTTGGTGGAGATAGGGCAGTGCTCACCCACACCAGCAGCAGGACTCCGTGGGGACAGTCCACATAGGCCTAATTCCCGCAGTGGTTTTCAGCCTCAGCGATCCATTTCCTTCCAGTCTCCCCTCCTTACACAAACACCCACATGCTGTTCACAAGTACTAGAGCCCATTTTATTTCAATAAATTACTATTGTAATTAGGCATATGAATATTCATATACGAAATTATGTGGAGTAGGTGTAGCAGGCAGAAGCCACTATTTATAAATGCCTCCTTGCTCTAGAATCACTGTGTGCAGACACTGTTCCCATGCCCGTCTTCTTCCTACGCCTTGAAGCTAAAAACCACTTATCAGAGACTTACAATAAGGCTTCTAAACATGAGATTTCTTTACAGCATTTCTTCCTTTCTTCTGCTACCAAGGTCATTTGCATGAGAACAGCATCTTTAAGCTTTCCATCTGCTCCTTATTTTGCACCTGTAGTTAATATCTCTTTTTCATAACATATGACTCATTGGCACGGTTACAGGAGGTGATATCTGTTTACAGGAGACCAGTTCCTAAAGGAGCCAGAATTACTCCACTGCACAGAAGGTCTGGAACAAGACAGCACTGCTGTGTTTGTTTATCAACCCCCACACAATAGGTAGACCAAGAAACCCAGTCCTAGGGTCACCAGCTGGACTTCACTTTTCAGGCAGGATCCCAACCAACTCTGACTTTCCTTTCTCCTCTTCTGCCCAACCGAGAGCAGTTTTTCAGTTATTACACCCAAGAAGCAGACAGACTCAGAAGCCACATCTCACTACCTGCTGCACACTTTGCTTCTCAGGGGTAGCCAAATTTCTTCATCTTCACTCCACAGCTCCAGGGGATTGCTGCATCCCCAAGCAGCTCCTGATCTCAAGTTTGTGAAGGACGGTCCTGATGCCACATTAGCCCACCGAGGCACTGATTGCTCAGGCTCATCAGCTCTTTCCCAGCACTTTAACAGTACTGTGTTTTGTCAGGGCCTGGGAGCTACTGCTGCCTGACCTCCTGAGGGACTGGGGCGCAGACCATCTGCAAAGCCACCTCTACCACATCTCCCTAGCAAAAGGGAACAGTTGCCGGATGGGCCTGGGCACAGCTAACTGCACAGCTGTTTGCAAGATAAGCGTTTCTTTAAGAACAACAACTATTAGGCAAGCAAAGTCCTCTCCACACTGCCCTCCTCCCTGCCCCAATCAATGCGTTGTTAGAAGCATCTCCGGGGCTCTTTGCCTCATTAACCTTTACCAGGCCGCCTCGCCGCAGCAGCAGTACCAGGGTTTGGCTTAGCTCCTGCTCGGGGTCATTCAGCACCGCCCGGAGCCCCCAGCGCCCGGAGCTGGCTGCTCCTGGGGCTGTGCCTCAGTCGAACACCCATCCAGCTCCAAACTCATTCTCCAGCCTCCCTGAGGCTGGGAAAAACAATCCCTGGCTCTGCACCCGCGGGCCGTGTCCGTGCGATGGGAGGGAGGGAGGGAGGGAGGGAGCCCCGGCCGCGGGCAGGCCCGAGCCCCCCCGCCGCCTCAGGCGGGCGCCGTTGCCATGGCGACGCGCTGCGGCCCAGCCCGCCTCACCTGCATGGCGCGGGAGAAGAAGACCCCCGCGTCCGACGCCAGCTTCTTCACGTTGAAGTCCATGGCGGTACCGGGAGCCTCCGCCGCGCCGCGCCCCCGCTGTCGCCGCGGCCGCCGCGCGCCCGCCCTTTATAGCGCCGATCGATGCCCTCCTCCAGCCGCGCCGCGGACTCTTAAAAGGGTGTGGGGCACCGGCGGGCCTTCCCGGCGCCGAGCCAGCCGGGTGGGTGGGAGGTACGGCGGCGGGAGGGGAGTGACGAAACGTAGGGGTAGTCTGCGGGGGTCTGGCCTTCCCGGGGAGAGCCTCGAGGGGCGGGGGCGCGGGAGGCGGACGCGGCCCCTTTAAGAAGGGCCGCCGTAGCGGGGGGTGCTGTCAGCCGCCGCCGAATGGGAGCTCGCACCGCCCCCCCGCCCCTTCCCGTCACCGCTCAGCCGCACTCGCCGCCGCATCCTCGAGCCAGGGCCGGGGATGCGTTCCGATTGGTGCGCCGGCAGGCAGCTCGCCGCTATTATTGGCTGGAGGGGCGCCGGGGGGCGGTGGTTCTGTACTACCGCTGTCGGTCCCGCCCCCGCCCAGGGTAGGCTGCGGCGCGGGGGAAGGAGACGCTGCCCTTCCGCGGCCATGGCGCGCGGTGGGGGGAGAGGGCGCCGAGTGGGGCCGCGCGCCCCCCCCGCCCTGGTGAGTGGCGCCGCCCGCGCTCGCTC
>JAVKLA010000052.1:14126576-14142114 GCA_034782735.1 Sagittarius serpentarius
CACCCCAGCTTCCAGTGTTGTTTTGCACAGGCAGCTGAGGCTAACGTGAACTTTCTATCAAAATCCTTGCGCCTTTGTAGCGATTGCTTTGGAGCTTTCTTGGGCTGTCACCTCCATCAGTGCTCTCCTGCTAGTGCTCATCATTGTGCACCTCGCCGTTTCCTAATGAAGCTTCAGTGTAAATTGATTGGGAAGGCATTTCCCACACAGCTTTCTGTGCTTTCCAAAACACCGCTGTGGTGCTGGGTGGAGAAGGGGAGGACTTCTCACCTTGCCTCCCGTCTCAGCACTGTGCGGCTTTTGGCCGTTGACAGCATAGTGTGAACGCAAGCGGGAGTGGGCTGGTAACCTTTGATACCTTCCCCTTCCCAGGCAAGGGAGTACCGATACGGGGAGACACAAGGACAAACATGGGGAAGGGAAATAGCTTATTGCTGAAATTTAACTGGTGGTGGTGTTTGTGTGGTCTTAACATTGCTACCTTTGGAGAGAATTCAAAAGGCATTTGCTGCTCTCTGCTCCCTTCCTGCAGATGGTAGTAGTCAATTCTTCAAGTCCAACACCAGCAGCAGGGATGTGGGAGGCCCAGGCAATGGGAGATGCTGGAGCCATTGGCGATTCCAGTGCAGAAAGCCTCTACATTCAAGGTAAACAAGCACAAGGGTAACATCACCCTGGGGAGGTTGTTTATCACTAAGAGCAAAAAGAGGGTGTAAATTAACATACAGCATCATCAACATAGAGCTTTAATAGGAAGCTCTCTCCCGTTCTCAACTTAAACGCAGTCACTTGTTACAAAAATGCCATCTTCTAAAGAAGCATTTCTCTGTTTTCTCAGTGAATAATTTACTTCCAAAATACTGTTCTTTGAGCAACAGGGTCACCTTGTGAGGAGAACAGTATTTTGGAAGTAACACGGCTGATGTTTTAACCGGTTTGGGGACGTTCTCCTTAACTTCTAATCCAAATCAAACCATATTTAAAAGGGAAAGAAATAGAATATATTTACTTATTAGTGGGGAGAAGCTTCCCTCTTTGCTAGATTGTCTGAGTGAGCAAAGACTCGTGCTGTATTGCTTTGTTCCTAAGTGGCCTGGGACTCTCACAGCTTGTATTTGGTTGTATTGCCAGGCATGGAGCTGTTTGAGGAGGCCCTGCAGAAGTGGGAGCAGGCACTGACCATCAGGCAGAGGGACAGTGCTAGTACCAGCACTCCCGTGCCCTGGGACAGCAAGAAACAGCAAGAGGGCATGTCTGAGAACATCCCAGAGGTAGGTCCCCACTTTTGCCTTGCCTTTGCCAGCTGGGGAACATGCTGAAAGACCAGTCTGGGTGTGGGAAGCAGTAATTAGGAGGTTAAAAGAAGAGCAAATTAAGGGCAGAGTTGGGCCAGACTCTCTTTAAGAGCTGCCTATATCTGTGGCTTCCTTATGCAATATGAGTGGGTGTTTTTAATTTCTTTTTCTTTTGAATAAGTCTCGCCCCCTCATTCCCCAGCTTTTCTACCCACCTTCCAGCATCATGTCAGTCACTGTCATGCAAGTCCTCCAGCAGCAGAGGCTGTGGTAGGAAAAGGCTGTAACAAAGACAGCACTGGAGAGAAAGAAATAGCTTTTTGCCTGGCAGTGTTGTGTCTGTAACTTTTTAACGCATTTGAAAATGGAGAGCTTGATGGTCACGATCACTTCCTAGGAAGCTGGGTGGAGAAGCAGAGGCCAGCTGCCTGTGTGTATTATGGAGTAAAGCAAAGTGGTAACTCAGTAGGAGCTAAGTATGCTCCTGCTGACTGAGCAGGTGGGTCAGGGAGATGTGTAACTCATTCTGCCTACAGCTACAGAAACAAGTATTTTAGGACAATACCTTATTGTCTTGGACTTGAGGACTATGCAGGGAAGACCTCTGACAAGAGGAGATCCAAACTAGAATGGCTCAGTGACAACCACAAAGCTAAAGAGAGTAGCCGTAGGCCAGGACTGAGAAGAGAGCTAAACTCCCAACTCTCCAGGAGTTCTCGTTGGCAAAAAGTGTTTCCAGCCTCTTATAAACAGGGTCTAGTACACTGAGTATGTGGGATATTTGTTTTTTGTGGTGGATAATATTTATCCAAGTCAAATCTGGATTCTCTTCTTGTTGTCTTTCCTTGAAGAGTCCTATAGTATTTCTAAAACTGACTTAAAAACAGCTGATTCATTATCAAAATAGATTTTGTGCTTCTTGTTAATGCTTCTGTCTTCTGGGTGAGATACTCATGCAGACATAGGGGCATGAAGGCAAGATGCTGTGTAAGTCTTATTTTTCTCCCCCTTTTTTCCCCTATCCTCCTGTGCTGCTTACAGCAGACTCTTATGCCCAGCACCTTAATCCAAGGACTCTTACTCTGTTATCCAGTTCTGGATACTCTGTTGTATTCAATACAGGTTTTCTGATGTGATTCCCTCTAGAAGTGAGGCTAAAGTCGCAAGCCAGGAGAATTAAGTGATCTGTAACTCATTAAAATACCTGTTTTTCTGGATGGCAGGTTAAAGTTCTTAAGTTATTTCTTCCTTTTTTAACAGGAAAACAAAATTGTGAAGCTAAAAAGCCAGAGGGTTTGAATAGGCTGTGTAGAAGCTTCCCTTCCCAGCATTATTAGCTGCATTGTAGGATTAATGAGTCCTCTTTTTTTTTTTTTCTTTTTAAAATCATTTAATCTGCAAACTGTAAATCCCATTTTACTGAAAATTTCCTTCCATATTTGTGCTGTCAATCTCTCTGCCCAGCTGGCTAACTAAGGGTGGCATTTATGTATATTCAAGGAGGAGTCCCAGAAAAGGGAGTTTGCCGAGAAGCTGGAGTCCCTCTTGCACCGAGCCTACCACCTCCAGGAAGAGTTTGGGTCTTCGCTTCCGTCAGACAGCATGCTGCTGGATCTGGGTATGGGAGCTGGGTTAGAAATGCATTAAAATGCCAGTTTCCTGTCTGGTTTTACGTCTTTTCTCTAAGCCAGGCAATGAAGTAGTGACAAAGTGCTGTTTGTGGGGGTGGGGGGAGAGAGAGAGCACAGGAGCTAAGAGGAATGGTAGTCCATAAACTCCAACACATGCAGCTTCTTCCTCTCCTCCAGAGAAGACTTTAATGCTTCCATTGACGGATGGGTCATTGCGGCTTCGGACGGATGATGAAGACAGCTCAGTTTCTGAGGACTCCTTCTTCTCTGCAGCAGAGGTGATTTAAGTTTCAGCTGTGTGTCACAGTCCAGCTGCTTGGAGGGGAGCGAAACGCCTCTTGGTAGAGGAAGATGATAAAACATGGAGCAACAGCCCCAAGCTGGGAGGTCCATGATGAATGTTAGGAAAAGCTTTTTAATTAGGGTCATAGTGCAGGCCTTTCCAACCACCATTTCCATGGCATCTTCCTCTCTACTGTAGAAAACATGCCATAACAGCTAGGAAAGTACTGTAAATCTAATGTAATGTGGCTTGGTTGTGTAAATTTTAGGGGATACTGAGCTGTGTCAGAGCTGGGACAGCTTTGAAACTGGTGGGAAAAGAAGTATCTTTGCATGACATAGTTGGCACTGACAAAAGTTTGCTAGCTGAAGAAGGCACATCTTGCTTGTGTGCAGCCTCTTGAGTATTTGCAAATATTTAACAAGATCATTTTCTTCTTCCCATGCCTCTTGCCACCTCTACAGCTCTTTGACTCTCTCCACTTTGAGGAAATACCATTCCACCTCTCTAAGCCAGTGGCAGCATATGAAGAAGCTCTGCAGTTGGTGAAAGAAGGGAAAGTTGCGTGCCGGACGCTGAGGTGAAGTGCCAGCTGCAAGTTGTGGATCCTTGTGTCGAGGTTCCTTTGAGCAGTGTGAACATGTTACTTGCCTTTGAGCAGCCCTATAACCAGGATAACCCTTTGGGGGAGGAAACTCTTAACATCCTTCATGCTGGTTCGGACTTTGCAGGGAGCTAGCCCCAGATTTTAGGACATATGTTAAGAAAGGGTAGTTTTCCCAGGAAATTAGTAAAGAGAAACGTGCCTGTTCTGTGTGGCTGGCTGGCATAGTCCTGTGCTGTAACACCCTTTGCAGAGGTGCTCTGGTCCCCCAGGGAGCTGTGCAAAGGGAATGCAGTTAATTCCCAGTCTGTGCCTAGGAGAAAGTATGTTTTTTTTAGGGGAGCGTAGTTGTGAGGAACACAGACATCAGGAGAGCTGAAATTTATGCAATCCTTCCCCTTTACCTCTAGGACAGAGCTCCTTGGGTGCTACAGCGACCAGGATTTCCTTGCAAAGCTGCATTGTGTCAGGCAGGCCTTCCAGGTGAGAACAGCTCGAGGCTCCCGGGTTCCTGCAGTGCATTGCTGCCAGCAGCACGTTCTCTGCCAGCACAGGGGTGAATTCTTTGCCTCTCTAGAGCAAGTAAAAGCAGAAGCAGCAGCAGCTCAAGCTCCCCTTGCTTGACTCTGTAATCCTGTCCTGGTCAGTTTGATGTGGAGAGGGAGAGGATCCCCTGGTCCCTGTGCCCAGCTTGAGCAGTTATTACATGGCCAGTGACACTGGTTTAGTTCTGGGAAGTTAAAGTTTGGGAATTTCAGAGCAGCCCAGAAGCTGGTACTCCCGCTTCAGAGCTTTTCACTGGGCTGGAGTCAAACCTCTGAGGTGGGGAAGCAAGGTTTCCTTCTCCTTACCGCAGTCCTCTTCCTGGCAATGTATGTCTAGAGCCTGAACAGCAGCTTTTTTGCCCTGGCCCCGCGGACACCCTGTGGCTCCTCTGCCTCAATTCTTGCTGCTTCCAGTCTTCCAGCCTGATTTTAAACTCGGTTCCTGGAGACAGCAGTTTTGTTTTCTAGACTCCAGCTTAATAAAGGTTAATGATACTGATGTATGCAGCATTGCACTGCTTTGTGTCCTGTCCTTTTTTTCTCCCAAATCAGAATTCCTGTGGGCGTAGGCACTCGCAGGAGACTTCTTGTGTTCCCTTTGCAGGAGCTGCTGGAGGATGAAAGCAATCAACTGTTTTTTGGGGAGGTTGGGAAGCAAATGGTGATAGGACTGATGACAAAAGCTGAAAAGGTAGGAAGTTTGTATAACAACTTAGCTGTGTCTTGAGCACAGGGACACTTGTTCCTCCATCCCAACCCAGAGCTTGTCCAGTGTGTTGAAAGAAGAAAACTTCATCTGTATGCTAGTGACTACAATGTACCAGTTCTCAGACACTGGCTTAGTCACTGGTCATCCCCTGAACAGGGAGATTGTCACTTGTGTGGTATTAGTCCCTTAGTGGCTCAGTTTGCATACAGACGTCTCTAGCTACTTCCTTGAAGAAAGTGGAGCAACGTAGGTGCTTTGAGTCACAGCTGAGCCTGGGGCCATCCGTGCCTCCCAGAAATAAATTATTTCTTTCTGCACAGAGTGTTTTGGCTATAAACTTCACCCAGTCACATGCATTGATGTTGGTGTTAGCTCAAAATAGAGTAGTCAAACTTTGGTGAAATGTGCCCACAGCTGTTGTACCTTCTGAAGTGTTTTGTTTCTCTGCTTTCCCAGAATCCCAAAGCTTTCCTGGAAAGCTACGAGGAGATGCTGCATTATGCGCTGAAGCAAGAGACCTGGCCGACCACTCAGCAGGAGCTGGAGGGAAGAGGGGTTGGTAAAGACGTTATCTTTACAAAGTTGCAGATGAGTTGGAAGATAATGGATATGTAGGAAGGGCCCAGGAATGAAAGAACTGCTGCTGAAATACCATTACATCGTGTACTTCAGCGAGTTGCATTTTGTTGCTTCAAACCAAAAGAGTAAAGTCTGTCTCTTTTTTTTTTTTTTAAACCTGTTCCCTTTACAGACTGTTCTGCTCTCTGACAGGTGGTGTGCATGAGTTTCTTTGATATTGTGCTGGACTTCATCCTCATGGATGCTTTTGAGGATCTGGAGAACCCACCTTCCTCTGTGCTGGCTGTGCTGCGCAACCGCTGGCTCTCCGACAGCTTCAAGGAGACGGTGCGTTAAATGGGAGTCCTTGCGCTGAGCGGGAGATCACAGTGCCAAGGCTGGGAGAGTATAACCTCGGCTGTCTTCGCTGAGCTGAATTTTCTCTCTAAAAATACTATGCTTTCCTGAAGTTCTAGACAACAATCTTCTGGTACATGTAAATTGTTTACAGGAAAGCTTTCCTTCTTTTTGAAAGCATCTGGCTGGCTCCAATAGACTTCTCTAGTGGCCTTTATCAGTGATGCCATGGAGATGTTAAAAGATGACAATGCATATTTTCATGAATGAGAATAAGAGGATCAAAATGTAGGGAAAAACACGTGTGGGTTTTTTTTTTTTTCACCTGGCCATTCGTTCTGGTGGTACCTCTGCAGACACTGAAGCTCAAATAGCAGTGCTTTCCTCTAGTCCTGGCTCCCAGCTGCATATTTAGGACTGATTAGTTTCATAGACTGAGAAGATGATGGTTGGGAGGCACCTTTTAACAGCTGTCTGCTTACAGTCTGCATTCTGGGATGTTGGCAGCTATGTCAGATCATATTAGCAATCTTCAAAAACACTGGCTTTTCGGGAATGGATCTGGAACGGCTAAATCTACTTTCAGTTCACTTTGATTTTGTCACTAATTTTAGAGTTGTTGGCACAAAAGGGCCACTGCTTTGATATCTTGATGGCAATGTGTTGGTAAACTGGTTTTTCATTTTTTGGGGATTTTTGAAATTTTTTTAAATTTAATCCCAGTAACTGATGGTGTCTGTCCGTTGATCATAGGCTCTAGCAACTGCCTGCTGGTCAGTTCTGAAAGCAAAAAGGAGGCTTCTGATGGTAAGCAAAATTTAATTAAAAGGGAAAGAATCTAATGTATTTGAAGCTGAAAAGATAACACCTAGATCTTGACAAAATACAAGACCTAAGTGGTGTGAGACCGAACTGAATCACACACTTTGTGATGCTTTAGAGCACTGGGGTCCTGCTGTCATTGATCCTGTGCCATGCCAGTATCTTACTGAATCAGTCTGAGCTTATTCTCCCTTTTTCTTAATGTAAGGATTCAAAAGACAACGTTGCCTGTCTGGTATTCCCTCTCCCAGCTCACAATACCATAGGAATGGTCACAGACACCAAACGACAAGGGACTGCTCCTGAATTGTAGTTTCCCTGCTGGCAGCACAATGAATGGCTCAGGCGCTTCTCCACGTCCCAGTGCTGATTGCTGACGAGCTATTACTTGCTGCATTTCCCTTAAATCTGTGGCTTTCTAAAGTATCACAGCAGATGAGTTTGTGGACCTGGGGAACAGGAAGCTGCAACTTCACAACCCCAGTTCTGCCACAGGGTCTGTGGCCTCTGGCAAGTTTTCAACTCCTATCCCACAACCAGCTGGTATGACTGGGTTTGCCTCATGAGATGGTACAAAGAGAAACAAGAGTGTTGGAAGCTGCATTGGTGCTGTCATGCAGTAGCTCTGTCTTGGATATTTGCATGCCCTTTCCTGGCTTGGTCCAGAGATTATAAATAGAGTCTATAAAGACTGCCTGATGGTTGCCTTTCATTTTCTTCTATTTATTTTCCTCCTGAAATAGTTGTTTAGAAATATGAAGATAGAGAGTTCTAGTCGTCCTTCAAGGGATCTTAAAGATAAATGTAATTCTGCAGGAAGAGATGTTCTTAAGTAGCTCTTAACTACAGTTACTGAAGCGCAGTGCTTTCTGGTGGGGAATTTTGTAGCTGATACGGAATAAGCTGCTAATTCTGTCTGAGAACCAAGACCAACCAATCCTTTCCTTCCCTGTGACAGGTACCAGATGGCTTTATCTCTCATTTCTACTCCGTATCGGAGCATGTCAGTCCTGTCCTAGCCTTTGGTTTTCTGGGGCCCAAGCAGCAACTATCTGAAGTCTGCAGTTTCTTCAAGGTAAGATGGCTTCTCTGTACCTAATCGGTATGGGACTGCTGCTGTCTTCTGTCTTAAAGCTGCAGATAATGTGATTTCGGTGACTGATGTGGCATTAAGAAACTTGGCTCTGTACAAAAGCCTTCTAAAAATCACTGTTTTTTGAGATGCAGATTGCTGAATTCAGATTGGTAAGAATTCCTAGCACAATTTACCATAGCTGATAGCAAAAATGTGTGATGAGATCGATTTATACCATCAGTATTGGAAAAGATTATGGGTGCATATGCTGAAAGAATATCTTGTCTTAAGAGTACATGGGATCTTACAAGTTACATATTTGATCTTAAAGCCTAAATCCTCTTGTTCTTGTAGATAAATCATGAGAGGCTGTGTTGCATTCATTGAATGTTTGCATGGATATTGCTATGGACATCAGCATTGCTTTCCTGACTTCAGGAGCTCTGCTGTCCTATTTCAGAGGCATGAGAGGATCTAGCCTAGCCACAGAAGTAATACCCAGCCTGAAGCAGATCTTTGCTTGGATGGCAGACATGCAAAATTCCTTATGGAGTTCTCTGCTTGCTGCAGTCCAGGCAGCTGGTATTAGCAGGTGGGAGGAGGTCTCCTTACTGTAAACCTTCCCTTTGTCTTTGCAGCACCAGATAGTACAATATCTGAAGGACATGTTTGATTTGGACAACGTGAGGTACACAACAGTGCAGTCACTGGCAGAAGACATTTTGCAGCTCTCGCGGCGGCGCAGTGAGATCCTCTTGGGATATCTGGGCACCGAGACTTCCCCTGAGATGAATGGCATGCTTCCTGGTGAAAATGAGCCACTGAAGGAGCTCATCTGATGTCAGTCAGGGGAGGAAAACAGTTTTATACAAGGACTTTTTTCCTCCCAGAGATGGATAAAACTACCTACAATGTGCATTGGCGGCAGCAAGACTATCTCAACATGGAGCAACCTGGTGGGACCTTCTGCTTTTTGTAGCCAGTAGTGTTTGCTGGGATGGATCCAGGACCACTTGCCAGCTTATGGTTTGAATTTCTTCTTTGTTCCACCTTCTTGTTCTTTTTATTATTATTATTTTTAATGTGTCATATAAACCACAAACTGCCTGGGCCCAGATTTTTGCCCAATTCTCTTGAATAGGGCAACATATGTACCCGTTTTGCCTGTGCGTTTTCTGGGAGATAATCCCTGGCGTTTACGATTGTGTGTGGGAGCAGGAACGTCATTGGTAAATTCTCTGCTTCACCCTTAGCTTCTCAAGGAGGCTTTGTTTGCTTTGGGATTTTTATTATCGTTCTTCTTTGCTGTGTTTCTACGAACATTACTGCTGATTTTTACCTTATGTGTTTTAACACATGCAATGTGACTAGCAAAGATTTCTTTCCCAGGGAGGAAGAAATACTTCTGTAAAGCACTGAAGTAAAATGCAGACTTTTGTAACCAGTCTGAAGCTCCAAGGAAGTTGGTCTGTTCCTTCTATGTTGCTGCTGTTTGCAGGCCAGATGACAGGCTCTGTGCTGTGGTCGTCCTTGCTTAGGAGATTGCTGAGGTCTACGTTTGCCCCTAAGGCAAGCTAGTGTGAGGAGGGGGTGGATTTGCATCCTGCCTGTGCATGCACAAAGTCTTTAACATTCATCAGAGTGCCTTGCTGTATTTCAGAATGAGCCAGCAGCAGTTTTTGCTGGGTAGGAGGTGTGGGGTGTACACAAGCAGAGGGAACTGGTATAGCATGATGCCTATTCCTATTTTGCACAAGGTAGTAAAAGGTGTAGATGTTGGATGTGATGTACGAAAGGGGTTACATGTGCACATAGCTGCAGAGCTGGGATCAAGCTGCTAAAGAGGAAATTACTTTTTATAATCTGTCAGTCCTAAGAAACATAGCATAGTTTTGGGTATAGATCAAATGCATGTGTATGTATGACCTTGTGGTGCTGGGGTGGGCTCTTCTCAAATGATGTGATCCTGACTGCATAGCTGGCACCTGAAATCTGGCTGCTTTGGGACACGTGCCAAGTTGGATACTAGCGTAGGATAGCGGCAGTGGAGAGTGCTGGACTTGAGGCAGTCCTGGCTTTTGTGTGAGGTTTGCAGTGATTTGTTGAGTCCTCTGTGAGTGCAATGCCACAGATGAAGGTTGAGGGTCCAGCCTGTGCTTTCTCCTGTTTCAGTCCACATAGAGCTCCAAGTCCCAGCCGCAGAATGAGGGCGTCTTCAGGGAAAAGAAAATGAGGACTTTCACAAAAATGGGCTTCACTGTTTTTTCTCCAGACTGATTAGTTATCCCTTGTGTCTGTTCCAGGTAAAAGGCATAAGTCTTATCTAGCCATATTTTTGCAAGGGAAAAAAATACATACGAATCTGGAGTTTCTATACGAGTGGAAAGTCATGCACAGGCTTGGAGAATACAAATGTCTTTCTTCCTCTTCAGATATCTAATACGGATTCTGCTGGTAAAAGCAGGAAGGAAGTAAGCAGGGAAAAAGTAAACAGGGGGATGTAAATGGAGTAGATACATGCTCCTGAGATGCTTGCAAGAGGGTGAGTGTAGAGCACATAACATCTGTTGCTCTATAAGCACATCAGACTGATGTGGCTTATCCTGAAGACCAGATTAATGCAATAAACAAGACAGTGCTGAGGCAGAAGTGAGGAGCAGCTGACCCAAGTGAGGCTGCATGAAATAAACTGTTATGAGAAGGATTTAAGAGAGAGCAATTGAAAGTAGGAGAGATCTCTGAAGTGTCTTGCTCCTGGCAGCATGCAGTGAGAGAAGAAACAGAGGATGTTGTATTAGCACGACACACCTGCTATATGTAAACTGTGATTCAAAAGTACGTTGTATTCTGAAGGCAAGTTACTTTGCCCCAAAAAAATGTTTATAGTGCTTTGTGCTCTTGTATGGCTGGTTTAGAAGAAAGAGTAACTTCAGCAGCTTTGTATAGTGGTTAAAAAGATGCTAAAATGTGAAGATTAATAAGATGGATTGTAATTCTAAACAATCAATGCTGTTAATTTCTCATTTTTAGAGTTGTTTTATGTGTATTTATTTACTACTTTGAGTGTCTTTTGGCCTCAGTGCATGGGGCAGCCTGCCTGCTTTGTGTACAGACAAGAACACTGACTGCTGACTTTGGTCTTTTCTCATCCTTGCGGGACAGGATACTGAAACAGGGTCCCCACTTGCACTGCGGCTTTTTAAGCTAAGAAATTGTAAATTCCTAATCAATCAAATGGAAGAAAGACAGGTTTATTACAGCTTTATGCTTTTCCTTAGCCCTTATTGCAAATAGGGTACGCTGCCCTCCCAGTGACAGTAAAGAGGAATCTTCCTTGAGAACATCCACAACTTCTTGAACGTTGAGTTCTCCCCCTCTGCCCACCAACACTAACTTGCTCCTGCACAAGCTGAGGATATCTGCTGAGACAAACTGATTTACTCTTTACTGGGGAGGATGTTAAACTTCTTTACACCCCTGCCCTGCTATTTCATTGCTGCTCTTTCTCCCTCCCCAGTCCCACTGTAGCTTGAGAGGAAAGGCAGAAGAAAGGTGTTTGCAGCCTCCGAAGGGTACTGCAGATCAGTGGGTTCAGAGGAGCTGTTCCTGTGGAAGAAGCTCTCCCTGACTTGAGGGGTGGTGGTCAGTGACCTCCTGCATTCAGCTGCTTTGGATGCAACCCCGAGCAGGAGCTCGGGCTGGTCCCACTGATCTCATCCAGAGCAGGGCTTGGCCCAAATAGCAACCACCTCATACTCATCTGTTTTGCAGGGCAGAGTAAAAGGTTATGATGGAACAACGGCCTGCCCTCTGGCTTTGTAAGAGATCACTAGAAAATCCTTCTTTCCCCAGCATATTGTGTTTTAGCAAAGGAAATTCTTCAGTATTAGTAGCAGATAAGATACGTATTCAGGTAGAATCTCTAGAGATAAGATATTTGCCTATTTTATAACGAACCCTTATTCTCAAGGGGTTAAATCATTCTGGGCTGACACTTGCAAGATTTTAACACTGATGGGTATTGAAAGTGGCTTAACAGCTATGAAATAAAATCCTTCAATAGTTTCTGATGCTTAAACAGACTTTAAAATATGCATGACTTTCAGTTTTTATGTGGAGGTTGTAACAAGCTTCACCAGTGGTTAAAGTACGTACTCAGTACTTCAGTATGTATGTAGAGACTACACCAAATGGCTCTAGGAGGGTCTTTCTGATCTTTAAAGCACAAATACATTAATAAAAAAAAAAAAAAAGAGGAAAAATCTGCCTCCTTGTATCTACAAGATCAGTGTGGCTTTGAAGAACATGACTTGTGCTGTCTCATACAAGGAGGTGGGAAAGCAGGATTTTATTTACCCCTCTTCAGTAGAACATTCCTCTGCCATATGTGAAACTAATGAATGTAAACTTGTGCCTATTTTTATTTGATTTCCTAAAGGTGTAAAAATCTGTTCTTGTTTTGCTTCTTTCTTTTTCTTTGCAGCTGATTTTTTTTTTTTTTAATACCTTTAATCTTAGGATGTGGGCATTACAAGTCAAATAAAACTTTCCTTCATGACTGTGGTTTTTGTTTCTAAATTTCCTGGTGAAACTTGCTAGAAACGAAGTCTTTGGTTTCTGATTTAGGTGACAGTTGTGGTGACACCTCTGGTGCTAGAGTGATAGTATAAAACAAGGCTCTTTCTTCCAAGAGTCAAAATGCTGAAGTTAAAGCAAGTAAACTTATGGGGTTTGTTTGCATGGGGACTCTTCTTCGTTCTACTGAAGACAAGTCCTTTGATTAAGCAGGCTATAAAATAAACAAGACAATGCATTATACTTTGAGCAGTGGTTGAAAACTGTGGGGTTTCATTTTTCGGATTTTTCTTTTTCTGTGGTGGTTTGATTGTGTTTGGGTGTGGTGTGGGTAGGCTAGCAGACTGTGATAAAGTGATAACAGAAATCCCAGTAAGGAACAGAATCTCTAAAACATTGTCCAAGTTCTTGTAGCATAATTATCAGCCTCCCAAACTGTGTGAAAGAAACCCAGAGTAAAGACTGTGGGTTGATATCAGAGATGCCCATCTGCTGAGCAATGCAGGAAACTTATCTTCTCACTCTTCTGAAGCAGTTACAGTATATTTAAATACTTTCATTTTCAAATGATACAAAAACCAGATTGAATCACATAGGCTGTTTGCTTCCACACTGGTTAAGATTTCATCCATACACTTAAAAATAAAAAAAATAAGCCTTGGTTACCATTAATGCAAGTCTGTCATGAGCTATGATATATGCAAATAAAATGTTCATGAATAGGAAAATTTTTGCCTCATGCCACACCCTGAATGTTAGTTGAAAGAGTTAAAAGGAGTTTATCTTAGTTTCCATGGTGTCAGACTGTATACTCATTACATCTCCAGAGCAGCTTTGTGCTTTCTTATGCTGAAGGAACAGAGCAAAGGCTGCTCTGTGTATTGACACTTTCTTCTTATGTTCAGGAAGGAGTGGGTGAATATAGCAATGAAGCCCACAATTTTCAGTGCTTGTCATGGTACATAGATCAAATGTAATCCACTCTGCCAGCATAACTCTATATTCAATAGCTTGGAAAGGAGGAGATTTATTTAACTTGAACAATGAAAGCAGTAAATCACTCATGCTACCTTGTAGCAGTCTTCTGCAATGAACTGATTTGCTCTTTCTTTCCAAATAATAAGACTTTAATGCTATTTTTCTTCTTGCAATGCCAGGAGAACCATCAACTTTGAAGAGGCTGTTGAAATTAATTGGACATAGTCATAATTGCTATCTGAAAGCAGGTGTATTACAACTGCAGGAAAAGGAGTGTTCTCCCTGTTCTGAAATCTTACTTTATGGTGAATGTATTAAGGGATAGAAATCCTAGTCTATGTGCTTTCCTGACATACAAAGGTTAAAGGCAACCCCTTACCTATGTTTATCACTTCTTGTGCTGCTCTTGCATATTTATTTTTCTGTCAGTTTTATCTTTTAAAATTGAATTAACTTTGGTGGTTTGGTCTGAAGGTGTATTTATTTGCCTGCTTCAAGCTTTTCTGTGTAATGCTGCTCATTTATCTCACTTTTAAAGTGCTACACTGTTTGTTTTCTGCTTTTTGCTCAGGCTTCCCAGGTAAGTATTATTCTCTGGGCTCACATATGGGAACATTCATTTCCGTTTGGTCTTCAAAGTCTGTGTTTTCAGTGGCCAAAGGTATTTTGGGGGAAGAAAAAAAACCAAAAAAAAGATACTGCCTGGACTAGGTGTTGCCTGGCCTTTGCAGTACCTTTTAAAGGTCGTGCAGAGCATCAGCATCCTGCTTTCTTTTGAGATTCTGGAAGGACTTTATTTCATACTTTGTTTTTGCATGTGCATGTTCACACAGGAGCTGCTCGTCTTTAGAGCTATAAAGGAGACGTGGCTATCAAAATCCATCTTCTTTCTAGTGTTACTTAAACAAAAACCCACAAAACAACCCCCACCCCCCAAAAAAAGGCATTTTCACCAGAGTTTAGGCCTTCACAGTTAATTGCTCCTGTGCTGGGGTAAGTAGAGATATTACGCTTAGGTTAGTGAAATAATCCTGTTATGTAGTACTATCTGTAGTAATACCATTTATAAAATGAAATATTCCCGTTTTAAAAGTACATCTTTTCACCCTTGAAAAGGGTGACATGACAGAAGGAGGGTTTGTTTTCATTCATTATCAATGGGGCCAGAGGAGAAGCAGCTACTCAGCACGCCAGCCCCACACCGTCTGGCTCCAGGCCCGGTGTCCTTCCCTCGGTGGCAGCGAATACAAGCGGGAGGCCGTGAGGCGCTGGGGCGGCAGCAGGGAGGTTGTGAGGGGGAGTCCTCCCGCGGGCACGGCTCCCCGTCAGCCCGGCACGGCTCCACAGCGGGGCACACGAGGGCTGTCCCGGCCGAGGCACCCCAGGCCCGCGGCGGGCAGGGGAGGCCATTTTAACCGCCAACTCGCCAACAAGCCCCTTCCTCAGCCCACCGTGCCAGCCACCCCAGCGCCGCAGCTGATTGGCTAGGAGCTGGCGGCAATGGAAGCTGGTGATTGGCTAATCTGCATCGCTCCTCTCACCAATAACGAAGGGCAATGACGCCCGCCTTTCTTTCGATTGGCTTTCCCGCTACCTGCGTCCCTCTCCTATTGGACACAAATGCTAGTTGGCTATTGGCTCTGCCGCTCCCCGGGTTGGATTTTTAATTGGGTGGCTGTGGGTTGGCTGGCGCCTCACCTGCCGCGCAGCGTCATTGGGCCACCTTTCTCCGCGCTCCCGCCCATTGGTCGCACCGCCCCTTAACAGCATTCCGATTGGCTGTGGTGGCCCGGCCCGGTATCCGGGTAAGATGGCCGCAGTCGGAGAGTGCTCGCTCCCCGCTCCGTGGCGGCCGGTCTCCCTCACTCACGTCGAGTATCCCGCAGGTAAAGCTCCGCTTCGCCCTCGTCCGGCCTCCCCGGTGGCCGCCGCGCCGCTCCCCGCGGCAGGTCCCGCCTGCCGCTCCACGGCACCCCTGAGGGCCGGGCTGGCAGCTGCGAAATAGTGAGCCATTGAGCGGCTGCCGTGAGGCGGCCAGGCGCGCCTGCGCGCTGGGGGCGGTGGGACTCGCTGCCGCATAGTGAGCTATGGGGGGGGGGGGGGGAA
>JAVKLA010000052.1:14142214-14154766 GCA_034782735.1 Sagittarius serpentarius
GGCCTTGCGCATGCGCCCTGGCGAGGCGCCGTGCTCCAGGGGCTGCTGAGCCCCGGGCGGTGAAGGGGGTCGGGAGCGGGGGTGGGGGTGGGGCCGGGGCGCGGCCCTGTCCCACCACTGTGGGGCCCCGGGGCCGGACCTGCCCTCCCTTGTCACTCTCCCCTCTCCGCACCACTG
This sequence comes from Sagittarius serpentarius, assembly GCA_034782735.1. Taxonomy (NCBI): domain Eukaryota; kingdom Metazoa; phylum Chordata; class Aves; order Accipitriformes; family Sagittariidae; genus Sagittarius; species Sagittarius serpentarius. The sequence continues at coordinate 14,142,392 of JAVKLA010000052.1, forward strand.
CCTCGCCCCCCTCCATAGCCCCCATGCATGCCTGGCCACGTGTGGCTGCCCCGGGCCTTGAGGTGTGGGCCCCATCCAGGGCGTGCCTCCCCCCCCCCTCCCCGCCCCAGCCCCGGTGACACTCAACAGCGGCATGGTGGGGCCGGGTGTCTTCTCCCTGCCCCACTGTTGGGTGGCTGGGTTGATGCTGGAGGTCTGACTTGGTGTGTCAGAGGGCCAGCTGGCCCTGGCGCCATCCCTGGGAGCCGTGCAGTGGCAGGGTGCCCCGGAGGTGGGCTCGTGGCTGTGCTGGGAGTGGACCCCACTGTTGGGCTTTGGTCAGGCAGCACTGTGGGAAATACCCGGAGGACGACAGGCACAGGCCTTCCTGTAGGTCAGTGCTTGCCAAGGTGGGTTTGGGTACAGTCAGTGGTGAGAAGTGACGGGTACCTGTGTGCAGGATGGGCTGTTCCATCTGGGGCACTGGTATGATCCGTGAAGGTCCTGTGCTGTGTCCCTGTGGCACTGCGTGCCAGCAACCTGGCCCACGTTGTGGTAGGATGAATCTCTGATTTACCAATGTGCAATAGCAAACGGGTCTGTGTTCAGATAGCAGCTGTCTAAGCAGTGTCTTACTAGTAACTGTGGTCTTTAGGAGCTCCTCTTCAGGTGCTTTGCGCTGTGCTGTTTTTGGGTGAGGCAGAAAAACTATTACTTTTTTTTTTTTAGCTGCTGCTTGTAATCAAAGATGATAGAAAAAGCAGGGTGTGAGGTGTCAGAGTGTTAGTATTGACAATCTGGTCAAATCCCAAATTTGGTGTTAACACTGGTCTCAGTATTGCTAGTTCTCCTAGAGTCCCTATCTTGCCATGAAGTGTTGCTGTATGTGCTATTTCAATAGCTGGATTTTAGTTCCTGATGAAAGCTCTTCTCAGTAGTGCAGTACTTAAAGCTTCTAACCTGCTTGGGGATCTTCTGTGTTGAAAGTACCCATTTAGCCAGAAGACTTGAAATGTGACAACACTGAAAAGATCTGGCACTGGAAATATATTATTTCTTGCGCCCCCGCCCCCATATGGCCATTTGTGGTTTTCTGTGATACTTTATGTGAAAGATTGGCATTTGCTTTTCTGTCTTGCATTTTCCTTCACCCTGTACATTCTTCTGCCACCCCCTTCTCAAATATATTAACGTGACAGTTTGGGGGAGACAGGGGAATAATCTTTCCAGTACTACCGATATATGTTAATCTTTGTATCTTATCTCCTTATCTGAACCTGGCGGTAGACACAGAGTGTCCTGTGCACTATTTGTTGGATTGGTTTGGGAAATGAAGGTAGTTGAAATTGCACAAAGGGTATCTGTCAGATCTTAAAGCATGTGACATAACACGATTATTTTCTCTCTGTATTAAGTGCTTTTATACAGGCAAATGGAGAAGATGATTGTGTGGAGGGGGTAAATCACCACCGAGATTAGGGTTATGTATTGAGGGGATGAGCACTGTGTTTGTCTTGGATAAAACATGTAATCATGGAAGCCTGCATAGTGGAGACAAAGGACTAAAACATTAAAACAGCTGGAGGTACAAAAGTTTCTTAATTTATTTTCATCTAGAAAAATGAGTTGCAGTAAGATGATAGGTCTGATAGTTTTACCTGGATTTGGGGAATGTGCTCTAACTTTATTTAGAAAGCTGTTTACATTCTCTCTGTGTACAGCTTAAGTCCAGGTCTATAAAGCTGCTAGATAATGTATATTTATAAAATAGAGATGTTGGCAGTATGCTTAGCGCAATGGAGTTAATGTAGCCTTGTGCTGATAGAAAGGGGTTGGAATGAGAAATAGATCCTGCTTTTACCAACATAAATTATTAAGCTGTCTTGGCATGTCATACCCTGTTGTGTGGCAAGCATCTTTTGCTCTCAGCTGATCCCAGAGGCTGCTAGCCTGGAGTGCAGCGTACTGAGCCACTGTGGCAACTGGCTCTTAAAATCTCATGTCTTTCAAGAATTCCAGTGCAGAACTGCTGTCATCCCAGCTTTCATCTGCCAAGAGTGATGGTCCTTCTTGCTATGACCAGGTGAGAAGCAGTCACTGCTGATTTCTGTCTGGCGGATGAAGCCTATTATTGGGCTTCTGCTTGTAATTGTGAAGGGAAGAGGTGTCTCCAGAAGGGTGCTCATCCTCCCTGTCTTTATCTAATGTTTCCTTATCAATAGCAATATCGTGCAAAACACCAAACACCCATCCTTTCTGCTTGTGTGGCTGCTCAGTTCTGGAGGGCTTTCGGCGATGTCAACTTTGAGCAAGATCAAATGAGAAACAGCAGATGAATGCTGCGGTAGTCAACTGCAAACTGGTCTGAGTAATGGGATCTTGGAGACCTAACTGAAATATCACCCTTAGTGAATGTTAAGATCAAACATGGGGAGAAAAAAAAAAACCAGCAATGGCAGAGTTACTTGACAGTGTGTTAAAGCATGCTGCTGGAGAGGATGGTCTTCAAAAATATTGTCCTGATACCGCTTTCAGAAATGTTTGGTCCTGGAGCTTTTCATATCAGCAACTGTACTTTGGCGAGACCAAGGAAAGACCTGGCATAGTGTCAGGTTGCTGGCAGGTAGGCAGGAATAATCCTTCTTCTGTATGTCTTTCCAGTAATCAGCTGGTGATTGCATCAGGATTGTTAAGTCCTTTGGATATATAAAAGCTATACTCTGGATATGTCTAACTGCTCTTTTAACCCATTTCCACTTTGGATCTGACAGTATCTTTGGCACCGAGCTTTGTAACTTGGTGTGGTTGTTGTTTATTTTCTGCTTTTAAGTCCACTGTGAAGTAATTTCATCAAACGCTCTCCATCTTATGTGCAGTGAGAGGTAACAAATGTTTGCTGTCCATTTCTCTGTATTATTCATGACTTTATAGAACTGTTGTATCCTCTCTTTTTTGGCTGAAAGTCGGAGTTGTTTGGTATTTTCTGAGTGGCTACCATTTCATTCTTGTTATCTTTGTCCCCTTTCTATTTGCCTTTTCCGTGTTTACTATCCCTTTTCAGACAGTGACACCAGAATCACATAATAGATTTTTGTAGTGGTGTAACAGTAACTTGTTTTGCTGTTAAAAATGTTGTTCTTCCCTTTTTGGCTGCTGCAGAGCATTGGATACTACTCTGAAGGTGTGGGCTCACACTAAGCCTGGGGGTTTCTTGTTTGATAACAACTAAACTAAATCCTGTCACGTTGTGTGTATAATTAGGGTTGTTTTTTCCCGTATGTATTGCTTTGCATGGGATGACTTAGTGTTGCAGACTTAAAACTCATCTTCAAGGACTTCCTGTCTGTAGGGTGAGTTTCACTGGAGAAACATTGAGTTCCTGGTTTGTTTGGGTTTTTTATTATTATTTGGAGAAAAGGGAAAAAAAAACCCCAAAACCAAACTTCCTCTCTTCAGTGCAGCTGGGATTCTTAAAGCTTTGGGACTTTCTGGACCTCCTCCTCTCACATTGAACAAATTCTTTAAGGAGAGAAACCTGGTGTGCCAAACCTTTTCTCTGCGGAAGGACAGAGTATCTTCCTGTCTTCTCAGTTGTGAAGGGTGTTTACTACAGTCAGGCAGAGTTGGAGAGGCAAGTGTGCAGAATCAACCCATCAGTGAAAAGGTGCATTGGAGCAAAGGTGCTTGTGCTGCGTATGTACTTTGGCTCAGCAGTTCTCATTGCTATTCAGTATCAGCACGTGTTGCTCCTATAGGAATGTTTGTTCTGGTAACCCTTGCTGTGATTTCTGTTTAGGGTGGTAGCTCGCCAGTCAGGGCTCATTTTGTAGCTAGCTAATATCTGTTGAAAGAAGCAGATACCACTTAGTTGTTTGCCTTCTTTAATGCAGGGTTTTATGTTTAATCTTCCTGCAGAAGTTTCACGTCTAATGCCTGCCTTTTATGCCGTAATTTAAAACCTCCTGAACATATTCTTACTGTCCCACAGCTTGTGATATCAGGATATGCGCAAGTAGAGGAAATCATGATCCATTATGAACATTTACTGGTGTAAATGCATGTGATGCACATACACTGCATGTTGTCTGTGCAACTCACACACATGCACTTAGTCAAGAACATAGGACCAGCAGCAGTGCCACAAATAGATGCTTCAATAGGAAGCAGTGGTGACGGTAGTAAAGCTAGATCTTGCGGTAGGATGTGGTTAGAGTGCTGTTGATTCACATTTTTACATTATATACAGGTTAAGCTACTGTGGTAAAGCTTGGATATTTCTACTGAAAGAATGTTGGGTAAAATGTTGAATTGGAGCAGAAGTAGATGCTGAATGAGTGGCTGAAGAAAATGGCATGCTTCTGAGCTATGTAGAGTGTTTCACCTATTTGTCTCTTGGGTGCCTAAAAATGATGTAGTTGGGTTCTTTATTTTTGCCTCTTGAGCCCCAAGTGACGTCCAGGGAAGGCTGGACTTTAAAAAAGCAGAATTTAAACCAAAACAAAACCTAAGCTATACAATAAATAGATTTTCTTTTTGCGTTTTTCCAGAAGTTTTGTCTCTGTTCTTACTGGTTGGAGGAATTGCTTTAAAATTCCCGAGTTTAGTAAAATGAATAAAAATTAATTTTTATAAAAAGGTAGAGGGGGGACCTGCTTGCTAGATCTGACTGGACTTCAAACTGTCGGCTCTGCTGCAAGTCCCCTTTCCCTGGGAATAAGTCTGAGCGCACTAGAGCGTGAGAGTAGATAGGAGTGACACAAGTAATGACGCTCTTGAGGCCCTGGGAGCGCTGTACGGTGATCGGTGCTGGCCTTTTTCTCGGAGCTTGCTTTGTCTTCTTCACTGCTTCATTTTGGAGCTGGTTTAGTTAGTGCAGCTCTGCCTTGAACCACTAATCTAGTGAGTACATTTACGATGGCGTTAGTTCCTACGGTGGCTCCCAGGGCATAGCAATAATGCTGCCTTCAGTTAGTGTGCAGCTATTTATTTGCCTCCTCTGCTAGAAAAAGTGGCTTCAGAATGTGATTCTGTTTGATCGCTGTTAGCCACAGTAATATGAAATATTATTAATGCTATCTCTGTTCCATTTTAAATGGACAGTTTAAATGTTTGGGAAGCTATTGTGTCAAGATTGTCTGAGTAAAGGACTTGGTGCTCTGCCTGCAGGCAGCATCTGGGAGTGATGGTTTCTGGTTCTCTGCCTCAGGTTCAAGTGTGGGTTGTGTGCTGGTGAAATCTGGGTGGCTTAATTTATTGGGTATGTTATCGTATAACATAATGGAGGATCTTGAGTTTGGTACTGCTGATGCTATTTAAATTAAGACTACTCCCACTATCTGTACAAGAAATAGAACCCCCCTGAGAAGATAAATAATCTGGTTTGGTTTCTACTTGACAAAATTAATGGCTTTTAGTCTTGAAGTGCTAAGCCTTTATGTACCATGGATTAACAGAGTGAATGATCTGAAACATGGTGATTCCTTGATGATGAGCTATCTTCAGCTGGCAACACTGGAATTGAGACTATTGCAAAGTATTCCTAAGGCTTTCAGGGTAGTTTTGATGGTCTGGTGGCTTGTCTCATGAATTCCCTCATTTAAGACAGGATTAATTTTGTTGAGAGTTTGTGATTTATGTAAAACCATAATGGGCTTGATTCTCTACTGCCCGGTAACTGATACTGTCACATCTGCTTTGCGTTACCATAATACGTTGCTGTTCTGCTTTGGGAGCATTTGGAACCCACCTGGTGCAGGGCAAACCTGCCATATGATGCAAGAAAAGTTTCAAATTCAGTGTTTTCTAACCGTTTTCAGGTTAAAACCAAAATAGAACCTCATTTCAGTGAAAACTCAGTATTCTTGGGAGGTGTTGTCCTCCAGCTCTTCCTAAATTTGCTGGTGTTGCAAACTAAAACTCCTGCAAGTGATCCCTGCTGATGACATTGCTGGTTCCCAAATCTAACCCAGAGTCTGGAATTCAAGAGGGATCTGTGCACTATACCTGATGTAACCGCAACTATGTGGCAATAACATTAGCAGCATGAACTTTGTAGCAGTGCAATAAATTCTTTTTTTTTTTTTTAATCAGTTCCAGTATTCAGAGTCTGAGGTTAAAGTCCATTTTGCCAAGTGCAGTTTTAAAATGTGGGTGTGTGGGCTGGGGAGACTCAGTATCTTGCAGTGGAATTGATCTAGGAATGAGTCCAACGCTCAGCCTTGCAGAAGCATCCTGTTTCCTTTTAAGAGGAGGGAGGAAGGATAAATTCAAGTGGGGGCTGATCCCTTTGTGTTCAGTGATGGGATGGAGAAGATCTAGTCTCTGAGAACCAATATAGAAAGTACCCTGTCTCTTAAGTTGCTCACTGGGTTTGTACCGCATTTTTGTAGTGACTACTGTCTTTAAAGATTCTCTGGTAGATATTTCTTGCTCTACTGATGTGAATTGCTGATCTTGGAGCAAAATTACTCTGATAATTTTTTGTTTCCTCAGAATTTATGTTGACATCTTCTCTCCAAATACTTTTGTACATGTCCTTTTTCAGGGAACAGAGGCAAGAGAAACTTAGATCAAAAGACGTAGCTGCTCTTTGCTTACTTCTGTGTCTGTGATAGTTCAAGATAAAGGTTTTGAGGTACCTTATGACCTCTTGTGAGGTCCCATTGCTGCTCCCCGATTCTCTTTGGGGAATAACTAGACTCTTAGCTATTTGGGGTGGAGACCCAAAGTCACTTGTGTGTGATACAAGTGGGCTACTGGTTAAAAAGCAGAGTCTTGGTTTTTTTTTTTCCCTTTATCTTCCGCTATGTTTAGCTATTTATTTCCTCCCCATTTTGCTAATGCTAGTGTTCATGCAGACACATGGTGAGACAGATTAGGGAGCTGATCCAGCTGAAAACTAACCCATTTTAGTGAGGGAGTGGGAAAGGATTTGTTTGGGGAGTATTTGCTGGTAATTGCTGGCACAGGGAGGCAGTATGAATGAGAGGGAGGGAAAGACACTGCCTCTTTTGCAGCAGCCTGTGCTTATGTTGGATTAAAGTGACTCTGGGCCCACACCCGTGGTCATTGTTGTAAATTGGCTGTCAGTAGTCTCTGCTGAATGATGCCAAGCTCCTCTCATCCCTGCTTTTGAACCTGCATGTAAGCACTGCTGTCTTCCTTGCCTCGGCTCCTCTTGAGCTGGAGCAGCAGTAGTCAGTCTGCAAAATGGAGACTTGCTGCAGTGCTGAGTTTGCCCCTCTGCTCTCAGTGATTCAGGGCACCAAGTGACCCATACTCTGGTGGCAGGCAAGTACCTATGAAGTTCAAACTGATTTGTTTCTCTTGTTTGTTTCCCTAGGTGATTTCTCTGGTCAGCTTTTAGCTTATTTGAGTCTCGGTCCAATATTCATTATTGTTGGCTTTGTAACACTCATCATATTCAAGAGAGAGCTTCACACGGTGAGTCCTTCTCTCCCTTCACAGCTTCTCCTTAGGACAAAAGTCTTTTCCTCTGTCACCTGGTCCTCCTGTATTCACACTTCTTTTTCTCTCTTTAAAGAGCAAGCTTAGGTAAGGTGATCTTCTTGTCAAAGAACAGCAGGAGACACTTATCACCTACACCAGGTTAAAAGACTGCTTAGCCTTTGCTGGCTTTTCTGTTACTCTGTGGTGTGTTTCGGGCATTATCTGTCCAAAAACATCAAGGGAGATGTCTGAGGAACTAAAGAATGCTGTTGCAGAGTGGGAACACTCCCAAGATCCAGTAGGATTATAGCATTAGCAGGTTCCTGCAAGATGGGCAGCATATGCAGAAGATGGTGTCTGAAACTCAGTAACATGTGCTTGCTTTGAACTGCTGAGGCGGAAAAAGGGATACAAAATAAAACCTACAGATTCCCAAAGGAGTGGATCTGTCTATAAGGGCTGCTTCCCAGCTGTGAGTCGAATACCAGGGGCAGAAGAGACTTGCTTCTGTCCAAATGACCAACAAGGGACTTTTTTGTAATAGATAATGCTTTCTGTCTGCTCTGACAGGTAGTTGGGAATCAGTGTCATGCATAAATTCCCTTTAGGAGGTACAAACCTCTTGTAACATTTGCCCTCAGTAAACAGATAAAACAGGGGCCAGTGAAAGGATTTTGGCAGCAGATTTCTAATATAGGGCCATGGTGTCATGGGAACCAGTGGCTCAAGGGACCTGGGAATGGGACTTCTAGCTTATTAAGCTGATGCTAACTAGGAGAGGCAGCTGTTAAGTTTTGGCAACCCGAAGGTTTCTTGTTGACCCAAAATAGAGAATAAGCTAGAACAACTATCGCACAAATTCATACGTTTTTTGAATACAGGGGCTTGTTAGGTGTTGATAACAAGAGAGTTGTTGAGGTTGATTCCCAGTTCTTTATGTGGGAAGTCACCATGGAGCTGGAGAGAGGCTAGCTGACTTGCAGCAGCCTGACCCGTAGCTCAGGACATAGTGTAAAATTGCTTCATCATCTGGAATGGGACTGAGTGTTAAGGAGGCAGATTATCATCACCAGCTGGGAATTTGATCACAGCAGCAGGACTAATTTAGGGGAAGTGTATGGACTATGGAATTAAAGAGTAAAAATAAATGCTACCAGTCTGGCTCAGTTCAGAATGTGACTTCATTTTAGACTGAAGGCGGCAACTTCAAGATGAAAATATTCATAGAGGGGAAAAGCCTAAAAAGTCACCTTTTTTTAAGCTATTTACACAAATAACAGTGCGTGCACTCCCCCTGTTGGTTGTCGGGGAAGGGCAATCCCTTAAAACCTGCCCTGTTAAAAAAATGTCACTTTCTAACACTTGCTGGTGGAAGTATGCTAACAGAATTGCTATACAGTGTCATTTTTGTCTCTTTCTGTGTATCTTCTGCTCAAAAGCTGCATATACACAATGTGTTGCCAAATACACGAAGTGAGCTGGAAAATAAATGCTTTTCTTTCTTGGGTAGAGAATTTTGAGGCTATTGGTTTTAACTCTAGTAGTCAAAAATAATTAGAAACATATCGTTTAGGGCTTTGTCAACAGAGTGCCTGGTAAGTAGATGGATCTTTTAGATAGGATGACACAGTTGTCTTACCTTCACAGATCTCTTTCTTGGGAGGGCTGGCATTCAACGAGGGAGTGAACTGGTTAATAAAAAATGTAATCCGGGAGCCTCGGCCCTGCGAAGGTATGGTATGGCCCATTGGTGTCTTGGTGTTGGTTGAGTTTTGAGTGGAATGCTAACTGTGGGGGGTTAGAGGGTATTTTCCCCTTTGCCTCATGTTGGCTTTGGATGTTTGGGTGTAAGAAGGCTGGCAGAGCCATCTGAGCAGAGACATGTCCTGTGAACTCATGTGTGCATACTCCAGCAGAGTGGTCTGGCTTCACATCTGGAGCATTCCAGCTGCTACGTACAGAGTAGACCTTGACCATACTCTTTCTTCTTCTCTTCCCAGAAGCCCATTCAACAGTGACCACAAAATATGGGATGCCGTCCAGCCACTCCCAATTCATGTGGTTTTTCTCTGTCTATTCATTTCTGTTCCTTTATTTAAGGTAAAAATTCAGTGTCAGGTTTTGGCTGTTAATATGTTGAAACACCTGAAATAGATGGCTCCCTTGCTATGTGCCACTTCCATGGCATAATGGCATTAAATTGGAGGAACTGCACAATTTACTGTGGCTAGGGTAGATGAAGCATGTCTATCTCAATCTGAATGTAGGACTGTAGTTACTATGGCTGAAAACTGAAGGGTATGGGTGGGTCTCCTATGCCTATCTGGGTACAGGTCTCCTGGTTTGCTTTTTCTAAGCCACGATGATCCACCAGTGTGAGGGAAGAGGGGGGGAATAGGGAGGAGGAAAGAAGAGCTGCTTTCTCATGTGTCTACTCAGTTTTGTCAGTGGGGTTGTCTGCAATCTTTTAGGTAATACCGGTTGCCCACTTGCATGACCTTTTAGTTCATCTCCCTTACCAAGTACTGGTTTTACATGCTGTACTGTGCTTTTCTGAAATTCTCACTGGGGCATGGCTCTGTCTTGTGGCTCAACGCGTGGAGGAAGACAAAACTCACAGTTCCTCCTAGCTTTGTGGACGATGGAGGGACTCTGATGTCTTGGCTCCCTGTTGCATATGCTCAGCATGTGCCTTTTGCATCAGTTGCAGTAATTGTGAACATTCTGCCTTCCATCACAGCAATCCTTGTTAACAGCTGGAGAGAGAGAAGTGTGGCTTTCTCGCTTCTCTTTAACTGCTGCCAGTGGGACAGATTGCTGCTGGGATGGTATCGAGCTGCCCATGACCCCACTGGAGTAGAGCTTTCCTAGGGTTTCAGAGATAGTGAGAACAGAGATAAGGACTGCTCAGCTCCCTGCCACTGTGCTAATGGCTCTCCATCTCTTTCAGAATGCACCAAACAAACAATGCGAGGTTTCTGGATTTACTATGGCGACATGTGCTGTCCATCTGCCTCGTCACAGTGGCTTTGCTAGTCTCATATAGTAGGTATGGAGCAATTGTTTGTCTTATGCTCTCATACAGTCCTGTGGCCTTTCACAGCCAGCAGACCTGTCATTCCTTATCCTGCATTTCTGATCTAATTCTCGACGACTGCATTGTACAAGTCAGCTTTGTGGAAGTTGCTGTGTTGCCATCAGACCCTTCAAATAAGCAAAGGTGCTATATGTGTGGTGCTTCACAGAACCATTTATAAAACCCAGGATCAGCTGAGCTTGTACCAATTCCCCATCGGCTCCATTGCTATGCTGTAGCCTCACTGCCTTGCCCTCTTTCCAGCACTAATAATGAAAGCATTGCACCATGCCTTGGCACACCAGCATCTGGAGCATGTGGATTGCTACAGTTGATCAATCTGATTGTTTTGCTTGAGCATTAGTTAATAAAAACACTTCTAGCTGTTTGACTTGCAAGATTTAGTTGTATTAAGATGGATAAAGAAAATGAAATTTTGATAATGATTTTTTTTTCCCTTTAGTAGTTCAAAAAACCAAACACAAACAAACCCCCCCCCCCCCCACTCCCCCATATAAAATTAGCTCCAGTAATTGGAAACCAAACAAATTCAGGGTAGAAGTAAGGCCATGTTTTCCACAGGAAAGTAATTACCTGTTGGCACAGTTGACTGTACACTAGAGCTGATTCCTTATTACTGGTTATTTTTAGAATTCTGACAGGACAATTTCATAAGAGATATGGTCTAATTCAAATAAAAATTAATTTGAGGAAATCCAGTGGCCTGTGCTAGGTAGAGGGTCAGATAAGATGATCTTAATGGCTTTATGATACATGGGTGAAAAGAATTTTGAATGTGGCTTGTGTGCATGGATAACTTAACAGACCATTAATACAGCTTTCTGAATGGCTGCAGTCACAGTAAGCACACTGTGGTAGGGCAGCCTTCTTGCTGTCACATTTGAGAGCAGCAAAATCATAACAAAAATGCTATCTATGTTCTTAAAAGCCTTTAAGCCACAGCTTTGGTGGCTTGGAGGGGACTTGTCCTGTTACTGGCTTTGGAAAAGTCTTGTGGGAACCAACAGTAATAGTTCCTCAGCTAATCCAAAGATATATGAGGAAGAGTGTGGAGGGTTATTGAGTTAAGCTCAAACTAGAAAGTGCTGTAAGCTGAAACTGCTGTAGCAGGGAAGACAGTTTTTCCCCACACTTTTTTGCCAGCTTTTTAACGAAAAATATAAGATATCCACTTCTAACATCTGGAGGATAACTTGCTCAGAATGTCTGAGGGTCCAGTGAAACATCAGCCCTTGAGTCATGCCTCCTCTTGTTTTAAGGCCTGTCTGGTGACTCTTCTCTTCCACTGCAGGGTTTATTTGCTTTATCACACCTGGAGCCAAGTCTTATATGGAGGCGTGGCAGGAAGCATTATGGCCATAGCCTGGTTTGCCTTCACACAAGAGATATTAACTCCTCTCTTCCCAAGGATAGCTGCGTGGTAAGTCTTTATTCTGTTGAGTTTTTATTCCTGCAAGTCTGCATTCTGTGGGTTGCTGTTTTGCTCATCAGATGAGTCCCTTGCAATGAGCTGGTAACAGGTGTAGTAGAATCACCTGGCAAAAGAAAATTTTCCTAATCAATTGGTGTAAAAATTGTACCTTGCATCTAAGCAAAACTAATGTAAAGATACTTCAGTATCTAAAATTTTAGTTGTAGCTGTGCAAGTCTTGACTGTAAATGGACTGCTCAAACTTTTATGATCTGCCTAAGTTACAGATGTTAGAAATGAGAATTCCTGGGTTCTGCTTGTTTTGCATACTGACTGTTTTGTAACCTACTTGTTCCTCCATACAAAGGATCATATATCCTTGCCTTACACAGGTGGGGGAGAGAGGGAGTTTAAGCAACTGTTAAGTTTGTAAAGCCCT
>JAVKLA010000052.1:14154866-14179108 GCA_034782735.1 Sagittarius serpentarius
GTTAAGTTTGTAAAGCCTTACTAAAGTTGAGGTGTGGCAGAGTGCTGGAGAAGCTTTTCAAGCAGAACAGACCTTTCTTAATGAACATCTAATGACCTAGTGAAATTGCAAAGCCTTTTAAATGTAATATAGTCTGGAAACGTTGTATAAGGAAAGAAAAAAGAAGAGGCCCTTAAATTTAACAAGGAGCCCTTTTGCCAGCCTGAAGGGTAATAGAATAGTGTTGTTAAGTTTGGAGGAGCTTTTGTGCTTTTTTTTTTTTTAAATCAAAATTGTGGTGGAGAAAGTCTAATTATTTCCCCCTCTCCACCACCTTGTCCATTTGCAGGCCAATTTCAGAGTTCTTTTTAATCCGAGATACCAGCCTCATTCCTAACATCCTGTGGTTTGAATACACAGTCACGAGAGCAGAGGCAAGGTAAGTTTTATTGGGGGGTGAAGGAGCTGTAGCTGGTTTGACTTGTCAGATGTAGTTATTAATTTATTTTCTAATATGCAGATAGCTGCTGTGTGTAGAATAGTGCAGAGTAAAGAAATACCAAGTTGTGGGTTAACTACTGCATCTGGAAGGTGAGTCTGTCAGCGAGCTTGAGATTAAGGAATGTTTCACTAGTGTTAGCCCATGTTCTTTGTTTATAATATTGCATCCACATGTGAACTTGTGTGCATTTAAGACATGGTGGATGTTGTAGGACTGTAAAGAGTAGGAAGGACTTATCTCCCTGTAGAGTATGGTGGGGGCAGCTTTATTTTTGTGTGGAGCTAAGCAGAGCCTTACTTTAATCCTCCTATATTTTGCCCACTGGTTTGCAGCAATACCCTGCGATAGGGTTAGGGCCACCTCTCTCACCCTGCCCTCTGTGTTGCCGTTGCAGAAACAGACAGCGCAAGCTGGGTACGAAGCTCCAGTGACTCAAGAAGCGTGGGGACCCGAGTGCACGTTTTAACAGAGACAGACAAGAGCAGAGACCTGGGAGCAGCAAGGAGCCTTTTAACAGACGGACCAAAGGAACAGGCAGGGACCATACCCAAAACCTGAAAGCCTTTGCTCTGCTTTAGCAGCTAGCTGGATGCTCCCTGATGCATGTGGGACCGTGCAGGAGTAGAAACTCATTTTCAACACAGATGCACATTGCCGGTTGGAATGTACCATCATGTCTACGTCAGGGGAGGGGGGAGAAAATGCCTGGTGTCATGTTTGGGGGAGGGAAAACCAAAAATGAACCCTTTCTGTGACTTACTTTTTTTTTTCAGCATGAAATATACACACTATTTATTTATTTTTTTAAATGGAACTATTGTTTTTGGGGGTGGGTGAGGCACTGATCGTGTGGTTTTGTTTTTGTTTTTTGTTTGGGTTTTTCTTTTTGGAAGAAGACAAAACTAATCTCAAGTTGATCATGCTTAATTAGGGCTTTTAATTTTTAAAAACTTATTAGGAGGGAGGGGAACTAGGATGGGGTGACCTAGGCAGAAAGGAAACGAAGACTTTCTGTCCTTTCTGCAACCAGTTTGGGAGATCAAAATCAATTCCAACTGCACTTTGTACAGATAGAAAGAAAGACTAAAGATCTGATTTTTAACACTAGTGACGGTTCTGCAGGGAAGCCTGCACAGATACCATTAAGGGGGGTGTGTGTGTAAAACAAAGGAAAAACTGAAATATACTTATTTTTTTTTTCCACTGCTGCTCCTGTTGTGTAATTAGCAAGAGTGTCTTTCTCAGAACCTCTTCTAGGTGGCAAGATTATACATATCTCATGTTTATTCCATTTCTTCCTTTATACTTTTATTACCTCAGGGTTGCTGTGATCTGTACAGCTTCTGTTATTGTACTGAGTGGGCTACTGAGGCACTAGAAAGCCCACTGGTTATAAGCAGTACTGTGCTCCAGTAAGAGCCAGCCCAAAGCCTTACAAAATTCAGTTGCTAGTCTCTGTCTTAAGCACTGAATTTTTTTTTCTTTTTGTTAAAGCTTAAGGGAGGGATTTTTTAAGAATGAACAAACTGATGACCATTAACAAATAACAAGGTGAATGACTAATAACTAGCTCAACTGCTGTCTGAAATATTTCTTGAAGAGTCCTGTTAGAATCCAACTGTGAACTCAAGTAGTGAGCTTGTCCTAGCAGAGACTCCTACCAGTTATTACAGTGGCTTGGTCGGGGTTCTGCAGTAGTAACTTGAATGCCAACCTCCTACAAGCAAGTTTTGCTTTCCATCCTTCTTCCGTTCTGATTCTTTGTTTGGCCAGTCAGCTCTCTGGATGCTGTGTCTCTGTGGGAGTGTGCCTGCCATCTGTGTGTGCTGGTGATGCCCACAAACTTCTGTGATCCATGAGTTAACCTGGCAAGGGCTATACTCAAAGTGCTTCAGGGCTGTGCATGGACACTTTCTGTATTTCTAGTAAATAATGCAGCAGTTCAAGTGTAACTACAGAGAAGTATTTATTCAAAGCACAATTGACTTGAACTTTCACAGATAAAGGACAGCTTCTGAACTGGCTCAAAGGTCATCGGTGTGCCTTCGATGCAGTCATGTGAGCAGAGGTAAAATGACTGTCGCATCTCGGTCTTGCTGCCTGTTTTACTATCTCCACTTTAATCAGACTCCTGCATTATAAACCTGCTTGAAGTGAGCTGTGTTTCTGTTCATCTTATTTTTTTTTTTTTGTAAGTTTTCATCTGTGCCTGTTGCCATAGGAGTTTGTCTGTTTGTATGAAGTGGGAGCTGCTGTAGAAACTGTTGGACAACCAGACTGTTAACTGTAGAAAGCAATGATCCTGATCTAGGAGATCAGGAATGAAGGCTGTTTTAAATTTCTGTGTTTAAGTAGCTATAGTTAGTACACTAACTGTTTTCAGTTGTTACAGCAAATACATTTTTTTTTTTTCTTAAGAACTGTTTAGTATTTGCATAACATGAGCAATCCTGTTAGCATCTGAAGGACCTGAGCACTGGATCTGCTTTGAAGATGCATCAGAATAAAGAGGCATCTTGCAGCTTTCACAAGGGCATTTGATCTGACTTAGAACAGCTGTATTAAAATGAGACAGGACATCAGATAGGCCACATGACATGGTGGTACCATATGTTTCAGTTTAAAAGCTGGTACTAATCACTTAACGTCTTGCAAAACCATTTAATTTCTCTTTATGTCTTGTAAGTTGACTTACAAAGCCAGAAGGGAGATCACAACTCTTCCCCAAGGACAAGGCTGAAAGAGTGGATTATTTCAAGAGTGGCTAGCACTTCCCTAGCCTCTCTTAAGCTGTTACGACAGACTCCTGGAAAACTGTATGTGGAAACATCTATTGAGAACTAGAGCATAGGGAAGAGGTTTCATCTCCTCATGGAGAGCAGTGTAGTGTAAAAAGCTGTTCCACTTCATGTTGCCTTCAAACCCAAGCTTCCTACATTAATTCTTTAGAAGTAAGGGAGAAGAAGAGCTCTTGTAAGACACTGTAATGAACTCTCCTCTGTTCTCTGTGAGTTGTTTGTAATCTGCATCTTCTGCCTACTTTTGCTGTACCCTTCCAGAAATCTTTGCAATACTGGATATAGTAGAAATTCCTTAGTGATCCCATGGATTTTCGTAACTGAATGGTGCTGTGCAGGAAAAAGATTTGAGCTCTGCCTTATTATCCTACACTTGTGTGAAGTCTCCTGCCACTAGTTTTCTGAAATGGAATATTTTCTTTGGAATATGTGGCTTTGCAAGCAAATGCTTTCTATTCCTCCCTTGTACTCAAGGGGGCTGGATGGAGATATTAAGACAATAAAAGGAAGGTGACAGAATGCTGTGGTTCACTGTTCTTGCTGTCCCCACACAAACATCTTCCCATAAGGGTAGTTATGTAACTTCTGCAGTGTCTAAGGAGATTTAAGTGTTTTTGCAGCACTTGCTGTTTATTGTGTTTCAGTTTATTCAAAGAACATTTCAAAACTCTGCATGACATGGATTACACTACCAAAACAGTATTTAACACAGCTAACCAGCAAAGCATGCAACACTACCAGGCTGTGTCATAAATTGCACTCATACCCCAAGAGTTATCTGAATATTTTCAGTCTATGCATTTCTTAAATTATTCCAAATTGGTAGTTTTTCTGGAACTTAAGTTTCTTGTACTTAATGTGCCTTTAAGACAACGGACATCTCTTGATCAAACAATCAGACTATCAGAAACAGAGAGGAGAATAGTATTCATTAAGTCAACAGCAAAAAATCAAGAAGGTATGAAACAGAAGCACATCACATTTTAGAACTTGTACAATAAGAAAAGACTTTTTAAAGGAAAACCTTGTAATGATTTTAGTATCCTTTTAAGCACTTCAAAAATCAGCTTCATTCATCTGAATTTCAGCTCTGTGTATCATTAAGGATGCATTAAGTGGTTTATGAATCTTGTACCTCTTTCAGTGTGATAGTCTGCTTCTTGCAGCTGTATTCTGCTGAAGCTAGTGGGATATCCAGAATAGGTCAATCCCATCTTCTGAGATACAGTCACAGCAATGCATACTTCTGCTTTATCTTTAATAGGCACTTCCTTTGAGAGCCTTCCCCTTTGATGAGACAGAAGTAGAACAGGGCCAGTCTCAAATACTTAAGTGGCAATACTGTAGCATCAGTAGTTGAAGGCATTGCAGACAGGGAAAAAAAACTCATCCCCTAGCAAAAGAGGTTGATTCAGTATGGGGGGATTACTTTGGCAAAAGAAATATTTTTTCAATGTAAAGGGCTCCATAAACCCAGATGTTATTCCAGCAAGGTTTGGTCTTTTATGTAGTATTTACACAATCACTTATGCTTCAATAATACTGAGTATCCTCTTGCAGTTTTCAGTCTAATTCTTAGAGGAGTCAACAGAGCAGGGATGCGTGCTTGCAGGTTTGTAGTGTTCCTATTGGGTTGTTGTTTTTTTTTTTTTGTTTTGTTTTGTTTTTTTTTTTAGATTTTCTCACTCCATTCAGGATTCTTCTAAAAGATGAACTAAAACCATGTAGATGATGTGAAAGTGGCAGTTCATACAATCACTGGCTGTGCAGGTGAGTTTCAGTTAAATTTTCCTTTTCGAGGTTTATTTAGGTATAAGAAGCTTTGAAATAGCATCCTTTTAGGAAAATATGCAGTAGCATTGGCTTGTGTCTTTCAAGAAACAAATTAGAATGACTTTTTCTTTTACTTTAAACAGGTTTAGTGCAAATTTCTTCATATATGTTCACCAAGGCACTTTGATCATGTCCCTTGCTGTTCAGTCATCAGAAAAGTAGCAATTATGATCAAATACTTCCCTGTTAACAAAACAGGCCATCAGACTCCTAATGCTTCTTCTTTATGGTGATGTCCTAGCAGCCCCATCTTGAAGGGTGTACAATTTAAATATTAAATTCCTGTTGCAGAAATAGCACTAGAATTCTTCATTACCATACAGTTTTACTAAATAAAACTATAGTCAGGAGCTTGGATTCTGGCAGATTCATTGGAAGTAGTGCTTACAAAAATTCCTATGCTATAACTGTATGTTAATGTTTATATATAATCTTGTACTGTCTCAGGTTTGTCAACTGAGCATGAAAACACTTATCGTGAGATCATTCTCACTCACATTTGTGCCAGCTCTATTCTGTAAAACACTGTAGTCAGAAAAAACTCCAAGACTGGCAGAAAAGGTGCTGTACTGTTACTGCAGGAACAATGGCTGCCACTGTGCACTAACATCTACAGTGCAGCTTTCTTCCTGCTTTTCAAGATTTTCTGCCTTGTTAAAGCAGAGTGATGCAAAAGAAGGGCGATTCGGCAGCTGCTTTTCCTTTGGCTCTAACAGATTTTAACTCTGTGGGCTAGAAATGGAAGTATGTTCTGGAGTTCCTGATCAGAAACATTCTTATTTGTCCACAACTTAGACATAACACGTTATGCACAAATATGTTGTTTCTGAAAATAAGGTATAAAACCACACTGGATTCACATGTGTGCCCTGAAGGAGACAAGGCATGTGGCCTTCTGTCTAGTAAACAGAAGGTGAGCATCTTTTTCTTTTCCTCAATTCCAAAGAAAGGTACAATGAAGCAAGTGTCCTGCTAAACGCATAGGCAATCCCTTCTCATCTCCACAAATGTTAACGTACATAAAGCCAAAGCTAGCAAAACCTGTGTGAGAAAGAAGTTTTGTAGAAGCTGTGTGAAGATCAATGGCTAGGACCACAACAGCAAGCTTAACAAAAAGCCCAGAACAACAACAAAAAAACCCCACCTTACTTTGTAGCGAATGATAGTCTGTTGTTAATAGGGTCAGTGCAACAGAAAGGAGATCCCAGCATCCTAAAATGAGGGGAAGGGAACATTCCCAGGCCTGTAAAGCATGTAATGGTTAGAGTGCCTAGGATAAGTAGTGCAGTGCACTCTAATGAGACTGGATCTGCTCTCACTTAAGAACTTCTTTCTCCCCTTGCCACGTTTCAATGGTGAAGTCTTGCTGGAGCAGCGGAAAAGTCTTCAGTCAAGTTTTGAAAGATGCTGTGCTCTTCAGAAGACTAAACCAGCAAAAACCCTTAGTCTTATAGTAGTTCCATCATTACAATAAACATTCCCTGCCTTTCCTGGAGGAGAGCTACCTTCCTCACTAAATAGATTTAGATACTGATAAGGACTTCCATAAAAATCGTATTTCAGTCCTCTCTGAGGACAGGAAGGTGCACTTTGCATTGATGGGAGAGGACCAGTCAGTTCTACTTCGACTTAAGACAGTGTTTCCTCTTATCACAGAGTTTAATATCTGTGGATGACTATTTTGTAACCTCTTGCTGAAAACAAATGGTAGATGCCCTCCTAGGTTCCAGGGCAAGCTGTCCCCTCAATCATTTTCTGAGGAACTGGGAACTTCAGTGCATGAGGGATAGCCCCTTTAGTTGGGGGTTTTGCATCATGTTTGCCTCTTACAGTTTGGATTTGGGAGTGGACTGGAGCAAGATCCTCATGTCTAGCAGTGCTTTCTCAAGATAATGTGCCATGCGGGCTGCGTTTGTGTCAGCACAGCTGTTGAATGCTGAAATTGCAAAGTTGATGTGTTCATCCATAGGGTTGTAACAGATTCCATAGCCATCTGGAACCGCGGGACCAAAACACATCACACAGTCTGTCTTTGCTGGGACCTGTGGAGACAATGTGATTAAAAACTTCTAACCAGTCAGAGAGAAATGTAGCCATCAAATGCTAACAGCTCTGTCAACAGTAGAAGAAATTGCCATCTCCTTAAAATGCTCAGAAGAGGGCCTTTTTGGTCAGACTCGCCTACCACCACACGCATGCTGGATTCTACCATTTAGTAGCAATGTGTTTTCCTATTCATTTGCAAAGGAGTACTTGACCCCAAGATAAGCTTGTAATAAGTCACTAGCAGAGCTATATCAGTAAGAATAACAGCACAGCAGATGGATGTGAAGCTATTCTGGCAGCTGACTTCAATTTATCTCACTTGCACTTAGATACCAAGCACTTCTGGTGATCTTGGCTTTGGTTGTGCTAGGTTTTTTTACAAGGTTGAGAGGGACTGTGGCAGCTGTAAGATCAGATCTGCAGCTTTATGGGATTGGTAGCAGGCTTAAAAATTTCTGCCTCCAAATGAAGATTAGTTTCTAACAGAAGGAAATGAAGGAGAAATGTGGAGAAGGCAGGCAATTAAAAGAAACAGAGAGAGCACTTCTGTCATTGCTCAGATGAGTCCTACCTGGCTGGTTGAGAGATTGAAGTGCATTGCAACAGCATATGCTGTGTCCATGAACAGTTCAGGCATGCTCACCAGGTCCTCAATAGCTTGAAGCTTCAAGCCTAAGAGGTGGCGGTCTATTGCGTTGCCCCTTATTGCCTGTAAGGAAGGAAGACTAGATGAAAGCCTGTCTAGCAGGCAAGCGAGCAAAACTATAAAATTCTTTGCGTTAAAGAAAAGGACACTTCTAAAAACCTCTAAATGTTTAAAGTTAGAAGGAAACTAGATCTTGCCTTTAGGACCAATAGTCAGTCTTGTTTGTAAGGACTGTGAAATTAAACACGCCAGTAGAACCAACCTTACAGGTCCTGCCTCTGGGCTCCCTCTGGTTTAAGGGGTCTTCATGCAACTTTAGCATTTATCAGCAACAGTGACAGTGAGAACTGAAGCTATTTTCATATGATTCCCTCCTTTAGGTCAGTCACAAGGGACACTTAAACCATTAGCTAGAGAGAAAGGATTTAGTCCGTGGCCTAGAGCACTGTCAAAACAGAGGTAGACCTGTGCAACAGCACTAACAAACAGCCACATTGCTATGTCAGCAGAGAAAGCTCTTAAGGTCTCGTCTTTCACCAGAAGCTTCATTTGCTAGGTAAAACCCCAGGTCTGGCTGCACAGATGGCACTCACCATATCAGTGTATTCCCTGTGGGCCTGGGTAGCTCTCCTCAGCAAGTCTGCTTTCTCCTGGTCCTGAGAACACACAGATCTGTCTGTAAGTTTTTCTGCAGAATGGAAAACCTTATTTTGGCTGTTCCTCTAGGATGGAGGGCATTTCTGCCCTGTGTGTCTATACTAGACTAATTTTCAGATTTACTAGATTTAATTTTTAAATAATTTTGTTTGGCTGCGTTATTTCATTCTGAATGGAGTTCTCCATCCATCAGTAGCAAAACTTAGTTTGAGTAGCTAAACAGACTTCTAGGAAAGGGACATACTTCTTTCTGGTGGGATTAGAAATGTCCATGTTGTTTCCCAGGCTTTCAATACATGTGAAAGGAAAGCCAAATTAAACCCCAAGATGTGTAACTATATCCTTCAAGCTATGTTTTGGCTCAGCTTCATATCGGGTGCAGTTCTGCTTAGCTGAAACCAGCTTTCCTCTTTTTCTGGAGTGGAGTCCTCTTACTCCACTTCTTTAGGATCCTCACCGATTTGTCAGGACTGTCCATTGACTGCACAAACTTAAGGGATTCCACAGAAGCGGAGCGGATGGTGTCTGTCCGGCCCAGGCGGAACATCCTTAGCGATGCGCTCTCATATGTGGCACAAGCGTGGCCGTACATCCTGGAAGATGGAGAAGAAAGTCACAGAAGTGAGTTTGCCTTGGAAGAAATGGCCTCTTGTGAAGCAGAAGAACTGGGTGGGGGGAAGGGGAAGACTTTATGTGAGTGAGTCCCATTGACAGCTGACCTCTGATGCTTCCTTACTAGGACACAGAAGGGTAAATCTCATCTATTGCTTGGCAGTTGCCACAACTGAGATCTGCTGTTCAGTCCCAGTGCATGGGGAAAACGTGGGACTTAGAAAGCAGGTCACAGCAGCCTACGAGAGACTTGTCTGTGCCGCCTTTATCAAGCTTACGTATTTGAGTCTGATGGTGAAGAGGTTGAGAAGCTACCTATTGGTGGTCTTACCTGTAATATGCGAGCTGCAAGGCTAGCTGGATAAAAGCGTCAGGACTTATCTTCTCTGACTTGGGAAAGGCTTTCCCGAATTGATGAAAGACCATGACTATGACATCCAGGTCTTCGACCATTCTGCAGGGAAAGAAAGAGGAAGTGTTCCTTTGTCTGTTGCTTGTTCTTGTAACATAAAAGGTATGGATTTGCTTTCACAAGGCTTAGAGAGAACAGGCTATCTGGATCTGACCTACGCAGGGACAGAGAGCTCCATCGCACACAGATTTGTTTGGGCAGCACCACAGAGATGAGCTTTTTCTGGCCACTGCTGAATATCTTCACCAGGTTAGATGGGCTTGTGCATGTATGTGTTTATGTTCCCGTATCCCTAGTTAGATCCAGCAACGCCTTGCTTTTTCTCAGTAAATGGGATGAAAGAGGAATTACCCCTTCCCAGCACCTCTGACTTTATTCCTAGCAGGTGGCTTTAGTGGTGGCTTTTAGGTGGCTTTTCAGCTAGGTTCAATGCTGTTGACCCAAGAAGTCACTGGGAAAACTCCCTGGCTGCAGTGGGGGAAGCCTCATTTAAACCACTGACGTGTTCCAAAGGGGGACATGAATTACTCCCTCAGTCACTCACCAGACCTCTCCACTGCTTCATACTTACATGTTGAGGTTCTGCTTTGCCTTCTCTATGTCATTCTTGATTTCTGGGGTGATGTTAAACCGCAGCTTTTTGGGCATTGGCAAAGGAATCATGGGCGATCTTACCAGCTCAGGTTTCTTCCTGCATAGAGAAATGATTATGTTTAACCAGACCTTTAACATGAGGCTCAGCTAAGCACACCAGAACCTGAGTAGAAACGCACAGGAGATCTTCCCTAACCCCTTGTGACACTAGTCACAGGCGAAAAAATTATTCGCAGTGCCATTACAGTGTTTTTTGAAGGGTATGAATGAAATGTCTTCTGTGCCTTCTGCCCAAAAGAAACACCTCTCCCAGGCAAAAGTCCTGTTAACTCTGAACAGTGCAATTCCCTGAGAATGGAAGCAGTAGCAAAACATAACCAAAGTAGCCTGGCTACTCAGTTTTCATCACAAATACAAAAACTGCAATACCTAATAGGCATACCACTACACTTCATCCAGAACAAATTCCTAGGGGGTAAGCTGTGAAGAGGAGTGTTCTTGGGGAGCAGGTGGTTTAAAACCTATCTCCAACGCTGAGAAAAATTAGAGGAGGCAGAACTCACGTGTACTCCACGATGTGATCCAGAAGAGCGACAATGGGTGGGCCTTCTGAGGGAGCATGCTCGTATACAAGGCCACAAGAGCCATCTTCAGCAATGATGAACTATGAGAGAAGCATGAGAGGACAGTGTTAAGACAGACATCCAGTGTGTGAAGCAGGAGCTATCCAGAGAGATCTTAGTATCTCGCTGCTCTGTATCAGAATGGACAGTGATCCTATCCTTGCACACTGGAAAGGTAACACACAGGTCTCATTTAGCAGAACAGCAGTGGAAGCCTTTCAGCAGGCCTGGAAGATCTGATAGCACTGTTACAGTTTTGCAGAATTAACTGGATAAGAGTGTGCCTGATAGATACAGTGGTATGCTCAGTGTCCTAGCAATACAGAGTGGTTCAGTGGTTTTGATTTACTTAGATGCACATGTAATACAGGAATAATATCACCACATACTGGTTTACCCTTACTTTCAATTAGCGGGAACATATAAGTGTTACCCCATCAATGAAGAGTTCCAAATAGGAACAAAATAGCTGAAAACACTATGAAGAGTTCAGCAGATATAAGAAGAATCTTTTAAAGCACCATTGCCACTATCCGCAAGCCAGGATATACCAACTGACGAAGAAGCAGCTCGAATAGCAGGTGCTGTTGACAAGACTGAATGGAGAAGAGATCAGAGGGATGCCATGGGATGGCAGCTTATGTTTGAAAAAACAAAACAAAAAGCCATTGGGCAGCTTCTGGCAGAAACAGGAAAAGTGACGAACCTAGAGGAGATACAAGGAACAGACCTCCCTATGTTAGGGCTGCCTCCAAGCAGAGGAGGCATTGTTCTCCGCAGGCAGAAAATTGATTTACAAGGAACACAAAGAATTGCTACACTGAATAAGCATGGCCAGATGCAGTAAAAGAAACAAAAGTTCCTGAGGCAGGAATGAGTGCTTGTGGTGACTGGAAGGGAAACCACAGGATCTCATACTGTCAGCCACCACACCTTGTCTCCCCTATTTCTCCAGTCTTTTGATATGAGGAAAACTTTCCTGCAAAAGGTTTCTGGGATTTCTTGAACCTTTGTAGTCTCGGGAAAAAGCATCTCCTCCAGACCCATATCTTCAGCATCTTTAGAGCGTCAGCACTTACTTGAAGGGTTTTGTCGAACCATCGGTTCCCACTGTTCCAGCGACTGCCTCCACCATGCAGCATCTGAGCGGCCACACGGCTCTTGTAGATGTCCTCAGACACCCGTGGCATAGGTGCATCAAGGCAGACAGTGCAAATGCTCTTCTCAATTGTACGCACAGATTCCTTGTTGGTCTTATCTGGGAGAGAAACGAACAGCAAATAAGGAAGGGGAGTTGAAAAACTTGCATATTAATTGGAGGGAGACTGAAATTTGAAAGAGCACATTTGAAGGACCCACTGTTATACCTCAATGCAATACTGGTCATTTAGGGGTGTATGCAGTTATTAAAATTGTAGCCAGCTGGGTTGTTAACAAATGTGAGCATGCTGCACTCACCCTCCTTTTTTCATCTTTCTTACATCCCACCCATTTGCAAGGCAACAAACTAGGATTTCAGGTCTAACAAACCAAGCTTCAGACTTCACCCGTGTACCTTCCAAACCAAAAATAACAATACTTTGCAATGAAATCAAGTTGCTTCGTTGAGGTGGAAAGCTCATGTTCTCTCTCCAGAACAAGCTTCCAAAGGAAAGAACTGAGCAGAGCACAGCGGTCAGGTTGGTATTCCAAGCATTCGCGGTGTTTGTTACAAACCTTTCAGAAGGTTATTGTAGGCTTTTGCCCAGCTGTTTCGGTGGTTGGTTGTGAGGATCCCAATAGGTTCTTTGTTTGTTTGGAGGGAGGTGTTCCATATCTTCTCCAGCTGAATGAACAGCTGGTCAGTGGTAAGGGGACTTCCGTCACTGTTGTAAACATCCAGCTCAAAGAACTGAAGGTGAGAAGAGCGGACAAGGACAGAGACAGAACATGAGAGAAGATTTTATTGTTCAGCCCCAGAAACAGGGAACAGCCACTTTGAGAAGGTAAGACCTGACCTAACAACTCAGCTGTAAGGAGACCTTTCAAGGATGCTCAGAATTTAGAGACCCAAGTCCAGCTTCCCACGGAGGGTATAAATACAGTCCAGGTTTTAAGAAGCTCAGAAACCATGGTAATGAGGGCCAAAACACATGAGAAATTCCTATTTCTGAGACTCAGCTCTGGTGGTAGGGTTTGTTATCCAATTTCCACTTGCAATTTCCAATTCAGGATATGATCTCTGGGCTTTGAGAGGAATTGCAGGGACAAGAAACAGAGAAAGAGAGCGTTTTTGTGCCTCGTAGTCTGTTGCTCACACACAGCAATCCCAGCTGTTGGCCAGCTAAGGCCAAAGGGAGCAGGAATGAATCACTGGTGAGGCAAACCTTGTGGGCAGAGACTTTCTGTTGTTCCTTTTCCTCTGGACCACAGCTAGCTGAAAGGGACACCTGCATCTAAACAAACCTTGAAACCTCAGCAGCTGCCATACCTGGAAGTTGTGAACCACTGTGATGTGTCTGGACTGCTTTTTGCCTTTGGCATAGTTGACAATGGAGTCCCGCTTGGGCCCAGGAATGCGGCAGGATGAGAGGATCTGGTAGTACTGGTTCATGCAGAGGGGCTTCCCACCCAGGTACTCCACTGGAAGGGTCTCACTGGAGACACAGCAAGGTAAGGAGGAAGGGGGAGAGAAAACAGATCAGTGAGAAGGCCTGCACTCCCCACACGAGACAGGCATAGGCTCAGCCATGCAGCTGCTGTCACTCACTCCAGCAAGACCTAAACATGTTGGTGCTGATGGTATAAAAAAGGGGTTGTCCTCCTCCATTCCTACCAGCTTTCTTAGTAGGGGCAACAAAAAATGTCTGTTTGCTGGCCTTTCATTTGGGAAGGGGAAAACCACTATCCTCTCTGTAACACTGGAGAAATAGACCTCTGGACCTACTACATAGCTTAGCATACACCATGGTGTCTGCAGAGAAGAATCCAGGGCACAGTATACTGGGAGATGTATTGTTTCCTGTGAAATGGCAGAAAGAGGTTTTTGGCTGTAATTTTGAGTGGTGTCTGATGTGCTATCTTGACTCATGAACTAGACTGGGACTCAATCAATCACTTGAGCAGTCATATTCCAACTACCCTAACACGGCTGGCCCTGAGCCTTGTCTGAATTTGGTTGTAAAGGTGTGATGTTGGTAATGTGTTGGTAAACATATTTTTGGAACATAAATAAGGCATGTTCAGCAGACGTTTGTTGGTGATCAGAAGAAAAAGGGCAGGGAGGAACAAGTTTCTCTAGAGCTCATCCCGTCTAGCTGGGAGATGAGAAACACCAGAAACCCAAAATGAGAGAAACAAATTCCTGCTGCCTGAGCTGTAACTTGTTCTGTACGCAAACAAAAGTATGTAGCTCCACAGGACTGTCAGTCAGGCTTACTCCCTCTAAGCACATACACGTGCCAATGAAAGTACTAAGTTAAACAAAGAACATGAAGAAAGAAAAGTAAATTTGCTTTTTCCCCACTGGTAGTGACCTTGGCAGCGAGCAGTGATGTTGATTACAATATCTCTTTTCAGATATGTGCTGTCTTCTCTTGCCTTTCTATTTGAAAGAGAGATTTATTGACTAAGCTCAGCCTCTCTATGACAATAAGGAACACGTGAGAAGTCAGGAGGGTCACTAACTCACTTGTCAATCATGGTCTTGAAATCCAGGATGCCCTCGATCAGCTTGGCAGCAAACCTGGAAAAATATCAAATGTAACAAGTTGAGATTCAACCACAGAACATTGGGGGCTGAGGAACTAGCTGCAGAGGGCTAGCAGAGCTGCTCTCTGCTCCTTAGAAAGTGCAGCCTTTCTGCCAAGCCCCTATTGTGCCCATCTCTGGTTAGTTGATACAGCCACTCTGGGGTTGTGATTTGAGATTGATGGACAGTCCTTACCATGTAGCACTTTCTTTTTTTATGTATCTTACTGTATAACTAAGGAACTCTGGACAGCTTTCAAGAAAGCAGGGTTCAGTCCGGATGTATATATAAATGACCCTCTAACAGCAGCATTTTTTACTGACACGTTGAGATTTTATCACATCCTAGTTCTGTCTTAGCATTAAAACAGCACCAAGAAAAGGGGATTTCTGCCCTTCTGTGGCCGGGGGCCACCTCTGAGTTTCAAGCCAAGATGCAGCTGTATCTCCCTGCATCCAAGACTCACCACTGCTGACTTAGTTCCTACCCAATGAATGTTCTGCTGCTAATGGAACTCTTAAGAGCGTTCCTCTGGCATTGAGGGATCTGAAACAAATGCAGACATGCTGCATGCTGACACTGAGGTGTTGGTGTTTACCAGGATCAATACAAGCACTGCCAATGCCAACTCCCCGCAGGGAGGGAGGCTGTGACAGGTTGGCCTACTCTGACCTGGGAGCTCCCACCCACGCATGGGAGGAAGGGGGCAGGAGGTCACTGTAACAAGAGGTTGCAGTCAGCTGAGCTTCAAAGCCTTTAAAGTGGTGCGAGCATTTGGCATTTGCAGGCAGTGTCATCTAGATTTGCTCAGCCTGCCCATCCTTAGTAAAGATCAAAGCACTTAACTCCAAGAACCTAAGGGCTGTTAAACAAATAAGACATCCTGCAAAGTAGTTTTCAATGAAAATTTCCCAGCCTTATTGCAAAACCTGAGGAAGTAAAACAACTGGGAAACAACAGTGAGAAAGCCTATGTTCCTTTTCAGAGAGCAAACAGCCTGGGAGCTTGAGGGGAAGATGGAGATGTTAGTTGATTTGTTTTCAGCCAGCAGCGCTGCCAGATTAAGGAATGGAGAACACTTTCTCAACCTGCCTCCTGGTTTGTGAAGCTTTAGTCTCAAGCCATGCTGTCAAACTTCTTTCTGCAGCCGCAAACTATACAAACACACATTTAGATTGTATTTTACATGGGAGTCCAGATTCTTACACAGCTGCTCAGTTCCACTGGTTGGGGCACTGGTGGTGCTCCAGATCTTATCTCCTCTTTGGGTAACTTAAGAGTGAATAATACGAGAGAGAGGTTTCAAAGACATTTGTCTAGTCTTGCACTGTGCCTGTAAGGCTCACCCTCTGCACCTCTGCTCAGGTGTATCCAAGGGAGTGGAACGGAGGATTTGTTCTCAGGCTCACTGCTCCCTGGTACTTTTTTATCTGCCAGAGCTGTGATGGCTGGTAACTCTGTATAAAGGTCAATGCTAAAGTTTTGCAAGTGGATTTAACACATTCGTAGCAGTGGTTAAAAATTAAAGGGAGACCATAAGGAAGAGAGGACATGGCAGGATTTGATTGCAAGGAAAGACTCAGGACTGGAGAGGCTGGTCCCTGTTAAGTTTCCCAAACCATAAATCACAAGTGAAATGACCCAAGAGGGGACAGTCCCCTGCAGGGACAGACTGAATGACAGTCCCTGCGGCAGGCTCCCCCATCCCTATAAACTAGCAAACTCCAGAAGCATTTCTGGTTCGTCTCCCTTACGTGCCTGGGCTACTTTTTGTGCCTCCTTTAACTGCACACACAATCTTAGTGCCTCTTAGTCTTTCATGTGTCAGATACATCCTCACAATGCCTCCAGCCAGGGATTTGGCCATCTTGCAATGAAGACTGAAATGTAGGTTTTTAGTCCCTATTTAGTACCTGAACCACTGAACTCTTTGGTTTTTCCCCTTGATGAAATATTTAGTCTGGTGCAACCAGGAGTTTCCTTACAGCCTGGCAGCCTTTCCTTCTCTGTACAGCCCTCCTGAACAGCACAGACAGCTATCAAACGTGGGGACCACATGATAATTACTCTCTTTCCCAATCAGCCTAAACACCCTCCTCCCTGTCCAGCAGAGATAGCTCATCCCATCTGAAACCTAGGGGAAGGCAGAAAAGGACTTTACCTGAGCTGACCTTGTCGATCCAGAAAATCCTGCTTAGGTAAAACCACACCTGGGCTGGAGTGGACCACAACTGGCAGGCGATACTCCAAGTAAGCTGTCTTCAGCCACCAGTCTGAGAGCTGGGACGGAGAAAGGCAACAGGCATGGCATCTGCTGCTGTTTGACCCAAGCCCGGCTGAATGGTCTCAGCATCCTGCCCCCAGTTCTGTCCCACACTTTGCAAACAAACTGTTTGGATTTTTTGCTTTGCACGTGGAAGGGTAGAGGGGGATTTGAGCAAGGCAGTAGGGGCTCTTGGTGCAGGGCTCAAGCAGAGGGTTTCCTTCAACTTCTTGGGGCAGCTGTGTGATGCTAACAGGTTAGAGGCTTCAGGAGCCACAGACAGGGTCAGCGACTCCCTGTTCTGCCATAAATCTCTGCTCACCGAAGTCCTGGTGAGGAGCTTGCACAGCTCAGGGAGGTCAGCAGCAGACTGGTCATGAAGGTAATGCCATAAAAACACAGGTGCCAGTGGGTGCAGCCAGGACATTGGAGAGGTGTGCATCAGACCTCCACCCTCCCTAACCAGAGCCTGGGGCCAGAGTCCCGACCTACCCAGTTCTCTGTTTTCTTGGCTCTTCTCTCCAGGCCTTTCTGCAGCCTCTCCCCGACGCCTCCCGGCTTGCGGAACTCAGCCACCAGCTCCTGCGTGTGGTTCAGCTCCTCCTCACTGATGATGGGCTGCAGAGCCAGTAGGTAGCGGTCCAGTGTTTGCTGGAGCGGCGGCACAGGGAGATGGGGCAATGCTTCCTGATGAAGTTGGAATCTGCCTGGGATCTTGCCTAAAGCTGTTGGCTTCAGCAGGCCATAGGGCCTGGCCTGCAAAGCACAGAGCAAATGTCGAGACAAGACTTCCCCCGATGTGCATGAGGTAGCCAATAACCTGGATCTGGGAGTCTCCATCCCAGCCTCTCTGGGGGCACACAAGATGTCTCAGCATGGGAGCAGAGCACCCAAAGTGCAAACGCAAGGCGCAGGTCTACTGATAGCATGCTAGAGGTGGTCGTAGGACATCCAGAAAAGCTGCAAAAGAGAAACTTGATCTCCCAAGATACTGATTCTCAGCTCATCAGAGGAAATGCTGCCAGGATAATGACATCTCTCACTCTCTGGGCACCTTCCAGCTGAAAGTCTCCATGCGTTTGACAAAGTCAAACCCTTCCCATCCCATGGTAAGTGGGAAGTAAGTTGTGACAGAAATACTCATCTTATGTACTGTCAGAAACTCTTCCATTACTTCTTACCAACAGTGTAAGGCTAGAAAGTTAAGCAGAACCCTTGTGCCAAATCAAACCACCCTTGGGCTTTGAGGAGGCAGAATTTAGGTACATATGGTGCAGGATTAAAATGCCTCTTCTCTGACTGGCCAGGGATTGTACCTCACCAGCAATGGTCAGGGAAGGACTGGCTGTGATGCGTAGGCCTTAGAGCAATGCTCCTTTACGCTGGTGAACCTCATAGATAGTGGAGGACCCAGCTATATCAAGAGAACCTCTGTCCAGTTGTACCAGTATGGGACTGGCCAAATTACAGGAGTTTTTGAAGAGGGAACAGGGAGAGCTGTTCAGGAAATTGTGGGTGATGCCAACAGACTCCTGGGATCTGATGGGGTCATGTGGGAGTGAAAGCCTTAGAAAGCACTGTACCATTTCCCTGGGCAGAGAAATGAAACGGAGCAAACCCAGTTGATAACCAGGAAATTAACTTGCCAGTTTCCCCCAAAATAATAATAAAATCCTCTTGGGTGAACAGGGTTGGGCATCCTTCAGGTTGAAGATGTTTAAATTGTACTTTAAAGGTTTCCAGTTCCCTCTCTTCCTCCCCCTCTATTGGGTCTACTGAATCAGACACTCTCCTACAGGACTCCAGACTTTGCATCGTCAGTGTACTGAGGATGCAAAGCCAGTGAGAACATTCCCTTTGATTTCCAAGGCAATGAGAAAGTAGCTGTCCCCCCACTTCCTCCCAGCAGTTAAGCACAGAGAAGAAGAAAGAGCTAAATCTGCAAGGTGGCAAAGCCTCTGCATGGTGCTGAGTCCCCAGAGAAAATGCCCTATGCTATGAGATCGAGGTTTGGAGAAAGAATGTTAAAAACAAGAGAAGGGGGAATTACTGAAGCATGAAAGAAGAGTGGGGCTGGGAAGAAATGAAGAGTGTTATGCATGGCAGTGTGGGCATACTGTACCTTCTCTGCTTGCTTCTGCTTCCTATCCATGGCTGGTAGGACAGAAAAGATCGTAAACCTCTCCCTCGTCCTGTCTCGGTTTCCTCTTCCACCTGACAATGTGCTGCCCGTACAGGGCGTCACCTCATTAGCAAACTGCCACATGACTGCTCTGATCAGACGGCTCAAGGCCAGACACAGGCCCACAAGAGGACGGGGGTAATCAGACCAACAGGTTGCGTCAGCTGCCATGAAGGCAGCTTTCTGGGAAGCCCTCCTGTTGCCACTGACTCAGCCCTGCATTGCCCAGTCGGTACTTGCTGATCAATACTATGCGGGCAGAGTCTCTCTCCAATCAATAGCTCTGGACCTCCAGCCATGGCAGAAGTGAAGGTGCTGGGGACGTCATTCCCTCAACCTTTGCCTGGACCATGAAACTACAGCAGCTGTTGTAAGAAAAGCCTGAACATCAGGCAGAAGAAACCCCAATTTACGTTGTGGAAGCAGGTGACACTGTGGGCTGTCACCAGATGGGACAAGCTGCAGGGAGGACTTATGCAGACAATGGGGAATTTAATCCCTTTGCTCAGGCAAAGGTGGCCAGAGGGTGTCAGGTGAGCACAGCTCTCCAGCAGGAACTGGACAGTGACCCAGCGTCACTGTAGGTGATGGCAGGATTAGTTGGAGATGGGAGCAAATTCAGCTTGGGGCTAAAGGCAATATCCTAACTGCCCTCACGCCCCACGCGTGTGCGGTCATTATTGCAAGCTGAGACTTTGGGGAGTTCTGGGTTGTCAACCCTTAAAAAAACAAACCAAAAAAGGTATCTCCAAAGCAGGGCAACAACAGAACTGTGCAGTCATAAGAAATATCACCCCCTCCTTCATGTCTGTCTAATTGATTGAGGGGCAGACACGCAGAGTCTTCTACATGGCTAAGATCAAGTATGGTGATTCCAAACAAACAGTTTCAGATTTTCCCTGGGTTAACAGTGAAAATCCCAAACCAAATTAATTGAAAACATTGCATGGTAAAACATGGAGTGGATTTGTATCTTTCCTCTTTTATGTCCTCTGCTTGTTTGGTTTGAGGTCAAACTCAAGTGTTTGGTGGGAGGACGAATAGAGATTGCAGCTGAACAGAGGAGGCAGCTGGCAGCAAGTAGAGCAAACAGTCCACCTTTCCCCACAAGCAACAGGGAAAACGAACACCAGCGGAGAGCGGGGCGTGCAGACATGGCCAGCTCACAGGCTGGCATTGATCCCAAGCCATGTTCCAGCACAGCAGATGACCTTTTCCAGAGCCAGCAAAGCTGGTGGGAAATTCACCTGTAGCCTGGGGCTGGGGCGCAGGAGGAATTTCAGACCAGTGTCTGATTCCCCACACGGCCACAACATTTAGGGTCAGACGACAGAGGTTTGTCTTTTTCTTTTATTCTTAAGTTAGAAACTAGAGACGCCCTCAAGCCCAGAGACAACCAACCCTCCCTAGCCCCTCAGAAAGTGTCTCTTGGAGTGAATCCATCATGTAGCTGCTGTCATCCCCCTCTGCCTCCTCCTCCCCGGGATCCATCAGTATTTGCAATAAGCAGTTGCTAAGACCAGGCGTGGGGCTGGCAGCTCTGCCGTGTCTGTAGCCTTCTCCCTGCTCGCAGGGAAAGGCAGGTTTTAAAGGCGAAGCCTGCAGCTACAGACAGCTGCTTCTTGGGCTTCCCTCGCCCCTGACCAGCCATGGCCAGCACCCACCTTCCCTGCTGTTGTCCAGCCCCAAGCCCTCCATCTCTGACAGCTCTGGCGAATGCTCCAGCACACAATGCTGCCTCAAGGCAGATGAAGAAACTAAGCTGGCTTGGAAGATTAACTTCAGCAGTGTCCCTCCCTGTCACCTGGGACAAGCAGCCCTCTCATGGCTCCCCGATGGTGGCCAAGCCCTTTCCAGCCCTCCTCACAACTGGGATCCTCGTCGCACAGAGAAACACATGCCGGCAGTGTGCCTTAAGCACCGTCCTCATGGCCCTAACCAAGGAAGCCGTGTTTCTCCTCCTGCTTTCGGGAGTGGTGCCGGACCCTGACAGCAGCCATGCCACGGATCGGGCCAGAGTGGGGGCCTTCGTGCTGGAACCTTCCCCTGCCCCTTCTAAACGCCTCCAGGCAGCTGGAACCGGCGGACTGTGGCGGGCGGAAGCCTCCGCGGCAGAACCAGCCCCTGGCAGCCCTGCGGAGGGGCCATGGCGCTGGCCCGCGCCCCGGCCGCTGCGGACCGCCGGCGGCTCCCGCCCGTTGTCGAGGCCTGGGGCTGCCTGCCCGCCACGGGGAAGCCCCCCGGAGCACCCGGCCGCCGCTCCGGGGACTCCTGGCACCGGCGGGGAGCAGCGGGGCTCCGGGTGGAAGTGTAGCCGGGCAAGTCGGTTTATTTCCCCCCTTCCCCCGCCCGCCGGTTCCTTCGGTTTTCTTTCTGGTTCGGGATTTGTAAATATACCGTTCAACGATAACGATGCAAGTCCGCTCTGCCTGAACTTTCCGTCCGTGCACTTGTACTGTGTAAGCCTCATGAGTGAATAAGGGGTCGGTTTGCCTTGATTTCGTTGGTTTGGGTTCTTGGGGTTTGTTAGAGTTTTGTTTTCTGAAGCGTATAACACGTTGTGTTCTTTTCGTTCCTGCCACCTTTAACAAAGTTTGAACTCTTTAATGCTCTTTCTGTGTAGGAACTTTCACACTGTCCGTGTTGCAATACTGAGAACTTGGGCTTGTTTCTGAAATAACAACTTTTCGTATCGCTGCCCCTTGCAGAGATTTTATCATCTGTTTATTTTTGTAAAAAAAAAAAGAAAAAAGAAAAAAGTTGCTAAATAATATTTATTACTTGTTTGGTTGCAAAAAAAAAAAAGTGATCCACTGTTGAGATTTTAAATAATAAAAAAAAACAAACAGCATTTTAAATAAATGGCCTTTTCCTCTTCCTTGCTGTCCGAGGCGAGCGGGGAGGCGGAGGCAGGAGCTGGTACCGGCGCCGGTGCGGGACGGCGGCGGGACAGCCGGCGGGTTACCGGCCGCAAAGCGGGGAAGGGAGGGGAACATTTTAAGCGTATCCCTGTTTTTTCCCTAAGTTTTTGGTTAGTTTGCTTCGCCGGCTAATCGAAACCGTTTGCGGGTTGGTATTTGTTTTTTTTTTTTTCCTCCTTCTGTCCTCGCAGAATAAGGGCGGCAAGGAAAGAAACGACTGTTTTGGGTTCGTAACGTGAAAATTTTTGTCTACCGAATCCAGCGCTTGGCAAGAACTAAATATTAATTCGGGGAAAGGAAACATGAAACTTGGCGCTTCTGCGCACTTGACCTTCAACCAAAAACCAACGAAACGAAAATCCACGGAAAAGAAAATTATTTGGGGACAGTCTTTTCTTTTGTCCTTCTTTTTTTTTCCCCCTTCCGAAGTTGCTAGTTTCTCTCCCCCGCGTGTATTTTAGCAGTTCTGTACTCAGGTATGTGGGCAGGAAATATTTCGCCCTCTCGCAGACCCCAAGGAAAGGGCTGTCTTCTCGCACGCAGGCTGCGGGCGTGGAGCAGCCTGTGGCTTCCCCTTTTCCTGTAAGAAGGAGAACAACGCAAATGAATCCCGTTTTTTTGAGGAAAACGAGGTCGGCAGCCCCCGCCGGCGGCGGCTGCCCCCCCCGGGGGGTTCCCCGGGCGCGGTTCCCACGGTCCCGCCGCCGCCCGCCCCGGGGGGCGGCCGCTCCCTCCCGGCACCGCGCCCCGGGCTGCGGGTGGGCAGGGAGACCGCAAAACCCGCGTCCCTGCCCAAGCAAACCCTTACACATCTCTCTTTCTAGACCGATAAATGCCTAGGCAGCTGTTTAAGATAACTAGCTAGCTGCATACGCGTGAATACAACACAGCATATATATATATATATATATATATATAACATAACAGGCCGTGGAGGAGTTTTGGGCGCACAGACACCCGCGGAGGAATGAGAGCGAGTCCGGAACCGGGGGACCCCGGCCCCGGCCCGGCAGACCCCCCGGCCTCCTGCCTTGCCGCGTTTGCTCCTTCCTTCTGCGGCTCGCCCCATGCCAGCCCTTTCAGGGAAGGGAAACGGGGCTCGGAAAGGAGTGCCCCCCACCCCAGCGTGCCCCTAGTGATGATGAGAAACAGCACACACACACACCCCCTTCCCCAGCCCAACCTCCGCCAGCCCCTGGAGAGAAGATCCCCTTCCCAGCACCCTCAGTACCGATTTTGGCAAAGAAACCCCGTTTAACTCCGGGCGGGACGAAGCCCCGGGGGCCAAGGCCGAGCATCCCGCTGGTTGCCCCGGTGGCCCTCTCCAAGAGGAGGGCCGGCCCTGACCCCGGTGGCCAGGACCCCGCTTTAAGGCCGCCTTAGGGTGCTAGCTCGGTGTCGGTGTGCGGCTTCGAAGGCGATCGTTGCGGTACAAGACCCTCCGCTTCTGCCTTCTCCGGCGGGGGCGGGGGGGAAAGTCGTGCAAAAGAGGGGGCTGACGTCCAGGTGTCTGCCAGCCGCTTGGGACCGTCCCCCGCGACGGACGCCCTGTCTGCCAGGCTCCGCTGCAAGCCAAAGGCCGGGCTGGGCCGGGGAAGGGGCAAAGACCACCCCGGTCCCCGCCGGAGTGCGGAGGCAAAGGCCGCTCCTCCGCCGAGCCCGCGGCGGCCCGGGGGTGCTGAGCCCCGCCGCGCCGGGGGCGAGGACGGGGACCTGCCGTCAGGGCAGCCCCGCTTAGGAAGCTGAGCACCCCCGCCCCTGTTTTGCCCCCGGAGCCCCGCTACCGGTGCCCGCACCTCTTCCCCCTGCACCCCCGGCCCAGCCCTGTCGTAGCCCCCCCCCCCATCTGTAGGGAGGCCGCAATAAGCAGAGCAGCTTTCCCAATTAGCAGGGCTCCGGCGAGGGAGTGCTGCTGCGGAAGAAGGGCAGGAGCAGGTGAGAATTAGAGGGAGCATCATTAGGAGCTGTTCTTTGTCTCTATTAAAGGCAATAATTAGCACTCTGACAGATGCAAAAGTCGGCAGTGGCCAGAAGCTGGTAAATCCTGCTCGTCTGCCTCCCCGACCGCGCTCTCCCACCCAGAGGGCCTTTCCCCGTCGCTAACAGGTGGCCCCGGGGAGCCCCGACAGACAGCACAGCCCCGGAGAGGGGGGGGGGCGGCGGGGGGGTTGTCCTGAGGACCCGGCTCATCTGCGGGGGCATTTCGGCCCCAGCGGGCCCCGCGGTGGCAAAAGCCCCGAGCCCCCTCCCCGCCCGCTGCCGGTCAGGTTGGGGCTGCCACCCCACTCCCCTCCCCCCCCCCCGCCCCCGGCGGCGGCGGCGGGAGCCCCGGGACTGGTGTCAGCCCCTCGGCCGGGCCGGGCCGGGCCGGGCCTGGCCGCCGGCTGTGCTCCCCCGGCCCCCCTCCTTCTTGGCGACCTGCAAATGAAATTAGCCGCCCTGCC
>JAVKLA010000052.1:14182092-14204596 GCA_034782735.1 Sagittarius serpentarius
GGGGGCGGGGACGGGGCGCGGAAGTAAAACTCGTGGGTTGAGATAAGACAGTTTAATAGGACAGAAATGAAGAAACTAACAATAACAACAATAAAGTGACAATAATAATAAAAGGATTGGAATATACAAAACAAGTGGTGCACAACGCAATTGCTCACTACTCACCAACTGATGCCCAGTTAGTTCCTGAGCAGCGATCCCCACCAGGCTACCTCTCCCCAGTTTATATACTGGGCATGACGTCCCAGGGTATGGAATACCCCTTTGGCCACTTTGGGTCAGCTGTCCTGGCTGTGTCCTCTCCCAACTTTCCTGTGCCCCTCCAGCCTTCTTGCTGGCTGGGCAGTAGAAGCTGAAAAATCCTTGACTTAGTCTAATCACAACTTAGCAACAACTGAAAACATCAGGGTGTTATCAACATTCTTCTCATACTAAACCCACAACGCAGCACTATACCAGCTACCAGAAAAACAATTTACTCTATCCCAGCCAAAACCAGGACAAAATTAAATGATCTTCATAGCTTCGACCTGGAAGAGGCTGTGTCCTGGCATCATCCAAGCCCCTGTGCTGCCTGAACCAGGGGCTGTGGCTCTGGACTGCCATCTATTGAACTGCTCCAGCTTTGTCTTTGCAGGAGTTGTCCTTTTTAGAGGAATGCAGTTCAGGCATAACACCCTACAAACAAGGCAGTTAGTTTGTTAGGAGAGCTCAGTGTTTCAGCACGTCCTGAGGCTTGTCTTCACTAGACAGAAATAATTAAACTAGCTGGATGTTGCCTTTGTTATCTTCTGCACCAGCCTCTCTGTCCAGATGGGGAAATGCATATTTAATGGTAAAAACAAACATAATGCCACTTTCTGAAGCCTTGCAGTGTCCTTAGGAGTATATTATCTGGGGATCTGGAGGATATTGTTTGGTGAGGAGGACTTGGTGAGATAATGGCACAAGCTGGGATGGATTTGTTTGCTTTCTGTCTCCTGAGACATGAATGTTGATTTCTAAGAAAGGAAGACAGAGGATTTTTTTCTACTCGACTGCCTCTATTTTACCTTTTTTTTGCATCTCCCAGGCACCTCTGAGGAGGTGGCTCCTCCCCTCCAGCAGAGCTTCATGATCCCCAAAAAGGAGATAAATATGGTTTCCGACATGGCCAAGTGGAAGCGCTCTCAGGTATGGCTCTGGGGTCAGGGAAAACTGGTAAATGCTTATTATGTTTCAGTGGCAGGCAGGTCTGGTCTGGGAACAGCCACGAGGTAAAGCAGGTTTGGGCAAGTAATGGGAAATTAATTGATTTGTGGTTTAAAGCAGAAGACTCACTGCCTGCTTGTAGGAAAATTACTTGGTAATGAGGTGTGGAGACTGACAGCTAAATGCTCCAACAAAGGAGTGAGCCAGGGAGAGCCCAGAGGTTGAGGGAGACCAGGGATGCTTAAAAATTATTACTGCTCTCTCCCAACAAGTTAGATGAGAAGCTGGTAACTATTTCATGCTACCTAGCTTGTACCTTATATCAAAACTGGATTTACCCAGTGCTGTTTGAACTCAGCCTGAACATGGTCCTGCTGTCTGGCCCTCTAATAGTGCCAGGCTGGGGCCTTCCCACCTTGCTGGACTGGAAAGGGCTCTAGAGCCAAGGCCTTCAATTTGCTGGATAATTTTTGTTTACAGCATGTGCGGAGCTGGTGGAACAGGCAGGTTCTCCCCTCTCTGCCTTTGAGGGATTGGTGTGTTACCCCAGACTTGTCCCACCTCTTAGGAGCAAGTTCTCACTTGGTGACTCATCTATAATGTCTTAAGAGAAGCTTAAGTTACAGCCAGGTCCCAAGAAAACCTCTGAGTGCAGCTTCCTTTGTTAGGTCTCCTGCATTTAAGGACTTGCTCCTAGTCAGGATTTCTGTGCAAGAGGGGCCTGAGGAGGGAAAGAGGGCAGTGTGCTAGTCTCGTGTTTTCAAAGACTTAGAGCTGTGGAGCTGCACTGGATATGGTGCTTCAAAAGCAGTGATTTTAAAGAGAAGAGTGGTGAGGAGCCTGGGCTGTCTCCCGCGTCTCCATCATGCATGAGCATGGGAGAAGAGCAGAAGGAGGAGAGGGAAGATAACAGCGCAGGTCTGGGAGAAGCAGTGCAGAGCAGGATGTCTAGGCACAGCTGAGACTCTGCAGAGCCGAGGAGTTTGAATTTGACCTGATAGGAGGCAGAGAGCTGAGGGAAGAATTTTGGGCGAAGTGCAAGCTTTTTTAGGATTCTCTTCTCTGTAATTTTTACAGTGATGCAGAGTCCTTAGTGCAATCACCATCTGCCTCTGAGGTCTGCCAAAAATAGCAGTAACCTCACAGCAAGCCCTGCACCCTGGGTGTCTCCAAGAAGGCAGTTGTGTGTTGGGAAAGGTTCCCTTGGTGTGCAGGAGTGCTCCCATGCCGTATTGCTTGTTCAAACAGATCATGGGTATTTGCTAACACCCTGCTCTCTCGGGTGCGTTTGCAGGCATACGCAGATTACATGGGCTTCATCCTCACTCTGAATGAAGGTGTCAGGGGCAAGAAGTTGACCTGCGAATACAAAGTTTCAGAGGTAGGAGAAGAGTTTGGATCCCCTTCTTTCTCCTTTTCTGCCTTTTTTCTTTTTTTTCTTCTTTTTTTTTTTTTTTTTGGCTCTACATTGAATATTTCCTAGGCATGGAATGAGTTGGCAGCTTATCTGGGAGCGAGGGAGAATAAATGCAGTTGGGTTATGCTTGGGGGTGCAAATGTCAGCCTGCAATCCTCCCTGCAGGATGCAGAGGCTCTATGTCTGCTTGCTGGATGGGAAATCAAGCAAGTTACAAGTGGAGAGAAGCTGGTGGTGAAAAGGAGGATGCAGAAAGGATATTTTGACCCTGTTTTCACAGTCTGGCTTCAACCAGTGATGTTTTGAAGATGTGGTATTCCCTCCTGGTTGTAGGCAAAAGGCTGAGATGTCTGTACTGTTTCTGTTCTCCCACTGGCTTTTTTGTAGGACCTCGAGCAAGTCACTTGTCTCTCTGTACCTGGGATTCCTTGTTGCTCAGACTATGTTAACAGCACCAATCTCCTCAGCCCACACTGTAGCTGAGCTGTGTGAGGTCTGATTTGACAGCATGTGAGCTCAAGGCATGTCATTAAGTGGACCTGCTTCAGCAAGGGCTATGGGGGGCTGTGGAGCACGCAGGAGGGCTGGGCTGGGGACGTAGGTTTAGCCTGTGGGGCAGGATCACCCCTTCTGAGGTGTTAAGCAGAAAGGACTTATTTTTCCCCTTGCTTTAATGTGACTGCCACTCGGTTCTGTCTGCTGCTGTGGCCGGTTTTAATGCCTGTTCACCTTATCAGGGCACGGTGAGATTGTTTGGAGCTAGAGGGGAAGGGCAGGCATCCTCACTGGTGTTACTGCCTGGCCTCAGCCATGCTCAGTGTTGGCCTGAGGTCCCTCGGTGTCACCCACAGGTGCTGCCGTGATCTGCAGAGCTTCTGTTGGCCACCAGCTTTGCTTCTGTGTTGCATGCTGGATCCCTCTTCCTTGTTCAGCGTTGCAAAGAGGAGATTCTTGGGTCCATTTTTACTGTTCAAACTTGTCACGGCTGTGCAAGAAAGCTGGGAATAGCCTAAAAAGATCTGGGCAGAATGGGAAGCAGGCTGGGCCCTATGTGTTTATAGCTTCATTCTGGGATGGGAAGGCAGCCTACAATGTCATTTGTGTTTGAAGCAGGCATGTTAAGGCCAGCCCTCCCTTTTAGGAGCCAGTGTGTGAATGAGAAACTTGCTTGTAGTTCATGGGGGGGATCAGGGATAATAAGTCCCTCCCTAACAGGCTTTGTGTCTACCTTTTGTTCCTTCAATTCAGTAGAAACTGCTGTCAAATGCTGCTCTTGCTTTCTGCTGTTTGCATTTCACTTTTGAGTTTTGTCTTTGTCATGATCTCGCTCATTCCCAAACATTCACAGAGCAGTTCTAGGGAAACAAAACATTAAAAATAAGCAAAACAAAGGGGGGAAAAAAAACCCCAACCCTCTTCTGCTAACCCCTTTGAGCTGTCAGCTGTCTAGGAAATGCTGTATCAGGGCTGCATCTGTGCAGCAGATCCCTCTTGGAGTGAATATTTTTCATCCACGGTCCCAGTCCAGGTGATAAACAAGAGAGACAATCCCGACTGCTCGGGAAGTGGCAGGGAACATGTCTCATTCCCCTCGCGCTGAGGAGAGCAGAAGCCTGTGACTTGAGGCACAGGTGGAGCATCCCCAGGGTTGCCTTGTTGATGAGGTTGCCTGTTCAGGCGGGTTCATTTGTAGATCAAACTGCTTATCTGTGCTTTTAAAGGCTCAGCCCCTTGTGGCCTCTGCTTGCATCTCTGCTCTGCTTTCTTCTCTTTTGCTGTACCTGCTGCTGATGTGCTTTTGTGCCGTCCCATCTTCTTCCCTGATCAAATGCTGGGGACGCCTTCGTTTGGCAAGTGACCTCCTGGAATCCTTTCTGCTGAATATATATCCTCTCTGCAACTTACTGCTATTGCTTTGCTGCAGAAAAAAAAGAAAGTATGGTCTGCTCTGCTTTGAAAGAGACAGCT
Source organism: Sagittarius serpentarius (assembly GCA_034782735.1). Lineage (NCBI taxonomy): Eukaryota > Metazoa > Chordata > Aves > Accipitriformes > Sagittariidae > Sagittarius > Sagittarius serpentarius. The sequence goes on from JAVKLA010000052.1 coordinate 14,186,669, forward strand.
TAATGGTTTCCAGAGTAGCATGTGTCGATACTGAACTGTCTACTGGAGTGAGAGCTGGATCCTTTGGGGGCTGAGCCCCTTCTGAGACTTGCTGAGCTTGCTCTGCTCTTACTGAAAAATTTCATGGAGCTGTCTGGGGTTTCGCTGGAGGCATCTGACATGTAGTGATAGCTGAGCTGTTGTTTAGGACTCCAGCGTAGACACTATGTCTGGCACTGTGTTGTATGACTGATAGGCTGTGACCTGCCTTCTCCTCCTGGAGGGAGTGCTTTCCACGTGGGGATCCGTGCAGCAACTGCTGGGGCTGCAGCCTGGAGCAGTTTTTCAAAGCTGTGACTTTGATCAGAGGAGCAGTGTAGCATGGAGTAGGCTAATTTTGGCCATGTGAGGAGCAGACCTTCCCTTCAAACAGTTTGCTGCACTGGGGCAAATTGACCGGCCTTGTGGCTTGCTCTGGTTCCAGGAGGGAAGTGGGGGAAGCAGCAAATGCCCTGATTTTAGCAGGTCCCCCCTCCAACAGGGCCTGAGGAGCCCATAGGGACAGGCTTGGTCCCCGCGGGCAGCTCTGGCTGCCGTGGTGCCTTCTCAGCACCTCTGTCTGCCTGGCCCCTGCTCTTGAGAGATGCTGACAGGTCTCTGCTCTGCAGGAGGCTCTGTGGTTTGCCTTTGGGACCGGTGGCAGACTCAGGGTCAAGGGGATGCAAAATCAGCACAACGAGAAGAGCAAGGAGAGCAGGAGGGAGGCTGCCCTTGCTTTGATCACTGGAAAGGTAAAGCAAAAATAGAGCTGAAAAACCCAGCCAAGCAAAACAAGGCTGCAGTGGTGCTGATGGTTGTGTTCCCGTAAGCTCTGCTCTTCCCCTCCTTCTCCCCCACTGGGGTCAGCCCTGGATGCACAAGTTTCCTCTGCTGGACAATAGAAAGCTGCTTCCTAGTAACCCCCTTTTCAAAGGGCCTTGAGCCCAAAACGAGCTGCATCTCTTTAATTATTTACTGGCATGGCTGAGCCAGCAGCTGGGTCCTGCTCTCCCGTGTTCAGTGGGGTTGGGCTTTTTAATCCCTTTAAAGCAAGTGAGTGGGGAAGGGGAGGTTCGACTCTCGCACTCCCCAAGGCCTGCGGGCGGATCTGGGGAGGGGGAAGGAGCCGGTCCTTGCCAGCCATTTATCCAGGCAGCACTGAGTGCTTGCTGAGAGGGGTTTGAAATACGGTGGCTGCTTATAATGAGCTGCTGGTGCCGGCGGATAAATCACCAGCACAGTTTAATTATTTAATGCAACCCAGTGCTGGGGATGCTGTTGCTTAATTGGAGGGGAATGCAGTAGCCAGAAAGAAGTAGAGCTGAGTCCAAACCTGGCCCGGTGCAGTGGGGAGATGCTGGGTTTCCACAGCGCTTTGGGCAGCAGGGAGCTGAAGCAGAGGGGGTCACGCTGCCTCAGTCCACTGGAATCTGGGGCACTGGTCTGTTAGTGGCTCAAGCTTGCAGCCTTGCCAGGGCACCCAGAGCTTCTAGCCCGCCGTGTCCCTTGGCACTTGGGTCTTTTGTGTTCCTGGTGTGCTCAGGTCTTGTCCTCTATCCCAGCCTCTAGCCTGGCTCAGTGGCCAAGTGTCAAGGTCCTGTGGGGTGGGTGGATCCCTCCTCTACCTGATCCCATTTCCCGCTGGCTGATCCCACCATGTCCTCGGGATGGCACCTTGGGAGCTGCTGTCTGTAGGAGGCTGTCTCTTTCATGAGACCCTTCCTCCTGGGAGTGGAGAGCACGGGGAGCGATGTGCAGCTGGTTCAGCGGCAGCACAGCTCTGCCATGTCTGTCTCTCCACCCGCCCCCTTTGAGTGGCACTTCAAGGGCTAGAAACTTGCTGGGCTCGGCTGTTTCCTTGTCCTCCCGGCAGGCAGCGTGAAGAATTGAACCACAGCCCAGGAGACCAGCCGGCTTCACATGGTCGATGCCTCCAGCAAAGTCAAACCATCCGCCGCTTCTGCTGTCCTCTTTGTCCCCTTGAAGGAGGAATCCCCTCTCGAGACAGAGGAGCCTACACTGCCCGGGGCCTGGCCAGCTGCTGTGGCGGCTGACAGCTCTCCGGCTGCTTGGAGTCAGGCAAGGAGAATTCCAGAGCCTCTGGCAGGCTTGACCAGTTGTCAGCAGAGCCTCCTAAAACTATTTGGAGCTGCTTTAAGTGCTGCCTATGGTGTTGCCTCGTGGTGCATGGGCTGTGGCCGTTTCTCAGCTGTATGAGCAAGGCATGGAGGAGGTTGCATGCATTGACCAGCCCTGGTGCTAACAGTACAGCTTGAGACATCGTGCCATATCACCTGTTGCACCTCTTTTCTTTTTCTTCATGGCCACAGCAGTGCCACCTCCAGTCACTCTCATACATCCTACACAGGTTCCTCACTTTCTCCTTCCAGCACTAGGTGTAAGAAAGATGGCTCTGTTGTTTTGCTGTTGTCTTCCCATCAGCTTTGTGTCTGTATTGAGACATTTGTCTGAGAGCCGAGAGCTTCTCATGCTTGCTCTGATGACACCACTGGTGGGCAAAACAGCCTACCTCTTCCCCTAGAGAGGTTGTATTTTGCCACGTGCACTGGCTGTCCCTGGGCTGGAGCTGCCATGGCAGTCTGGCTGGTATGAGTTTGAAGCAACAAGAATCATGCCGAGAAGGTTGACTTGTGATTAGCCCTGCTGCGCTGGGTGCTGTACAAATACTAATGCCATCACTGTTATTCCTGGCTTCTAAGAGATACTTCAGGACAAAATTAGAGGCCTTGAGAAGGGCCTCTAAATCACATCATCAGCCACTGGTGAGGATATATGGTAAGTGCTGTGCTGTGTCCTTTGGGGGACGCAGGACCCTCAAGATGCAGAGCCTGAGTTTCGTGTTGGAGATCCCTGAATTGTGTAGCACTTCCTTGCTTCTCAGTCCTGTGTGCCCTGCAGCTAGAAGCTTGCTGTAGCTCTTCTCCCAGAGGTTTTAAAGCATAGTGCTGTTACAGCTCATGAAAGACTGTGTGGGCGACTGGAGAGCCTGCCTCGGGCTGGCCTTTGTACTGGACTGATCTTCTGAGGGGAAGGACGATTTTCCCAGCCCCTCTGCATTTCGGGGAGGGTTGGCATATCGTGTTTCTGCTTGCCACCCTTGGGAAGGGTGGTGTGGGCTTTAATGACTCCAATCCAGGTCAGAGATGTCAGAGCCCGAGGGACTGCTCTGTTTTTTGTCACAGTGACACCTCATCTTTGTCTCTGTAGCCCATTGAAAAGCTGGTAGCTCTTCTGAACACCCTTGACAGATGGATCGATGAAACCCCGCCAGTGGATCAGCCTTCTCGCTTTGGGAACAAAGCCTTCAGGACCTGGTACGCCAAACTAGACCAGGTGAGCATGTCTCTCACATGTAGTGTTACACGCAGTTCCTGCAGAAGGGAAGTGTGCCCAGCAGGGATAGCAGAATGGCTCCGTCATTGTGTGGCAGCCGAGCAGCCTATAGAGGAATTGCTCATCTAAGCTGTGAAGGATCCACCTCTTGATATGCATCACTTACTCCTGATCTGGTGCTGTCCTCTCCTTTTATGAGAGCATATGGTCCATGTAAATGTCTTGGCTGGGTCTCTGAGTCCTGGATGAGCCATGAGGGCCCTCCAAGCCCAAGTGCTCTGTAACTGCCCACTGTGTCTGCTGCTAGCTGATGGGTGATACACAAAATCAGAGGAAGGTTATGAAACTGCTCGACTTCCTTCAGCTCAGAGCACTTGCCCTGCACTGAGCTCTGGAGGTGTTGCAGGCACAGTCCCAGCAGCAACAAGCTTGCAGGTGGTCTGCTGCTCTGTTAATGCTTTTGTCCTGGAGATGACTCAGTGGGTAACTGGGTTGATGTACTTGGATGGTGAGGCTTTTTTTTCCTGCAGGATGCGGGTGGCCTGGATAAGTGTCAGGACAAGCTCTCCCTGGATTGCTTCATCTCTGGAGATGACTTCTTCAGCAGGAGAATTTGCTCCTATGTCGTGCTGGCTCTGGCCGTTGTAGGAGTACACCATTGTAGCTACCATTCTGCAACAATGTCCGAGCAGAGGGTGACTTGTTCCTGGGGACTGTGACAGATCTGCAGTTACCTGAGGGAGTCTTTTGTGTCTTTCAGGAAGCAGAAAAGTTGGTCGCAACAGTGATTCCCAAGCATTTGGCTGATGCTGCACCAGAAGTGGCCGTGTACCTGAAGGAATCCGTGGGGAACTCCACCCGCATTGACTATGGCACAGGTAGCTGGGCATGCACACTGGCCAAGGCTGGACTCCCTGTGGTAGTGACCTTTTGGAGCCTGGTGCTGCATTTATTTAAATATGTTATTGCCACTGTTTTTAGTGCCAGCTTGAAACAAACACCTTCCTTCTAGGGCCTCCTCACCCCTATGTCCAGTGTGGGCTATGACTGAGAGAGCTGGGGCTGGGAAGCAGGGCTGTGCTAGAGCTGTGACACCGTTTTCACACCTCATCCCAGGTAGTGTGAACCAAGCTGTGCAGTCTGTTCTGGGATAAGCTGTAGGAGCTGCTTTACTGCATACAGCAGTCCTGCACCTGGTGATCTGCCATAGGCAGTGTAGACGGATAAAATATAATTGCTTGAATTGGAACTAGAGTGGGAACCAAGTTTGTGTTCAGTGGGAGGCGTCTTGAGGTCTGGTACTCCCTAGAAGTGACATCACTGCTTACAGAGGGACTTTGAAATCTGAAGGTAGAAGCATTTTGCGCCTAAGGAGATACTGAATTGCAGGTTGAAGTAACCACACTGGCTTCAGTTAGACCTAAATCCAGAATCATCTACATGCTCTGCTCCTCTGTCTGGAGGACAGGTGTGCCCTCACCAAAAGGCAGGAGAGCAAGACGCTGTGGGTGCAAGGAAACATGACTTTGGACCTGGACAGGGAGAGGAAGAGGAGAAGAGGAAGACATGGGTAAAAGGATGAAGAGCTGGTGACTGTGCAGTGCTTGCCAGGAAACCTGCGGCTCGCCGGCACCAGGGGGAGATGTTGTCTTTGGAAAGAGACCCACTGGTTGGGGTTTTGTCAGCTCAGGGAAGGAAATTCAGCTTTTCCTCCTCTCCTGTGTGTCCCAAGCCAGAGGCCCATGTCCTAGCTCCGAGTGGCTAGACTGTAGGTGCACTTTGTTCCTACACTGGGAGCTGCACTTCTTCATAGCATGGAGCTGCTGATCTTGTACTCTCCCTTCTTCTGTGGTCCCTTCCACTAAAAGACATTTCTGGATTTGCTGGTTCTTTCTTTTCCTTGCTGTTAGCTGGAGGGCCAAGCTGCAGAGGCTCAGCCTGAGATCGCAGTACCTTCTGGGACGGACTGTTCCCGGCAGCGTCATGGGATCTGCATCCTTCCGACATGGAGATATTTTTGAAGTGGGAGGAAATCTGTTTACTTGCAGATGTGAGGTTCTCTCGCATCCCGTGAGCAGATGACTCTGTGGTGTTCCACTTCCCCTGCTGTGCCCAGCTCCTGGGAAAGGCCATGCCTTGCTCCCAGCATGCCCAGTGTTGGAGCTGTTTTTCCTCAAGAAAGTCATCTTTTCTCAAAGTTAATGATCACCTTATGAATGTCTAGAAGGTATACTTTGGGTGGGTGCTGCATGGGGATGAAATATTGTCAGCAATTAATAGGGGCAATAGGGTTGGGGCTCTTGAGACAGGACTGTGACTGCTGTGATTTCTGGAGAGCCGTTGTGGTGCCCACAGAAAGGTTGTCCTGGGGACCAGAGACTCCTGTGTCATGTCTCTTAATGTCTTCTAACTCTAGGGCACGAAGCTGCATTTGCAGCCTTTCTCTGCTGCCTCTGCAAAATCGGTGTGCTCAGAGTGGATGACCAGATGGCTATCGTCTTTAAAGTGTTTAACAGGTGAGGTAATGGAAGGAGAAGGGCTGGAAGCATTGGGCTGTTTGGGGGCAGGTTCCTGGCAGTGTCCCCTTCCAGCTGCCTGAGATGTGTGAGGTGTTACTGCCTATTCTGTATGCCAGACTCCTCCTGTCATCTGGGCTGATTGTGCCTCGTTTCTTCCACTCATCCGCACCCATTTGGGAGTAAGAAATTGTAAGAGCAGTCTCCTTCTGGGGTGTGAGCTGGGCAAATCAAGGGCCTTCTGCAAAGACGTGTACATAATTAGAGAACGTGAGCACTGAACAGCTTGCTGGCCTAGGGAAAAAGGGCAGAATGGGAAAACTGAAGACAAATTTAGACAAAATTAGGAGGCAGATACACTTTTTAATGGACTGCATGGTGACCCGTCATAACTATCTCCAAAAGAGGTGGTAGCACCTTGTCTGTTAGAAGCTGAGTGTCTTTCTGGAAAGTTACTTTAGTAGAGCACAAGTTATTGAGCTCTGCAGAGGTACGTGAGTGAAGTGCTGTGCTTTGTGATAGACAGGAATATCTGATCAGAGGATCTAACATCTCTTCGGGCATTAAAAAAAAAAAAATTAAAAAAGGCATCTATGGAACTGGCAGGCCTCCATTACTCCTCTAGATGTGTTTCCAGCCCAGGAGGTAGACTTGGTAGTGATGAAACTGGTGGAATGGGTGTTGGGAATCCAGAGATCTAATCCCAGCTGTATCACTGTTTGGTGGCATGGAAACAATTTCCTTCAATAGTACTTCCAGCTTTAATTTTCCACCTGAAAAGTGGAAGCAGCGGTTGCTGTAAGGTGGAAAGCTTTCTGAGCACTTTTGGTAGTTGTTGAAGGAGAGCAAAGTATCAACGTTTACAAATAACAGTGGGGTTGGGGAAAGATCTACACCAGCATAAGAGACTGCAGATAAAATAAATCCCTGCCACTTGATTTCTTAGTGAATTTGGTGTAAAAAAAAAACAAAAAAACCAACATTTTTTAAAAGGTGATGGTATTTGTTACTATACATGCTATCAGGCTGCTTTCTGTGGCAAAGGAGCTGAATATATATATTCTATGCATTGTGCTGTATGTGGGGGTCCTGCTTGCAAGTGATAAAGTTGTGTCCTTCTCCAGACTGGTTGTTCTTGTCCTCATGTAAGTCAATGAAAACAGAAGAAGGCCTTGTCTTAACCCTTCCTTCTCTCTTTGGTCTCAGGTACCTAGAAGTGATGCGAAAACTTCAGAAGACCTACAGGATGGAACCTGCTGGCAGCCAGGGCGTGTGGGGCTTGGATGACTTCCAATTTCTACCTTTCATATGGGGCAGTTCCCAGCTGATAGGTACTAATAGAAATCTTCTTGTGTCCCAGCCTGCCCCCTGCCCTATCTGTCTAGGTTGCAAAGATGATGGGGCTTGGGCCTGACTTTTAAATTAAAATATGTCAGATTCGTGTATAATACAGCAGAAGAGATTGCTTGGAGCTTGTATTTTTTTTTCCTCAGCTTTCCAAATAAAGCTAGTTGCTTAGGTTGAGAGATGGAAGGCTTCCTTGTACAGTACATCTGTCTTTATTGCAATGACTACAAGCTTTTTAAAAGGAGAGTCTTGTTTTTGGTGCTAGAAAACACATTTTCTGCCCTGGGGAGTTTACCAGGTGCTCTCACCGCTGGGACACTGGAGTGGGAGATGAGATGAAAGGGAGCAGCTCTGTGCTGACTTCTGAAGAGCTCTGATGGGAGGATCGTGTTTCTTCTGGAAGAGGGGCAGGACAAAACCTGATTGAACTTGATCTCAGAAGGGGGGTGCCATACATGTTACTTCCCCTTGTCTCTTACTCTTTTTAGATCATCCAAATCTGGAGCCTCGACACTTTGTTGATGAGAAGGTGGTAAATGAAAACCATAAGGACTTCATGTTCCTGGAGTGCATCCTCTTCATTACAGAGGTGAGGACTGGAAGGTTTGTCCCACAGGGAAGTTCTCTTGATACTAGATACTTGGCTCTGGCTGTGGTTTTCTCTTCCTCCTTTGCTTGTTTGCTCTCATGGAACTGTGTGGATGAACCATTGTTGCATGGTTGAGGTGCTTTCCTTGAATGGTTTGAGACAGGGATGTTGAGTGGAAAGTATAATTAAGCTAGATGGGCCGTGGATTGCAGTTGAAGGGAGTTGTAAGGAGAGCAAAGAAATAACCTTGGATCATCACTTGGATCAGTCAGTGGGAACTTGGATGGAGAAGGCTAGTGCCTGCAAGTATGCAAGGAAGATGAAGTAGGAGCTGCAAAGCGACTGGGCTTGCCAAGATAACCTCCCTTCCCTCCAGCCGTTGGGTGCTGCCTGGCAGGCCCTGGGCCTCCCTTGCTTAGGGCAGGCTCCCAAACCTCGGTGCAGCTTGGTCTCCTCCAAATTCTACCAAAAGAGTTGCCCACTAAATGCACCCTATTTGCAAACAATCTAGAGCAGAGATGGTGCTGAGATTTACCCAGCTTGCAATGCTATCAGGATCATGTTTCTCCTCAAGCACTGTAGGGCCCTTGGGTGAGGAACTGGTGATAGTCAGCTTGTTGCCAACCGTGGGCAGTGTTTCTCAATGAGGGAGCTCGTGGCTTTCTGCCCTCAGCTGCAGTGGATGATCTGGCCGTGTTTCTGCCGTCCCCCTTGCTGCATGGTCTGGGCAGGGAGAGCAAGAACCACACACTCTGTTGTGGTGAGGGATTTCTTGTCTCTGGCAAGAGAGAGTTGGTGGGATTAATTTTAAAGGAGAGAGTGCAGTTCTTCACCTTTGTTCTGTTCACTTTCCCCTGCTCCCCACCTCTCTAATTTAGTGATTAGATGAGAAGGGAGGTTACAGAATATGAACTTAGCCTTTCATCTAGGAAATGTTCATAGGAGCTTTTGGCCCAAACTGCAGGAGGTGCTGTGTTAAGTCCTCCTGAATCTAGTAGGGTTTGTTGATGCTTAGCACCCCACAGGGTTTAACCCTTAATGCAGAGATAAATCATGCCATGGGTAGTAAAGAAGCGCTGGCGGAAGAGATCAAGATGAGGACAGGAAAGCAGGAGCCAAGATGCTCTAAGATTTATTTTAATTTGGGCCTCTGTAATACCCAGACAGTGTACTAACCTATTAAAAATGTTAAAGCATACATATCTTGACGTGTGTAGAAAATTCTGCAGGGCACAGATGACATGTAAAGTTTCAAATACACAGCACCATACTGCTTCTTCAGGTCACTCTGCTTTTGCTTGCAGAAAGTTAGCTATTTAGTAGGCTTTTAAAATGAGTGATTTCACTTCTTTTTCCTCACGTGTTGAGGATCATGGAATTCGGTGTTCGCGCTGAGTTCCTCAGTGCCACCTGGTGGCAAGGAGCACTCCTCTTGGGCCCTCCTGGCATGAGCCGCTAAGGGATGGCAACAACCTGGATTGTCAAATGCGTGGTATTTTCAATCCATCTTCATGCAGGCACTGTTTCCTTTTTGTAAAGATTTTACTTTTAGAATTTGTTTTTTCTCTCCCAAATGCCTGGGCAGGGTGTTACTACCACTAGGGGGGGCTGAGACAGCCTCGAGTGCCCTCCCAAAGGCTTTCTCTCCAAAATCGGCAACAAAACCAAATAGCAGGGAAAAAGATAGAAGGGATTAAACACTTTAAGAAATGAACGGTATTATTTTATTTGGAGCTTGTCAGATGGAAACAGCTCTTCTTTAAAGGTGTTAAACACCACAACAGTTCCCATAGTGGGTCTGGTATGTCTTACTGACATGAGAACAGGTTTTGTTTCAGCAAGTTACAACTGAGGTAGGTGGTTTTCTTTCAACTGAGAGAATATTCTCGTGAGCAGATATTTTTCTCAGCCCCTGGGTGATGTTTCAGGGATATGAATATACACTGTCGTGGTGTTTGCCACGTGTATATTTAAACCTCAGGCTCTTAAAAGTAGCAGTGAGATGATGTCCAGGCTGAACCCACCGAGGCATCCTCCTTACAGCAGCACCACCCTGCACAGCACACAGGCACAGCGGCGAGCCTTGCATAAGCTGGCCTGCTGTTGGGAAATCTGCAGGGTGGTTTTGGACCTGAATGCATGGTTCTGTAATAGGGTGAGGTTTACGGAGCCGGCTGGAACTTGAGCTATCCCCCTGCTGCCGCCCTGCCTGCCAAAGTGTGCCGTGGGGTGCCCATGGTACCCGTAGGTGCAAGGATGAGGAGGGTTTGAGAGCATCTCTGCGGTGCCCACTGCACTAGGAACTGTGGGCGGCAGGGCTGTCTGTGTTTGTGCAGCAGAGGGGTGCTGGGTACGCTCCGGCTGTTGCGGTGGATCAGTGCGATCGCCCAGATGCTCCTCCGAGGACCCGGGGCAGGCAGCAGGAATTTCAGCTTCAATCTGGCTTCTAAATTTGGAGGTTTGGGAAGGGAGGGCTCGGGTTTCGGCTGGAAGGGAAGGAGCTGACAGGAAAGCACGGCCTCAGCCGTCCCCCTCCCCCCCGGCACTGACAGAGGAACCATTTACAAAAGGCCGATTCTCTTGGGAACCGAGAGGCAGGAACGCCGCGTCTGTGAGTAATTTCCTGCTCAATATGGCTGCTCTGACTCACTCTGTTCCCCTGGGGTCACTGCGGGACTGCAGCGCGCTCGCCGCCTCTCGCTCTCCCCCCCCCGGCTCTCCCTCTTCACCCTTTGTGGCTGGAAGAAGATGGTTTTTTTTTTTTTTTGTTCCCCTCCCTCGTCTCTCTTATTTTTCCCTCCCCAGTTTGAAACTGCAGCCAAGGCGTTGTTGCCGGGTGTCCTGGGTGAGGAGGGCCATGGTGGCGGCCGTGCCAGGTGCTTGCACAGCCCCAGGCACGAGCGTGGGGCCAGCCAGCCGCACTCGCCTCCTCCGCGCTCTCCAGCATGCTCGCTCCAGCTTGGGAAGGGGGGAGAAGCAAAGCGTGGTGGTGGTGGCTGATGCAAGCTGTGCCCCTGCGAAGGGCGGCGATGCTGGAGGAAGGTTTGGTGTCAACACGCATGCAGCCAAATCTCCTGTACGGGGAGGGGGGATGCTTTGAGCGAACTGCCTGGCGCTGAGCTCCCCCCGCAGCCTTTAACTTGGGTGCCCGCTGGTGCCAAATCCTTGCACTTAATAATGCGCTGGCTCTGTCGGGTAGCGTTGTGCTTTGTGTATCTGTGCGTTTCATCTTGTATCCGCAAGGAAAGTGGGCACAGTGGAGGGGAGCGGGAACAGCTGAGTGGCTCATCCGTCATCCCCCAGCTCACAAGAACCGCTGAGGGGAAGCAGGGATGCGTCTGCACTCTCCTGGCAGCAGACAAAACTACAGACCCACGTCCCCCGGTGCTCCAGCCCTGAGGTCAGCGGGTTTGAAACATGTTGTCCTCCAAGCAGTGGAGTTTTTTGGGTTCCTCCCTTCCCTCTCTCTTTCTTTCTCTGCTGCAGGCTGGTGCCACACAGACCTCGCAGAAGAGCAGCAGTAATCTTCCAAAGCAGATTGATCAACCTTGCTTGTTTTTACAGTAGGCAGAGAGGTGGTTTTGGAGGCTCTTTTCCCACCCTCGCTCCAGGCTGTGCATGTGTGAAGGGAAGGGGTTAGTTGTTCGAGCCCTGAGTTGAGAACGAGAGTCCAAGAGATTCCTCTCTCCCCACGCTCCTTTTTAGCGTGAGCTTCGGCCTTGTGGTTTCTGATGTCATGGGAACTTCGCTCAGTCAGAGTGGCTGCGTTGTATTTCTTTTTCTCCCCGAGGGTCTGGGTTTTTTTCATGGAGGAGAAGGAGAGACAACTACCCAGGGAATCTACATGCAACTGTCCCTGATTGCAGCTTCCCCCCTGCCCTCCCTCCTCCAAACCCCTCGCCCTGGGAGGAGAAACACTAGAATATTTAAAAAAAAAAAAAAATTTTAAAGCATCTGCTGCAAGCTAGCAACTCTCAGCTCTGGAGCCAGTTTGGAGAGCAGGACTGGAGCGTGTCCCCTCTGCTCCTGCCTCCCCCCAGAGCCCTCTGCTAGAGGCAGGTGTGGAGTGGGCCGCAGACACCGGAGCTGCTGCCAACCTGCGCTGCCCTCTGTATTCAGGGAAGGCAGTGGCAGTTGTCGTTGCTGCTTGTTGTTGATCTGAATGGGGAATGAGTCATTTTCTTGGAAAGCCCAGCAGTGCTGCACTGGGAGGTTTCTGGGTAGAATAGGAACAGCGTTTAGCCGAGCTCTACTGGGGGGGAGAATGAGACTTATGTGGGGCTTTTTTAATGCAGTCATTAAAAGGGACGTGTGCAGAGGGAGGCCTGATTAGGAAAGGGTGGCAGGAAAAGGCTTAATTTTATCGGGGAAGGAGGGAGCTGGATTGCCACGGCTTCATGTGATGTGGCCACAGCGGGAGGGAGGGAGGGAGGGAGGGAGGGAAGGCGCAGTGAGGTGGCTGGTGTGTGGGTCACAGGGCTTGGTGGGAATGTTTGCTTGGAGAGAGTGTGAGTGTGAGTCACTGCTGGTGCACGAGCTTCCTGGCTGGCCTGGCTCCCTCAGCCCTGCTCTTGGGTCTCTTTCAGATGAAGACGGGCCCCTTTGCCGAGCACTCCAACCAGCTCTGGAATATCAGCGCTGTGCCCTCCTGGTCCAAGGTCAACCAGGGCCTCATCCGCATGTACAAGGCAGAGGTGAGCGCTGTGGGTAGGGGGAGGCTGCTTGGCCACATGCCTCCTCCCTTCCACTTCACTGTGGACCAGCTCTTCTCCTCTGCTGCTCCTTGGCTTGGGGGCCGCGTCACAGCCAGTTGCTACCCCGTGCTGAATGTGGCTTGGGAGCCCTTGGCAGTTCAGGTGCTGCTGGCTAGAATGAGGCTTCTGCCTACCCAGTGTTTGCCCCAAAACCAATCCCAAAATGGCCATTCCTTGCAGACAGGACTTTTGCCTTTTCTTGTCTTCCCATAATGCAAGTTGCAGGTCTCCAAATTAGGGCTGATGTCTTGACCTGCTTGTCCTTCTGGTCCCTGCACTGCCATTTTGCCAGCTGGAGAAGACTTAGTTTAAATTATCATCCCATATTTCAAGAGCCCCAGAGCAGGCTGAACGCTTCCTACTCATCTCCCCTCACTATGAGTCCCATCTGTGCAGCGTGCGGGACCGGTGAGGCCACAGCTACCTCCCCGGCTTGGCAGCCCTCCACCCGCCAGGGCTCTGCTGGCTCTGCCCCAGCAGGCTTTCCTGGCGAACCCTGACCTGGGGAACTGGGCAGTTTTGGCTCTCTCTTATCTCTCCTTCCTGCTTAAACTAAACCTGAGCTTGAGGAAGCAGGACAGGAACCGCCACATCTGGGCCTCTGGAGGGAACGGCCAACAGGCCGAGAGACATCATCTCTTGCTTGTAAGGATGGGACCGTGCTGGTTCTGCAGGGAGACACTGGCTGTGCTAAAGACGCTGGAGGAGCAGGGATGGCGCAGCTCCCTGGTGCACCCAGGGAGACTGATGGTGCTTGAAGGAGTTAATCCTATACCCTGTGATCTGTGCTCAAGTTAGCCATGCTCCTGTTGCTGGGACATGCGGCAGAGGCTCTTCGGGCAGCTCTATTCAGGCCCAGCGCACAAAGGGGTTAACTGTGCCGAACTCAGTGTGCTCCCTCCCCCAGCCCTTCCTCTGCACTGCACATCCTGTGTTTAGGTTCCAGGCCACATACCTCTCTAATCTTCGAGGTGTCACTCCCAGGCCCGCTGGCTCCTTCCGCCCCCAGCTCAGCTTTCCTCCCAGCCTCCAAAGAGGAGAAGCGGGGCTGGGGGTCGACCCCCTCCGCTGGCTGCTCCTCGGAGGGGTGCCCCTGGGCTGCCCCTCTGGGACTGCCCCTGCTTACAGTGCGGTTACAGGGGCTGGAGACGCTGCCTGCGAGGAAACCCTGAGCTAGAGGCTCTGGTGTGAGAGCTGGGGGGTCTGAAGGGAAGACCCCAGCCCTGGGAGTGCTGTTAAAGTGAAACATGGATCCCCTAAAACCTGGAGCCTGATCTGCTGCTGCCTCGGCAGCCCTGCCCTTGGTCCTTCCTTTCCTTTGGACCAGTTCCGTTGCATGCTGTTTGGGTACTCCCCTGGCACCCATGTGCCCCATGCTGTTCGGGTGCTCCTGCCTGCTCTCCCACGTATGCACCATGTACATGGCTGGAGGAGCTTGGCAGTGATGTGCCCACGGTGCAGTGTGCATGTCCACTGATGTCTTGAGGCCACCGTGTGCTGGCAAATCTACCTGGCCTGCGGGGGACAGCACAGCTCAGGGATCCTCTAGAGACTGGGAGATTCTTTGACTCTTCTAGGTGCACCCAAGACACGGTCTTTTCTGGAGGCCTTGGTCTGTTTTGAATAGCAGATGACATTCTGTGTGGAAATGCTGGATCCAGTACTGGTGGGTTTCTAGAAATATCTAGAGATGTAGCTGTGTCAAGGGGAAAATGCAAAAACTGCTGGGAGGTGTAATGACACAAATTTAGGCTAAGGTGTAGGAAACACTGAGTCAACCAAAGCGCTTTAAATTTAGTTTTTTCCTCAAAGAACATTTGTAGATCTTAAAAGACTATTCCTAAGCACATGATTCTCATGCAGCAGAGTCCTCTCCCAGCACTGCATGGTGCCTGTGTTCACCAGGATGGGCAGAGGAGATGGGGGACTCCTGCTGAGGAGTCCTCACTGGTTCTTTATATCTCCTCTGGTGAGTCTCCCACCCCGCTGCTGACTCAGCTGGTTCCTGCCTGGCTTGGGAGAGGAGAGGAACGTGGACATGGTGGTGCGGCTGGGCAGAGCTTTCAGTTATGGTGTGCCTGGCTGTGCAGGTTTTACCAACGTTTGCAACTAGAGGATCTCTTTGACTCATTTGCTGGGAATGACACAATGTTCAGGAGTCGCTGAGGCTTCATCCTTTGAAAACTGAACCCTTCTGGGTGTTTCAGGCTAGGCATCCAGAGTTGCTGCTGAAGGTCATCTCTGCTGCTGGCTCCCGGAGCAAGTTTCTGCTCGATGTACCCAGCTGTGTAGCCTTCACCATTGCAGTCTTTCTCCAATTAGCCACTGCCAACATTAGCAGAAGATAAGTGAGCCAACAGCCCCCAAGTGCTGACTTGGTCCTTTGTCCAGGTCAGGGTAGGCAGCTTCTGTGACAGAGCTCAGAGCATGTGATAGTAAAGAGAGGGAAGGTTTGGGGTTGTATTACTTTTTGTCTGGCTAAGATGAGAGCAAGATCTCTCTTTTTTTTTTTTTTTTTTTTTTTTTTTTTTTTTACCCCAACCCACCTACCTGCCCCTCTGATCACCCATTGCAATTAGATCAGGTGAAATCAGACACTTGGATGGAGGCTCCAGCTCCTTAACACATCTGGGGTGGCTGAGAAGCGCTCAGTGCTGGGTGGCACTGACCGTGGCTAGGTTTTGAGTGGAAGCAGCAGCAGGGTGAAGGGGTCACTTGCTAGAAGCAGACCAGGAGAAATCATAAGCTCACTCACAACCTGCTCTCACTTGGTAGGAGTGGGGCAGGTCTCCAGATCTGCTTCATTTAAAAAGCACTCTGGATGCTTTATCTCTTCTCTGTCCCCTCTATGGGATGACTTCAGACAGCTGACAGAAAGCTCAGGTCATCCCATGTGGCTGGGAGCTCTAGCCTGGATCCAGGCACTCCAGGGTGCTTGCTGCAGAGTCTGTGGATGGGCAGTAGACGGAAGACACTGTGTCTTCAGCTCTGTGTGTTTATGAAATCTCAAATGTGTCTATTTATAATATAAATATAATGGGTGAAGGCGTGTTTGCTTGGAAGTGCAAGGGCTTTTCTTATTCCCTCCATCAAAGGCGAGTTAAGAAGTCGACAGAATAGAGTGTGGTTAAAGCAGCAGCCTTGATGTTTTTCCCCTGGGCTTGCTTTTGAGTCTCCTGACCTTTCCTTTTCTGCTGCAATCAGTCGGGAAATACTTTCCACTGTAACTAATCTAGTCCCAGTTCCATCTTTAAAGGTTGGATTTGATGCATGAACCTACTCCCCAGTTGAGTCCTAAGCAGACCTTCAGCGTGATCAAGATGGTGGCAAGAAGAAAATAAGCATGTCCATTCCATTGAGCTAGTGTTGACTACATCAGTTTCACCCACAAGTGATGCAAGGAGGGTCCTGTCTCTTGGCACTGCTAATAATCCAGTAAATTTATGCTAGTCCTGCTTGATAGAGGAGGAAAAGTTTCTCTGCTTGTCTCTTCTTGGGCTGGCGATGTGTTAAGTGGAACGGACACCCGTTCTTCCCACTGGTGGTAAAGTCTCTTCATCCAGAGCCCAAACCAGTTGGGTCTTCCATGGGACTCTTTGGAGCTAGTTGGGCTGACATTTCTAGCTGTCAACATCTCCAATATTCATTTCTCTCTGTTCTTCCCTCACATCGCTGTTATCCAGCACTGCTTCCTCTGAGGGTTTGTCTAAGTGGTTGTGCTGGGCGATGGCAGCAGCTGTAAGCATTAGGAAGCTTTGAAGGTGATGTGCCCTGATGGTCGCAGGACTTATTTCTTGGTGCCTTGCCGTGAAGGTTTGTGGGTTTCTACATGGTTGTTATTCCTCAGGAGTGGATACAGCCGTGCTGTACTTTCACCACCCCCAAACTTGTTTTGGCTCCGGTGTGCTTGCAAGCAGTTCAGTTGTGCTGGAACCAGTTGTCTGACCTCTGGTTCCAAAGGGATTACTGTAGACCTGGGCTTCTGAGCACAAATCCTTCTGCTTGCCCTTGACAACAGCACGAGGGCAGGCTGCCTGCCTCTGCCGGTGCCCTGCCTTGGGGTGAAGAGCTGTCTGCAGCACACCCCTTCCTCCCCATCCCCAGACCTGGGATCTCCCCTTCTGCAGCTGGTTCAGCTCGGCCCCGTGGAAGGCACAAGGATCCTTCAGATGGAAGGGAGAGTTGTAACTATGACATGGCTTTTGCCTTGCTTTGGTAGGAAGAAACTGTGCTTCGAAGAAGTGCCTGGAGGAATGAGCCATGCATCTCATCCCTAAGATCTGCCTGGGAGGCTGCTGGTTGCAGGCAGGAGCTGGTGTGGCCTTGACACCCTCCTGCTGCTGGGTCTGCAGTTTGTGGGGAGCTGGGTGCCTGGCTAGTGCAGCACCCCATCCGTCCACCCCGGCTCTGAGCAGATGCTGTTTGTGCCAAGGAATTGCTGGGACTAGACGGAGTCCTGGTAGTTGGTAGCTTCTGTGCTTTGGTTGTATGTACTTCACATCTCCTGTAGAATAAGACTCCCATCAGCAGACCCATGCCTCAGCTGAGTACAGGAGAAAGGCTCTCCTCCCAAGACATAGGGCAGTTGGGTTTCTTTTCTTCATATTGTGCCGTCTAGGGAGGGGAGAACTTGCCCTTCTGCCTGCAGCAAGGAGGTGGCCACCATCTCGCTAGCCATGCCCCCAAGTGCCCTGGTAGATGAGTCCCCATTGCAGCACAGTGAGGTGGTCTGTGGCCCTTGTTTAGCACAACTACTCACAACTAAAATGGGTAATGTTAGTGTAGACGCAGCTGCTGGGTTGGTGTACACGTACTGCTGAGGTCTGTGTGTCTGGAGGCGAGTCCACTCTGTGCTTTCTGTGAGTTTTGGGCAGTCTGAATCTGCAATGACTCAAAAAAACAGAGCTCTGAGTGGCTCTGCCAGGCGAGTACTGGCAAACTTTGACGTGGTTATTGACCACAATCACTGACCTTCCTGCCCTGGCAGGATGGTGAGCAGAAGGGGCTGTGCCTTCGCAGCCCGGCTCTCCCTGTGCAGAGCCCAGGCTTAGCTGGAAGAAGCAGCTCTAAGCTAAGCTGTCTTGTAGTGGATGTATGTGACTGATCTGTGATCCATGCTCCGTCTATCATTACTCTGCAATGGGGGGGTGGGAATTTCAGGGGTAAGGGGTTGTTGGGAATAGGATGATGTCTTAAACTATGGCAGCAAAATCACTGGTGCTTGTCTATCAAAGACCTGAGAATCTGGAATGCAGTTTGGGCAGTGTCTTGCAGCTGCAGGATAGTGCCTTGAACCCAAAGTATGGGCACTGTCCTGAGGAGGGAGTCTTTTCCCGGGGCGGGGGGGGAG
>JAVKLA010000052.1:14204696-14217356 GCA_034782735.1 Sagittarius serpentarius
GGGGGCGGGGGGGGAGGGGGTGGGTTCTGGAGTTCTTAAAGTGTTTGTAGGGTGAAGCTCTTCAAAGAGATCAGTCCGAGCAAGGAGAAATGGTGAGAGAGAAAGCTGCTGACATAAACATGCCTCTTCTGCTCATGCTCCAGGTCTGAATTTCATCAAGCAAAAGGCTCTGGCTGAAGGGAAGGGGATGGGGTTATGAAGTGTTACTGGCCTGAGGAGCCTGACGGGAATGTGGAGGGGAGACAGGGGACTGATCCCTCTGCCTGCAGCTTTGCTGAGGGGCCCCAGGCTCGCTGCCTTCTGACCCCGGAGGCAGGATGTAGCTCTGGCTGTGTGTGTAAGGTGGAAATGTCTCCTGAATTCACCCTTCTTTATCTCCCCTCCTGCAGTGCCTGGAGAAGTTTCCTGTGATCCAGCACTTTAAGTTCGGCAGCCTGCTCCCCATCCAGCCTGTGATGTCCTAAGGAGGCCGCAGGAGGAGTCGAGGCAGCGAAGGCGTAGCGTGGCGCTCTTCCTCCTCCCTTCACCCCCTCCTCATCACCTTGCCCGTTACACACAGCCCATTCATTCCTGCACATCTCATCGGCAACCACAGATCCAAAGCACTCGCCGGCCTTGCACAGGAGACGGGACCCGGAGCGGCTCCTCCTGCACGTCCCCAGCACAGGGATGTCTCGCCAGCGACCAAGCCAGGGCTGTGCTTCTCTGCTCTGCTGTGTCCACGGGCAGCGTGACTGCCATGTACGGCTCTGGGCATGTGAATGGGGTTTGAGTAGGGGCTGCCTTGCAGCAAAGGCCTTCTGCTTCCCTTCCTGGGAGGGGAGGGGGTGTGGAGGGGAGGAAGGCACGTGTGTGTGTTGGGCAGTGGTAACTGCAATTTCCCTTTTGAATTTCACTTAAGTTTCCTGTTGCTGTTTGGTTTGGGAAACCACTGCGAGGGGTGAGGTGTGAGCCTGCACGTGTCTGTAGGCAGCCACCTCTGCCTGCACGGGGAGGTCTGAAATGGGTAAAGGAAGTTGTAGGGAATGTCTGTGGGTTGCTGGAAGCCCAGGGTGCCATCTCTTCCTTTTTCTGGGTAAGGAAAGTCCCCTCCCTCCATCTCTTCTGCAAGGTTCCCTCGGTCTTCCTTTCCCACTACTGCCTCTTCTCTCGGGTGAAGCTGGGAACCTTCTGGGCTGCGGGGGTCTGAGCTGGCTCTGGAGCTGAAGACAAGGTCCATGCAGGGACCCGGCTCTGTGGGAACAGCTATGCAAAGACACTGCTCGAGCGGCGCCTGCTCAGGCTCCCTCTTAACGGACACAAAACCTCACATGTTCACACACGTTCATCGCTGGGTCCAACCTGCCCTCTGTACTCCCTGTTTCCTCCTCCGTGCTTTGCTGCCCTGGGGCTCAGCTGGCCTCAGTGGCACAAGGTGACTGTGGTTGCTACTGCTTGGTCATGAATTGTAGTGACAGCCCCATAGCAAAGGGATTTCCCCACAAAGCAGCATGTTCCCCTGCTCTTTTGGGGAGGCATCCCTGGAGCAAAGGCAGCATAGGGGGGGGCAAGCATGCAGCTTTACACGCGTTTATATACTTGCGCTGGAAACAAAAAGCATAAATGGCTCAGGACAGCGGGTTATACCTGGAGAAAGCTCTTTCCCTTTGTCATTCCCTGCTGGTGTTGCTGTGCTGGACCTCAGGCAGAGGGACCACACTTCCAGTGCCACCAGCAGCAGCATCTTGAAGGCAAGTGAATGAATGGAGACATGGTCTGGATCGTACCAGCAGCATCACTAGGAGGGCAGAAACAGCTGGTGCTGGGTTTGAGATGAGCTGTTGTGTCCACAGGTGTTGACCAAGGTGGTTCACAACTTTGCAGCTGGAGAGGCGATATTTCTTCTTGGGGTTCCCAGGCCAGGTGTTGGGGGGACAGGGCTCTGGTCTGGTGTTTGCTGGGGGTCAGGGACAGCAGGGATCCTTTCTCTGGCACTCACAGACCATGGAGGGGGTAGTGCTAGGCTCCTTGGCTTTTGCTGCTGCACTGCTTTACTGTTGGGGGGGTGGGGAGGGGAGGGAGCCTGCTTGTGATTTCCCCCCCCACACACACAATTTTCTTTTTGCCAGACCTACTTGCTCCCTCTTGTGAAGGTTCTCACAGGCGCTTAGTGGAGGGAGAGCAAGAAAAGAGTCTAAATTAAGAGGCAGTGAAACGCGGGTGTCTGCAGAGCTAAAGCAAAGCTTTCTAGTGCTGCTACTGTCCAGTCTGCTGCTCCTGGCTTGGCCCTGGGCGGGGGGCGGGGGGCAAGGATCTCTTGAGCTGCCTGAAACAACTCTATAAACTTGCATTTTAATGGAAGACTGGGTTAAGTCTTGTTTCACTTCTAAATGGGACATGTGTTTTGGCTTTCCAAACGGATCCACTCCTGAAGCAGTGCTGGAGATCTGTGTGTTTGCTGGGACTTGATGAGTCCATCTCCAATGGAGCAGTTCAGCAGCCAGTGCCTGGAGTGGAGACCCCAGGCACCTCCGCCTGTGCCCCCTCGCGTTGCTGCATGGCTTTTGGCAAGCATCGCCATGCTTTAACTGGCTGTGCAGCATCTGGCCGGCAATGGCTGAGCTAAAGCCCCTGGTTTCCCAAAGCTGCCCAAGGGTCGGGAACGCATCTCTCCTGGTCATCTTATGGAAATGGGGCTTCCATGTAAAAGGATGGGTGGAAATGTTGACTTGCATGCATGGGAGAGACACCAAGAATGTGAAATAGAGCCCCCAAAAAGGGTGGGGAGGTGCTTCATTCCCCTGCAGCTGCAGCCCCTGCTCCCTGGGGACAGTGTCCCTTGGCTTGGGACCTGCCAAGGAGGTGGGAGGAGGTTCACGTAGAGCTCTGTGTTTCTTGCTTGCCTGAGTCTGTACATCTGTCCCGCTAGGGATTTTTGGACTTCAAGCAGCTCATTCTTGTTTGAGTTTTATAAATCTGCTTGGGATGTGCCCCCGTTGAGTGGCAGTCAGCTGCTTGCCTTCCTCTGACTCCCACCAATGTCCATCACAGGTTCTCGGGGGCTCTGCTCCTCTCCTGGTGGGTCCACACTTGTAGCAGCACCCAGGGCTGCTCAATGTCCAAAGCAGCACTCTCCCACCTCCTCCCACATTGTGGTTTTAATTAAAGTCTCTGTGTTTTGCACCGGTGACTGTCTTGGTCTCTCTTGGACTGGGGTTTGTCCTGCTTTGGGAGCAGAGCCAGCGGAGCCGATGGCTGGAGCCTTCGGCAGGGGGAAGAGGCTTTGTGGAGGCACTTGCCATGTCAGTGGTTATCTCTTGCTTGCACCAAAATTGAGTTGTTATTTAACTGCATGAAGCAAGTATATCCAGTCTGTCTTTGTATCCTTCCTAGATGTCTTTCTGTCATATAGTATGTTTTATTTATTTATTTAACTGTTTTTTGCTATGTTAATCCCCCTCTCTCCCAGCTTGGATTTGGCAGGTAGGTGATGTGTAAAGCCTATTCCCAAGCCAGCAAATGCCTCTTGAAGATCAGAGACTCTCATAACCAAAGGACTTTTGAGCCTTGTTTCTGAGGCAGGGTGAGAACTGGAACCTTTTTCTTCAGATGTTTTTCCTGTCCTGCTGTAGGGGCTGACTCAGGACTTCCAGCGTCAGTTTAGCTCAGCAGCTTTGTTGGATTTATATAGAAAATTATACCTGGACCTTCTCATGAGCGGTTGGAGCTAGCGTAGATGTCCTTAGCAAATGCTGGTTTTCTTGTCACTGGGTTATATCTTCTCCGTCAACACAGGCCAACTGTGTGAGTGCATGTTGCTAAAAGTGGCAGCAGCGTGGAGGGATAGATGGTGAGCAGAAATGTCATCTTGGATCACAGATGTTTTCTTTGAAGGCACTTGAATTCATCTTGAACATGTCCCTTGGTGAACATGACGTGCAGTGAAGGGGAAGCAGACGTAGTGTGGGTTTCTCACCATCTTCCTGCTCAGCCCACTGACCAAGCCAGTTTTTATAAATTCAGTTTTCAGAACTGGATCCTTTGGGCTTGCAGTACGTAGGCCGGTTCGTGTTTCTGTTTAACAGCTGTTGCCTTTACACGGGGCGCGTTTCGCAAATCGCCGTCAGCCTTCCCCCATCTCTTTCTTCGTAGCCCTCCTTTATAGATGATCATTCATGGCAGCCAGTAATAAATGAAGTAAGAGTTAAGAGAAGCAGCCTTGTGCGGTGATAGTAAAAGAATAAAAAATAGATCTGTTTCATGCCATTGTTGCTGTATTAACTTGTCCCTGGTGTGCGGCTCAGTTCCATTACGTAGCACTGGGTTTCTGCTATTAAATAAACAAAGAAGTCCCCACTGCAGGACCAGCATTTGTTGAGCAGCACAGTCAGCTGGCAGTTTCCAGGACGAAGACGTACTTTGTACCCCAAGGAACTGGTGTTGAACCACACAAGAGCCCTGGATGCTGCACTGTGTCCCTGCAACTGCGTTGGCTTCCTCCCCGAGAGAGGGAAGGAGGCAGAAATGGGTGGTAGAAGGTGGAATTGGTGGTTAACGATAACTGCTAACGTAACCTGGACTTTTCCACTGCCAATGTGCTGGTGGGACCCTTCTACGGTTGAGAAGCTCACGGAGATCTCGTTGCTGCTTCAACAAGGACTCTCCTGGCTCAGATGCAGAAGTTAACAGGGCTTTTGGAGGTCATTTCATGCTCTAATAGCCAAGAGGAGAGATCTTCATCCTTTTAATGTTGCTTCCCCTTCAGTGGACGAGCACTCTTCCCATTGACATCAGAACAAGCTTGAGTGTCCTGGGGACAGACGTGTCTTTCCCTGGACTGATCTTGTAAAAATTGTGCCAAACTTCGAAGTGGGGTGAGCCAAATTGAAAAAGAGCTGCCTCCACATCAGATTTAGTGAGGGCTGAACCATGACAGGCATCTTCAGCTTGGAGATATGCTTGTTCTGAAGAGCACAAGGCTGTGAGCCGGCTTCAGAGGTTAGAAAAGGCTTTTGAGGGGGTGGAGTGGGTGCTTCTGCTTGCTATAAAAAGCCTGGGCTTGGGAATGTCTACATCGGCCGGCTCTACGCAAGGCGTAAATACAGTTGTTGCTAAAATTGGAACAAGTCACCCCCCATGTTCCCAGTTGCAACTGTAACACAGATAATAAACAACATCAAAATCCCTCATCAGAATTTGGGCTCCTTAATTCTCGGTGCATGCAAACCTGTGGAAAGAGGAGTGGGGTCTTGCGGGAACAGCGCTGCGGGGCCCTGATCCAGTGGGTACCGAGGTGCGCGTTTAAGTCCTCCTGAGCACATACTCATTTCCTTTTATAAAAATAGATAAAGGATGTGCTCAGGGATTTGCTGAACCTATAAATGGAGGAAGGAGAGAAAGCAGAGGAGCAGTTCCTTATCAGTTCTTCTGTTTCTAAGACACTGAGAGAGATGGACTTGAGCAGACTGCGCTGCACAAGTCAGGGTACCCAAATTCTCTTTTTTGACACGAATTCCTCCCAGTTTTATGTGTGGAAAGAGGTTTTGCTGGAGATGGTGAGGTCTACAGTGCTGGACCCCAGCCTGGTGAATAGTCGTGTGGCTGTAGACCACTTCATGTGTGGAGAGTTAATGAGGTATACCAGCACTGCGCTTCTACAGCCTTCGTGTAGACGCAACACTTTGGGTTTCAAGTGGTAAAGCTGCTAAAGGAAATACATGTTGTACTATTGCTAAAAGAGCAAAGCATGCCAATATTCCTAAGAGTCGATATGTCCTATAATGGCTACAAACTATATCAAATTGACTGGTGTGTGGTTAGAAAGAAATTCCAGCTAGATTGTAAGATACTGGAGCGTATTCTTTTATTGGGTACTAGCGGATCACTGAAAGCAACTGCTCTGCAAAGGGTCTTACTTTTCCATGTTCAGAGCATATACCTTTAAAAATATTAGTTTAGGTATTACATATCCCCTTTGAAAAAATTCCCTTGTAGGCAAGAATAAAACTTACAAAAAGGCTGTTACAGAGATCATCAGCTCTCTATTAGATAGCTTGGAATATGCTCCACTAGCACCAGAGTTTAGTCTTCTCCAAATTACTGTAGAGGATTTGACTGTATCTTGCTGATCCATCCACATTTTAATTTCCTCTGCACGGATACATATTGCAGGATGCTGGAAATCCCCAAGCCCACTGGAGCTGCAAGAGTGGATGTTTCATCCTGTAACACCAATAAAATGTTAATGCATACTAATAGCAACAGCAAAGGGGTTTATGGAGTGAGCTTGGAAGTATTTTATAATTGCTAGGGTATCTGTGTCACAGAGAATTTGGGGTTAGAGTCATCAAGTGTTGCACTTTGTCAACACAGGAGAAGAAAACCCCTCAGATATACCTCAAACTACTAATTTTTATAATTAAAGGGGGAAGATGGGAAATGAGTCCCGGGGGAGAGAGTCAAACATAAATTGCATATACATGAGAGAGCTGCCCGCTGATTTGGGCGGATTCGGAAGATGTGGGTTCAGTTGCCTATTCTACTGCAGACCCCTGCTGTAACCTTAGCTAAGGACGCTGCCTCGGTTTCCCACTTGGCGACCAAGAATAAAAGCACTGTCCTGCTTTATAAACCCGGTAAATCTGGGCATGAGGTGACATAAATACACCAGTAACAGGAAATCCAGGGAGCTGGGGCATGGGTGGGCTTCTCTGCACGTTGCACTGCCCGGCTGGAGCATCTCATGACTTCTAGCAGCTCCTCGCATTTCCACTCAGCCCAGCCTGGTGGTGTGGTCCTGTTTACTGCAACCTAAGATAAAAAGAAAAAAGATAAATTTGAAATGGGGGTCAGAGGGACCAGGTTTCCCCCATCTTGCAGCGTTTCCACGTGCTGCTCTTGCTGGAGCTGTCAGCCTTCGGTCGTGTCCCTCATCCTGCCTGTCCTGAATGTGCACCTCTGGGATGCTCCAGTTGGTGTTGGAGGACTGTGGGACAAATAAAATAGCAGTGAGGCTGTGGAGATCGTGCCCTGTTAGAAGCCCCACGCCAGGAACCGCTGATCCGTCCCGGCTGGCAGTCGGCTCTGCCGTTTCTCACGCTGGACCCGAGCATGTGGTCTCCGTGGTCCATGGGCAGAAGGGGAAGAGCCTGGATGACCACAGCGCTGCTTGTTTTAATAGACGTGCTCCAAAACCTGGGGATTTTCCAGAGTCAACAGATCCCAAGCCAAGGTATAAGCCAGAGGCATTGCCTAACCCGGCAGGCACCGGAGGGCCGAGCTGAAGCAGCTCTGCATGGAAATGCTCCTTGAACAATGTTAGGGTGAGTTAATCCAGTGGTAGCTCCAGGGGGGCAAACTGAAGGCTCAGTCCCCCCTCTTATCTCTCCTTGTCACCAAGCTGGAGGACCGAGCGCAGTGCCCAGCGTTGCGGAGCCTGGGATGTTTTTGTCCCAGCTTTTGGGGCTTTTAAACCATGTTCTTGCCTTCTGGTTCATATGGGAGTGGAAGAGCCGGGACGTTCGTGGTGCTGCGGGGACCACAAGCATGGCCTTTGCTAGAGGGGGAGGTGGGTGATGGAGGAGAGCAGCTGTAGAGCCTGGACGTGAGGGTTGTCCTCTGGCCCTGAGAGGCCTCCGGGCTTCCGTGGCATCTGTTAGGACCACAGCCAGGCTGCTGCTTTGCCCCGGCACGGTGTCATCCCGCATCCCGACCTGAGCCCTGCTGGAAGCCATCTGCAAAGCTTTCCCTTGCCTAACACCAGCATGGGGCTGATGAGGGCGAAGCCTGTCACTTCACAGAAGGATTTTGGGCTGGTGTTTGCTCTCCACCACCAAAGCATATGAAACACTGGATTTCTGAAACGCTGTTCTCTGAGCTGGGCGTCAAACAAGCCCTGGCTTTCTGGTAGGGAGGAGTTCATAGGAATGTCCCTGAATCCTGAGCACCCTGGCACCCCGGCACTCTGCTTACAAATGGAGCAGGAGGAGGTTCCTGTTTGGGGTGTGCAGCCCCAAACTCTGCTAAGCGTGGCAGTCGCTCCAGGCAGCCGTGGCGAGGAGGAGAAGTGGGTACGGCCACGGCATGTCGTGGTGGTGTTTTGTTCATCCTCACTAGGGAGCAGAGGAGAAACAAAAGCTGGAGCAGCGCAGGGCACCAGGCTGGCTGGGTGAGGAGGAGAAAAAAATAATTGTACAGAATTTCATCGGGGAACTTGAAAAGAGGCAATTTTGTGAGCAAATAGTCGCCTCCCGGAGCAGAACTTCCCCGTCTCCAATTTCAAAATTCCGTTCACATCAACATCTACTTTCATGTTGTAAAACCTGGGGAAAAAGGAAAAAAAAAAAAAAAAAAAAGCAGCTTCACACGTTTCAATGCAAAAGCCTCATCTTGGCAAGGAAAAGAGGGGGAAAGCACTGCTTTGGTGGTAGTTTATAGAAAAACAAGCCCCCAAAATGAAAGTGTGGAAATACTCAGGGACCCAAGGCAGGTGTGGCTGCCCTGCAGCCTGCGGCTGCTCCTGCCTGTGCGGGGCTCAGCCCGAGCGGGGCCATGAAGTGGCCGCTGGAGTCCAGCCCCGACCTTAAAATTCGTGACTTTTTACTTTACCCTGCTTGGGGAGAATGAAAAGCCCATTTGGTCGGGACCAACTTCAGAAGTGCCTATGACTTTGTACTGCAGCCACCGTCCCCGTTTCCCACATCAGAAAGGTGGGAGCAGGGGGCACGGTGCAGATGTTGTGCTCTGATGTGTATGAGTCCCCACGAGTTTGGCACGACAGGAGCAAGGGGGAAACGCTCCCCTCCTGGCCGTGGGTCTGGCCTGAGAGGGACCTGCCAGCCAGGCAAGAAGGGGCAGCTTCAGTCTCATAAAAGGGGCCGGAGTAGGGTAGCAAGGAGCAGGGATGGTCCACAGCAACATCCTCGGCTTCTCATGCGGGTTTCATCGCTCCAGGGAAAGCCCTTTCCCCTCCTCTGGGCAGCAGCACGTACGAGGTTAATGCTCTGCCTCATCCCCACAGGTGTGGGGTAGGTGCCCGTACTCAGCTGGCCTAATCATGGGGCCAGAAGTAAGGATAAGAGCAGGGTTTGGTGGGGTTTCCCCCTTCTTTGCTCCTCTCCTTCCTCTATAGGACCTGCAGTCAGTCGGTGCCCCCCTGAGGAAGAGGAGCCAGGGCAGCTCTGGGCTTGGCCGGCTCCTTCTCTCCATGCCGACCTCCGCGTGCTGTTTGGCATCGGGCAAGATCCTGGCTGAAGCCTGTGGCGCTTGCCTGCCCGGCATAGGAACCCCACAGAGCAGCTCAGCTGGAAACGCCTTTCGCCCAGAGGAGCAGCTGGAAAAGCACTCAGCCTTCGAGGGTCTCGGCCGGCGGCGCTGCAAACCTGCCCCAGGCCCCTCTGCGGGGGGGACCAGGACCACCACGGGCAGTGCAGCCTCCTCGCCCGGGGCCAGCAGCGATGCCGGGGGAGCCGGTGCCCAGGAGAGCAGGTGAGCCCACTGCTGGCTTACGGATTTTGCTTGGCTGAGCTCTATTAGTCCCAGTGTGGAGGTGCTAGCAGCCGGGTTTCCCCATTTCCCAGCTTGTGGGGGTAGCAGGTCCTTCTCTGGAGACCCCTCGTTGGGTTTATGCGGTGGGAAGGTGGCTGAGGGGGTCTGTGCACCCCTGCTTTGCTGCAGGGATCTGCCCTTGTGTCTCTGTGGTGTCAGCAAACCCCCAAAGCATCCGGCATCGGCATCTTCCGAATGCTGGGGGAGGTTTTTGCTTCTCCTACTATACAACTGAGATACTCGTGCGTCGACAGTGGCGGCGGTGTGTTGCTGAGATGGCTGCTTTGTGCTTAGCATCTGCTGCTTCTGTGCGAAGTGCTTTTTACTCTAATTTTTCTATCGTATTGTTTTTGCTGTATAAATAGAAGGGACAGCATCTTCTGCCACATAACAGCCTCCTCTTAACTTTCCCAACATGCACTGATAAAGCCAGGGTAGGCTTAACTCGAGGAGCAACATTAATCATCAAATCTATAAGCAGGATATAGAAAGGCCAAGTGTGAATAATTACAGCTCAGATGCTAATTACCCAGGCCCAGACCAAACCCAACATATTAAACACACCGCTAACAGGAGCGGCCTCTCGACCACGTTGCTGTGTCCTCCATAGCTCTCCGACTGCTCTCTCTGCAGGGGACTCCTCCAAACATCTGCTAACACGTGCAGATCCCAAAATATACTTCTGCTCATTCGTATTTGAGCCGGGGAGATGAGATGGGAGGGATCTGACTCACAGCCGACAGACTGAAGGACAGCCAGATCCTGCACTGGGACCGGCAGAGCACGAAGTTGCTCTTCTGGGGCCATGTTGCTGGGACTAGGTGCAGGCTCGTTCTTGGCCCTCCTGGTTTAGGAGGACATGGAGCAGCTCCGTCTGTGGGTCGGCACCTGAGAAACGGTGCCTGGCTCATGGTGCAAGGGTGGGTTTTCCTTGGGTGGGTGCCTAACCCCTCCCAGGGGAGCTGGGTGCTGGGAGCGGAGCTGGGCTGGCAGCCCGGGAGGTGAGAGGGGTCAGTTCTCCGTCACCTCCTTGTCCCTCCTGGTGCGGAGGGACCCGTTGAGTGCGCAGTGATGCCCTCTCCCAGGCTGAGCCACTCCAGCGGCGCGAGGACCTGGCCCAGCCGTTGGGTTTGGCACTGGATTTGATGCGCGACTTCCTAATGCCAGACCTGAGCCCTCCAAACGCCCGTGGGGTGTTGCTGGGGCTGGGCCTGCACCCACCCTCCGCTGTCAGTGAGCCCAGCCCTGCAGCCACCTTTGTGATTGCCTCCAGGTCGGGGAAATAAAGGCGAGAGCCGGGCCGGACCCTCCTGGGCTCCGCAGGCAGCTGCCAGCTGCTTTCTGCCCCTCCTGCCCGCTCTGCTGAGGGCGGCTCCTGGGGAAAGCGGGGTGGGCTCAGGCTCTGCACCGGCTTCAGGCACAAAATCCTGGTGTTGCCCGTTCACCCCCAGCCGAGGGGGCACTAATGGGAGAGAGGACACGGAAAGATTTTTAGGGTCGAGCTCTTTGGCATCAGCAACGCCAGCGCTAAGGTCGGGGAGCGCTGGGGCACGTTGAACCGTGCCGGGGGGGCAGCTCGGGGATGGGGACGGGCTGACATGGGAGCGGAGCTCATGGCTGGGCTGGGGGGGGCGAGGGGGAGTCTGGAGGTGGAAGCTGAGCTCCCCCAGACTTTGGGACCTCTGCCCTGCTCCAGCCCATCTGTTCAGCATGTCTCAGCGGAGACAGGGACCGGAGGGGTGTGGGGGGCAAGGCGAGGGGTACCTACTGGGGGGGGGTGCGGGGGGGGCGGGCACAGCCCCCTTGGTTGCAAGCGCCCAGGTGGTTCAACCGAGTTGTGAAGAGGTCAAAACATTTCGTGCCTGGAAGACAAGGAGCATGTGCGGGTGTGAGGATGGGCTTGTGTTGGGGGGTGCAACCTCCCCCTGTCACCTCCCTTCTAGCCTGAATGCTTCTGCCATCATGATTAATTTATCAGGTACTTATGAATATGCAGATGAGGCTCTGGTTTCCAGACTCTGCTTTCAGGAGAGAGGCTTTCTGTGATGGGCTTTCTGCTGCTGCTGCCTTCCTAAGAAGAGAAATGTCATGTACCAGGGTTTAAAATAAATAAATAACTGCGCCACCGAGAGCATCTGAGTCTTCGTGGCTCCGTGGAGCTGTGGGATCTCCTTGTTCCTCAGTGTCGGGGATTTTTATGAGTGTCCCTGTGGCATATGCACCCCATCTCCCCCACCCCGCGCGGTTACTGGTGATGCAGAGGCGTCTTTGCCAACTCCAGCCTTTGAAACCTTGACTGAAGCCCCAGAAACTTCCACCGTGAGCAGGGTTGAGGGCTGGCTCCCCTCGGGAGCGGGGAGGTTTGGAGGGACGGGTGTGCCTGGGGCGGTTGAGTCCTGCAGGAACGGGGGCTTCTCCCGGGGATGGTCTCTTAACGCCTGGAAACCCCAGGGTCTGGGAGACGGGGAGCGGTTTGGGCAGCTGATGAGTGCGTGCAGGTGGCTGTTCGGCTAAAGCAAGCTCTGCCCCTCTCTGGCTGGGCTGCCTGGAGCGGGGGCTGTGGGGCAGGGGCTCTTTGGGGTCTGGGATTCGGCGCCCAGCTGTGCTGACCTGTGGGCATCTGCAGAAGTACCTGGTTTTTAAAACTTCCCCCAAATACTCTGTGCAGCAGCCAGGGCTATGCACGCAGGAGCTAATCCCCCTTTGGCTAATCCCAGCGCCGGGGCCCGTCTCCAGCCACCTCCGTGCTGGGGAGCTGTGACTCCCGGGGCAGGGGAGCAGGATGGGGCCGGGGGAGGCCTCGGGGCTGCCCCGGGGGTCCCGGCCCCAGGGCCTGGAGCAGGGAGAGGGCTTCTCCCCGGCTCCACGGGTGAATCTCCCCTGCTCAAAGTGTCCAACTCCTGGCTTTCGCAGAGCGTTTCTGTGCTCAGCGGTGCTCCCGCCAGCGCTGTTGCGCCCGGACAAGGGTTTTATATTTTTAATTTTCATTTATTTTCTGGGGCTATTTGGAGGAGCAGCAGGGGACGGGAGTGTGGCTCAGCCCCCGCAGCCGGGTCCCGCTTCCTGAGCGGGACGGGGCTGCCCCGGGGGCAGCACCGGCCGCCCCTGCCCCTTCCTCTGCCCCGCCGGGGGGTC
>JAVKLA010000052.1:14222147-14260064 GCA_034782735.1 Sagittarius serpentarius
CCCCCCCGCCCCGGCTGGACGCAGCCCCTCGGCCCCCCTTGCAGACCCCGTTGCATCCCCCTCCGCTTTGGGCTGCCCCGGCCCTGCCGCGTTAAAGAGTAAGAAGAGCTAGCGGCACCCCAGCACTGCTGGTTCCCCCCGCGCCCCGGTAATGAGCAGTCCCCGGCAGGGACACCCCCTTTTCCTGCCTTGCAAGCACTCACCTTCACCCCATGCTTGGCAGAGAGGAGTCAGATGTTCCCCCCCGACGTAGGAGCAGGAGCGTGCATCAGTCACACCTGGTTTTCCCCCAAAGTGGGAGCAGGAGGGTGCACGGATTGTTGCTAATTAAAGGCTCCCATCCCACCTTGTTGCACACAGCAGTCTTGAATCTGCAGGGTAGTGGGGGCCCCCTGCTCCAACGGGTGCCCCCTTACAGGGTGCATGCAATGGGAGGGGTCTGGGCAGGCCTTTCTGGGATGGATGGGCTTAGGGGGGTGTAGGGGCTTCGGGCTGCCCCTGGTGCTTTTTGCTTAAAGGACCTGGCCACCGAGGGACCCAGCCATCTGCCCGGGGAGCAGCAGCACTCAGGGAAGCTGGTGTCACTGCAGTAGAGCAGCCCTTGGCCAGCAGGTAAGAGCTGGGGGTGGGGGGGGGGCTGCAGTGTTTTGGTGGGAGAAGGGGCCATGAGCTGGGGAGACCAGGAGGGACCACAGTGCTCGGGCAAAGGGAGCTGCAGGGCTGCTTCTGAAATGGCATCTTCTGTAGGAAGTGGAAGGTAGAGGAGAGAGGAGGAGGTTTCCCCACTGACTGCGGAGGTTCAGCATGCTGGATGCCTGCTTCAGGGGACACGCTGGCGTGCATGCCTTAGCGGTGACTATAGGCAGCCTCGTGTCTGCAGGTTGTGGAGAGTCGACTGGATAGCAAACCTTCGAAGCCCTCACTCTTGCCGGTGCAGCCCAACCTCCAAACCACTGGGGCAGTCACGCAAGGTGGTCACTGGGCTCATCAGCTTCAGGGGCACCGTGCAGAGCCCGGGGCTGTGGGGGCATGCTCAGAGGGCTGGGGGCTTTGCTTCCTTCCTGGCCTGCTGGATTTCACTGGCTCAGCTCACCCATGTGCTCCACCCGAGGGAATGGGAGCAGGCCCAGCGCCACGGAGGATTTTCTCCCTGTGGGAGGACATTTGGGACAGCAGTGGGGCTGGGGCAGCTCGTTGCCCCCTGAGTGGCAGCTGGCTAAGTCCTCCTTGCTTGTGCAGCCTTGCTTGTGGAGCAACCTTCTCCACAGTCTGCCCTCAGTCACACGAACCAGGGTGAATGACACTGCATTCCCAAGCTCTTGTAGGATACTCTTGACCTGCTTTCCTTGTTCGTAAAGTGGAAAATAATCACAACCCTGTCCAGAGGGTGGCTATAGCTCAAGGTGGTGGGCATGGGCAGCACTGGAGATGGGGGACTGTGCTGCGTCTTTCCTCTCCTTCACCAGTCTCTCTCCCTTGCAATCCTTCCTGGTTGCAGGTTGGCTTTTCCAAGGCTGTGGCTGTGCTGCAGCTGGAGATCCAGGAGGTGATACCCGGAGCTGGTCTGCGCAGATAATATGGGATGCAGCAGGGTTGGGGCACATTGCAGAGACCAGTGCTGAGCTTTGGGTGTTTTGGTGGCTGGAGCCAGGCCTTGCTCCCGCTCAGGGAGATCAAAGGCTCTGTGTTTGCAGGGTGTTGTCATTGGTGCTCATGGACTGAGCCCCAGCTGCAGCTCTGCAGTGTTTTCTGTGGCCTCCTGGGCACCGGGGAATCAGGGCAGCGAGCGCTGCTGCTGCCAGCCCGTGCCACATCTTCCACCCAGCCAGTGCAGGCATCGATTGCCTCTTTTGCTCGGCTGGCATTTGCTGCTCTCTGGCCCATCTCCAGCTGTAAGACTCCAGCCTAGGTGGTCCAGGCTAAGAGCCTGAATTGCCCATTGGCCGGCTGCTACAGGGTGGCTGGGGCAGCGCGGATGGTGCCAGCTGCAAAGCATCACCCTGGCAGACTTTGTCCACCTCGAGCTCCTGCTCATCATCCCACCTCGGCTTGGACTTGCGGCCTGGCCTGGGGACACCGCCCAGCACCGGCCCTCTGCTCTTTAATCATCACATGGCCCCGTTAGCCTGGGGTCATGGCTTTAAGTGAAGGGTCGGGTGGACTTTGCAGGGTTCTGCCTGCAGCAGTGCCAGGTTTATGTAGGTGCAGAAGGCCTTGCAGAGGTTGGTGCATCCTCGGGGCTGTTTGGGCACTGTGGGGCAATCCTGACACAGCAGATGCTGCTGTCTCTGGCTGTCAGCGAAGTGCCCTCTACTGTAGCTGCCTGAGAAGCTTTGTGGCACCAGGAAAACCCAAGAGCACAGCAGGATTCTCTAGGAGATGAAGATGGAATTAAAACTTTAATCTTATTTAGACTCTGGATAATTAATATAAAGGCTATAAAACATGGGCCTGATCCTCACGCTGACTGCTGGGCACCACGCTGCGGCTGGCGAGGCTGGCAGTGGCTGCAGGCTGCCTCTCCTCTCCGGCTGGCTCTCCTGGCGGGTGCGCGTGTTTTGTTTGCAGACACGGTGGCTTTAATCCTGGAGCCGGGACGGGCTGCGCGCTGCGAAAGCTGTGCTGTTTCAGTTTGGCCTGTGGACTCCGAAATCTCCTGGAGACAGGAATCTGGCTGATACCTGTCTTGGCACATGACTGTGAGCTCTGCTTTTCTAAAAGAGGATAACGAGTCCTGTCCGTTTTCTGGCTCTGCAGTGGCAAGCTGGGGCAGGATGGGTTTGTTTGGTGCTTGCCTTTCCCAGGAAAATCTCTTTGTCCTGTCCAGCATCCCTATTCCCTGGTCTCTGCTAGGGTTTGTGTGCCCTTCCCATGGGAAAGGGCCCTAAGGACCCTACTGCTGTAGGGGATGGTTGGTCTAAAACCATCTTGGTTAAATGTAATTGCAGCTTTTAACTGGCCATTAAATGGCGAGTACCATTACTTCCCCAAAGGAGAGGAGGATTGGCCCAGGATCTGCTGTCTGGAGGGTTGTAGCTGCATGTTTCCTGGTGTACATGCTGCTGGTGCTGGGGTCCGGGCTGCAGTGCGAGTGCCGTGGGGCTGGCCCTGGGCTGGGGACGGTGCAGCTGTACTGCAGTCTGTCCAGCCCTGCTGATGTCCTGGTGCCAGGGCCGGTTTTGCAGCCGTCGATCCTGCAGTGGGCTCCAGCAGCAAAACCTGGCGGTCCGCTGCTCTCAGCTGCAGAGTAAACAAGCTGGCAAGAGAAACCATTTTGCTTCAGCTAGTAGGAGAAACCCTTTTTAGGTAGCACTTCCAACTGGCAATGCTCTCCTTCATTAACCCCCTCCTTCCCTTTCCAATGAAACATGAAGTTGCAGCGATCGGAGATCAGGCGCTTGCTGGTGCAGCTTTGCCACCCAGAGCAATGAACACAGACATGAATTTACTGCTTGATCTCATAATTTCAGTGCAATTAGACTGGCTGCTATACAGCAATTTCCCCTTGAGCCTCAGAGTCCTGGGCCTGGGCATTGCCCAGCTTTTCTCAGACAAGGAAGCAGAGGCATTTGGGTATTGGCTGAAACATGAGTTTTTTTTGGGTGCACCTGGAACTTGACTCCCTGGAGACGCGTCTTTGAGTTGGAGCTGTGGGTGCCTGGCATGTCTGAAAAGGAGCCTGCTTTTCAGGCTTACTTATTACAAGTCAGGCACCCAAAGCTAGTGGGAAAACAAGCCAGAACAAGGCTTTCGGGTTGAGCTCTGGGAGCAGGGCTGGCCTCTGCCACCCCCTCCTCTGTGCTGTGCAGGCACTATGTTGCCTGGCCCCCCAAGCTGCTCCCCAGCTTGGGGGGACCTGTAGCACAGACCCATAGGGTCTGCTGCAGTGTGTGAGGGATGGGGCACATCGGCTCCAGAAGCCGGCAGCCCTCGGAGCAGCATATCCATCCGTATTGAGCGGCCTGTGGGTAAGGCTGTCACCCCACTGTTAGCTCTTTCTCACAGCTCTGGTACCACAGTCAAATACTTTGTATAAAATCCTGGAGAAAATAGGGATGAAACCATATAAAAACCCCATTCATTTAATTATTGCTCCTCCGTGCTTTTAGCTGGGGAGCTGTATAATGCTTCCCAAGCACCACTGTGGCACAGGGCACATGAATGAAGTGCTCAGTACTTTGATCTGGTCTGTTCCTACCCAGCTTCACTGACTCGTTTCCTACATTTCTTGTGCCCTGGGCTCTGCTGTGCAGGGTAAGGGTGCAACCCGTAAGCTTCCCTGCCGTTGCTTCACAGCCTCTCACTGCTGCGTGGCCAAGCACAGCCTAACCCATCCCTGTGCCCAAGGCAGTGCTTACAAACTGCCCCAGTGCTTTCTGCGCTCCTACCGAGGTGTTGGGAGGTCCCCTTGGATGGGAATTGCATGACTCTTGCTTTGACTAATCCTGGGAGGGTGGAATTGAGGAGGTGATTGCTACCAGGATCTTGTTGATCCTCTCCGCAATGGGCTCTACTTATCCCACTGTGAGTGAGCAAATGCTAGCTGTGTCGGCCAGCTGGTGACGTGACCCAAAGGAGAAGGGGGCCTCTGCCTGCGCCGATGTTTTTTAGCCCATGCATACTTTTGTTGCTGTGCCCCCAGGTCGGTCTGCAGTAGCAGATCTGTTCCTTGCTAGAGCTGAGCAGGAAGGAGCTGCCAATGGTGTGAGCAGAGCTGTGAGTGTTCACGGGGAGGCCGCAGCATCCCAGTTGATCTTGGTGTGATCTGCTTGGTTCGCCTGGCACCCAGAGCCACTAGTGTGATGCTCTGCAGCAGCAGCATTGTAAAGCTTCTGACACAGGTGCTTCCCCAGGTCTCTAGCAAGCCTGTCCTGCTGTGCTGGTCTCTGCTGGTGCCTTGTCTCCTTGTTTCTGGCATTAGGAAGACACGGATTTCCTGCAAAACCATTGCAGGATGCTAAAGCTGCAAGATAAACTGGGTGTGGCAAGCTTAGGAACTGCCATTTTGGGAAGAGAGGCATCTACTCCCTCCAGCGAGCTAGTGTTTGACACCTCGGGCTGGGTACTGCCCTGGACCCTGGCACCCAGGGAGCCCGTCGCAGCTCCATGATGGACATGGTGCTTGCCCTCCTGGGGGCACGAGGGATCCTGGGAGCTTCTCTGCTTCCTGCACAGGGCAGGCATGGCTGCCGTGGTGCTATCTGGGGGCCTGAACGGGAGCCTTGCGTCAGCAGCATCCCCACGGCTCCCCTGAGTCTTTCTGAGCTGCTGCAGTGGTCAAAGCACCCACAGCCTCTGCCCTGCTCCACAGTGACTTGCCGGCGGTCCAAGTCCTGCAGCTTGCGGTGGTTATGCCACCAAAGTTCAGCCTGGCCGCAGGGCTCTGCAGCTCTGGGCTGGGCTCAGCTGCCTGGGTGCTTTCCTAGCTGATGTGTGGGCGCTGCGCCAAAGGGCTAGAAAATTTGGGGTGCTTCTGTCCATGAAACCTGGCTGTGCTCAGCACTATCTCTCATCTAGGCAGAGCTGGAGACTGGGGCTGCAGGGGGGCCAGGGTAGGTCGCTTGCCCAGGGAACTTGTGACCATGGCTTGTGGAGTCACTCCTGGGAGGATGCTTTGATCTGTGGTGGCTCTTGGGTTAGGGACGGGAACAAATATCACTTAGAGCTTATGGAGAGGTCCTTTTGCCTGGTGTTCACATCTCTGAGCTCCGTCCCTGCCTGGGAAAAGTGCTTTTGTCCCCATGGTCTGGCTGCGTGCTGAGAAGTCAGGCTGCCTCTCCGTGCTGGTGTTTGGCATGTTGGCCGATTGTCCTGGGGAAAAATCAAGAGAAAGGCCCCAAAGTTGTTTGCTGCATTTGGCGCCATGTCCGCAGAGTTGGTTTTGTTGGAGGCTGTGGACATGACCACCACCTCCTCAAAGAAAGCAGGTCTGGGGTGGGGGGGGCTCCCCCAGCAGCTGATGGCAACTGGCTCTCTGGAGCTGCTTTGGGTTCTTGCTGCTGCCGCCCCAGAGCATCACTTCCAGGAGGGATGACATGCTCCACGCAGCCAGGGCTGTTTGCTGGGCTGTGGTATCTGATAGTGACCCTATTTAATTGCTAGGTCAAATATCCCAAAGCCTTTACTGCTGCGTAGCCAAGGGCTGATCCCTGGGCTTGGGCTGACCCCATGTTATAGCTGTAAATGTGGCTGTGCTGGAGCACAGTCCTTACCCTGAGTGGAAAGTCTGTCTCCAGCGTCAGCGTGAATGAAGGGAGTTACCTGCAGATCACTTTCCTGTCTGTCCGGGGTGGAGCAGGACGGGACTTGGTGGAGACCGAGCGGGGTTTGTAGCCGTGCTCCCTATGGGTGATAGGACCAGCGGGCTCTCAGAGGAGCCTGGGCAGCAAGCTGTTATATGGTGATGGGAGGGCACGGAGACCAGGCGCCTGTGATCTAGAGCTAATCGTGTCTCTGCCTCTGTTTCCCCTCCCACCTACCCTGTCCTGTGGTTTCTAGATGCTAATCTGCGCAGGGCAGGGCCTGTCTTACCGAGCAGGCAGCGTCTTGTGCGGGGGCCCTTGAGGCGACTCCTGCGATAGGAATTGCCCATCTCCAGTGAAACCACCTTCCCAGGGCTCGCGGTGCCAGGTTGAGAACAACCAAAGCGGCAGATCCTTCCCTATTCCCTGTGCTTGCCCGATCTGTAGGGAGGGCAGTCGGGGCAAAAATTGTATTAAAGTTGGAGCTGTGGCTCGGGTGGGGAACGAGCGTCGGGATGGTGCGTGGGACCTGCCTGGGCTGCTGGCCCCGGGCACGGTGGGGGTCCCCTTCCTTGCGCAAAGTGACCCAAGGCCTGTGCAAGTAGCGCTGCCAGCTGAGGCGGGGCTCCGAAGGGGTTAACCGCTGCCTGCCTGCGATGGAAACCGCAGCCTTCCCCGAGCAGAGCCCTTCCAGCCGGGGAGGAGCGTGGCCTTGCGGCGCCCGCCGGACGGACGGACGGACGGACGGACGGACAGCGGCGGGAGGACTACAATCCCCGGCAGGGAGCAAACCCCGGGGTGTGTGTGTGTGGGGGGGTGTGTGTGGGGGTGTGTGCTTCCGGGGGATGCCGGGACTGGTAGTCCGGGGCCGGGTGTGGGGGGTCCCCGCTGCCACTCGTGGCTGGGGCTGGGGGACCCGGAGGGAATGTGCAGTCTCGGGGAGGAGCCAGCGTGTTCACCCACTTTGTTGTTAAATACCTTAAAGGAGCAGTGGCTGTGCCCGAGCCAGCTCCCTAGCGAAGCCGCTGCAACCTGGGCTGTGGGCTTTTTAAAGATAAAAATCACTCGCGTGGCCTTTGTTATTAATGACATCTCCCGCGCTCAGTAACTCCTTCGGTGCCTGGGCATCGCCAGCCCGGCACGGTGATGGGCCTGCCTCGCCGCGGGGCTGCGTGCTCGACGCTGGACCACTTCTGCTCCTGCATCCCCTCCAGAGCATCCTCCTCCTCCTCCTCCTCCTCCTCCTCCTCCTCCTCCTCCTCCTGGTGCTCTGTGGCCGGCAGCCTGGTGCTGCCGAGAGGTGGGTGCCGAACCCTCCGGCACTCTCTGTGCCATGGAAAATCAGTGCTGCGGCTGGTTCCTCGCAGGGGAGACATCCCCACTCATAAGCCCCGCAGATAAAGAGCTCGGGAGCGAAGTGCGGAGCAGTGACAGTGTGGGCAGCGAGGCCAATTTCTCATGCCACTGTGGCACAGCCATGACCTGGAGATTTCTTCCCCTCCACCCCGCCAGTATAATTCAGTCTGGCACCCAGTGCCTCCAACCAAACACCCCGGCCTTGCCCTGGCATGTGCCCAGCAGACACCCACATCAAAGCCACTGCGGCTTGCCTGGCCCCTTGCCAGCAGCTACCTCTAGACAGCTTGTGCAAACCTGGAGGGAGATGACAGAGAAGCATCCAGCCCCTGGCAACTCCTGCCTGCTGTGGGGCAGCCGGGGCTGGCTTGGGTGCATGGTAGGAGCCGCAGCTGGGTGGGTGACCCTGTACTGGGATCGTGATGGGGGTGTCTGTGAAACATCTGCCCCAGCAGAGCTGGCCAGCCACAGGCTGGCACCCTGCTGCCTCAAATTGCCTTGTCCCTGCTGCCCTGTCCTGGTGGTCTTTGCCTCCATGCCCCTCTGAGCCTCAGCGGAGGGCGATGAAATCCCTCACAGGCAAATGTGCTGGAGAGGGGCTGCTGGAGCACAGCACGGGAACCTCGCTGACTGGAAAAGCAGGAATAACCACCAAAATGCAACTGGTGGAGAGGGCTCTGATGCTGCAGGGAGCCAGCAGCTGAGCTGGCCGGTGCTGGGTGATGCTCCGGGGTAGACGGGCCAGGCCTGCCTGTGCTGCCCAGGGTCGCATGCTGCAGCTCACCCGTGGGCTGTCACTGGTGTGAAGGCAAGCAAAGGGCTTGGTGCTCTCGGCTGAGGCTTTCTCTCCTGGGCTGTTGGGTGCAGCTCAGCCTCCTCACAGCCTGGGGCTTGGGTGTTTGCCTGCTGAGGGGCTGCACTCAATCCTTTTTCCCTCCTGGGTGCAGGTGTTGGAGAGAGTATCAGGCATGCCTGATCCTGCCTGGAACTGGGCTCTACCTGGTCCATGCTGTGAGTTCAGGCTTGTGTCCACACTGCTTCTAGCTTGGTGCCTGGCTGGCATGGCTGGCAGCAGGCAGAGCTCTTGGTCTTGCTTGGATTTGGGGTTGTCTGGGTGAAATTCATACCCAGAGCAGAGCAACTCTTCCCTGGGGTGTAGAGAGCTCCTGGTGCATGAGTGGCATGGTGGGAGCAGAAGCGCTGAAGCCCATCAGAGCTTGTGGCTCTGGAGGGACCTGCGGTGCCAGGACCCAGCTGCCTGGTGTGCAGGGACTTGTGTAGTTGGATGCTGGATCACAACCTGTGCAGCTGTGACCTCGTGGGCACACCGAGGCCAGCAGAAAGAGCCTTCTGGGCTGCAGTGGAGTCTGCACTGGGTCCTTTTCTGCGCAGAAGGAAGCAGTGGAGTGGGAGAGGCTACCTGCGGCGAGCTGCTGGCTGCTGCATCCAGCGAGGAGCTCGGGGTGCAGGGAGCCCATGCTGCTTCTGTGCTGTGAGTGTAGCCAGCCTACTGCCTCATGGATGCTGAAATAAGCAGATGGGAGTGTCCTTTCCCAGCTCTAGCCAGCCCACAGCACTGTGCGGTACCACAGAGTGACCAGTTCATCCTACATGGCGAGGTGTGAACAGAGACGACAGTGTAGGAGGGAACAAATTTGTCTCGCCTGGATGCAGGGGAGAGGGTGGGGGCTCAGTCTTAACACCTCCTGCTGTGCCTGCCTGCTCTACCAGGGGCTGTTCAGGGGCCAGGTGGGGTGGTACGTTCTGTGCACTGGGCTGCACAGCTCAGCCTGTGGCCATGCTGCCTGACCTTTGTCCAGTCACTTACTCCCTGTGCTCTCTGTGCTCCTTGGTGCTGTGACACTGACGCTCACTGACTCACAAACAGCTCCTGTACATGTGCTGGTGCCTGGCCCAGTGGGGACCCACCAGCGAGGCTGTGTGAGCTCTCATACAGCATTTGGGGGAGGTCCCTGGGCTGCATGGGGACCTGCTGAACTGTTTGGTGGAGGAGTGCACAGGAAAGCTCCCCTGCAGGCCTGTCTAGCTCTATTGCTTGTTCCTTTTTGCTTTTTCATCCCTTCCCTGCCATTCAGGAGCCTTGTACCAGCTGCCTCACAGCTGCCTAACATGTTATGATGGTTGTGTTGCAGGAGGTGCCTTGGAGGAGCCCTGCACCGAGGCTGCTGAGGTGCGCACTCTGCCGTGTCCCCCAAGCTGATCGCTTCTGATGTGGTCCTGCTTGGACCCGAACTGAGCCTGGACCCTTCCTGCTCTGATGTTGGAGCAGAAGCCCCAAAGGGTGAAATGCAGCTGCTGGAGGAGGCAGTAGGAGCTGTGGGTTGGGCATCCTGAAGGTGAAGCTGTTTGCAAACAGCTCCTGGGTGCAGTGCCGCTTTGCACACTGCATGACCTTCCCACACGCACAGGTGTTCCCAAGGCTGAAGGGAACTTTTCCTGCTCTGGAAAGGGTAGAAATGAAATGTGGATAACATCGCTAGGCTAGCATTGCTAGAGGAATTAAGAGCCAAGCAACTGCATCTGTAGGAACCTCAGTTCTTCCCTTATCCCCTTGCACATCGAAGTTAATTGCATTTCCAACTGACACATCAAGCTGTCCTGCCACGGTCGTCTGCAGCAAAGGCAGCGCACAGTGGTTGCTCGAGGATATAAACCTCACCTCTGGTGTCTTGCTCTCTTGGGGGAATAACGTCTTTCCCAGGGCTGTTTGTGCTATGGTCAGGTCTTAGGAGCCCAGGGCTCAAGCTGAGTGTCTTGCCAGGTCTTTACGGGTATCTCTTGAAGGTGAGACTTGTCAGGCTTAAGCAATGGATGAAATTTTTTTAATGGGTGTTCAGCAGCCACTGTGGAGATGCTTAAGGGCATAAATTTTTTAAGAGCATAATGGATGTTAAGCTCTCAAAAATAAATCCTAAGTCTCTCTAGCCTGTGTTTCCAAGGTATTGGTGGCTATCTTAAAATGAGAGAGCAACTGAAAT
This sequence comes from Sagittarius serpentarius, assembly GCA_034782735.1. Taxonomy (NCBI): domain Eukaryota; kingdom Metazoa; phylum Chordata; class Aves; order Accipitriformes; family Sagittariidae; genus Sagittarius; species Sagittarius serpentarius. The sequence goes on from JAVKLA010000052.1 coordinate 14,232,745, forward strand.
TAAATAAAAGGCTTTTAGATGGTGCAGAGCACCAATGTGGAGCTTCTGCTTTCTTTGTGTGTCTGAGTTAGCATTCAGTCCTTTGGAATGCTGACGGTCAGGACAACAAGGACTTAATCCCTGGTGGGTGCTTTGAGGACCCACATTGGAGGGCAGTTAAGGGTTTTTCCCCACGCCAGTAAGATTGGTTGGGCAGAGTGAGCAGCATCAGGCTCTAAAACCTCCTGCCCAGAAGACTTATAGACGGCAGCTGGAGACTTTGGTGCAAAACTGCACAGAGGCTTTCCTGATAAGTACCGCGAGCAGAGCTTAGGTGTGGGAGATGGGCCAGTGCCTGCCCAGGAAGGGGCAGGAAGACCTGGACGAGCAGCTCTGCCCAAAGCATCGCAGGGAGGTGACAATGGAGCTGGGAAGTGCCAGAGCCTCCTCTTCCACTCTGCATGGATGAGCTTTTCCTGGGGAAGTGACAGCCCTGTGTAGGGGTTTCCTCCACGGCTCTTGTTGCACCAAGAGTCAGGGCAGCAGGAAGGAGACGTTCCCCTCTGGCTGGTGCAGTACCCTAGGGCTGGGAAATGGGGAGGAATTGGCTCCATCCTTCCCCAGCCGCTGTTACCCCAGGCTGGGAAGCAAAGCCGCTCCTTCTTTCTCTGCAGACACAGTGATGCCAAGGAGGGAAGGAGGCGGAGGAGCGCCGTGCTGGCGTGGGCAGCACTGCCAAGGGTGCTGGGAAGCTGACAGCCCAAGACTTGTTTGATGCTGCTTTCTTCTGCCGCTGGAGCAGGGAGGACGGCAGCTCTGGGAGCACCGAGCTCCTGCTTGTCTTCTCCTGCCCGGGGAGGCTGTCTTGGCAAAAGCGGGAACAGCCCTGATGCCATGCACAACCCTGGGAGGCGGAGGGTGAAAGTGAGTGCTGGCATCCTGCAACGCTGCGCCCTCGCGTTCCTCTTGCCAGCTTCCTTCCTAAGTCTGGCTGGAAATGCTCCTGCCTTCCTCTTGAGGTCAGCTCCTGTGGCTCTGCTCTCTGACGTCGGCTTGTACCTGCTGAGGGCTCGGCCCTGTTTTATAGAGCTTTTCCACGAGGTGTGTCCTGCGAATGCCCTCCCTTGGGCTGCGGTAACGGAGCTTGGAGATGAGCAATGCTGGTGCCTTCAGGAGGCTGATGAAGCTTGGGTGCCGAGTGACTTTTGCCAGGTCATTCTGCTCCTTGCTTGGGTTTTGGGGCAGGTGTTGACCTGCTCTGAGGTGACAGGTCCTGAAACTCATCCAGTTGTGAGTGCCTCACTGGCAGGAAGAGGTAAGAGAAGTGGAAGACTTGGGATTGATCAGGGAAAAATGGCTCCTTGAAGTATGGGTTGATGCAGAAATGTTACCTGCTGCTTCTCTAGTTCAGCCTAACCCTATGCCCCAGCCCTGGTAGTGATTGGTGTGTAATTATGGAAATTGGAAAAACGTCTTTTTCTGATATGGACTGGGTCTGCTCAAAGGGCTGCTGCTTATGGAGTCCGACTGCCAGCATTCACCCCAAAGGCAGCTCTGGATTGTGTGCCCCCATTGCTCCCGAGCCCTGTGTGGCCATCACAGCTAATCCAAGGGACAAAAAGCTCTATCTTATCCTCTGAGCTGTGGGGATCAGGGCTTTTGCTGCTCCTTGAAAACACAAGGTGTGGCTGCACCAAGAGTATCTGGCAGGAGGCTGGCATGAGATGTGAACAGACCCTGGTGCCTCCTTACTTTGGTTTGCACATCTGGATTTTTTTTCCTGCTTCTCCAGCCTGCTCTGAGCACTGCTCACCCCTGCTCAGGCTGGGAGAGCATTTCTGGTTGATTGCTGCTGGAGCGACTGGGGGTGGGAGAATGCCCTCGCACCCAGCACAAGTTTGCAGGTTCTCTGGGCTCCCAGCTGCCCTGGCTGCTGCTGCCTCTTGGGGGAGGCGAGGAGGGACTGAGCAGGGGTCTCCGCTCCTCGCCACAGCTGCACCGGGGCTCTCTGTGGCTCCCAGGCACGGCAGCTCCTCCCCAGATGGAGGATGGGGCCCTGGGGGTATTGGCCGTCTGCTGCTTTGCTGCCCAGAAAAGCCTGGAGGCTGTTTTACGCTGCTGCTCTGCTGTTATCCATTAAATTGCACCAAAACCCATGCTCCCCCCCATTATCCCTGAAGATGGATGCAGATGACTTTCCTCCTGACATGTGCGTGATCTGTGCACGCTTGGCTCTCCTCTCTTCCCGGGCAGCTGGCAGGTTATTTTTGGTTCTGAAGCGGCCCAGATCTGGTTTCTGCTGGGGCGAGTCCCTGCCCAGCGCAGCTCTCACATCCCCTGGGCTTGCGGGAGGTGAAACACACTTCCTTCCCTCACCGATGTGTTGGCCGGAGGCAGCGGAGATGCTCCGGTACTCACCTGCCAAAGGGCTGGTCTGGCATCTCTGTGGAATGGCTGCAGAGAAGGGGACGTCGGCCAGGTCTGTGGGGACTCACCTGGACATAGCGGCCTGGGAAACTCGATCTGTGGGCCTCTTTGGGGGGAGAGGGACGGGCAGGAGCAGCTGGTGCTGTTGCAGGGCTTGGAAATCCAAGCCAACACCTAGTCACGTGCGTCCCCCCCTTGGCTCGCAGCGTGGAGGAACAGCAGCCCCTTCCCTTGGCTGCTGGCCTCCTGCCCAGGTCCTGCAGTGGAAACCCCTTTGGGGGGGGCGGTGTTGAAGGGTTTGCTGGGGGCAGCCCTAGGGAGATGCTGGGGACCTCCTGCCCTGCCTCTCCTCAGGAAGGGCTCACAGTGGGAAACGTGGGTGCTGCTATTTGGCTACCTCACTGCAAGGACATCCTTCCTCTCCAGCCCCCCTGCACCTCCATGATGTTTGAGCCCTTTCTTAAAATCAAGGTTTGTCCCAGCAGTCCTGGAGCAGCAGCTTATTCCATTGCAACGGGGTGCTGCTCAAAGCATCCTTCCTACATCTGCGTGTTGGGGTGCTCTGGGGTACCATCTTACCTGGAGGGGGAGCAGAGGGCAAATGCAATCCAAAAGGGCTTTTCACCAGGTTAGACACAGGCTGAATATTTGCCGGGCACCGTGGGCTGCGTGGAAAAGTGTGACTGCTTGTATCTCAGTGCTCGGCTGGCTCTGTGAGCTGGTGGAAGTGAGCACCTTGCTGAAGCCGAGCCCCCAAGAGGTATATGAAAGCAGGCACCTGCGGTGGTAGCATGTCCCCAGCCACATTGCCTCTGCTGTATTCAGGAATCATTATTTGAGGCTTTTAGACTGGTGTCCTGTATGTCCCAGTATCTGATCCTATGCTCCATATGGCCAAAGAACCCATGTGCCTGGCAGTGCAGGTGGGGCAAGAGCCTGTTCCCAGGTACGCTCGCTGCCACGGCTCAGGACACTGCATCCAAACATACCAGGTCTCCAATGGGGAGAGCGGGACTAAAATCACGGCATGTGTACTTGCAAGGCGATGGCTGGCAGAGGTGAGCTGCCAGAGATGCTGTGTGCTGTGGGTCGACCTGGGTCTCAGAGCTGCCCTGACATACCCCTGGGTGTCAGCGGAGGCTGCAGTGCTGCCCATCCAATGCTCCCTGTCCTCCCTGGCACAGCTACTGAGCCAGGACAGCTTTTTCTCACTGAAAGCTGTGCCCTTTCCTCTGGGGAGGGAGCATCAACACATCCTCCCACGCTCCTGCTCATCCCCTTTCAACAAAATGCCGCTCTGACGTTTCTCTCCGCTCCTGGCAGGGAGCGAAGCTGCTTCCAGTCTCTAACTGTGGGGCTTCTGGTGTAGGCTTGCAGGTCTGGGCTCTCTTGCTCCACGCATCCCCGTTTTCCTCTCTGTGTGGGGTTTCTGACTCGCCTCCCAGGACCGACCTGGCTCCTAATTCTGCAAGGCTGGCTCCTGCTAGCTCTTCCGTGGGAGAGCTCATCTCCCCATGAAGCTTGAGGGTCTCAAATGCCACCAAAACCAGAACGAAATCAGCTGTGAATAGGCTTTAACTTACTATTCAGGAATACAATAGAAAATCAAATAGGTGCTGTATCTCCTTCAGCTGTCTGTGTGCCTGGTTTTCTTTGTTGCAAGTGACTGGGGGAAAGAAAATAGGTTTGTTATGAAAGCACCAGGTCTAAACTGCCCTGCTCTGTTAATCGGGAAACCAGGAGATGTGAAGGAGGTGGCTTGTGTGGACCAGGGCTGCTGTAGGTGGGAGCAACACAAGGCTGAGTCGGCGGCTCTGTTGCCCCACGTTGGCTCTGCACAGCATGTTTGGTGCAGATGGCTTTGTCCAGCCGTTCATCCCCACTTAAGCCCTTGCAGAGGACTGACTGCCTCCTCGTGCCTCCTGGTTTTTGGCTGTACAGCATGGAGCATGTCTTGGGCCTCTGTGCCAGTCTGTGCTCTGCTTTTTCCTCGGTCTGGCCACGCTGCTCGGTTGGGCACAGTCTTTGGCAAAAATCACTCAGGCCAAGAGTGAAATTCAAATGCACAAAGCAAAATATTTGGTGTGAAGCATCCTAGGGCTGCACTGTGCCACCGAGATGTCTAATGGGGTGGGTAGCAGGGCTACGTTGTGCCACAAAGCTGGTGTCAGAGATGTGGTGCTGAGCAGGGAGGAGAAGGCAAGGGGTTCTCTCTCCTTCCTGCAGAGCTGATTTCCAGGAGCTCTGCTTTTGGGGTGGGCTTGTTGCCAGGGGGCTGAATCCTGGCCCTGCCACCCTCCTGAGCAGGGCTTCACATCCAAACCCTCCTTTTTTCTCCAGCTTACCTGGTGCACAAAGACATGGACGGGCAAACGACGTCCCCAGCCGGACTGGGCTGCAGGGAGGGGAGGTAGCAGCGTTTTTGCGTCCTCTGCAAGCGCCCGACTCGTCGGGCCCCACGCGAGCTCCTGCCAGCCCCGGGTGTGGGTGCAGGCAGGAGCCTGTGGTTAGGCAGCGCGTCGGACATGAATGCAATGTGAACTCAGGCTTCCCTTTTGAAGTTTGACACCCGGGATTTTCCCCACCCACTAGGAGGACTGAAGACAAAAAAGAGCAGAAAAGAAAGAGGGGTGGGGGGGAAAAAGCCCTCTTTAACTTGCTGGTGAGGGCATGTCAAGGAGGCAGAAGTTAAAAGAGGCCGTGGGGGAGGGCTTGGTGTGTGTCTATCTGGCTGGCCAGCTCTGACTCACCAACACGTGCAGGTACAACCCTGCTGCAGCCCGGTTTCGGGTTGAGCCTCGCTCGCCTGGCCAAGCTGAGAGGGGTTTGCAGAGGCAGGAGGGAAGCGAAGAAAAGGGAAGAGCTATAGTGGGTTGCGCTCGGCTGCTTGGTGTGTGATGGCCCTGAATCGCATCCCCTCTCTTGCCCGTTGCAGTTGTCGTCCCCCTTCCCAGCTGCATCCCAGCTGCATCCCAGCCTTGGGTGAATCAAGAAGGGCCCAACCTTGGGTGAATCAAGAGTGCCAGGATCTGGCCTCACTGATGTAAAGGTTGCAGGATTAGGCTGCCTTAAACAACAAAGCCTTGCTCTGCCTGTCAGACGGATACCCCAGGGGCAGACTGGAAGGGTGTGGAGTGGAGGCTTCTCTTGCAGAGGTAGGATGGGAACATTTTCTGGTCCTGCCTGTCTGGTTTAGCACTCCCAGCTGGGGCTTGGATGATCCAAAAGGGAGCTTGATCTGAGATGCGAGGCTATGACTTATTATTATTTAAACCTTCTAAAGCCTGAAGCTGCAAGGCTGTAACTTGGACCCAGATTCACCTGATAGACCCGATCTGCCAGGGATGGAGCGGTGGACACAAGGTTGGATGTGATGCCTGTTTGTGGAGGGTTATGCTGGTGCAGCTCCAAATGAGACCTGCAAAGGCAGTGATGGGATTCCACCCAGCTGTAAGCCTCAGCTTTAGGTTTGAAGTCAAAGCTTTAGGGGGTTGAAGCTGGCTGCCTTTGGCATCCCAAAACCCAGGCTTGACTCACACCTAGGGTATGGTGTGTCCTCATATCTCTGGAGAGAAATGGATGTTTTGGGTGGTGGAGTGTGACCAGATGGGTCCTGCCAGCAAGGGAGGATCTGCTGGGCCCTGCCAGAGCCCGGAGCAATGCCTGCACCCGTGCAAAGCAACGCTTGGTCCAGCTTGTTCTTCAGCACCGTGAAAAGAGGCAAAAAGTGAAATTCCAGTACCATCCTTTATGCCATCCTGGGGGGTGGGAGGGGAAGGTATTCTTGCCAGAGCTGCTCTTGCCACGAGTGACCCTACCTGGAGAAGGGCCTGAATGCTGGCAGCACGTGGAGGAGGAGAGCATCTGTGACCAGATGGTGTGAGATGTCCCAGTGGGAGCATACAGCAGCTCAAAACAGCCACCCTTTCTGTGGCTGCCCCTAAGGTTAAGCTCTGTGGGGTATCACGGGGAATACTTGCACCTCCTGGAGCTGCAAGGAGCTGCTGATGTCTTCTATTCCTCAGGAGGACAAATGGCTGGGCCATTGCTCATTGCAGTGGTGTCAGGACCATGCTAAGCTTTGTACCTAGGTGGTCTCCACTTGGTGAGGTGAGCCCACCCATCCATGGCAGGAGCAGAGGTGCTTTGTCACCTAGAGGCATCTGGGGCTTGGCTGTACTGTCACTCCAAAAGCTTGGGTCTCTTCGTCTCCCCTTCTTCCTGGCTGTGCGTGGCCATCACAAGACCATGCCCTCTTGTTGCAGGCAGCGGGGTTCAGCCTTGTGATTTTGGCTGTCTGAATGTCACGGTCCACTACTTCTTTGGGAACTTGCAACCTGCTGCAGAACAGAAGAACCGCCTGGCTTTGTCTGAAGGCGTCCTGCCCTTGGTGCTGCAGCTGTGCCAGATGCTGAGGTCTCGAGAGCAGCACTGAAATGACTATTTCAGCTGGAGCTGCTTGCTCCTACCCTCACGGGAGGAGGGGTGCCACTTACCAGTTGCTGGCTGCAAGAGCCGTCTGAGTGCACAGCTGGAGAAGAGAGCTGCTGGGATGCCTACCAGGGGCGAATGGCAACCTTTGCCCTTGCTCTCAATCCTGGGGCTGTGAACCACAGAATAATGGAGGAAGGGAGGTGGCTGTTCCGCCAACAGGATCCCGGCACATTTGTTGTAACCTGTTAAACACCCATGCTTTGTGCGTTTCTGTGTGAGGGGAGGCTGCTTTGCAGGTGGTATGTAGGCAATTGCTGTCTCTGTGCCATGGGTGCATTGCTTTAGGTGGAGAAGACCCTGGTCCATGCTGCTGGCATGCTGCAGAAGAAAGAGGGGAGCTGATTTGGGGAAGGATGCCTGCACTTGGCAGATGGGTTGAAATGGAAAGAGTGCCTTCCAAGACAGCCCTTGATGGAAATTAGCCTTGCACAGCTCTGGGGGTGGGCTGTGGGGGTGAGGGGTTGGGAGATGATATGCACGGTGACTGCTAAATTTAGGAGGACACCATTTTGTTGGTTATCTCCTTGCCTGGTGCGCTAGATCATATCCACAGCTCATAGCCTGGTCCTGACGGTACCTATGAGCTCTGTGGTGCCTATCTGTGTCCATGCATGGGAGGAGATTCTTCCCCTCCACCTCCCCTTGCATCCTTGAGACCTTTAATCTTTCATGCTGTCTAAACCAATCCCCTTGGGGAAGGAGATGGTTAATTAGTCCCTTCTCCCCCCGCTCCTCACTGCCCGTGTTTCCCAGAGCCTGCTGGCTGGTGACCCCCTCTGCAACGTGTCTGTGAAGCTTGTTATCTGCCCTGTACAGATTTCCCTGGCGGGAAGGGGAGGTGATGCTGCAAAGGCTCCAGCTCCGTCACGAGTGTCTGCCAAGGCGTGGGGAGCTATTCCCAGCCTGGCCTGGATTGTGAAGGCATTCGGGCTGTTCCCTGCGCCCAGTTCCCGGACAAGGTGGGAGGACATTGTCCCTGAGAAGCGTTGGTCCTGAGATGGTGTGGGACCTGGAGGGGACAGCGGCTGCTGCGCTGCTCTTCAGAATAGGAGGGAGGGAGGGAGGCATCCCTCACTATGGTGGCACTGGCACTTGGAGATGAAGCAGGATCCTTAAAAGCCAGGCAGCTTTAGGGCCTTCCCTCCATTTCTCTGGGGGATGCTGGTTCTTCTCTATCCTCGCCTAATGTCTTTAGAAGTCTCAGCTTATTGCAGTTGAGCCCTACCTGAAGCTAATCCCAACAAGGGTAAAAAAAACCCCTCACCTAGAGCTCCCAGCTGGCCTCATGCCTGGGGGACGGTGATGGGATGCTGCTTGCCTTGCCAATGCTGCAAAAAGGAGAGGGGGAAGGAAGAGGGGACGGGATGCGCTGGTGAGGGAGCACCCAGGCTTGCCAGGGAGCTGCTGCGTGTACAGGAACTGCTGATCCTGCAAACAGGCCGTTTCCATCTTCTGTGCATGTTCCTCCCAGCGGCGTGGGGCTGCGTGTGCGTGCATGTAGCAGGGCACCCATGCCTCTCCGTGTGTGATGCGAAGGGAAACCAGCTGTACCGTCCCCAGGAGAGGCTGTGCTTAGGGCTCTGGTGTGGAGGGTTGGGTGCCTGGGAGAGGGGTGCTGCTGGTGGGCTGTTCCCCCTCCACACCGGACCTAACCTCCTCCAGCGACATGGCTGAGACAGATCTGCCTTCTGCAGCTGGGGTAGGGGAGGGAAGGAGGAAGCCGGTTGTGCAATTGCTCATAGAAATCAAATGTGAAAGGAGTGGGAATGCGGTGGTGCAGAGGAGGGCATCTTCGAGGGGAACCTGTGTGCTACCCGTGCCGGGTCTATCAGCCTCCTCCTGGTCCAGACGCTGAGCTCAGCGCTGCTGAGACACAGGGAATGGTGTCCCTTGTACCCCGCCTCCCTCTCCCCACACAGCGTGGCTCAGGGTTTGCAGTAAAACTGAAAAATGCCTCGTCCTAGAACTGTACCTTCTGCCAACTTCTCTTATCAGACCCCATGCTTTTGCCTAAAGCTGGTACCTGTAAGGATGGAGATGGGGGAATAGACTGCTTTGACGCTGGTCTCTCGCCTGCAGCCTGTTTGCATTCATGATTGCATCCGTGCATTAAAGTGCTTTGAGCTCCTCGTTACCAAAGTGCAGACTCGTGAGTTTTAACGAGCCACCCGTGGAAGCTGGGACTGGGAGAGACGAACCGCCATCCTGCTGAACTGAGGCAGAGCCTGACAACAGGCACCGCTGCCTGGAAACGGTGGGCAAAGGCTTTATTGACCACTGGAGGTCACTTTTTCAATAATGCAGTACAATCCAACTTTATTTTGTCAGTACCTTTCATGCAGGCTGCTTCCGAGCTGCTCAGCAGACTCAGTGCAAAGGGAGGGAGAGGAAAGACTTCTCCTCCAGCTGGGGAGGTGGAGGCTGCTCGGCAGCACGGGGTGCAGAGGAGAAGGCTCTTGCGCTTCAGCGAAGAGCTAGAGGAGGAGAAGAGCAGAAAATGAAGCAGCCTGGAAGGTGCTCCCCTGTGCTGTAGATGCACCTTCAGGCTCTTCATAAGCAAATGAACATGTTTGGCCCTGAGGGGGCTGGAGGAAGGGTGGAGGAGGCAGGAGGGTGCTGGGAGAGAAGGTAGCTCGGCACAGGCGAGACTGGGTGCCGCGCAGGGAAGGTCAGCCTGTGTTTCTTGGCCAGAGACAGGCAGTCGTTGGGAAACGAAGGCCCTACAGCAGCGTGGTCGGAAATCCAGCTTGCTGCAGCTGTTTGCTTCTCCCAGAGCAAAGGAGCTTCAGAAACCCTGTGATTTGAGCTCACGAAAGAGCTCGGATGTGGGCAGGCTCAAGCCTTTTCTGAGCCAGAAATTGTGCCTGAATCGTGCTCCTTTGCTCTCTGCCTGGTGCCGAGCCATTCCTGGGAGGGGACTGTGACCCTCCTGCCTGCACTGCCTGCCTGCTGCAGGCATCAAGGCGAGGTTTCTGCCTGGGCTGATACCCCACAGGGGCTCGGTCAGGCACCTCCTCCCAGCCCTCTGCAGGCAAAATCCTGAATGCTGTCCTTGGACAAGAGGAGCTGTGGGGTATGGTGAGAGAGTGTCTTTGGTCACCCCAAAATCCCATGCAGGAATGAGAAGAGACAGCCTGGGACTCTCTGATGCTGGCAGCTGCTGCTTTTGTGAAAGAACTGGGGGATTTTATGCACTGGGGAGGAGCAGAGTCCCTGAGCACAGGAAAGGATGGAGGTTGGAGGTGGAAAACCCAGCAAAAAGCCTTTGCTAAGGAGTCAGCAGCAATGGCTGGTGCACAAGCTCTTCTGTCAGGCTGTGTGCTTCCCTTGCATGGTGACGCGTGGTTACCAGACCTGCTGCTTGTGCTAAGTGGCTTGGGGTGCTGGACATGCCTGCAATGGATGTGACCTGCAGGAAAGGCACCACTCATGGCAAACCTTTCTGAAAGTTTTCTTGCTCCTCTCCAGTTCACAGCCCACAGCCTTGCCTGCACTGGCTGCGGCACAGGCAGGGCTGAGCCCTGTTTGCAGGGAGGAGGTCACCTTGTCCTTCAGCCTGGGGATGGAGCTGTGGCGGTAGATGGTCACCTGGGAGAAATGGGGCTCTTCTGCCCCATAGCAGCCTGGTGCAAGTGACCCCCCCCCCCCCCCTTTCAAGCAGCACTGGGGCCATGAATACGAGATATTTGCATAAGGGTGCCTGGATACATTGGGGGCCCAGGAAGGGGATAGACGGGTGGGCTTGGATGGAGCATCAAGGGTCTAATCCACATCCCTCTGCCCCACTTCCCGTTGCCTCCTGTTGCTCCCGTGCTGCCTGTCCTCTCCTGCGTGAATCCTTGCTCTCGGCCCTTTCTCTGGCAGGAATGCAAACGCTAACGTGCGTCCACTGTGTTTTGGGATCTCCTTGCTCTGTGCTTCCAGCATCTTCTGGGTGCCCAGGCTAGATTCTCCCCTTCTGCCCGGGGAAGTGAAGGTCTCCTCCTGCCTTGTCTGAGCCTGTCGGAGCTGCTTGAAAGGATCGTGGGGTTTCAGCAGGGCTCTGTGAAGCCCAGAGGTCTCCGGCCTGGCACTGGGAGGAATTTAGTCTTCTCACATTTCTTTTTGCCATGCTGGAAGTTGTTTGGGAGGCTGGTTGTGCCAGATCTGCCATGCAGGAGTCGTTTTTTCCTGCTGCCCTTTGGGGACCTGGCGTTCAGGCTTGCCCAGGGCTATGAGTGGCCATAGGTGGCCTGGAGGGTCCTTGTGTCTAGGCTGCAGACCACCAAGGGAGACAACAGTGTTGGCTCTTGTGATGTTGGTTGTTCAAGTTGCTATCTCCTGATTCTTAATTCTGAAGTAGCTGGTTCAGGTGGTGATATTTCCATCATCACTAAAATGAGCATGTCTGGGTTTTTTGTCTAACTTGATATTGTCATTCCTCTTAGAGAGGTGTGAAAGGAATGACTGGTTTTCACATCTGTTTCTTCTACAGCTTGGGGAGGAAGGGCCTGGGTTTGCATGGAAGTGTCAGCATTGCACTCGGAGACCCTGGGTCTGGGCAGGGGCAGGGAGTCGCTGCCGTGCTGCAGCCGCTCTCCCCAAATTGCTGTGGGAGCCAGACGTGTGTGAGGACTGTGAGCATTTAACTGCCACAGCAGATGGAACTCAAGACACGTCGGAGCAAATATTTAAAGATCCGGTTTTATAAAGCCACTTTTTGGCTGTAAACCGCCCGCCCCGCAGCTCCCAGTGCCCATTGCTGTGGACTCCACTGTTTGCTGCTCCTGCTGCTCAGCCGCGCTGTGGATCGGCAGGACTCAGCCAAATGTGCTGCCTTGGTTTAGTGCTGCATTTTTCTCCTTTCCCCCAGCCCCAGGGTTTTATTTTATTTATTTGTTTGTTTTATTTATGGAAGGGATTTTCCTGCTCTTGGCAGAGTGGAATGGGAAGTGATTGCTCTAGCAAGGGAGGCTGTATCCTGGTCGCTGCCCAGCCTTGTCCCTCTCTCCTTCCTGCTCACCCAACAGTTTTTACCATCTCAACTGCTGTTGCTGGAGCAGCAAATGGTGAATCCCTTGTGCTTGGAGGTAGGAGCACTCCCTCCCTGTGATGCCTCCCAGCCCCTGCTCTAGGACAGCCTGGGAGACGGGGATGAGGGGATGTTGTTAGAGGGGAGCTCTGAGTCTCCTTTTTATCCCCTCTTACCACCCTATGGGGTTCCCGGGATCATACTCCAAGGGTCAGTGATATGTGGCCAGATCCTGGTAGATGTCTTCCCGCTGTCTCAAATTCATTTTCCAAAAGGTTGAACTTGGGAACATGTCTCCAGGGGGTGGAAAGGCTGGGATCTCATGTCCCCTTTTGATCCAGAATATGTCAGGCACAAGTGTCAGGTTCCCAGAAATGATCCTTGACTCGTTTACACAGCGTGGAGCAGTCTCCAGTTTGCTCTTCCCTTTGCTGCTTTGTCTTTCAGCCTGGGTCCTGTGGAGCCAAGAACTGACGTGGCTGCTAACACGGGCAGCTCTGCTTCTGAATGAGTAAAAGAAAAATAAATAGCATCTCAAATTGCAGCTTGTGTGCAATGGGCCAGATTTCTGCTCTCTTTCTGGCTCTGCGACTCGGGGTAGTTACTTCTGACTTGCATCTGCAGTGAAAGTAAGATGGTAATTGGGCCCAGGGACATTTTGGGATAGACCCAATTTAATCTCCCGGTGCTTCCATTTCTGCCTTGTATTAAACCTAGCTCAAACTCTCCTAGGAGAGTTGCTAACATAACTCACTGGTGTCTCTGCAGTGCTTTGAGATCCTCAGATGCAAGTGGTTACAGAAGCTTTTAATAGCACTTAACTTGGAAGTCCAAAGCAAGGGGAAATTCACAACTGATAAGAAAAGCCATGTTGGTGCACTGGGTTAAACCCAGCATTATGCCCTCTAATTATGTAGCAGTGGCCTAGGCTGCTAGAGTAACCGGCGAAGACGGGATGGTTGTGCACTGCTGGAGGGAACCAGGGCTTGATTTAGTGCCTGTTGAGATTAAGGGGACTTTGATTTCAATGGGTATTGAATCAGGCACTGCAATATCAAATAGGCTAATCAGATAATAACTTCAGATTGTCTGACACAGATTCGTGTCCCTGAGTTGGGGCAGGCAGAGTAAATTGGGCAGCCAGCTGGGCGAGGCTGTGTGAGCCGGCGGGCTGATGACTTGTCCCTAATGAAACGGGATGTCCAGTAACAGACTGGTGGCAAAGATGATCTGGTAGCTGTGATGGGTTATGGGTCAGGCACCGTCCCTCCAGGCCAGAAGATCCAGCATGGGCCTGTGCCCCTCTCCCACTGTGTTCCTGGGTGGGAGCTAACGCAGGGGCTGGTGTGCAGGATCGTGGCTAGAGGAGCTCAAGAGGGAGAGGAGTTTGGGGTGATCTTGCATTGTTAAGCCCATGCTTCCAGGCTTCTACAGGCTTACTGCAAGAAAAGATTTTTTTTTCTTTGCAGCCTTTGGTGTATCAAGCAGGCACCTGAAATCATTTCTGCTGTCTTCTAAATGGGGAGGTTGGGCACAGCAAGAGGGGTGCTGTAAAGGGAAGGATGTGCTGATGCTCCTCAGGTATGTTACATCTCCAGGATGCCTGTTTGTGGCGTGGTTGTCCTGGGGCTTGAGCTTTCTTATCCTGAATCTGGCTATGCTGGCAGGAAACCTGTTCTGTAGCATAGGGCATGATCCCTTTCCCAGGATCCCCAGGGAATTTTACCCTGCTCTTGCAGGAACATGAGATGTTTGCAATGTCCTTGATCTCTCCTGCTCTGGAGAGATCTGAGACCTGTGGCTCATTCACTGGGGTTCTTGGTTGTTTTTCACTTGGCAAGCACCTGGGAAAGTGTGTGGTGGTGAGCAGGGGGGAGGTATTCTGGAGTAGGTACATATCTACAGTGGTTGTAGCATCACCCACCTCTCTGCTACTAAATCTATCTAGTGCTGTAGCTGCTTTGCTGGGAGAGCAGTGGCTGCTGCAATGTGACCGGCTCTGAAACAGCTCCTCCAGCAAATGCCTGAAGCCCAGGGTCTCACCTCACTTCTCGCCTTGTAGATGAAAGGCTTTGGATGTGCTCCTTTGCAGGGGTTGCAGCCTGCAAAGCCCAATTCCTCCGTCTTTGTCTAGCAGTTGAGTTTTAAACCATGAGCTCTAATTCTAAAGCTTGTTCTGTTTTGTTTCTCTGTGGTGAGGGAAAAAAATTGTAGCGTCTTGCTCTGTGTGCATTGTACGATGTCAAAGCAGAGTTTGTACCCCAGCCCGTCCCATGATTGCTCTCTGTGGCTGCAGGAATGTTATCTCTGAGGTCTCCACCTGCCTTGATAAACTTGGCTGGAAGTGGGTCAGTAGGTTTAAGAGTTCTGGGGAGATACGTTGTGATCGTATCAGCATCATACCGTAAAAGAAGCAGGCTGAAGTCAAATTCAAGGCAACAATGAAAACTTGGAGAGGAATGGAGAGAAGAGGCAGCGGATCAGCAGATGCAGAAATCCCTCTGGGTCCTATCAAGTGTTTTGCCAGTGTTAAATGCTGAGTAAAATACAGCATCTGAGAGATCAGATCACTGGGTATTCCCTCTGGACGGGGAATCCCTGGGTTGAATATTTCCTCAGTGAATCATCTTCTGGAGCCGTCAGAGCAGAGATCTGGCATGGGGTTATCGCTGTGTCCGACTGACTGTTGGAAGTGACATTGCTTCCAGGCTATTTGGGCAAAACTACTTGAAGAAGACACATAAATAGCATCATCCAGCTCTCTGCTACTAAAGCTCTGTTTCCTGGATGCTTGGATTCAGCACCAGCAAACAAAACCCTCCTGGGATGGCCTGAGCATCCAGAGCTGGGGTTTACAGAGGGGTTTTGGTGGGAGCATGCTTTGCTGCGCTTGGCTCCAGCAGGGCTTGGGGGAGACCAGCCCACAAAACTTGCTTCACAGGAGCATCTCCTGAATTTGCAAGGCCCATTGAAGGGCTCCTCCAGGTCTTCAGCAGCACGTGGCTGTTTTGCTAGATCCTTCTCTGTGTGCCAAGAGGTGGGTAACTGGCAGCCAAAAACGTAACAGGTCAATACAGGGGAAAGAACCAATTCCTAAATGACCTTCATGAAAGATGCTGAAGAGCCTGTGTGGCACACGGAGGTGTCAGGCCCTTATGAGAGAAATCCTATGAGGAAAGTCTGTGAAGGACATGGTCCAGTTAGATTTTTTTTTTTTTTTTTTTTGCTTGGCTTTTTCCTTTAATCTGTCATAGAGACTCTTCCGAAGCGGGGTACAGACATGAAAAGACTGTCTTATGTTGCAAGAAGAGCATGGTGGGAGGGAGAGGACTGTGTAGCCTTCATGATGCTGTGGTGATGGGTTGTCTTCTCCCAAGTCTGGTCTGGGGACATGCTGCAAGGAAGAGGTACCTGCTGCCCCTCTCCCTTGTTTTGGGGAGCCATGTGTCAGCTGTAGCTGGTTTTGGGGACTGCTTGGCTGCATTCTTCATTTGGGATCATTTGAGACAGTCCATGTGGACAGCATGAGAGTTGCAGATGCTCCATTTGAAAAGCTGTAGAATTACTGGGAGGGGGAGTGGGTTTAAATCGTATTTCCTCCAATAAATCAGCACAGGCTGCACCTCCCTGCTCCCATGGGGGCTTGTGTTTGAGGGAAAATCTATACCACCCTTTGCTTTGCTGGTCCCTGCTCAGGTCTGCCCAGCCTCACGCCAGGACAAGGTTACTTAAAACACCAATAATGTTGTCTCGAGCAGTAAGTAAAGCAGGGCTTGCCTGCACTGAGCTGCTCTGCAACTTCACTGCTTCGAGTACAAACAGCAAGCTGTTTCTGCGCGTGGGCTACCGTCGCTGCCAGGAAAGCTATTCTCATTCAGCAGAGAGAAATGAGCTGTGCAAAAAGAAGGCACGTCTCGTATCGATAGGCATCGCCTGCCAGTTCAACCAGTACGTGGTGGTACTGCTGCACGGGGCTGGCTCGGTAGGTTTGATACGGGGATGTTTAATGTGGGTGACCCTTTGGACTGTGCTGGTATCGACAGAGAATCACCCTGGCTGCTGTGGCTAAATTGGTATGACCGGTCCTGGGTGGGATGCTGCAGCAATTACTTGCAACAGGAACAAAGCGAGACTCTGCGATATGACACAATAGAGGGGACAGTCCCTTGTGTGTCATGTTGGTGTTAAAAGCGATGTCCCACTGCTGCTCCCAAGGCATTTTCACCCCTTCTGGCCCAGAAAGAACAATGGCATAGAGATGCCTTGGGCTGCTCTTTGGGCTTCTTTAGTCTCTTTAACGTTTTTCCTTGGGTGGTGTTTGAAGCTTGCTGAGGATGCTGCCCTCGCGCTGCACAAGGAAGGGATTTTTTTTCAGCCCTTCACTTGCATCTTTCAGGAGGAAACTCCTGGGAGTTTAAAAAGAAATGTTGACACCGACCTTCCTTTTGGAAAATTTCAGCTCCTGGTGGAGGTGTCTGCGTGTCAAGCAGAGCCCTTGAAGCCACCAGCTGGGCGGAGGGTGCTGGAGCCTCTCCGCACTGTAGCTCGAGGGCTCTGATTTTCGGCAGTGCCGGGCTGGCAGGGTGCCGAGCCACAGGAAGGCTCCGTGGGTGCCGGTATCTCCTGCAGATCTGGGATCCGCTGAAGTGTGTCCGCCCTGACGCCAGCCGGTGCTCGGGAGTGCTCTTGGCTGCTCAGAGGGTTTGTGTGCGTGCCTGCCCTGCGATCCCTTGGCCGGTATGGAGTTGGGAGCTGCCTGGGGGATTGATTTCACCCCCAGTTTGGCATGGGGGAACAAGACAAGGGGAGCCGGCTGGGGAAGTGGGGAGATTTTAAGCCATGTCTCTGTGGTGGTACAGGAAAGCTCAACTCCTATGTGTCTCATTTTGCCGTATTCCCCCCTCCTCCCCCCCAAAAAACCCAAAAGCCATGCAAGGAAATGGGAGCTGTGTCTCGCCGTGCACGCTCCCCGTGACAGCTCCGGGGAGGGAGGAGACCCCCGACCTGGCTCTGCCTCGCCGGGATGCAGCCCCCTCCTCTCCCTCCCCTTCAGGGGGCTGCGGGGTGCCTTGAGCCGGGGGCTGGCATCCCCCCCACCATGGTGGAGGCCCCTGGCCCGCTGCAGGCCCCGTACCCTGCCGGATGTCACGAAGCCAGACCGGCCGCCCCGGTCGTCGCAGCTGAGCTCCCAGCCCCAAACAATGGGGCCATTGAGGGGCTGGAGCTGGGGGTGAGGCCCGGCTGGCCCGGCTGCGGGCTGTGGACGGGGAGGACAGCTGAGCCCGCTTGTTCCACCCTGGCTGAGTTACAGCCCAAAATAGGCACCTGGTGGCCATTCGGAGGCTGGGCCTCTTTGTCCCGAGGCCATGGCTTGTTTGTGCGCGGGGATTTTGTGGAGTATTTATGGCTTGGAGCGGGGGAAGGAAGGAGGGAGCCTGGCAGTTGTGTGAACTTATTTTTATTTGTTTTTTGGTGTTAAAAAGGCAGGACTGCTGGTATTTTTATCCCCGCCCCACACCTTCCCGTAGGTGCTTACGCTTCCTTGCAAGCTGGGCACCTCTGTCCTGGTGCAAGAGTGAGAGGCTTGCTCCGCCGGCTGTCACGATGGCTGCGAGATGGGGATGAGAGACAGAGAGGAGAAAAGCCCCACGGTGGGGTTGTGGTGCTCCCGAAAGCCCTTGACCGTGGTAGGTGAGAGTGACAGAGAGATGCTGTCAACAGCTGGTGAAGCCACTAAGCTGTCCCTGTTGTATGTGTTTGCCCATCTCCATGTGCCATGCCGGTCGCTAGTCCCTGGTTCCTCTGTGGCTGCCAGAGCCACCTCCTGCCCCGTGGGGTGCACGTGGGTGTCTGCAGATAGCGCTTCCCCATCCTCCCTCACCAGACCCCCTTCGATCCGCTTTCCTGGCGCTGAAATGGATGCTGTCTGGCCCTTGTAGACACCAAGCATCTGCTGTGCCCAGTGACTCCGAAAATCGCGCCTCTTCCGTAGCCGTGCATGGATTTAAGGGCTCGACGTGAGGTGTCTGAAGAGGTGGTCGTGGTTTGAGCCTGCTCCGAGTCGTGCTGCTGAAAGTGGGGGTTATGTCTGCGTTGGGAGGGGTGTAAAATTAATGCAATATTTGGATCAGCTCATTAACTGACTGTGCCGGTCCAAATCTTGCCCTCGGAGGCATGTGTGTTGCTGCCAGAGCCATCAACATAAAGACTCTCCCCAGCACAGCCGGGGTTAGGATTTGGCCTGTTTATATTCACGGTGCAAAAAGGACCGAAGGATTAATGACTGATTACTTCTCGGGCCAGCGGGAGCCCTGGGTACCCATCTAGTCTGCAGATAAAATGCAGGGCAGACCAAGACAAAGCTTTGCAACAGAATCCTCCCAATTACCTCACCGATCTCCCCGCGCGCCGTAAAATGCACCGTCAGCTCTGCAACCGGCTACCCAGGGCTCAGCCTGGAGACAAAACACCTCCCGACGCTGCTCCGAGCAGCCAAGCGGCTCTACGAGGTTTTGGGGAGAAAAAGCCTCAATCATCCCCCCGCCCCCCGCTCCCCCTCACCCCTCTCCCCGACCTGGGCATCGTTCGGAGGTGGTTTGGCGGAGCCTTGGCTGGTCCCTACCTGCCTGTGCATGTGTCTGAGCATCCTATCGGCCCCCCCAGCGGAGCCTGCGCGTTGGATGCAGTTTCTATGGTTACTGCAGCTCCCGGGCCCGGGAAGAGCAGTTGGATGCTGGAGCTGGCAGGACCGACGTCTCCCTCTGGATCAGCCAGAAACTTGACAGGGAGTCGGTGTGTGCGGGAGAGACAGAGCGCAGGACAAAGAGAGGAAGGAGAGCAGGAGAGAGGGAACCCAGGAGAAAAATCCGGCATCTGCTGGGTACCGGGGTTGCCCCCAACAGGTTATCCTCTGAACAGGCTTCAAACGGGAACAAAAAGCGGGGGGGGGGAAGTGATGATGAGAAAATTGCAGTTCTGGTGCTCGCATGAAGGTGACATTTGTTGTAGCATCTCTCACCGTCGATTCAGGGATCTAAACACATGGAAGTTTTAACTGCTGCCAGAGCCTGACTGTTCTACCCACATTTGTTTTCTCCTAGCCCTTCTTTCCTCTTATTTAGTTCTTCTAGCGTTTTTTATCCTGATATTTCCCTGCCAACACACAGAAGTTTCCTCTCCATATCTATATATTCCCTCCTGTTCGTTAGGCTAAAAGTTTAAGACACATTTAGCCTTCATCACATGCAGTGTTGGTGCCACTTGGGAATTGATAGGACTTTTTTGGCAGAGTTTTCCCCTGTCACAGCCTTGCTGCTGCGGCCGTGCTGACGTCCTGTTGATGGATGCAAGCACTGAGCCGTCTGCCCGGTGCACCGGCATGCAGGGGTGCAAACCCAGCTGGGTGTTTGTATCTGCAGTCAGGGACCCCCCTGCCCCATCCTCTCATCTGCCCTGCCCCAAATACATACCGTGCCTTACCAAATTGGATTCAACCTCGTAGGCTGGACTTGCAAAGTGCTTTCTTTCCGGCTCGGCCACCTCACCTCCTCTAAACTGCTGGCAGACAGGGCAGCGCCTCTGAAACGCGTGTGCTGTAATAGGCATCTTGATCCATGCTGTTCCGGGCAGGGTGTGGGGACAGGAATGAAAATAATTGGGCCAAAGGCTTGGGTGATGAAGGGCCCTCGTCGTGACCTGCTTGGGAGGTAACTGGGAGCACAGGTCTCCCCGTGCTTCCCAGGTGAGGAAGGCTGCTCGCCCAGGGAGCTCTCGGCGAGCACTGAGCCAGTCAGACTGGCTCTTCTGTCTCCCCGGGGCAGCTCCGAGCGCTGCGGCTCTGTCAGGCAAGGGGTTGCAATGGGTTACGGCTGTCCCTGACTCAGAGAGGAGAGGGCAGGTAGGCAGGGGAAGGGTTTGCAGGGTTCTGGCTGTTTCCAGGGCAGGCAAGCTGGAAAAAAAAAAAAAAAAATCACTCTAACGCCAGGAAACGGCACCCTGCCTTGTGCACTAAGGGTGTCTGTAACCCTGAACCTCTGGGGTGGAGAAAGGATGGAGCGCAAGCATGAGCTGAGCGGCTCTCCTGGATTTGCACCGTGGGCTCTTGCTGCCCCACAGCAGCGCTGCCTGGCCCTGCCTGCATCATGGCGGGGGCCAGCAGCTCCTGGGACTGCAGGGGTGGCAAGCCTTTTCCTCATGGAGGGCCAGCCCAGCTCCTTGCCCTCCCTGTGGAAGGGAGAGGCGGCGGTGCCTGGGGAGACGTCGCATGACTTCTCCCGAGTTGTGGCCTAGTTTTGAGGGAGTCGCTGCCCTTCCCTGCCCATCTGGCCCTTTCCCCTTGCCTGCCCCATGCGTTCCTGTTGCCACTTGCATTCCTGCCCTACACTGGGACTCCTCACTGGGCTGAGACCTGATTCACCCAGGCAGAATATCCCTGACTGGTTGGCTGGGTGACTTCCCAGGTCTTGGGCAAGGTTGGGGATGCATCTTCAGTGGTGTGGTTGCAGTTGGAAAGGCTCCCTCCTCTCAAGAGCATCTGTCCCTGCAGCTGGACGAGCACCAAATGCCTGTGGTCCTGAGCCTTTCTGCCTGGAGCCTGTGCAAACCCCAGGCTGGATGCAGCAGGGCTCAGCTCCGTCTTGGGGGTTCCCACGTCCCAGCAGAGGATCTGGAGGGGATGTCTGTGACAGCACTGGGCACCGTGTAAGAACCTCACATCAAAAGTCACCAGCTCACGTACCAAAAGCCTTCAGCCACCTTTTGAGGCAATATGGTCTTGTTTCCTTCATTCACCGGGATTTTTTGGGGGTTGTGGAAAGGCTAATGGAAGCAAAGGCAGAAATGAGCTTCCACCTGATTAAGCCTAGTCTCCTTTTTCCTGCCAAGGGTGAGAAGCTGTTGATGCTGGGATGAGTTAGTGGCAAAGGCTGTTTAGCAGAGAGGCTCACGGAGGTAGTGTGGTCCTGCGGAGCAGAGTAACGCCGAGGAAGCCGGAGCTGTGGCTGGGGCGATAGGACAGCCATGTTTCTATAGGGGCAACACCGTGGAGGTGTCTGAGGGGAGCTCGCAGCGTCTGCAGCAGTGCTGGATGCTTTGTTGGTTCAGGACCTACCAGTGCTCTGCCTCACTCGTCTTGGGTCCTGCGTCCTTGGGGTGGGATCAGTCTTTGCGGGCAGGTAGTGAAGCAGAGCAAGAGGCAGGGATTTACCCCAGGCCCTGCAGCGCAGACTCACCGTCCTGCCTTTGCTGGGCTAGCGATGGACGCTGCAGCCCCAGCAGCTACCATGTTCCCCCCAGCAATTCTCGGGCACTGCCATCACCAGAGATGTCAGCAGGAGGCAGAGGACAGGGTGTCTGCCCGCTCCCAGCTCTCTGAATCACCTGCTCAGCCCTTTGGTTGCCAGGACTTGCAGCTGCCTAAGCTGTGTTTACCCTGCCCCGATCCCTTTTCTCCCTTTTCCCCAGGCAGATTAAAGCCAGACAAGAAAGGGCAGATGCGGCTCCCCCTCGACAAGTCGCTGCAGGTGAGACGGGAGCTGCTTGGCATGCACACCTGAGCCACCTGGCCCGCCTGCCGTATTAACCATTTTGTGCAGGCAGGCAGGCAGGCAGGAGCAGCGCTGCAGCGGCGGTGGGCGGCTCGCCAGGGGATGCGTGGGAGCAGGGGCCGGGGGATGTTTCGGGGAGAGGGAACGGCTCTAGCGAGGATCCTCTTCCTGCAGCTGCAGGCGTCAAGTCGGACCACTCCCCGTCTGGATCAGTGGCTCACGGCGGCCTTTGGAAAAGAAGCATCAGGCTCATAGTTTTTATATTTCCCCTCCTCCTCCCTTACACCTCACAGAAGGGAGCCCCTGGAGAATCGAGTCCATCTGGGAGCGGGGGATAGCAGGCTGCCTGCGCCAGGCAGCGAGCAAAGCGTTTTGCATCACTGGGGCTGGGTGGGAAGTGCCAGGTCCAATCCTGGCCCAGCATGTCGAATGGCTCATGTCTCCTTAGCTGAGCTGGGCCCAGACTGGTCCCCATAAGAGGTTTGTCCTGGCTTGATGTCGAAACTGGCCTCCCCAGAGGGCATCATGTTCCCTGAGCAGGATCGCGCCTGCAACGCCGTCCACGTGCTTTCCTTGGGTTTCAGTGCGCCTGCGTGGGTGGCAGCAGGAGCAACCTCTCGGAGCTGGGTGCAAGTCTTCTATCTGCAGGAAAGTTGCCTGGAAAGTAGCCTGGTTTTCTGAAAGAATGAAACTTTAACTGAAAATAAGACTTGCCCCTCCGATCTATTTTCCTTGTCATGAAGGAGCTATGCTGACTTCTGTTGAAGGAAACGAAACCTAGTTTTAGTTCCATGTTCTGAGAAATGTTTGAAATACCATGGAGAATGTCTCTGGATTGGTTTTGAGCCCAGCCAAAGGGCAAAAGCTCTTGATTGATTTATATTTCAGACCTCTCTCACCCCACTCGTCTGCCTGGAGCTCCAAACCCCCAAAGTGCCTAGCTCCAAGAAAGAGAATATTTTGCAGGTGGGCTAATTTGGGTAAATTCAAGGCTGTTTTTATTTGCTTCAGGCAGATGTCATTGGGCTCCTTTTGGTGTCACTTTGCTGTTCCCAAGTATGTTCCTGTAGAAACAGTAGGAAGCTGAACATGTACGTACATCTCCAAAGCACTCGGGTATTTCCAAGTGATGCAACTTCAGATTCCTTCCCCACCTCCCCCCCTTCCCCTTTGCTTCAAAACCCTTTTTTGGCCTCAAAGATCATCTTGGGGTTGGGTTTTTTTTGTTAGTGTTTTAGATTTCTTGAGGCAGAGCCTTGCCTGGTGGGAGGAGGTGGGCAGCCCCAGAGCCAGGATGGTGCAGGCAGGGTGGCTGGGAAGGGAGTCGCTGATCCTTCGGGGAGTCCTTGTTCCAGCTGGTAGCTCCGTCTGTGGCTCTGGGACTGACTGGGTAACCCTCCCGTGGTCAGGACCCATCAGCAGGTGTGAAATAATATCAGATATTTGCATGCTAGCTAAAACCCATGGATCAGGCTGGGGAACATGCTGTTTCACGTGCCAGACCTGTTGCCTTTCCTCGAGGAGACCTTCCAGTCTGTGTGTTGAAACAACAGTTTAAGTCATCCCCTGCTTAGATGCTCCATAAAACTTGGTCATTGCTTGCTGGAAGATCCTGGCTTTCTACCTGGCCATTGCTTCAAATTGTGCATGTCAGCATGACACTGCTATGCGGCTTCTATCTGGCTGGTGTGCGGATGCTCTGGTGTAAGGTTTTCCTTGCTGAGGCTTTCACGCAGGCTGTTCTCCCCAAAACCTGCACCATCACTGAATCTGTGCCAATAAGCCGACCCAGGGAGGGACCATTCAGGTTTTACTCATCCTCCAGCCCTGTAACCAGCTGGCAGGGATGTCAAACATGACTTGTCCCTGTAGACAAAGTCATGCTCAACATTGCTGTAATTAATACGATTTCTCGAGGTCGTGGGTCAAACACAACCTAATTGTCTTGGGGAAGCAACACCCTGTGGATTGCATGGTGTCTCCTCGCAGGTGTAGGCACTGTGTGAATCCTGGGAAGCAGCTGCGCTCGGAGGGGGCTCCTGACCCTGCGCTGTCCCCCCGGTGCTGGGGACTCCGGGTGAGTGGTTGGGGGCTGCAGTGAAGCCGTGGTTTTACGTGGGGACCTGCCTTTCTGCTGCCCACCTTCCTATGAAGCTCGGTCTCACCAGGAAGGAGAAATGGATTAAAAACTTGTTTGCTGCTGGGAAAAGAGGCGAGTGGGAAGGCTGCGTCCTGTGGTTTACTCTAGCGGGATGTGAGACTGGAATGGTGAGCTCAGAGAGGGGAAGGAGAGACGTTTTCCTGTCCACAAAAATCTTAAAAATAAAAAAAAAAGAAAGAAAGAAAAATCCTGCCCTCCTACTACATAGGACAAACCCTTCTGAAATAACCTGTCAGAAATTTCCAGCGGGGCTCAGGCTTTTCGAGCCCTGTTCTGGAGTAACTGGTGATGGCGTCTCTAGCCCTTGTGTGGGCTGAGGGGACCCAAGTTTCTCCCCCTTGATGCTCCACGTGGGACTAATATGGTTTGCTTGCCCTGAAGGCTCCATTCTCTGCTGGGCAGGCCTCGGTGGACGTTTCCTGGGGTTCTGCCGTTCCCCACGAAAGCTCCTGGTTTCATCATGATGAAACAAGGTGGCTGGGGTCATGTTGTCTCCACCGGCTCTGCCCCTTGCAAAGAGGCATGTGTGGTGGAACAGACGGGGAACTCCAGTGTCTTGGTTCTCTATTTTCTTTGCTTGGAGACAGCTGGGGTTTTATTTCCTGAGTGGCTGCAGCTCGTTGCACAGGCAATACCCTGCGCTTTGAGTCCTTGGACTGGTTTTGTACACAAGCGTAGGTTTAGAGCCCTGATCTTGCCGTTCCTCCTGCTGCCATGCTCCTAAAGCCCTTGGGGGAAGGAGTTTGGGCTCCCTGTTTGCAGGGAACAAGACTCCCAGTGCCGAGGCTGGGATGTGAAACAAGCCGAGCGTTTTGTTTTGTAGCTCTGTACATGGCAGCGTGGCTAAATGCAGAGGCAGATTTCAAGGCACGGTCGTTTAACTACACTGGGAATGTCTGATTCCAGGCATGCTTATTTCACAGATTTTAGTTGCACATTTCCTGGGCAACAGTTTTGCAAATGTAATTCTGCAGGTAGGCTTTGGGGGGGCCAAGGGCAGTGGGTGCAGCTGGGACGGCGCTGGGTGAACGCTTGCTAGCGAAAGAACACGAAAGCTGGTTCCCCTTGCGCCTTGTGGGTTTGGTGTTGCTTTGTTTTCCCTCATCAAATGAAGAGTCAGAAAACATCTGAGACCAATACTGGGATAGGGTGGGAGGAAAGGGAGATTTTAAAGTCCTGGTCAAGTTAATGGGAGCCTTTTTCTTTATGGATTATGAATTTCCTTTTGTAGCTTGGCCCCGGTTTGTTTGCAGGGAACATGGCTTGGCTCCTGCTGTCTTCAGCAGAAGCAAAGCTGGACCAAAGGACCCTCAGTGCAAGACAGGCTCAGGATTCAGCTTTATCTCTTAATGAGTCTGTTCTGTTGCCTGTTAGTGGGTCAAATTTTGGAGCTCTGAGTCAGCCTGAACTTTCAGTGGCTTTTGCACCTGGAGATTTAAATATCTGTCTGCAGGGGAGGTGAACACCAAACGGCATCTCTACCTGCAACTCCTTAAGACTTTACCTCTCCCTTTACCCCCTCCAGCTGTTTATTATTTCCCTCCTGCTGCTGCCTACCACCTCCACCGTGAGTCAGAAGAATGGGACATGAATGCTCCCACCTCAGCCGCTTCAGTACAAAGTCTGGCAGCGGCTTCCTTCCAGCTGCTGGGGAAAGGAGGTTTAGGCAAAGCTGCCAGTCTTTGCCCAGGAGCCATGGAGGAGAGCACGAGAGCAGTTCCACCGACGCGGTGCCGGCAGCGGGAGCCTCTGGCACAAGGGAGCAGATGAACAAGCTGCCATGGGTGGCAGTGGTGGTGATAACATCTGGACCCACCCGAGGAGAGCACATCTCCCGATGCTGTAAGTGCAGGGTTGGGACCTTTTGCTGCTGAGCCGCCTCTGCTCCCACTGAGTTCAGCAAGAGTTCAGGGTGCTCAGCCTCTTGTAGGAGCAGGGTCGTGCAAGCCGCCGGCATTGGGTTTGACAGGAGCTGTGCCCGAGGGAGCGTGCTGGGAGTGCTGCCTGCCAGGCTGGGCGAGTCCCTTTGGGATGGCTCCTGCCAAGTTTGCAGATACAGCCTATTCCAATGCAAGAGCGAGTCCACTGGAGCCAGCTGTTGAGCTGCAAAGCTCTTCCTGGGATGGAGGGGGTGGCTAAAAAGCCACAAACAGCCTTTAAAAAAAAGTGTATCTGTAAAAGCCAGAGAGTCCCAGGGGAGCTGGAGCCTCCCCCCACCTCCCTTTGCAGGCTGGCAGGGGGCTGCGAGTGAAGCACCCCCATCGCTCCACACAGGGCTCCGTGGTGGAGACGACATCGGTGCCTTGCTGCAGCCAGGCAAGCATTGCTGCTCTGCCAGCTCCCTCTTCCCTCCCTTTCATCGCTCTTTCCTCCTCCCGTGGCCCCCCGCTTCCCCCCCAGCCTCAATCCAGCTTGAAAATATCAAGGCAAATCCTGCTAAATAGGGAGATTTTGCCCGGCTGCTTCCCTGCCCTCCCCGGTCTCTCGCTCCCTTTGCTGTTTCTGGCCTGCTGGGTTTTGTGTTTCAGTTGTTATAAATAAAGCTCCAGGCACTGATTTGGGTATACAATGACACCTTGTGTTATTAGACAGCACAGGACAGACTTTGCAAGGGGAGCCTGCTCACCCGCCCTCCTTCTCCTCCGCTGCCTGCGTCGCTGCCTGCGTCGCTGCCTGCGGTCTGCGGGCAGCCTTGCGCGCGGCTCCGGGGCGGCTGGCAGCAGGTGCTTCTGCCTCCCTGCTGCTGCCTAAAGTCACAGCCCCCAGGAAAAAAAAAAAAAAAAAAAAAAGAGGCTCTCA
Organism: Sagittarius serpentarius; assembly: GCA_034782735.1. Taxonomy (NCBI): domain Eukaryota; kingdom Metazoa; phylum Chordata; class Aves; order Accipitriformes; family Sagittariidae; genus Sagittarius; species Sagittarius serpentarius. Next base: position 14,259,161 of record JAVKLA010000052.1, read on the forward strand.
ACCCCTGCTTGGACTGCGCTGGGTTTAAAAATAGGTGGTGGTGGGAAGTTTTGCACTTAAAAGAGCGACTGTGGTGGAGTGTGATGGGGAAAGTCTGGGCTCCCCTGGTTTTGTGCCCCTAAAAAGTGGGTGGGAAGTGTTTGCAGGGGTGAAGCCAGGGATGGTGGTGTCACCTGTCACCTCAGCCCTGCCGGGGGTGACCCGAGCTCGCTCCACATCGCCCATCACCCTGGTGCTGGGCAGGATTCCACTCTGCAGCCCTGTCACCCAGCTCCTTCTCTGCCTGGCCGTTGTGCGCCTGGCAGAGGTGGGGTCTGAGCATCCTTCCTCCCCCGGCTCATCCCATCACCACACTGCATCCTCAGCCCCCGGGAAGGGCTTTGTCTGGCGAAGGCCACCTTGTGCCAGCCACCCTCTTATCTCGTGGTCCCCCTGGGGACTAGCGCTGGCTGGAGCAGGGGAAACCAAGGGAGCTGCTGTGCCCCATGTGCCTGGTTTTGGCTTCTCCCTTGGCATTTTCTCCCTCACTTCAGGAGCAGCAGCGTGTGGGAGGGCAGTGTCCCCCGAGAAAGAAGGGGAAGGCAGCAAATAAATAGGGTGATGGCTCACCATCGTGACGGCTCACAGGAGGTGAGGGCGGCAGGCGCTTGGGACGTGGGCTCAGCCTTGCCCTGCCAAAGCTCAAGTGTTGCTCTGTTTTCTAGAATAAATCCTTTTTCCCGCCCGCCCCCCCCAACCCCACCCCGCGGTGCCGGTTCTCACCTCTCCGCCATGTTCCCGGCGGCCCTACCGCTCGGCGGCGGCCCCGGCCCCGGTTTGGCCTCCCATGGCCCCCGGAGACCGACCGACCGCCCGACCGACCGACAGACAGACAGACTGACTGACAGAGACCAGGTGCGGGGGG
>JAVKLA010000052.1:14260164-14299123 GCA_034782735.1 Sagittarius serpentarius
CCCCCCCAACTCCAGTTTTAAATCAGAAAGGCAAATGCTGTGAGTTTCTGCTTGGGGCCTCCAGCACAGATGTCCCACAGCTCCAAAACACACTCGCTAAGCTCATCTTACCCAGCCCCATTGCTGCTCCCATGGGACCCCCTTTGCACCGGGGCCTGAGGGAGCTGTAACACAGATCTGGGGACAGGAGCCTGGAGCAGCTTTTTCGAGTGATCTCCTGTGTTTTACCGGTCATCTCTCTGGAGGGAACCAGAGCCGGTCTCTGGGTGCCCAGGTTGTGGAGTCTTTGAGGCAGTGATTTAAAGGCAGATAAATAAAAGTCCAGCTTGCGGAGTTAGGAAGTCAGGGCTGATTTGACTTACCCAGATTATTTTAATTCTTTTAAAGACTTTTGGAAGTGGTTTGTTTTGTCACTTTGCTAAGTGGTTCTGATTATTACAGTTTTACTGACAGTTTAGGGCATCATTTGAATCATGTTTGAGAAGTGAATGAAAATATCAAAGATGGAAAATTCCCTCTTGGAAACTGCTTCTGTGTTTTTTGGTTTTGGTTGGGGTTTTGTTTTTCTTTCCTCTCTTTCCTGTCACCTCTGGATTTGGGCTGTGAGGAAGGGGCAGCCCCAAACCTCTTTCTGTCCGGATGAGTGATGCTTCGCACTTGCTGGCCATCGTAGTGGCTGTAAAAGCAGGCTGGGATTGCTGCTTGCAAATTGCCCATCCAAATTCCTCCTGAGTAAAAACATGCAATGGGGTTGGTGCCAGGATAACTGCTGGTGTCACCTCTCCCCCTTCCTCCCCACTTCTCATAAAAGAATGAACATGTAGCACATGGGGTTTTGGTTTTGTGCTCTTGTATTCACTTGGTTTGTGGAGATGCAAACTTAAGGAGAAAGTACTAAATACCCTCTTTTCGTGGTTTGTGATGACCATGTTACTTTATAAGATAAATAATCCAAACTATCCAATAAAATTCCAATGCTGCACATTGATAAAGTAATGGAAATATTTAACGTATGCAGCAAAGCTGCTATTCAGTGATATTGAAGTGACTAAGTTACTGAGCTGCTTTTAAAATCACTCTCTGGTAAAATCAGTAGAGACAATTAGGAGACCCTGTCAGATACAATCATGGGCTCCCAAACAGAAAAGCAGCCTATGAGGGAATACAGAGGCCAAGAGGAACAGGGCAGTGAAGCCAGCGGCTGTTGAAATCAGTGGAAAGGCTCCTGTTGACTCCGTGTATCTGGTGCTAGGACGTTGTGCCAACAGGTCAGAGACGTCCCTGCTGTGGGGTGGGAGCTTGCATAGCAGAAATGTGGATTGGGGTGGGAAAGCCTGGGGCAAGGGGGCATGGAGGGAGAAAAATAGGTTGATCTGGGCAATTTCCATCTGGTGACGCTGTAGGAGTCTCTAGCGAAGGAATGGGGCTGGCACTGGGAGAGAGGTGGTGTTTAATGGCTCCCAGCAATGCACCTGAAGTTAAACGTTTGCTCCTGTGGTGTCCGGACTGGTGCTGTAGGAGGTGGCAGGGCCGTGGGAAGGAGCACGGCATGGCAGGCGGGAGGGCTCATCGGCGGTCGGAGCAGCCCAAAGGAACTCAATGGACTTAATGCTCCGTGGCCGGTTCTACCCAGTGCCTCTGGACGTCTTGCTGGAGATATATGCAGCCATGGGTCGAAACACTGCAGTGAGGTGCTGTAAATGAAAGGTGTATGTGAGCAGGCATAGTCTGAGTGATGGGGAGCATCCAGCGCCTGTCCAAGGGTCTGACTGCAGGCCTAGCTTCATTTGGCAGGTCACATCCTCCATCGTGGGCTTTTGCTCAGTATGGTCCGTGTCGCCATTTACAGCCCTCTCCCAGATCATGGTGAGTGTGTTCATTAAATGCAGAAAGACAAAGCAGTCAAGGAGGAAAGAAATACAGAGAAAGCCTGGGAAGGTTAGCTGTAAGAGGGCAGAAATAACCATGCAACCTGGAAAATGGCAAGTGGATGTAACTGCAACAGAGATCCAGAGGGAGTTTCTTGCAGAACAGCTGAAGAGCTGGAAGACTTGTAATAAATGTCACCACAGGACTGGAGAGCACTGGTCAAAATGGTGTTGGTGGGGACCCAGCTCTGAAGCTGGCTGTGGTCACAGAAAGGCTAAAACCTTCTGTTGTGCATGTCTTGTGTAAGTGCAAGAACTGCCTTTTGATATTTTTTGGGCAACAGATGCTGAGGCCACGTGTCAGACAGCCCTGGAGACACTACCCTGATTCTTTCTCTCTTTTTTTTTCCAGTGCCCAAGCCTGGGCGCTGCAATGACATTCGAGTGTAAACCCACCGGGAAGAGATTCGGAGAAAAGCACCGCAATGGCATGGAGCCTGAGGGATAAGTGTGGGAGGAGAGGTTAAAAGAGTTAAGGGCCTGGATTCTGCTGGTTGCTTTGCAGGGGTGTCCAGGATGCGAGGAAAAACTGCAGCCCTGGTGCAGTCCTCGGTTAAATGATGTGTGGCAGAGACTGTTGTTCTTTATAAAAGAAGGGTGTAAATGCAAGGAAAGAAGCTTCGGGGGACCCAGCCTTTAAAATTTCAAGCTAAGGTGGGAACGGTATGATTGAATCATACAAAGGAGCATGGAGACTGAATAGTGGTTAAAAAAAAACCAACAAACGAGCCAGCAGCAAGAAAGCGACTCTCAAACGAAAGGCTGGCAGTGCCAGGTTTGAATTGTTTAAAACACAATTATGCGAAGCTCTCAGATTTAAGGATGTTTTGCAGGAACGTGGTGAAGGGGTAGGTTTGCACCAGCCTTTTCTCATTGCTTGCCGTGAATTCCTTTGGCTAAACTTGTTGGCTTCGGAGGAATTGGTTCTCGCGGAGCTCAGCCAGGGCTTGCGTTTGTGCAGAGGGTGGAAAAGCTCCCTTGGAGTTCCCCTACTCCGCCTTGATGGAAGGCAGGTTGGTTGGTTGGTTGGTTGATTTGTTTTGGTGCAGGAGGATGGGGTTTTGGGATCTGAGCTTGATTCCTAGCTTGTGGGCTGTTAAGTAAATAGCGAAATCCCTGTTCCTCAGCTCTCCCAGCTCTGTAACAGGGATAATTACCTTCCCCTCCATGCTCGCTGCTCTGTCGTCCCACGGTCTCATCCAGTGCGTGCTCCAATTGCTGGGGATGGCTCCTGCTCCCCTGATCATGTGTTAGATTGACCTTCAGGTTAGGAGCCGTGGGAGAGCAAAATTGGGACAGTGGAGTCCAGACCTCTGTAAAATACTTGTTCCTACCAACTGCCTAAACCCACCTGTTGAAAATGTTTGAAGGCTGCTGGATAAGCTGCTTCTGAGTGTCATGTCCTTTGTTTGCTACAAAATTTCAAGAAGGCGAATCACTGGATTCCTCTGGAAATGTAAAACCACGTGGGGATAATTTCTTGATTATTTTTTTTAATGCTGTTGTGACTAGGAGGATCCTTAGAAGTATAAGACAAGCAATCCTTTCTCTGCAGGTATGAGACATAATTACAATCCCCGTGTGGCTGGGGCTGGAGCCAGGGTAGCCAATGCAGGGGTGAGCACTAGAGAAGTGTCTGTCGTGTTGGGGAGACGCATCAGCCCCAGCTCTGCTGGCTTTTATTGGAGTCTCATAGCGGTTGCAGCTGCCACACTCAACCCTTCCCTCTGCTTTATCCCATCCCTGCTCCTTTTTCTTCCTTCTCTTCAGCTACTTATTTAATGCATCTTATTATGTGGCTTCCCTGCATGCAGGTTTCCTTTCTTTGCTCTGCGCAAACACTTTTCACCCCCTTAATGTCCCCGAGCTGCACGCCGTGGCCCACAGTCGGCGTTGGCCGTGGTGAGTTTGGCCTCTGTCCTGTAGTGCCGACAGCCAGCCCTTTCCTCGCATGTCACTTCTGAGGCTCAGTGTCTTTTTTTCCCCATCACGTGACTAAAGTTTGTGCGAATCTGTTCTGGTTTAAATCTAAAATATGCATTTGAGAGAGAGAGGGGAAGAGAGGCATGCAGACCTCACCCCTCAAAGCCCAACCCATCCCCACTCCCAGACTCCTTCCAAAAGGAAAGGCAAAGAAGAAGAACCTGATCCCTGTTTCTTCCCAGTCTCATGATTTACAATCAGCTGCTCTTTGGTGGTGGGCTGCCCCATGGGGCTACACTTCTGGAGGACACAAATTTCTAGTGGATTGCACACCTTGCCTCCTCCCCGAAGCCACCAGAGCAGCTCATGGAGGAGGACAACATGTTGGCCTCAGTGGCACCAGACACACTTAGTTTCACATGCGCCCATTTTAGGGGTTAGAAGCGTCAACCGAGCTTTGTCTTTGCGTGGCTGACCTGCCTCCACTGCCCGCCCTCCCAGCACTGCCTCCTCTTTCTGGGTGGCCCTGCGTGGCTAACCGGGGAAGCCACCCACGTCTGCAAGATGACAAGTCCTGGACTTGCAGCCGCTAGCGCATGGCTGAATTTTTCCAGATTTGGCCCCTTTTCTCTTGGCTAGGACCTGGCTGGTTGTGTGCGACCTGGAGATGTCCCCAAGAGAAAGTGTCTACCTCCCCTGCAAAGGGGTGCATAGCTCTTTATGCCTCACTTGAGTTTCCCATTTAAACACCCTTCACTGCCAGAGGAGACAAATTCCCTCCGTGGCCCCAAAGAAGCCAGCTGCCCACTTTCACCATGGTGGGGACCAATGCAGGACCCCCACCAGGAGCCCGGCGCCTGCCCAGCCTCCTGTGCCGTGCTGCTCCCTGCTCCAGCCTGGGTGAGACGGGAGCTGGCTGGTGAGCCGGGGAAAAAAGAGGCTGCAGCAAAAGATGGAACAAACAGAATTTTTTTTTGCATCTAGAGGGGGAAGCACAGAGCTAAAAATAAAACGGGAAGATCAGTATCTGTCAGGCTGACGGCGGATTGGCTCTTTGGAAATGCATGTAATTACCAGGCTGTAGGTAGACATTTGCATGGAGCGAATAGCAAGCTACTGAGACAAGGTTACGCTTTAACCTTTAAGTCCTGAATCTGCTGGAAAACTAAGACAGAACTGCAGGAAATTAACTTAAATTAATAGAGTTGCTGTGACTGTGCCACATGTTACTTCAGTGTGTGTCACTTCACGGCACAGAGTGTCTTGCTGCCCCTGTGCCCTGGCTCCTGGAGGAGGGAGAGGCTTTGGAAGCAAGTTCGGCATGTGTGGATCTCCTCCCTCATTTGGGGATTCAGCTTAACTGGGGAGAGGAGCTGTGGCTTTTTGTGGTCCATGCACCTCCTTTCTTAGCATCCTTTCAGCTGGCAGGCTCCAAAGGGGTTGAAGGAATTTGGGCAAAGGGACCTGGCCTAGAGGATGCTGCAGGGTTGGGTGGTGGGTGCAGGTGAAATCCAGTTGTGCTGCTCCACGGCTCTGGGCTGGGGGGGTCAGGGAGGGGATAGGTGGTTGCGGGGATGGCTGTTTTGTTGAGTGCCTAGAGCCTGGGTGCGCAAAACTCTGCAGGCACTATTCAGTGCTGAAATTGCACGGATTGGAGCAAAGATGGTCCCTTTGTATGTGTTTGTGGGTGTGCAGTACCTAACACTGTGAGTGCAGAACTGGTCCGGTGAAAAACACACAGCAGAACAAAAACATGCCTGTATGCTCCCACTCTGGGCTCACGTCAGCGTTGCTGATGCTCTTGGCCTCTGTGCTACCTGCTTACCCGCAGGAGACCTTGCTCGTGCTGCTGCCCGTCATCCCCCTGTCAGGCAGCACTGTAGGGCAGGGGCAGTCTGGGGATGTGTGGTGATGGGAGGAGAGGGACTGTCTCACCAGGAGGGGAGACGGAGATGCCGTGGGCATGTTTCTCATTCCCAGCTGGCACAACCGCTAGAGCTACTGCTGCTGTGGGATGCAAGTATGAGCAGCTGAGTCAAGCTGGGGATAGAGGGGAAGAAGGTTGGAAAACATGAGGCTTTGAAGCCTGCGGTGACACCTTGCCTTCTGTTGTCACCGTTGCTGCCTTGAACTGTGGGTGTGATTTGGAGAATCCCAATTTTTCCAGCCTCTTTGCTAGCCGTGATGACCAGGCAATGCTTGTTTCCAAAAATGCTGCCTCCTTCCCTCCAGTTTGGAGACAGTTTTGTCCACTGTATCAATGCTGTTGCTTGGCTCAAGCTGGCTGCGCTTCTGTGCCTTGTAGCAGAAGCTGAAAGTAGAAACAGCGTGGTGGGGCCAGCTGGTGCAGAGCATGACCACTCACCTCCCCAAAGGGCTAGGCCACCGGGAGCTCAAGCTGCTCCACTGGCTCCCCATCAGCTTCTGAATCCATTTTAAGGCTCTTGCCCTAATCTTCAAAGCAACTAATGGAGGAAGTGCCAATGGCATCAAAGGCTGAATTTTGTTCTGTGAGCAGCACAAGCGGCTCCTCTGAGACAGTCCAGAGCATGAAGGCTGGGATGAAACCTAGGAGAGCAATCTCATCTGGCCGGGATGTGGCAAGGGTGGCCAGTGGTCAGGGCTCTTGGCCCAGATTCTAGGGTTTTGGGGTTGGTTCTTTGCTCTGGGTGACATTAGACCCAGGTTCAGGTGCCCGAACACCATGAAATCCTCAGACCTGGTGCTTTGAGGAGTTTATGCAGAAGGAAGCTGGGGCTTTGTGTCTCTGCTTCTAGTGACCCATCTGTGAAACACAGATAAGTGCTGCCTTGATTCTTGGGGCAGTCAGAGGACAAGCACATTGGAGACTGTGAGGCCTGTGAATTTGGTGACATTCTAGGACATACTTTAGGCATGAGAGGAAACAGTCTTCCGGGTGAGGCTGGGCAAATCTACACAGTGCTTGTCATCAGGGAACAACCCATCCTCTTTTGCGTGCTCTTTTATCAAATGAAGGGACCTTCATCCCTCCACCCAGGCTTCAAACCCAGGAGGTATCTGACCCCCAAAGGCAGCACTGCTAGAGACTCTGCAAAGCCTGGGGGATGTTGTAACATCCGATGTGGAAGGTGCTTGCATGCTCTAGCAATGACCTGGGATAAAGCCCACCGTCTTTCTGCCTGGCTGTTGGGAGGTGGAGGATCGAATTGTAGTGATCAAGGTGCATGGCTTGACTCTCCACATGGTGAGTCCCTTTCATACCTCTGTCTGCTGAAAAGAAGAGGTAAAATAGATGTACATTAGCTTAGGGGAAGTTTCACTATACGACTTCTTCACAATGAGAGTGTTGTGTAAAAAGGGACATGAGGTTCAGATCTCCCATTGTGCTTTGTTCTTAAATCCAGCTGAGTCTCCTGCCTACCTGGACCCATGTTGGAGGAGTGGGGACTGAGGCAGCTTCACACATTGATGATATCATTGTCCTGAAGTTATCCTGGAGTCAGATCTTGGAAAACTTTCCCTGCCCAAAGAGCACCAGTTCTTTGGAAATCTTGCTTTGATGGTTTCTTTCCCACCTTTTTGGAAATCCCCTTCTTAGATGCTTTCCTGTTTGAACTCATTGTTTTTTCCAGCCCTTCAGCCAGTGGTGTTTCTAATTCAGGGTGCAGCCAAGGAGAAAACCTGGAACACCCTGTCTTAACTACAGGCTTCTCCTGCATGCAACATAGACAGACCTTGAAGAAAGCCACTTTTGCCCAAAATTCAGCCTGTTGTTTTTCCAGCTCTGTCAGCTGGCCTGATAAAAGCTATGGCTTCTCCTTCCAACTCTGTTTGCCTCTGATCTGTGTTCTTTTTTTTGGACATTGGTTCCTCATCAGTAAGCAGAAAACAAGAGCCCTTCCCTCGTTAGAGAAGCGCAGCAGACTTTAAGGTGGTGGGATCTTTTGGAGGAGGAGAAGGGAAGTCTGAAACGTTTTTTGGAGAGGGAGGTGCTGACAGCAGGAATGGCCACCAGGTTTCCAGCATGCATTTGTCGAGCATGCACGAGGAAAGGTTTGTCACCGTCACTTGTCCCTCTGTCGTAACAGGCTGCTTGTTCCCACAGGCTTTACTGTCATTTTGTCACCTCCTTCCGGGGTTCCTGCTTTTGTCGACTGTTTGTGAAATCCCTGAACTGAATTGTCCCTGGAGCCCCAGCCACAAGGTCGTGCCTCAGGGTGCGGGGGGACAGCGGGGGAGGCTCCTGCTCTGCTCTCTCCATGGCTGCTCACACGCAGAGCGCTGAACCGCTCACGAAGCAGCTCTGGAAATGCTCCTGCTCTTGGCGCACTGGTGTGAAGCACCTTCCAGTTGACTTTCACATGCTTTGCCATCAACTTGATGTGGACAATCCCTGTGGTCTGGTGTGCCCGTATCTACTCGAACTAGCTTAAAATTAGTCTTGGTAGCAGGCATAAAGGACTGGCTGTGTCGGTTAAGACCAGGTCTGCCTAGCTCTGTGCCAGGTCTGCCAAGCTCTGTTCCTCTTGGAGGGAATACATGTAAGCAACGTGCTGAGGATCTTCCCTTCACAATTGCCCATCACTAGCAACATCCACCGAGAAACCTTCAGAGCAAGGTGCCATACCTGCAACTTTGTGTTTAAATATTCATGATGGTTTTAGTCTTGGTGGCTGTGGCACTCACTTCCCATAACCGCCGGGCGGCCGCAGCGTGGTGCAGTGTAGCCCTCACTGTCCCACGCAGCGTGTCCCCAGCTTCTTGCCTGGGCTTTGCATTTCCACACCATGCTCTACCCATGGCCTTGCTGCAGCTGTGCCAGGCTGTGCTCTAGATGGACCCATCATTAGCTCAAGCTAGTTACCAGGATCAAATGCCACCACTCAAATGCCACCACTTTAAACCCATGCCTCAACAAGCCTGAGAAAGCTGGGAGTGCTGTGAAAGTGCAGCTGGCTTGGTCTGAAGCACCAAACGCTTGGTCCGGTCTCGTGTTGGGTGTCCTTGCGACTTTGACGCAATGCCACATTTTTGTTTTTGTGGAAATGAACCAAAAGAATGAGGGGAAGTGCTTACAAACTCATTTTTAATGAAGATCCTGACGTGCGGACAGATCCTTTGTCCAGATACGAATGTATTTATGCTGGTGGCACCTTGCCATTCATAGAGCAACTTACACATTTTGTAACGTGATAGTAGTGTATACAAGTGAGGCTGGAGTACAAAAGACGGAGAGATCAGGGTTTGTCCTTTCCTTCCCCTGTTCTTCGTGGGGTTGTACTGGCTGATACCAGCTGGAGAGAGGGTGCCTTTATTTTTCCTTGACTTTTTTAGAGGAACACTAAGATCCAGTATTTGGTATTGGTTTTACACCCACGGGACTGTTGCATTAGGGGTGCCTGGTGCGCAGTGCCTGGTGCGATGGAACCCCGAGCTTCACTGTAGTCGAGATGCTGGGAAGAGGATGAAAATCCCAGCTTTCATCTTGTGTCACAAATAGTATCTGAAGGAATCTGTACTATTTTTACTGTTTGTTTTTGTTTCTCCCCTCCCCTTTTAACTATGCACCTTAGCATTTTCTGTGGGCCCTGTCACTGGGATATCTCCAGTTGGACTTTGAAACAGATGACTCAGCTTCATGATTGTTTAGAATAGTTTTAAGTTATTTTTGCTATCCAGCCCGATTTTCTATCATCATGCTGCAATTACTGGAGTGCCGGCTCTGCAGGGGAACACTTGCTTCTTTTAAACAAATGGTTTCCTTTGGAATTAAAAAAACAGTTTATAGAAACATTTCTGTGGGCCTTTGATTATTAATTTATTATGAAGGGTCTAATTCTATTTTATTAAAAATGCAAAATCTTAATTTTAGAAAACCTAAATTTGGAAGCAACTTTTGAACAGAGGCAGTTCCTTTAACATGGACTTTGCGGGGTGTGTGTGTTTCTTTTTAAATGGCAAATCTGCTTTCCGCTGGCGCTGCGTTATGTGGTTAATCCTGTTGGGCCTGATCTGATCGGACTGGCGCTGGAGCGAACCGAGTGGAGCTGAATATCGGTGTGGGAGATCCGATCTCTGCTGGGAGGGCAGTGTGGCCCTGGGGCTGCCTGACACCCCCTGCCCCGGAGCCTGCTGCTCGCTCTGCCTGCCAAAGCCACAGGCTCAGCCCTGGGTTTCAGTGATCCTACCTGTGCTGGGAAGGGCTTTGTCTGTTTTTTCCACTTAATAATAAAAAAAAAAAAAGGAAAAGGGTTTGCTGTCATGTTGGATCCATAACTGTGATTTTTAAGCTGTTGCAACTGTGTCTGGAGACTGCTCAGACCAAGCTGATTTCCGAGTGGGGTGGCACAGCCCTGCCAAGGGCATTTTTAGTACATTCCCATGGGTTGAAGTAACACCTGGTTGCTGTTTTGTCAGAGGTGAGGTGTGCTGGTACCTGCTCTGGAGGTGACGTGCCACCTCCTCTTGCCCCAGCTCCTGGGCACCAATGTGCCAGCTTTGCCTTGTGTGGGAGAGCAGAGCCCAGATCTCTCTGGGGGGGAGAGATCAAGAGATCATGAGGTCAAGAGAAACCAGGCTGAGAAAGGGGCCGGGGAGAGCTGGGGCAGCTGGGCTTTCCCCGGGCACCTAAGGCTGTCAGCTGGCTCTTGACGGGTGTAAGCACCCATGTGCAAAGTCCTGCCTTTGAGTCGCAGGGGGATTCACGCCGACAGACCTGAGAGCAAAACCTCACCCTGAGGGATTTCTCCTCTGCCGATGCTGATGAGGAACCGTCCTTGCCACCACAGTTTTAAGTGCTGCGAACAGAGGGGCTCAAAGTGCCCGCTCCCTGGGGTGCAGAATAAACCTTGCCAGGCTGTGGCTGTCCCTGGCTCCCCCATGGGACCATGTTGAGACCATCTTCTAGGGCACGGGTCTCCGAGAGGAGGGCTACCTCGGGCACCGGGGAGGGCTCGGTGTCCCGGGGCTGTGCTGGCTGCTGGGAGCGTTCATGGCTTTTGGCCAGGGGTGAGGATTGTCTCCTGCCTCCCTGTCGGGCCATGGGAAGGGGAAGAGGAGGGCTGCATTCCCAGGGATTTTTTAGGGTATTGCTGGGATTTTTTTTAGGGAGTGATGCAGCGTTTGGATGCTTGGCCTTAGGGTGGATTCCTTTCTCCCACTGCCTCCAGGCTATTGAGGAGCCTCTTGGCTGTAGTGGGGAAGGGGTTAAGTCTTCCTGGCTGGCCTGGGAGCTGCTGCTGGCTGTTGCTTTACCCTTCCGGGGCTGCCGGGGCTGAGGTTTCTTGGTATGTGTGCAATGCGGCGCCGGCCAGCCGAGAGCACCCAGCCCTTGCCGGAGCGTTTTGAGAGCCTTCCCGGTACGGCCTCCCCTCCCCTGGCTCGTTCCTTCAGTGCTGAGTGACGGGGCTGGGGATCAGGGACCTGCTGGGAGAGCAAAACCAGGGGCCGGAGGAGATGGGTCGGAAAAGAGTCGAGCTGCAAAGCAGCGGCCTGAGCTCCACCAAGACGCTCTTGCACAGTGCGGCATCTCTGGGCACGTCCTTGTGCCGGCCCAAGGTTTTACAGCTTGTCTGTGTTCAAGTCTTTGCCTTCATGATGCCACGGGCTGGGGATGGGAGGGTGGCAAAGGGCTTTGGCTGCTCCCATGGGGCTAGACCTGACGGGGAGCTGTGTTTTGGGCAGGCTTTTACTTCCCGGGCCAGGGGAGAGGGTTTAGTGCAGACGCAGGAAGGAGCTGGAAAATTGCAGCAACAGCAGTAGTATTCAAGCTGAAACATAGTGAGAAGCCTTGGAGGGAGATGCAGATTGCCTGGAGTTCTCTCTGCAACAAGAATTTATGTCCCTTATATAACTGGGGAAAAGCAAACAAAGAAACTTGTCTCCGAGTGGGAACATGGTGTCACTGGGAGAAATCCCGCAGCAAGAGCAAGACCTCCGATTCATTCTCACGGCTGTTAACTCTTTGGCAGAAGGGCAATGCTTTTATTGCTAAATTTTCAGATAAATGACTCTTGAATATTCCTGAAGAATTGTGCATGTGGATTGTCTAATTTAGGCAAATGGCAGGAATAATTTTTTGCTCTGGAGCTTTTTGGGGTTCAGTGGGGCTGCTTCTGCCCAGGGCAGGGATTGCTGCTGCCTTTGCCGTGCTCCCCCCATGCTCTCCCACCAGCCAAAACGTTTGCTGTTGCTGAAGGACTGTGCTTTGCCTTTGATCTTCTATAGCACCGCCATTGACATTGGCAGGAACCGTCTTGCAGACCAAGGCTGTTATATGGTGCTAATTTTGTAGTCTCAGATAACGGAGCCTCTCTAAAAATGTCATTTGGGGCCATTTGCGGGGTGAGTTTGACATCTCTGACTACTGCTGGGATGCGTGTCCTGCAGGAGGTGGCAGGCTGTGTCGCTGGGGAAGCTTGTGGACAAGTTTCTCAGCAAAAGAATTTCCATTTTTCTCCTGTCTCTTAAACTACCCCAAACTGACAAATAAAGTCCTTGGCCTTTGGTTGCTCCAGGCTGTCAGGCCGATGCCAAAATAAGATCAGTCAAAAAGGGAATAAATGGGGGTGGTGGTGGGGTGGTGGTGGTGTTTGGATTATGGCTACACCATAACTTTCTTATTAACTCAAATTAAGTTAAAAAAGGAAATTGATTTAACCAAGGGAGGCGTTTCAGATGCCAGTGGCAATAGAGTTGATTGTGTTTTTTTTTTCTTTCTCTGCACAGGCAATTTTCAAATGAATCTCCTTTGATATGAGCCTAATATCAACACAATCACTAATATATTTGTACTTGCCCAATGACAGCTATTCAATAAGTTGTTTTGCTGTTGTTTTGTCAAACTCCACTTCCCTTTGCTTTCATGTTTCTCTGGCAAGGCGGGGGGCCAGTTTCTGGGTGGAAATCCCCGGATTCCCTCTTTGAGATTCTCACCACTGCCCTTTCACAAGGGCATTGCTATTGCAAAAAAATTCAATCAGAATATAATTAACAGCCCCAAATGTTTCTGAATTGTCACTTGCTATTGGGAATGGGGCCACTCTTGTGCGGGGTGCTGTAGAAACACTCATGTGCAGATGAACCAACCCTCCACAGATTATTTGTGCCTGTAAATCCCCAGCAGCTGAGGGAGAGGGGTGGGATTGCGCATACAAGCAAGCCAACAGCTCAGCTGGTGCATGTTGCCACAGTAGTTTTTCTTTTTCTTTTCCCTTTCTTTAAGGGAATAGGGCCTCCATGATCCAGTCTGTGCATGTGTGCGTACGTGTCTCTCTTTCTTTCTCTCTCCATTTGTTCCCGCCTCCCCCTGTTTTTTACCCAGCGACGAGTTTCAATTATGTTTGGCTGAAGGACAGAGCTCTCGTATGGCTCCCGCAAGTCTTGTGAAAATGGGTGGGTGGGTGGGTAAAGAAGAGAGAGTCAAGCGCTCGATAGCTGCATGGGAACTCAATGCTTACAAGACACCAGAGAACCCACATTGGAAAGGGTACTGAGAAGCCCATTTCATTTGTCTTCCCACCCCGAGACTGCTTTGTTTGGAGAGTGGTAGAGAAGCAGAAGACAGTTAAATGCTGCCTCGCTACCCTGGGCTTGGTAGACCTGGAAGAAGTGATTTTTCTGGGGTCAGTGGGGAAGGTCTGCCGAAAGCCAGGCAGATGCTGGCAGCATGTTCCCCCTTTGTGTGCTTTGAGCTATAGGTGCAAAGTCAGATGGGGGTGACTCAGCCACGTAGAAGCGGGCAGTTAGATTAGATCTGGCCGTAGAAGGGGATAGCTGGAGAGGGGAGGAGAAGGGAGGCTCCAGACAGCATTTCCCACAGGAGCAGAGGGGCCAAACCCTGCTGGGCAGTGAGGTTCGGTCAGCAGGAGGTGGTGCCTGCACTAACAGGACAAGACGCTTGAGGAGGTACGTGCAGCTGTCTGTCTGCAGCCTCGGGACCTTCAGGGATGGACAGCTGAGCCTGGCAAGCTCCTGGCTTTCCAGAAGGGACCATTGCAGGGAGAAGCTGGGAGGATGTGATGCAAAGCAACAGCTGCTGATGCATCTTGGTGTCCCTCCCCGCAGGACCTTTACTCATTGCTGGCGTGGAGTGTACCAAGGTGTCCACACTGGACCCCATCCTGACCATTCCTGCCTGGTTCTGAACCTGTCCACTGCCCACCTTCACTCTCTGCGTGCACGTAGTGGTTTTTAGTGCTGTGGTGGGGAAGTGAAACCTGACACAAGTAAATATGTTGACAGCCTGTTTTCAGCTGGCAGAGAATGTAAATTATCTCATTTGAACAAGGCTAACGCAGAATCAAGCCGTTGGTCCCAAATATCCCTTATAAGTGCAGATGAGAAATATTCATGGCATCTTCACTCCCAGAATACTGCTTTTATCTTTGTGGTTCCTTGAGTGGCAATATAAAAGTTACTGATTTTGCACTTTTTATGCATCTGAACCTGCAGACTTTGAAATCAGTAGGTTTGCCTGCGTGATTTGCCTCGTTAGATCCGTACCCTTGCAGGCACCTAGGAATGATCTACTCCAGAAGCTTCACTGTACTTACTTCTTGTCTTGGGTGTAACATCCTATCTTGGGAACGTCCTTAACCAGGGCATTGGGACAAGTGGAGGTGAGGTTGGGCTGGGTCTTTCCAGGGCAAGATAGATCCTGACCACAGGAGATGCTTGTGTGTGCAATGTTGTTGTTGTGACCCATGTGGCACAGTCAGCCAGCCTGTGGTAGGGTGGATGCGAAGCTCCATGAGACCAGCAAAGGGACTCCCAAAAACTTTGGACCAACGCCATTTTGGGGAGTCACACTCTCCAGGCTCATTGCCTTGCTTTCTGGAGCTCACCGAAACTGGGATCACACCCAGGGCCAAAGCGGGACGTGACACTTGGTACTCACTGTTCAGGCGGTGAAGGTACTGATGTAGAGGTGGAATGCAGAGGTTGGGCTTCTTCAGCACATTCAGGTGTCACTTATTTCTTCTGTGGAGCCCAGCTCAGGCTATTTCAGGGCGGTCTCTGTGCTGCCCTCACCTGAGGGCTTGGTTGATGTGAGAATATCTTGCTCCAGCTCAAGCAGTCAGCCAGCCGCAAGGTTGGCTGGGGATGGGGGTCCCACCAGCTCTCCTCCCCTTGGTGATGGTGGGAAGAGGACCAAAGGCACCAGCCTGCCCTGCTGAAACCGGGGCGGGGGTAGCAGCTGGAGGTGGAAACTCCCACTGGGGTCTCACCCTCCTACGTGACAGCCTTTGCACGGCAGGTCTCTGTAAGCGAAGGCAGAAGGTCAGATTGTCTCGAAACCTTGACCGTGTTTGCAAGTGGATGTCTCTCTGGCTTTGCTTTTCACTCTGTAACAGGTTTTTCCCTTTAAGAACGCAGAAGATTGATTCCCTTGCAGGGCGCATCGCCGAGGCGAGCCATGTCCAAATGGTTTGCACGTCTGCATTTTTTACTGCTCTCGTTTAATATGTATGCAAATGCAGTCTCTCCTGTCCTCACTCTCTGTGTGGGTTTGCACAGTCAGGAGCACATTCCCATTACCGCTGCCCATCTCCTGCTCCGCTCTGCATTCGAGGAGACTGCCTTTGAAACGCTGATAGATGGAGGTGCAAGGGAAAAAGAGAGAAATGACGGATTTTCGTAATTTCTTTGCTGGGGAGGGTGGAGGAGTTGGGAGACCAGAGGAAGGAGGTTTAAATATATGCAAAATTGTTTATTGGGAGAAAAGGGGGGCCTCCAACTCTGAGAGTCAGGGAGCGTATTTTGTATGCCGTTCCATTTTCAGAGCGTCAGCTCAGAGGATTTTAGCTGGAGGTTAGGGAAGAATCCAAGCACTGGCAATAATCTTGTGATAGCGGAAATATTCAGCTTTTCTCCTGATAAATAGACACTTGTCGTAACTGAAGTCAGGGTTTCAGGCCTGGGAAGCAATGTTTTTTGTTGGTTTTTTTTTAAATAAATAAAGAACGAGATGTCCAGAGTTGTTCCCTGCAAAGGGGCAGTATATGGCTGCTGCTACTTTCTTTTCCTTTCTTTTTTAATAGCTGTGTTTTTCCAAAGCACTTAAAACCGACACACGTGAAACTTGGACACTTGTATACCTGGAGCTACATTTGTATACGTAAAACGGGAAACTCTGTGCTCCAGCTAAAGTCAAAATGTGCGAACCACCTTTGAAAACGTGGCCAAAAGCAGGGGAGATTTTCCTGTCCCCAAGTGATGGTACTTTTTAAAGTTATGCTGTTTGAAGTTACACGTCTCCAGTTTTGCATCTGCTTGGAGGTAACCATGAAGGCTGAGGAGTTCCTTGCTCTTGGTGTGGGAAGCAGGGGATGACATATTCCTTCATCGCCCTGATGATTCCGGAGGAGAAACGAAGGCTCATGCTGCATCCCATCCCCTTCAGGGAAATTTAGGTCCTTTAAATGCCAAAGGGCCAGATTTTCAGGTGTGTTTTAGGCACTTCAAGTTGTTTGCTATTTTAATCTTTAAACACAAAGCAACTTTAAAACCTGGCTGGTTTTGAACCCCGTTATAGAGTGACAAAGCCTTAATTTACTGAGCTGCCATGGCCGGTGGGGGATGCAGGGTACAGGGTGGGAGGGCTGCGGGGAGCCAGGGACCACGTGCCCCTGGGCAGGGGGTGGCTGCAGGCAGACTTCTGCTGCTTGTGCCCCCCCAGAGCCTGGGGCTCTGCGTGGAGCACAGGTAAGATGACTGAAGCCAAATCTTTTCCAAACTCCTCCAGGAGTTCATAGACAAAACCCCTCTGATATGTTCCTTACTATCGTTTCTAGAAGCCAAATGGCTTTGCACGCTGGGAAACCCCCTCTGCTGCAGTACAGACTTGTCAGTTGTGTTTACTTTTGCATCTTCAAGTTTTACAAGAGCGTTTGTGTGTCTCTAGTGCTGGATGTTGTTAAACCCCTTTCCATGCGGTAGCACGGCTATGCCCCCACCTCTGTGGGGGGACAGGCAGGAGCCGCAGCAGTGCACAGACCTTGTGTTGGGGCTCTGGTCCGTGAAACTCAGACCTTGTCTCTGCTTTTGGCGCAGAGTTAGAGGGACCAAGGGATGATGTTCAAGAGAGGACCCAGTGTTTGGAGATGCTCAGCTCCTGCGGTGATGTGCAAGAACTGGTTTCATTCATGCAACAGGCATGGAAAGTCTCGCTGCCTGGGAGATGAGCTGTTATGGGCTGCCTGCTCCTGCCCTTATCTCCCCCGTGCTCTGGGCAAAAGCCTGTCTTTGGCAATCTTGAGACATGCTGTAACTGCTAGACAAGGTGGGATCACAGGCTGCCCTGCTCACTGGGTCCACAGCCCACATTTAGGGCTGTCTCTGATGCAAAGGGCTGTTCTTTCTGCCTCTTTTCTTTCCATCACATTTGGGAGGCTTATCCTATCCCTTATCAACAGCTGTGTTGTTGGAGGGGGCAAGTGCAGAGCTGCTGCAAGCCGCACCAGCTCTGCTGCTCTTGCCTATCCCTTAGTTCCCCTTGCAGCGTGTTTGCTGCAAAGTAAATATCTTGTGCCACCGTGTCCTCACTCCGGTGGGTTTGTGTCGCTTGTGATCACAGGCTCCAAACTTCCCCTGTTACGGCTGCTTTTTTAACAGTGTCTTTTTATTGGCAAGTAGATTCGTGGAGTGTTTCTACTTCCTTCATCTGTAAATTGTCCTCTACATAACGAAGAAATCGTTCTGACTACGTTTTGATGTGTTTGTCGCCCAACAGATGTCTGGGTGGTTAAAGTGCCCCCTGAGTACAAGTATCCTGTGTTTGTGAGCTCTTTGATAGTTGGTTCAGGAATCTTTTTGTTCTTTCTTTCTCTCCTCGAGTCCTGGGGGTCTGTAGCAGATGCCTGCCGCAGTCTCTCCTTTGTTTGCGGTCCTGATACCTGTGCCCACAGTGTTATTCCTCTACCCTCTCCCTTATCAAATTAGATTATCTCCTTGTAAGCACTTTTGACACGTGCAGCCGTGCAAAGGCACGATAAGCATATTGGATCGCACTGTTGTGTGCCTGTTGTTCACATCTCTGGTTCTCCGTTGTGCCTTTCCAGGACCTTAGGACCGAGTTGGCACGTTACCTGCCATACATAATGGTACCAGCAAAAGCAAGGCCAGCTAGCTCTTCCTTCCATTCGCAGCCAAGTCCCAATGCCTCTTTTGGGCACTGCCACATCACTCTGCGTGGGAACTATTTTGTCCCAGTGCTCTGCACCATGTCGCTATGACCCTCATGTCATCACTTTTCCTCGCTGCTGATCTGTGTCTCCAGTATCTCCCCTTGTCTCCTGAACTTGGCTGGTGGCACTTAAGCTTCTTCTCAGTGTTACAGGCTGCTCCTTGCCCGTTCCTTGACTCCCTGCCTTTCCACTGGCTTTCCTGGTTTCCACGTGTGATCCAGAAAAACCTCTTTGTTATTCTGTCCTTCCTCGCCATCACAAACCTGTGTTTCTGTTCCATCTTTCATGAAAAGGTCTAAGACTGAAGGTGAAATGTGATAACAGCCTTCAAAAATATGTCAGTGCCTGCTGCAAACAGGATAGGAATGAACGATTCTCCGTGTCCTATGGTGGGTAGGACAAGAAATTATGGGCTTAAACTGTAGCGCAAGGGAGATTTAGATTTGATGTTCAGATATCCTGGGGGTGAAGCACCAGAGGAGGCTGCTGGGGAGTCTCTGGAGGGGCAGGTCAGACGAGCAGCTGTCAGGAGAGGCTGAAGGGGAGTCGAGGGGATAGCAGGGTGATCCAGAAGATCATTTTTCATCCTCTCCAGCCCTCTTACCTCCCCCTTCCATATGCTGGAAGCCTCCAGCTAGGCAAGGGGCTTTTTGTGGCTTGCTCAGCAGGCTCGTGCCTTTTTCTCTCCTTGCTTTTTGTCTCTGTTGCAGCAGTTCTGGCAAATGCAATTGCAGCAAGCCTGGAAATAGCCATGGCAAGCCTCTCCTCCCCAAACCTTCCCTTTGTGCTTGGTGCCTCTTTTCACACCTTGTATGCTGGTGGAGGTGATGGCAGTGGCAGTCAGAGTACCAGGATGTGCAGTAGTGACTGAAAGATATGTTTTGCTACACTGAGAAGGGTCAAGACTGAGTCGGGGGACAGCCTTGGAGATGCTGCTCAAGGCCCTCGATGGGAAGTGGCTGCCAGGTTTGCAGAGGGCTGCGTCGTGTGTGTGTCAGCGTGTAGGTGGAAATGCGAAGGTGAGGATGGCTCCTGGAAGCGCTGTCCCAGTCGGTGGCATGGGGCTCCCCGTCGGCTTGGCTCTTTGGCTGGCTGTGTGATTGCAGGAATGCGGGCAGGAGGGATGGGAGCTGTATCGCAGCCTGCATGTGTGTGCCTGCCCTTGGCGGGTGCACCAGGACACCCGGAGATGTGGGTGAGCTGGGGGGGTGGGGGTCCTTGCAGAGCTCCCCGTCCCCACCTCCTCAGAAGGACGCTGCAGGGCATCAGCCAGCCTGATGGAAACTGCTGTCTTTGCCAAAACAAAAATCTGGGGGCCTGGAAGTCACAGAGGACTCCGTCCAAAACCAGTGTAAAGCACGAGAGCAGCCGCATTGTTTCTGACACTGCTGGCCGGGAGGTCGCCGAGTCCCCTGGGCACCTTCAGCTCCTGTTCCTGACACCCACCTCTCCCGACCCCTCCCCATCTGGCATGGCCACGGTCGTGTCGGGGTCCGGTTGCATCTGCGCTGTCTCCGTGCTTCCCTCCCCAAACCTCCTTGCCTCCTCTCCCCGAGGCGCTGCGGGGGTCCTGGGTCCTGGTCAGCTGTGACCCCCTTCACCCACCCGGCAGCATCATCCCCTTCACAGCTCCCCACCAGGAGAGGTGGGCAGGGAGAAACAGGCGGATGAATAATTTATTATAACGATGCAAAACAGGGTTTTAAAACTCTCCCCGTATAAATATTTATTTTTGACTCGTTAGCCCCGCAGCTGCCTCCGCCCCCCCCCAACCCTTCCCCTTCTCCTTTCTGAAGAACCCCCCAGCCTCGCGGCTATCGTGGCTGGTTCGCCCCGTTCTTGCGCGTTCCGTCCGTCCATCTGTCCGTCTCTCCCGCACTCGCTTTTCACATGATCCGAGCCTCGGTGCCAAACGCTTCCCAGGGAAGAGGGAAAAAAAAAAAAAAAAGAAAACCCCACCAAACCAACAACAACTCTTTCTCGCGCACACACACAAAAAACCAACAACGGGGCGGGGGGAGATGGAGCAGCACACACCCGCACACGCACAAAACCCTTTGAAGCCTGTGCAGGGTAAGGGTTGTTTCTGTGGTAACGGCGCGGGGATTGGCGGCGGTGGGCGAGGGCCTCCATCCCGCGGCGGTGCCGAGTGATTAATGAGCCGTTGCTGGGCTGTACGGCAGCGCTTGGGCCGGGTTGCGCGCCACGGGGCTGTTCTGATGCCACCACCGCACCTCGGACGCCTCTTCGTCCTGCTCCGCTGGCCCCGGGGCACGCTCGCTCCGGCAGCACCCCACGCCTCCTCGGCAGGTGTGGGCTCTTGTGGGACACTGGCCCTTTGAGGGACGGAGCAGCCAGGCTTCCCTCTGTCCCCTGCCCCGGTGGTGCCAGAGCATCCCTGAGGCTGTGGCCTTCGTCCCGCCACCTGGCCTTGCTCCTCTGCACCAAGGTCGGTCCTGGGGGGGGGGGTCCGGCTTCTCCTCCAGTGCAGGGATGGGCCAGAGCCGTGGGGGGGATGTGGTGGCATCAGCGGGGGGATGAAGCATTCCTGTCTGGTGGGCACAGATGGGCCCATGGCATTTTGGGGAGCGTCACTCATAGCCTCGCCTCACCGCCTGCCCTTGGCCTCACTGCCGCCTGCAGCTGCCTGTCTCCCTCCCACCCCCACGGCTTCCCAAGGCTGTAGCGTGGCTCGTGGCTGAGTAGAGACAAGGGCTGTGCTGTCCCCGTCCCGTAGCCAGCCTTGTTTAATGCCACCACCCATCGATCCGGGTGTCACCGGGGTGCTCGTACCATCTCCCAGTGAGAGCTGCAGCTCCCAGGGAACCTTACACCACAGTGCGCTTTGAAACTCACCTTGTTTTGCTTTCTGTTTCAAAAAGGCAAAGGAGAAACAGGCATCATTCACATCTCTTGGGCGAACAATAATAATGAGTGAGTTTCAAGTCTCTTTCCCCCAAAATAGCCAAACCAGAACACGCACAGCCTTCCCGAGCCGCTGCCTGAAACAGATGTGCTGCCAGTGAGGCAGCTATTTATAATGTGCAGCATTCCCCTTTCAGCCGCAACGACTCCAGCCCTCAGCTCACGCGCTCGGCAGCTCCTTTTGAAGCCTGTAGCTTTAATCCAGGGACCGTTCCTGGTGCTGCTAAAAATCTCCTCGTAAACCCGCTGGGATGCCAGTGAGCCGGAGCCATGCCTGCTCTCTGCCTTCAAAGGGGGTTTATCATCCCCAGAGGCTGCTGGGATGGGACTGCCCCATCCCTGGATGTCCCAACTGGGATGGGACAGCAATGGGATCTTGTCGGGCTGTGTCTCCCCAATGTCCCTGTGGCTGCAGGCTCTGCAGAGCACTGACTCCCCTCTGCTGCAGGGCTGGGGGCTCAAACCCTTTCCCAACCCCTAATTTGAGAGGTTTTGTCATACAGAGGACAAGGAGGGGTCAGGACACTGTCGCTGGTAGTGGGGGAAAGATGATGTGGGTTTGAGCCCGGCTTGTTTGATCTGGTCCCCACTGAAGGAGAGGTACGGCACGGTGGCCTGGGGGGATGCGGACAGTGTGGGATAAGGAGGAAAACTGGGGATCCAATTAAAAGGAGATTCGAGGGGTTTGCCAGCACTGGCATCCACACTTAGGGCAGGTGTTTGCTAGCCTGGGGGTCCCACAGCAGCCCTGGAGCTGTGGCACGACTGTGGGATGGGCACCTCGGGCTACCCGCACCCCCGGGGACTGCGGGCGCTCACGGGACCCCGTCCTAGGAGGGGCTGCAGCTCGCAGGCACCGGAGCACCCAGTGCCAAGCACCCTCGATGCTGCTTCTGCCCCTTGCACACCGATGAATAAGTGTGCTGGTATGTCAGGGCGGGGAGCGGGCGGTTAGGCAATGCGGCGTGCGTGTGGAAGCTGTTTATTGCCAGGGCTGTTGCAGGCCCTGCTCTGCCTCCCGCAGCGCCGCAGCCGCCCCAGCCAGCCGGGCCGGTGTGGCTGCTCCGCGTGGGGCCGGGAGGGGGAATGGGGCCCCAGCCCAGCACGGGCAAAGAAATTACTGGGAGATGAGGCTGGTTGGGCTGAGGGTTTTATTTCTATCGCATCCCCTGTTTTCTGTTTGCTTTTCTCCCAAGCAGGGTGTTTGGAGGTGCGGAGGCTGCTCAATCCAAATCCCAGGCTTTGGGGATGGCTCGAACCCTGTTCTCCCTTTCTAGGTGGCCCAGAGCATCATCCTCAGCCTGGCATGGCACAGTCGGCCGGGCAAAACACCCCGCAGAGTGACCGGCAATGTGCCACTCTGGCTTTGCTCCCTCACCATTCTGCAAATGCTAGAGGACAGGGTTGTGTGTCAGTGGGCAGGGACCACACCCAAGCCCCAAACTCTGCCCTTTACATCCCTCCAAATACCATCTTGAGGGGGAGCATGAGCTTGTCCTCCTGCCCAGAGAGCTTACATCCAGGTCAGCCTGGAGGAGAAGAGGGTGGTGATTTTAAAATGGCCTGATGAGCCGTTTCTAAGGGTGGGATTTTGGGAAGGGGCTGAGGACGGGCTGCCTTGGCAGGGCTCTGTTGCCTCGGCTCCAGCAGTGCAGTGGGTCAGCTCAGCCCAGTGGTGACGCTGAGACAGGTTCCCGTGAGAATGGCGTCCTTGGGCGAGACTGGAGCCTTCCCGGTTTCCAGTGGTAACCGACAAACCTTTGCTCCTGGAAGAGGGACTGTAACGCAGCCCATGGCAGTGAAGCCTCTTAAAAGCCAGTCTCATTGCAGTTGTGTTAATTATTAATAGGATGTGGGGAAGAAAACACTGGGAAACTCCAACTGTTTGAGGCAAGCTGCTGCTTCATCTGCATCCAGCAGCATGGGCCTGGCTTCCCCCGACCCAAGGGGAGATTCACGGGTGTCTTTTCCAGCGGCTGGTGTCAGCAAGTACAAATGGAGAGACTCCGCCATCTCTCTGAAAACCATAGCAGTCCAAAACCGAGGAGCTAAATAAGTTGTGCGGGTCTTAACTTGGTCTTTAGCAAAGATTTCTCCCCCTGAAGGGATGAAGTCCCCTTCAGCAGCGTCTCTGCCCAGCAGGACTGGCAAGATGCTGGAATTGCAGGGTCTGCTGGCACAGAGGCAGTGGGGATCCCTGTCCCAGGCCAGGGCACCCCACAGAGCTGCGTGGGCAGGGTGGGACCCCAGATGGTGCTTGGACTGCACCCACATAGTGAGTCAGAGCTGGGGGAATCTCAGCCGGGCAGTTTTCATGAAAAACAAGGTAATGGGGAATTTTCACCCAAAAGCTTTGTGGATCTTGAGGGTTTCTTCCCCCATATCTGACCATGGGTACCAGGGATGTCTCCATGGGGGAACTGAGAGGTGTTCCCATGGAAACCAGCAGTGTTGCTTCAGGGGGGTACCCCACGGCACAGATTTGGGGCCTCCATTGGCACTGCAGAAGCAGTGCTTGGCATGGGGAGGCACCAGCCCGGCAGGAGCTCTCAGAGCGGCGGTGCCCTTGCTCCACAGCGTGCAGCTGGGAGAAGCCTTGCTCTGCCCTTGGTCCTCCGTGCGGGAAGGAGATCCCAAACCTTGGGGGCAGGCAATGGCCGTAGGTGCCACCAGCCCACCCGCCTTCCCACCACCCTAACCAGGAGCCCCTGCCTCCCCCAGCACGCTCCTCTCTCCTCTCTCCCTTCGCCGCCTTTCCATTCCCCGTTCCCTTTCTCTCCCTTTCTTTCCCTTGCTCCACCCCCCTCCAGACTCCTCTGTGGGCCATTGATTTTTCCATCCGTCAGCGAAACGCTTGAGGAAAATGAAAGAGCATCTTCATGATCGATCAGGAGAACTCTTCAGCCTGGGGTCAGGAAGGGTTTGAATCAGCTGCTCCCCTGGCATATAATTACCCCCTCTCTCCCAAGCTGGGGCTTTTCACACGCCTGTGGGAGCAGCCATCCCACTGCAGGGCCGGGGCATTGCGCAGGAGAATACCTCCGCGCGGTGCATTGATGCTGGGAGAAACTGCCTGTGGATATGTTGGGGTTTGCTATTGCCAGAACTCAGCTTTGGGCTGGGGTCTGTGCGCTTGCGCTCACTTTGTGCTGAGCAGCGTGTGCCGAGTGGGTGCAAGAGTGCGCGCACTTCTCCCTCGCAGGCATCGATCGTTCTGCGTGTAGCTAATTCTGTGCGGTGCTTGGCAAGGGTGGGGAGCTTTGAGGCTGTGAGTTTAAAGAAGCTGAAAGAAAACTAAATCCAATAGAAGCTGGGTGCCCAACTCCCTTCTCTCTTTTGAACATCTCATTTGCAGGGAGCATCATCTGGGGCGTGCTGCACATACAGACCGTGTTGGTAGCAGCCTGGAGATGTCTGTGGAAATGCCAGAGTTTGCCATCTGGTACCATGCTGGCCCCTGAGGTCTTACTGCTTGCTGCCCTCCCCCAGAGAGCTGGCAAATAGCTGAGGGAGCTTCTCATTCCACCGTGGGGTAGCTGCATTAAAATGTTGACTTCTTCATGGCAACTGGTGTGAGTCATGCTGGGAGCCGGAGGGGGACGCTGGCACCTGTAGCTCTTGCTCTGCTTGTGGACTGCTGCCTGGATCCAACGGGTTGCTTGCACGGAGGTGTAGGCGCAGTCCTCCCTGCAGCCATGGCTGAAGCTCCACCTCTGCTTGGCGGGACGTGCTCACCGCTTCGCGTGCGCAAGGTTTCCAGTGCTTACACGTGCGGTGGTGGGGTTCAGTGGTCAAAACGTGTCGTGCATGTGGGCTGCTGCGTTGGGTCTTGTGACATGGCAGGGAAAATTTATCCTTTGGACTTTTCTGAAGGAGAGAGCTCCTGAGCTCACTTCCCCACCAGTGTCGGGGGACATCAGCCCCAGTACGTCATAGGGCTGACAGGTTTGGTGTTGCCCATCTCCACTGACCCTTTGGCTCCCAGCTCCGAGATTCCTCTTATTTCCCGTAGATACTGGTCAGCCTGTCTCCTGAGCTAAATGCAGGGGTTTCAGACCTGGGGTTGCACAACACGTGGCTGGTTGGAGCTTGCTGGAGCATGTGGAGGTCCCAGTGCTGGGCAGCACAGCAGCTTCCTGTGGTGGGTTGTGCATCTCAGCTAACACCTCTCCCTGGGCAGATGCAGCATGAAAGCATCCCCTTGAGAGCCAGGAGGAACAGTGAGACAGCGAGGGGGAAATGCAAGCCAACACTCTGCTCCCTCATCCCTCCTGGCTTCTGGCCCTGGAAAGCCTGGCTGTGGGTTGCACCTTCACCCAACTGCCTTCACCAGCCTTTGCAGCCCTTCACCCCATGGTCTGCAGAAGAGCTGGGGGCCAGTTATTGCCCCACGTTGTGCCACTGATATGTGGGAGCTCACAGCCATTCGATTCCCCTTGTGTTTCCACCCTGGCCTGGGAATGAGTGCACGTGGAAAGAGATGAGGACAGAAAAGCAGCGGCAGGGTGAGAAACTGGAGCAACATGTTCCTGCTCCCACCACAGCCAGTTCAGACCATCCAGACCAGAGTGCTGCGGGAGAAGGACAATGCAAAGGTTCTGGCTTTCTCCCTCCATACCAGCAGGCATAAGTGTACTCCGGCATGGATGCGTTGCGGATGTGCTGATAGCAGCTAGCTGAGTGCTGACGCTGCTGTGGAGGAGCTGGCTGTGGAGCCATAGGTAAGGCTGAACTGAGTTTTATCTGCTCCACAGATACTGTCTTCTGCTGAAAGCAGCTGAAACAGCTGCATCCTGGGTTTGTTGGAAAGTTTATTTTACAAGATGTAATGCGAGCTTGTCCCATGCCCCTGGTAAAGCCTTGACATAAAACCCCACCTGGGCAGGGTCTTTCCCCTGGTGGGATTGGGCATCCGTCTGACAGTCGGGAGAACTTTGCTTAACCTGTGAGTGTTGCATCCCAATATAAATGTAGATCTAACCCAGTTTCCTTGAATCTGTGTCGCTCTGTTGATAGCAAGGGAGAGAGGCTGATTTATGCAAGTGGGTAATATGGGATCTTCCCATTATTCCTTGTAAACAGAGTGCTTTGGTGTGCTGTCACCAGGTAATCTCATTGCTGGGTTCAATGCAGGACTCCTGTCGTCTTTCTATTGCTCTGCCACCTTCTTGCTGACCACCCTTGGTCATGTCCCTTGGTCTTCCTGCTGCCTCCTCACTCCCAGGTCTGTAAAATGAAGATAAAATACTACCTGACTTGCTGAGGAGCTTGCAGCCCAATTAAGAAGTGCACGCTAATTAAAGCAAGCTCCTCAGTTCCTGTTGATATCCCATACCCATCGGTGGGGCGCTGGAAAGCTCTGGGACGCGGGAGCGTGAGGTTGTGACAGAGACAAAACAATACGCTCTGAGAGTGCTGAACAGAAAGTGGATCCATGTGTTAATCTGGGAAAAGGAGTGTGAAAATAACTGCAAATCCTTCACGACTTTGTTGTAATTTCTCCCAGATAGGATGCAGGCGGGAAAAATGCCTGCTCCAAGCTCCAGCCTCTTTGGCTCCCGGATCATTACTGAGCTAAACCTGAGGCTGATGCAAGAGGAAACCCTGTCCCATCACTGGGCTTCATATGTGGCTGCTGGAAATTCAGGGAGAAAGGGTTAACGACTTGACTGCATTTCATGGGGGCAGCTGGGGTCCCAATGGCTCCAGGGCCAGCCAGGTCTGCTCCCTGGCCATCTCGGCCAGTGCCCGGCTGGCTCAGCCTGGCTGCCGGAGGAGCCGGGAGGATGCCCCAACAGGTACAGTTGAGTGGTGCCTCTGACAGCAGCACGCTCCTGTCGAGCGGGCGACCGTGGGGTGCAGAAAGCCGGGCCCCTCCCAACTGCCCAGCTGCCTTTCTGCTAATGCTCATTTAATTAAACAGCAGCCTGGAGTGGCTGAAACCAGGGCAGCGGGAGAGCTGAGGTTTTCATTCAATAGGTTCCCGTCTCCAGCTCAGGAACCGGAAGAAAAACCCTTTTCATATCGTCAGATCAATACGCAGGTGGTGTTCCCTGCTCCCTTCCCCTTCACCTTCTCCAGCTCTCCTTTCCCCTCCTGGGCCAGGGATGCTTTTCAAAGCCAGAGCAGGGCTGGGGTCTCTACCCGATGGATTTTGCACCTTATACCCCATCCTGGCTGCTGTGCGTGCCACACACGTGCTGAACGGCTGAGAGGTGCTGGGACCATGATCTCAGCAGATACCTGAGAGAACAAGTCTTGGCTTTCAAACTGGGGCATGGTCCCTCCTTCAGGGAAGGTTTTCTATCAGTAATGTCTCTGAAGAATCATTGTCTTTTTGGTGAGACAATCAGCAAAGCCACAGGACTGTGAAAGTGGGCAGGATTTGACCAGCAACTTTTGTACTGCTTGCTTGGGTACAGGCAAGGGTTAACAAGAAGTGACATTTTATTTTGCTGTGTGTCTTCGGTTCTCTGGAAGGAGATGCTCTTCCTGGTGCTTCAGCTGTTGTAAAGGCATTCTTCTTCCCAAGGTGTCTTCTGAAAATTAGCTCCAGCATGTCGTCAGTGGTGGAGAGATGATTATGGAGAAGCAGCTGTCCGTCCCCTCCTGCCAGCTCCCGGCGAGGCAGCAGGAGGGGTGACGTCTCCTCTGGGTGCTTGCTGCTGGCAGATTTCATAGTGCCTGATCCAGGCTCTGGTGTACCGTAGGCAGCTTCAAGCTCCGGCCTCTTCCACCTCATCTCAGTGCACTGGGGCAAGAAACCATCATGCAGTGCCCAGCTCGGTGCAGTCTCCAACCATGGTGGGGTTTTTTTCGCAATAAGAAAGTTGTACAAATCTTCCCCAAAAGTCAGCCTGCTCAGGCAGCCTGGAAGCGGTCAGCTTCAACTCCTATATTGTTTCTCCCTGCAGGAGAGAAATAACTGTCCTGTTTCTTCATGCAAAAACGAGGGATTGGAAACAGGCTGAAGGGGAGAAGAGCTGGATGGGTGCCCCAGAGACCTCACCATCTCAGAGGACGGCAGCCTGCTCCTAGGTTACTATCTCTCTGTCCCTTCCCTGGTCCCTCTGTCATTGATACAGAGCTGGGTTCATTGGGTTTGTGATCTGTGCTCCTGCACCAGGCTTCAAACACTGCCCAGCAGCCTCTGAGCCCACTGCCGGATCACAAACCATCTCGGGATGCTCCAGCCAAGAGGGAGGTGAGCTCCACACCTGCTAGCAGGGGAGGGCTGTTGCAGCCAGATGCAAGCTTTTCCCCGGCATTTCCCCCCTCTTCTCCTTTCCCTAGCCTCAGGCCAAGCAGGGAAAATCCTTCGGCAGGACCCCAGCTGGGGCTGCTGGCTGTTGGCTTTCCATGGCAACGGTCCATCAGGGGGTCGGAGTCAGCAGCGAAAAATTCTGCCCCCTCCTTCCCTCGCCTGGGCTGCTGGTCGCTATTTTGATTGCATTCCTGGGGAGCTGGGCTGCAGATGCGGTCGCCTTATCTTGGGAAGGTCTGAGTCAGTTTTTCCCTGCATGACAGAGCAGGCAGCTGAGGGATGGAGGGAGGAATAAATAGCTCCTGAGCTATGCCGAGGACGTCCGTCCCTGGGGACAAGGTGATGGGCCAGGAGCCTTCCATGATCCTGGACTCGTGGTGCCCATGTGGCACGGCACACATGTAAGAGACAAGGGAAATGTCTCCACTGAACAATCTTCGTACATCCTTGACACCTTGGCTGAGGGAACAGGGGGTTGGCCCAGGACCACCTGTGCTGTGGGCTAGATCCTGCTCCCAGGAAGACCTGAGGAATACGTCCATGGGGGAGGAAGCACATTCACCCCACCAGTACGTATCCAGGACGTGTTTGCTTGCCACTCCTCAACACACCAGCTGATGTGTCAGTTCAAGAACTGATTCCCTTCAGTTTTACATGGGTGTAACCAAGAGCAGGATCCAGCCCCAGGGACCAGAAACATTTATGCACTGACTGTCCCCCATGCGCTGCCGTGAGCAGATCTGCATCTAGATGCTGCTAGCAGAGCTCAGGGTGCAGCACCCTTGATGGTGCAACTACCTGGCTCTGGCAGGAAGGCTGGAGGTGGAACAGTCGCTTGGGGTCTGCTGGTTGCTTTACTGAAAGGGGAGCTGCTTTCTTCCCTTCCTCATGGAGATATGTCCTCTGATTACTTTTCTGCTCAAGAAGCTTGCTCCTGGGTGCTTCACCAAGGAGATGTGATGTCTCCGTGCCCAGCAAAGCTGTCGGGGAATGGTGAAGCCCTGGTGTCGGGTCCAGGTTTCATGCTGTAAACTGAGCTCCTTCTGTAAACCAGAACTCAGCCTGCTTGGAGCCAAGGGAAGGTCTTGCGTAAGGTGCTGTTATCAGTCCAAAGCATTAACCCCCCTAGAAGTTGTGCACTGAATAATCATCAGTCCAACCTAAGGAAAAAAAATAACCACATTACGTGTTAAACACACTGCAAGTTTTCCTTCTGTCAGTGGGATCCTCAGCTTGGGTTTTCCAGCGTTTCCCCAAAGTCTGGCAGCTCAGGGAGCAATTCTGCTTTGTTGTCCTTTTTATTCTGCTTTGTTGTCCTTTTTATTCTGCTTTCTCCAAATGAGAGCAGGGTTTGTCACGCAGATCCCTGGCTCCAGGAGATCAAAGGCTTTTGGGGAAGGGTGGCGGGTAGGGAAGACCCTTTAGTGATGGAGGGTGCAAAAGGCAGGGCCTGGAGGAAGACAGGACACCTGGGGCCGGCTGGTGCTTGTAGTGGCCACCGCATCCTCCGTGCACCCCTGCTGCAGCGGGACCTCGGGCAGCAGCGCGGGGTTCAGCCCGTGCAGGGCTGGCCGGGCACCGCGGGACGCCCCAGTGCCGTCGGGGCTGGGGTCTGAGCTGGCTTCTCGTCTCAGAGCTGCAGCCGGGAGCCAGGGCTCGGGAGAGGGTTTCTATAGCAACAGCTGCCACTCACTCCCCATCTTGGATGTAAATTAGTTAGGATTTTATTAGTGTGCAGAATTTCAAGAGGCCAGAGCTGGCAAAAGAGGCCTGACAAATTTGGGACAGGAGTGTGCGAGGGGAGCCTGCCCCGGCACTGTCAGGGAGTGCTGGTTTAGGGGCATCTTTAGGAGTTTGGACCAAGGCAGGTTTTGGGGTTTTTCTGAATTGCCTGAAAGCCTGGCTTTTCACCCCAGTGACAGCACGTGCCTCTGAAATGGCTCTGGGTTTTCCACGTCTCAGGCAGGCGGCTGGAGATGGGGCGCAGAGGCAGAGAGGGCTGCACCGACCCCAGGAGAAGCAGGTGGGGTGGGGTGACTTGCCCCAAAGCCTGGGCAAGGGAGTGCTGTGGGCTGACTGCCCTGTGCTGGCTGGTGAATGTGACCCTGATGGAGACAACACTGTGAGGCGTGAAAGCCCAAAGCCCCTCTCTTTCTTGGAAACTCCATTGGGAAAACCAACAAGGACATGTTGATGGCGATGAGTCTGATAATTTTTATTAGGAACTCATCTAGGTGCACTTTACATTTGCTAGAGCAGCACTTCGTGGCTGCAGGCAGCTGGACCAATACATAAGATGCTTCTTGTCTCACAGATCTTGCAATCTCAATGGAAGCCTCAGGTAGGGAAGGAGTACAGCCTCGTGGGTTCCAGCGTGGGGTCACTTGGGGCATCAGCCTGCCAGGACGGGAGAGCTGCTTTCAGGCCCTGGACTGGGCAGCTCCGAGTCTCCAGGTGGGAGTTTCCATAGCCCTTAACCTCCCTTTTGCAAAGTGGTTCCTTAAGAGTGCTAACGGTGTGAGACCACCCTGAGTGACCACAGCTGGTGCAGCACTGCCTCTAGAGGGTTTTCAATTAGAAGCTCGATGGTGAAGCTATATGATGCTTCGGCAGAAGTGTTGGTGGTTACCAGTGATCTTCTGAGCCAAAGGGCTGAGGAACTGGGGCTTTTTGCAGAGCTATGGGTAGGACTGCAGCAGGGGTTCTTGCTTGGTCAAGGGGTCTGCTGGGTGTTTGATCTCCCTGAGCCATGGAGCTCCTTGTTAGTGGGATCACAGCTGGTTGTTGGATGGGATCAACTCCCGCTTAGGCTTCCCTGTGGACATCCAGATTTTTTGAAGGAGCTGGAGCTGACTCTGTTTGGAAAAGTGGTCCTGGTTGCGAGTGCTGCTCTGTTGGGAACCATCCTCTTTGCATCTTCAAACGTAAGGAAATAAGGAGAGTGATTGTAATGCTAGTTGCTGCCCCCAGACCAAAAGTCTGGTGTAAAACTTGTGTGGAAAAAATTCTTTATTTCTATGTGCTTTCTGGTTTCTGTGTGGCTAGGATCCATATCTTCAAAACTCATATTTTCAACTCTTTGCCTCTAACCATGAGGGCTATGAATTTTCTTTCTTAATGAAAGAAGAGGTTTGGTTTTTTCCTTTTTTTTTTTTTTCCCCCCGTCCTTCCATAATTTCTTGGCTCTGGGATCAGGGGCTTTGTGGAAGTCAAAAGGTTTCGCAAAACCTTGTGATGGTGCTGTGATATTTGCTAACACTGGGTTATAGTTGGATGGTGATGTGTAAAGTTTATATATCTAGTGTAGATATAATACGAATGTGCTTGTGTGCAGCAAAAAAGAGGGCTGGAAGAGTCCTTAAAATACTAGAAGTGTGGGGCTGGGCGGGCTAGTTGGCAAGTGTCTACTTGATTTGAAAAGGCGGGGGAAAAGAAGTCAGAGTTTTGATGTTTTGGGAGTTTGTCATGCTGCGAAACAAGTTACAGAGGAGTGACTGATGCTCAACTTGGATGGGTTGCGCTGGGATCAGAGGAGTTTTCCTGCCTGATCCGGTGTGCAAGTGAGGCTGGTTGCAGATCAGCCCAGCTGCAGTCAGTGCCTGGGGGGACCTTCTTGGCCTAATCCATAAATACTGATGTTGTAATTACTATAAAAACCTGCTCTTCTCTTCCTGCATGGTGTTCATCCTCTGGGCTTAGGTAGCACTTTTTTTGTTGATTCGCCCTCTCCTTCACCTTCCCTCTCCTTTTAATTCCTCAACACGCTGTGGAAATAGCAATTAATTAATCTGAGTAATAGTTATTATTCAGGAACCGATCTGCTATCATGGCTTGCACTGGTATAGTGAAAATAACCAGTTCAGGTGCTGAGAAATTTGGGTTACCAGAGGAGCTGGGGCTGCTGTTCCTTCCCTGGCCGCGTGCCCCAGCACAGGGCACGGCCGATGCTGTTGGGTTTAGTGGTGCTCTCCGCCCTGCCCAAAGGCTGTGTTGGCACAACCACTGCCTGCTGGAAAGCGCAGCCTCTAAGGCAGGGATTTGCTTTCAAGATAAATTGGCCTTTTCTAGGGGACCCTGTCCTAAGCATGATGAAAATGCCAAATGTGCTGATAATGCAACTCGAAATGGATCCCTGGGGATGTTGCGCTGGTGTCTTGAATGTTATTGTGAGTAGGAAAGGAACTGGGTGATGCAGGGGGTAACTGGGCTGTGAACTCTGCCAGTGGGTCGGCGCTGATGCAGGAGGTGTGATGCAGGGCTGATATGGGGGTGCTGACTGGGGAGGGTGAGCTTCTCCCCTGATTTTGATGAACTGGCAAAGATTTGATCCCTATGAGGTACAGCTCAAGCTGTGTTAGCCAGGACACCGGGGCTCTGGAGACTGGTTTTGGTGCGCCCAGGTCAAGTTTGGGTGAAGTAACCCTGAGAGGGTTGTGTCTGTCCCACTTGTGGGACCGAGCAGGAGCATGCAGAGCACACGAGAGATGCAGTCTGGCCACAAGCTGAGGAAGACCATCCGAGTCTTCACCATCCTGATGGTTTCCAAAATTAGACTGAGACCTTCCTGGGCTGCGGAGCTGGGAGCTTTGGGCAGGCGGCTGCTCCGCTCAGTGTCTGATGAGGACAACACAAACCCACTGCGGGAGGCAGGGTGACTGCTTGATGCCTGGTGTTAATCAGTGTTTTGGAGGGTGGTCGTCCCCAGGAGCAGTGGGCTTTGTCTGAATTTGCAGGAGGGGATGAAACAGCTTAGGGGACACCTGGGTGCCCTCTCTGGGTTTGGGAGAAGGGGGCCCTGAGTGAGCCCTTGTTCAGAGAACTGACTTTTGCTGAAAGCAGCTAATCATGTGCTAATCCTTGAGCATGTCCTTCAGCTCCATTGAAGAAAATAGACTTTAAGTGCATGCTTGAATTTAAGTGCATGGTTAAGTATGTTCCCATTCCCAGGCCTCAGACAGGGTAACGATTACTGTACAGAAGCTGGCCAGATACATCAGGAGATAACGTGGCAACACGGCCACAAGCTCGTTCCCATCTCACACAAGGCTGCCTTTGGGGATTAGCACCAGGCTGCTTGTTTTGCAGCCCCAGGGATGGGGCTCTGGATCTGTCCTGCCTCTTCACCATCTCGTGAAGCCTCGCTGTATCCTCCTCCTCACTGCAGGTTTCATCCTCCCCTTTCTCCGCGTGCTGGCCCCTTTCCCCAAGGCTGCTCCATCTCTCCACTGCCAACCCGCTCTGCCTGCAGAGCAGAAAGCGCGTGGCCCAGATATTTTACTTCACATCAGCACAAACCCAACCCAGCCCTTTCCATGAGATGGCTCGGCCGGGCACGGCATGGGCAGAGCCATCCCTGCGGCCAGGCAGTGGGGGAGACCCCCAGGTGCCCCTGCCCCTCTCTGGGGTTGCAGTTCCCCCTCTGAGGCCGTGCATCTGGCTGCTTAGGGCTGGCTGGAAAGCTGGAGCCTGCGATCAGCTCAAAAGGCAGCAACAGCAGCCTCTGCTTTTCCACACGTTGGTATTTTTAGCTCTGCTGTGCATTAGCGTGCAGGAGCTCAAACTGCGAAGCCTGGCTGAGGTTTTATCTGTTGTGACAGCCCTTAGGGCTGTAGTCAGACACCCTCTCGCTTGCTCGCTCCCTCTCTCCCTTTTTCTTTTCCCTTTCCTTTTTTTTTTTTTTTTTTTTTTTTTAAAGTTTGCAGCTCAGATTTGCTCTCTCCCTGTGGATGCATGGTGCAGCTGTCAAGACAAGGGACCAAGGGTGGGAAATAGGGTCCAAAATGTGGTCTGAGCCCCTTTATGAGAGAGCTTTCTTCAGGTTCTTTCTGTATTTTTCCACTCCTCCTTGCTGATGCTGTCAGGGTTGGAGTGGCTGGACCTGATGTTGCAGGATTAGGTGCTGGCTTGCGCCTGCTGCCCTGCCCCAAAGGGTCTCCACAAAGCTGCGCTGGGTGACAGCTACACAACTACTGGGGACAGCACAACGGAGAGCAAACTGCCAGGGCTCGGCCGATCTAGTGCTCTCACTGCTGCTGCTTTTTCCGAACACCTTGTGTCCGCATCGGTGGTTTAGAGCACAAACGTTGCCCCTCTGGGCTCCAGGTGCCCCAGAGCATCAGGGAAACATCGAAGTCCCTTGCAAGCCTTGCTGGGTTTCAACCCAGAAGATTTTACTGTGCGTAAATGGCATGTCTGACCTCCCTTAAGAAAATGGGACCCTTGAATATCCCTCTGCCCTGGATCTGTACAAACACCCAAGCTTTGGTTTGGTTTCTAAAGAGGGTTTTCTTTATCGCTTACCTTCCTAGACACCCGTCGAGCCGTTCTGGAGGAGAGGGACTTTTCCCCCAGCTCCCAGAGAGCTGCGCAAATGTGAAGCATCTCCTTCCCACCCCAGCACCTCTGAAAAATTGGCTGGAAATGGGGTGACAGAAAGGCAGCCTTGGTAATGCCCTTCAGAAGGGTGAGGAACTGAGGTGCTGACCAGACTTTGGCTTTCCAGCCTGCCTGGCATCCTGCCTACCACGCCAGGCTCTGCTCAGGTAAGTCTGGTCCCAAACAGGAGCAGAAGTTGCCTGAAAATCTGGTACCCCTGGAATTTGTCCAAGGTCATGGGGGAAGTCAGGGACAGAGGCAGGAATGGGATCTGGCTTCCTGTCCCAGGTGTCCAACCTTCCTTTTTCCCCCTTAGCACATGCCTGCTTCATGTCATTCCAGCTGGAGCTTCCTGAAATCCTGCACCCAGGTCTTGGGATGTCCATGCCAACCCTGATGTCTCCTGAAAAGGAGCATGGACCCCATGCAGGGAGGGCTGGGTCCTCCTGCTTTTCCTTCATGGGAAGAGCTTCTTTTGGGTGCTCAACTAGAGGGTGTTAAGGAAAATATATATTTAGGTAGAAAATAATGATTTGGCATTTTTAAGGCCTTTACTGCCCGAGAAGACCACAGTGGCACTGCAGCAGTCCCAAGGTGGACCAGGGCTGCGTGTCCCCAGAAGGAGATTGGTGTGTGTGGATGCTGAGGGGGCTGGAGAGAAGCAGAGAGGGGAGAGACGTTTGTGGTGGGTCATGGGCTCCTTTGTATGTCTGTCCACACCACGTTTCTTTCTGGACTCGCATCATTTGCCAGTGCAGCAGGTTTGGTGTGTGGCAGCTCCCACATCTTTGCCTGAGCTTGTGCTGATGGAGACTAAAAGGCTGCAGCTATGGGTCAGAGGATGCTGTGGGCACCGGGGGCTGCCAGGAGCCAGCCTTGTCACCCAGTGATCCGAGTATAAACCCGACGGGGAGCCCAGGATGTCTCTCTGGGTCCTCCTGCTTCATTTGCATTGAATAGGTGTGGAGGGACATCCCAAAGTTTGTCTCGCAAGCCCACATCTTGGGCAGCTTTTCTAATTAACCATCCCCTTACTGTGCTTGCTCTGTTCTCCCTGCCCCAGTTCCTCCTTTTCTTTGCTGGCAGCAGCTGATGCCGTGAACCACAGAGACTGCACAGTGCTCCTGGCTCAACCTGCAGCAGGGATCTCTGGAAATATCTGGTGTCTTTCCCTTTTGCAGAGAACACCTAGGGGTGAGGATTTTGCAGCTCAGCTTGTGGGGCTTTGCTCTGGTGGCATTTTCTTCGTACAGGTTGTTTGTGTGATGTGCGATTCCTTGGTAGCAGCCACAGCGTGGCAGGTACCTTTGCACACAGCTTTGGCATCCCCCAAACAGCCCCCCTGAGCATCTCCATCGGGTTAGGCTGCCATCTTCCTCCTCCTCTCCCTAGTCTCCTGGGGAAACCCCACTCGCAGCTCCAGGGGGTGGATGCAAATACTCTGCATCAGCGAAGAAACCCTGTACGGTCCCAGAGCCCAGGCTCAGAGCTGCTTAATCCTCTCCGCTCTTCCCCTTGCTGAAGGAAGCAGCCGACCGCAGCTGGAGCCGGTTCCTGGTCTGCACAGGGGCTGCCCACACCCTCTGCCATTGCGACATGGGGCCAGAAGCCATCCTCCTTCCAAGGGCTTTGACACCTGAGTAGCCAGATGAGGTCTAGGAGAAATTAAGCATGGCTCGTTTTATTTCCAGATGTTAATCTGGGAGATTAAGGACTTTTTTGGGAGATAGAGGAAGTTGGGACTTTAGGGACTTTTAAACTTTGAAACCACCCTGTGGCGTCCATGTTAATGCATCTCCCTGTCTTAACAGAAGTCCTTACGGACTTCCAGACACCCTAAAAATTGGGCTCTAAGGTGCTATCTGTTGTCCCTGTGGAGGGCAACAGTGAAGCAAGGGATGCCACAAGGCATGCCCACTGCCACACAGCACTTCTCGAGCCAGCCAAGCTGTTCCTGTGCCATCAGAGCAGTCGCTTGGGCACGCTGGCTCTCCAAGCCCTGTGTCCTGGCAGGGGGCTGGATATAGGCAAATCTGCGTGAGGACAAACCCCAGGAACTCTGGGTGTGCTTGGTGCTATAAAGCAGGCTATCTCCCCTGCCACTTTATATCCTTGAGCTTCCCAGGCTGCAAGTGGTTCCTCTGCTTGCACCCAAAACCTCCCGCTCTTTGCTTATCCCACTCCTTTGCCTCCTTGCTCTGCAGTTGTCTCGGGCTCTCGGTCCAGTCGATGCTTCGGCACTGCCAGGAGTTTGATCTCCGACTGCTTCCTGGCCCCCTCGTGCATGGGGGCACCAGGAGGGGGGCCGAGAAAGCGGGGAAGAGATGCACAGCAGGAGGAAGAAGTCTTTGGGGAGGGGATGGGGGAAGGATGAGGGAAGCAAGGAGAGGGGAGAAAAAGTAAGAACAGGGAGGGGGAGGAGGAGGAAGGACGCTGCCTTGTCTATTCTCAGATTTATATCGGTTGAGTTGCACTGGATTAGCTAAAAGTGGTGCAGAGCTGCCTTCCCCTCCCCTTTCCTCCAGACAGGCACTCCTATTTGGGGCTGAACGCCTTAATTCACTTCAGCTTCAACCTGCTCCTAATTGACTTAAACCACATGGAAAGAAACTCGGCTTCCCCAGCAAGTGGCTGCAGAATTGCACCTTCAGTTAAGTCGGCGTGATTCGGCGTATAAAGAAACCTGGAGCCTGGCACGGACGTGTGCAGGGATAACTCTGCCGAGGGTTGTGCTGAGCGTCCGGAGCCCCACTGGGCTGCTCCTCGCTGGCAGGGTTTTGGTCTGACCCTGAGCAAGTTGGGAGTTGAGGGTGCTGGGGAGCTTTGAGTCGGTGGGATTTGGCTGTTGGAAGAATCGCTGTTTCTTCTCATTCCCCTCTCCTCTGTCCCTCTCTTCCTGCTGCAGATGTCTGCTATAAAAAAGAGAAGGGAAAAAAAAAAAAAAAACCCAGCCCTCCCCAAATGTCGTGGTAATGCTTACTGGAGGGCTGTTTCTGTTGCACATCTGATATGTATGACAGGGTCAGATTAACCCAGCCTCTGTTTTCCAACCACAGCTATTCTGAAGGCACCAAAAACAATGCAAAACACCCCAAAGGGACTCCTTTGTCCTGGCAAGGAGCTGGGCAGGCGGGATGAGCTCATGGCGCTCTGCGGATGTGCCAGCCCGGTGCTCAGCAAGGCCAAATGCTAGGGAAGAAAGAGGAGATCGTACTTTGGAGATGAATCTGGTCTCCTCATAGTTGGGCTTTCAAGGGGCCAAAGACTTTCCTTTGTATTTAAGGTTGGGGCTTTCAAAGGGCAAAAGGAGAGCAATGATGTTAAGTGGGTATCTAATGCCAGGGGATGCTCTCAAAACACCTCTTGCTTGTGGAGGGCTCTTCTGTCACACCTGGACACGCTGTCTGAACTGCGGGCAGTGTTGGGTTTTTTTTGCTTTGTCCCATTCCCTCCTCTTCCAGCTCCTCTGCATCCTCTGTCACCATTTTGGCCTTGCTACATTTCTCTCCCTCTGTTTAATTCTAAAACCACCGAGTTACCCGTGGTTCTGGCTCAGCTAACTTTTTGATGACACATTTAGCCATCTTAGGTCCTAGAAAACGGGGCTCGAAGGGGCTGCTAGAGGCTGACATGGCCTGATGGCAGGAGGAGTTACACCCAGACGGGGCTTAACTTCTCCCCAGCAGTGAAAGTCCATCACGCTGCACAGGGCTTCTCCCCAGGTTTCTCTGGGGGAGGTCTGCGTCCCAGGGCAGCACCATTCCTGCCAAAATACTCTATGCCTGCTCTTTGCAATGGGGCGTGTTTGGAGGCATCGGGGCTGAAGATGCTGAAGGGGAGAACGTTTCTGCTCCCAAAGCTGGTGCTGTGCCCCACCAGGCAAGGTACCATCGCCCCTCCCTGGGGCTGCCCGGGGGGGGCCCTGCCAGTGATCCTCTGTCTGTGCTGCACAAGGGGGACCCTACGAGCACCCCTTGTAAGTCTCTGGTCGGCACTGCCAGGCACTGGCTGGGAGCTTCCCTGGGATGGGGCCTGAGCGGGCAATCGGGGTGAGAAGCAGGGGTGGAAAAAATACCCCCCAAATCCCCATGGAGCGGGAAGCAGAGTCAGGAGCGGAGCTGCTCTGCTCAGCTGATGGGGTTGCCATGGCGACGCGGCAGTGAGGAAGAGGAAAAGGCAGAAAATAGCCCGACGCTGGGCTGAGACCTGCGGGAGCCCCGGCCCGGCAGCCTCCTGCATCCCTGGCCCTGTTTCTGCCCTCCTTTCTTTCTCCTTTGTTTTCTTCCCCTCATACTATTTGATTTTCTCAAGCCAGAATCACCCCTCTCTGAGGAGCCATCGAGGTGGCGGGGGCAACCAGGGGGTTATTTTGGGGG
>JAVKLA010000052.1:14299133-14313976 GCA_034782735.1 Sagittarius serpentarius
CCCCCGAAGCGACTGCGTGAAGGATGCTCCTCTGTAGGGCTGGATGTGGTCAAGTCTGTTCCTTTTGGGACTGAAGGTTTGGAGGCAGCTACATCGCCTACAGAGGACCGAAATGGGTCCAGGGTTAGGGGCACGTTGGTGGTGGAGGACCTGGGGGGTGGTACCTGGGGCTGGCACAGGTTTGGTGGAAATACTCTTCTACCCATGCAAGCCAGGTTTCATTTCCCAGACCATGTGTGGGTCCAGTTGGGTCATCTGTTGTCTCCTGAAAGGTGATGCCCAGTTTAAGGAAGGGAAGAGGTTTTGTTTCATGTGCCAGATTGTTTTCCTCTTTGGGAAAGTGATGCTTCATCATGCAGCAAGTCATTTCCCCTCCGTGAGTCAGACTGGGGCCTCTTGCAGGGTGTATATTGGGACCAACCGTTGAGCCCAAGCTCGCTGCAAAGGAACAGAAACCTAGGCTGGCTACAAGAAGAGAGAGTCCTTGTGCCAGGTCCTGGAGGGTTTGCCCTACAAAAGGGTGCCACCCACCCATGCTCTTTGCTTTATCAGTGAGAAATACTTTAAAGGTCCAGCTCACAGAGTCTGGTGGCCCTGAGAAGACCTCAGCTTTCAGTAAAAAAGTAAAGGTAGTCTTTCCGACTCTTGGGGTCAGAGCAAAAAGCAATAAAGGAAAATGTGACCTCCTAAAGCACCAAAAAGCAGAAG
Source organism: Sagittarius serpentarius (assembly GCA_034782735.1). Classification (NCBI taxonomy): domain Eukaryota; kingdom Metazoa; phylum Chordata; class Aves; order Accipitriformes; family Sagittariidae; genus Sagittarius; species Sagittarius serpentarius. Next base: position 14,299,842 of record JAVKLA010000052.1, read on the forward strand.
ACATGCCATAACCAGCCCCAACTGAGCATTCTTTAGACACAAGCTCTTTTAGACCCTCCTCATAATTTTGTTTAGGTCTTGGCAATGACAAGTGAATGCCAGAAGCTGACAGTGCTGTGGATGGGGAGCTTGTCCTGCTTCCTCCTCCTCCTCCTCCTCCTCCTCCATCCACCTCTCCCCTTTCTTGCCTCTGCAGCAGATGCCAGCACTGTGTCTGGGCGTGAGCGCCTGTGCACAGAGCTGTGAGTGCAGATGCACTCCATGCACACCAGCGTGTTTGTGTTGGTATCTGCAAGTGCCTGCACAGCATCTGGGTGTGCTTTTCCCTTTCTCCTTCCCCTTGTTGGGGTTTTGCTCCAGGAGAAATCTTCCCAGAGCTCCCACCTTCTTCCTGCATGGGAAGAAGCTATCGCAGCATCTCCCACTTCTCCCTGCCTTTGTGCCCATACGACATCAGGCTGTGGTCTCTAATAACTTGTGCTGATGCTTGGTATCCAGATGGCCCAGCTAATAGGGCTCAGAGCAGTAAATCTCCATTACTGTGGCCAGTCTCGCTGTCCCTCGCTGTGGCCCTGACCCTCACCTTGCCCAGGCCCTCCTCCCTGGGAGGCCAGAGGGGAACAGACGTCCCTGCCGACGCCGGTGATGCTCCTGGCACAAAGGAAAGCGTTCGATCCTACTAGCCTTGTCAGCTGTTGTTTTGGAGGATGGCTCCTCTCGCAAGTGGCTAGGGCTGTTCCTCCCTTCCCTGTAATTCCCAAAGGCTTTTTTTCAGACAACCCAGCTCTTGCTCCCAAAGGAGGTGCCTGGGTAGTTCTATCTGGAGATCTCGCACCTCTCTGTGAACCACCCCATATAAACTGCCCCTTCGCTCCCTTCTCCGTAACCTAAGGACGGCAGGAGGAAGCACACGCAGGGAGGTTTCCAGGCGTTGGGGTTTTTAATGGGAAAACATCACATCGAGGAAGCGGAAAGCTGCCTGGGATGGGAAAATGGCCTCAGAGCTGTGGCAAATGCTGCAGGATCAGCCTTTTCTATCAACCTCCCCGCCACAGCCTGGAAGTATTTTGAACATGAGTGTTAGTGCAGTCTAAATATTAAGCATAGCTTGGCGAAGAGTTCACTTAAACTGGGGATGGACAAATATCTGAAGGTCATAAACACCCAGCTGAGTAATTATTTAGAGTGGTCTAAGGGATATAACTATGGGTAATGGGATGAAAGGAGGAGAGGAAAGTGCAGCATAGTTATGAGAAAATTCTCCCCAGTACCCTGCTTAGTGCTGCAGAGGGAAACATATAGGTCCTTGATAAACCTGGAGGGGTGATTTATGGATTGATACATGAAATGATGGTGAAGTCCCCAAGGAGAAGCAGCGAGTGCTCCATCTCCCGAGACTCTGCAAACTCAGCTTTGCAAATCTGGTAGACCAGGGGGCACGGAGCACCAGGGCGGGAGAGGAGCTGTTTCACTGACAGATATTGTTGGCTGATGACCAAATGACTAGAAACTGCCCACAAATAAGTTTAGGCTGAAAACTGAGGAGCTGGTTTCTGGTGAAGGGAGGGATGAGGCTCCCGGCCAGCCCTGCTGGAGCAGGTGAAAAAGCTGGTGGGTCTGGAGAGGAAGCAGCTCACATGTGGGGCAGAGCTGGCTGCACCACCCAGCTGCTCACAGGCGATGAATGCAGCAGCCTCCAAGCAGTCCTAAATTCCTGTACGATGTACTCTGTGAGGCCAGGTCCATCCTCATGTCTCCACTATTATGCTGCTAATAGGAATCAGAGTTCAGGGAGAGCAGCAATCTTCCTTGGCAAACATCTAGACGTTCCCCAGTGCATCTGGAGAGCTGCTTCTAACTTTAGTGGATGATGCATCTTGTAACACTAGGGCTTATGTCTGTATTTTGTGAAAATATACCCCCAAAAATTGCTCGTATTGGTTTGAGGGATGGGCTGAGTTATTTTTGTGGTCATTTCTGCCTGAGCATCAGTTGTCTGGGAGCTGGCTGTATCCTCTGCCTGGGTGAGGTGGGTACCAGGCACCAAGATGGATTCTTCTCATCTGATCTCCTTTTCTTCAAAAACTAACTGCAAGAAAAATTAAAACATGATGCTGTTTTTAGAAAGCACTTTGCGCAGCTGAGAGTAGTGTTTCCAGAGGATCCTCCCTCCCCTGGCGTGTCCCACGCCTAATGCGGGATGCGAGACTGCTCTCCTTGGGCTTTCTCCTCTCCAGATGGACAGCTGAAAGACGTCTTGAAAGGACACGGGGAGATCAAGGGCTGCGAGTGTGAGGAGTGAGGCCAGGGGCTGACATGGTCCTTTTTAGTGTCATGTTCAGCTTATCTGCCCTCAAGTAGGTGCAAGGGAGGGTGCGAGGTGGGGGGGACGCTTCTCACAGCCCCGTACCCCTGCCCGCACGGGAAGACAAGCAGCCCGGGACAGACAGACTGGGAAGCGAGGAAGGAGGAGCGAGGGACTTTGGAGGCTGTTTTGTGAAGGTTTTGGTGTGCCCTGAGCACCCGCAGGGTTGCCTTTCTGGGGCTCTCGGTTCCCGGCTCCCTGCTCCCGATGCTGGCAGGAGCTGGGCTCGGAGCACAGACACGCTCCGGCTTCCCCAACCCCCGTCCCGGCAGGGTATTAACCACCTCCTCCTGTGCTGGTTTGTGCCACTTTACTGCTTCCTGCTCCCTGGCAGTATTTTACATCTTGCCCAGTAATGCTTGGTTTCCTTAATAGTGTCTCATGTGGGATTTTATCAAAGGCTTTAGGACAATCTCAATAAATTATATCTACTGATTTCCCTTTATCCATTGTTTTGTTGATTCCATCAGAAATCCTCTCCCAGAGCGGATGCGCAGGCTTTGCCTTTGAGAAGCCACCCCAGCTTGTTCCGTTTCTATCTTAGCCATTTCGTGTTTCAATTAATTTTGAAATATTGAATTATTGCTCTCAATAGCCCTTGGAAGGGACAATCCGAGGAGCAACGCTGGCTTGTATTGCACCTAGGGTCTGCACGTAGCAATCATAGTTTCTGGTCTTGGGCACCAAGAGGGGGTGTTTTTGACGGGATGTTTGCAGAAGTGGTGCTCATGTTGAGATACCGTCCCTGCTTCCAGGAGCTGGGAATCTCCCAGAAGCAAGGGGATGCATCTGAAATAATCCGTGCTCAAAAAAAGCCCGTCTCGCTTTGGAGCACAAACACAGGAGGTTGCTCATTCCCTGCGATGTTGGCTGAGCACTAACTTGCTCCGGCTTTGTCCTTGAAACCCAAAGAGTGGGAGTTTGCCGCCAGGCTGGCTGTGGCGGTACGGAGCAGGGAGGAGGCAGCGAAACCAGCCCGTTAAGGGTTAATCTTTTCCATTGCAATTGTGTCATCTCTTTGGGGACCTCTCGCTCATTTTGCGAGCGGGCGCTGAAAGCTGAGGCGCGGGGGCTCGTTCTTATTCAGCTGCACGCAGCTTCAGAAGCGCCGGACGGCCGCGCAGCTGGGCTCGGCCGCCTCGGCCTTGCAGATGGATGGAGAAAAAGGATTTGTGTGCCTGCGTGTGCTTGCGTGTGCTTGTGTGTGTGTGCGCGCGCGTGTGTGTGTCTGAAACCTAATTGTCTGCTGTCTAATCTGTCAGCCGGGGGGACAGCTTGCACAAGCCCCTTCCAGGCAGGCTGATAAATGCAGCGCTGCCAGGCCCCTGTGCGATGTAGTTTGGTTTAATTGGGATTGCTACGTGCACGGACTTTGCGTGCGTGGAAGGGATGCTGCGCATGGGGAAGCGTGTGGCCAGGCTCTCGAGGGACGGACCCTCGTGTCCAGCTGGGCTCCCGGTGGGGTCCGAGGTCCTGGGACACAGCGTTTGGCAAAGTGACGTGAGGGTAACCCAGTCCTGGACTGGGTGAGGTTCAGGGTGGCTCCATGTCGCATTAAACCAGTGACATTAACAGTGGTGCCGCATGGCCCTGCTCTTATGGACTTTGTATCTTGGGGGGGGGGTTCAGCATCACCCACAACTGGGCTGTAAATACACCCAGCTGCTGTGATTTTGGGATCGCCTGGGGTGTGACGCAGAATGTATTGACATCAGTGTGTTGGCTCAGAGACGTCATCTGCCATCTTAAGGAGCATAAGGAGCTGTGCAGGGCTGTCCCCTGCCCCAGCTGTCCCCTGTCCAGCCCCGCCGATGACTGGCAGCGATGCATCTCTCGAGCATCTCCCAGCCCTGAGCACACGGCAGCTCAGGGACTCCCCGAGCCAGAGTGGCATTTTGTCTTTAATACCCCTCAATGGATTTCCCATGAATTTGTCTAGTTGATTTTTGTAAACACGTAAGTTTTAATCATCCCCAGAGAGCTGTGGCAAGGACTTCTACTGCTTAACCACGCACCACGTGAGGAACCATCTCCTCTTGTTTCTTTTGAACCTGTTGTCTCTTAATGTTATTGGATACCTCCTAATTCTTTTATTGGGAGATGCAGTGAGCAATCAATCTCGGCTCACCTTCTTGAGGCCACAAATGTGCCTCTTTAGCAGCTTCTTTTCCAGGCTGAGATCTTCCTCCTTTGGACTAATTTTTTTGATCATCCTGCTCCAGACCTTTTTCCAGCTCTGCTGGTGACGTCAGGACTCTGCATGTGGTGACATCCTCATTTGTTATGTAATTAAAGGTGATGTCATGATTACAGCAGATGGTATTTGCATCAGCATTGGTTGCTCAGTGCGCATTGATGTCAGGAGATCCTTGCATCCTGCCCAGTCACAAGAACTTCTCATGAAGCTGCTGATCCTCAGCCTAGGGGTTTAATAATAATATTTTGCCTTTGAGTTCTGTGGCCGAAAGAGACAGGGCCCAGCTATTACTTACCAGGAATCACTGGCTGTGCTTCGCTAGATATTCCTGACTTAGGGGAGTGACGTGTCCGTGTTGTTTCATCCCCCAGCTGCAGTCACCTCCAGGCTGCCACCCACCAACTCTTCCCTCATAAATGCGCATCAGGTTTCAGGACAGGTGATTTGAGGGAATCACGTTTGCAGGTGAGGAATGACAGGGTGGCAGGCTCTGGCTACTTGTGTGGCCATTAGACATCTCCTTCATGGCTGGAAAATCAACTGTGTGGTGCCGCTTTATCCCAGACCCCAGTGGGGTCCCGGCGGTGCTGCAGGATTTGGAAGCCGAGGGGCAGGAGCAGGGTCCCCAAGCCCAGGGTTGTCCCGGCCCAGGTTGGGTCATGGTCTGGCACCTCCAGCCCATTCACCCCGTGTTCCCTGCCTGGGGTGGTGGGAGCCCCTGCCCGTGGCTGGCCCCCGCCTGGCACGTGCTCCGGCAGGACCGGGGTGCGCACACCGACCCCAGCCCTTTGCCCTGTGCTCCCGCTGCTCTCTGCTTCCCCATCCCTCCTCCTCCTCCCTTTCCCTTTCTCCCTTTGCCCTCTCTTTTCTTCTCTTTCTCTCCACACCTGCTCCTCGCCTTCCCTCCCCTTTTCTCCTTCCTCCTCCCCTCGCCTCTCTCTCTATCCTCTTATCTCATCCCCCTTGTTTTTCTCCTTTCTGCCTGTCCAGCTGATTTACATGCACGCTGCGTTGAAGCAGCTCAGCTGGATCTAATGCCTCCTGCCGCGAGGAGCAGAGCCATCTCCGGACTCAGCGCGGCACTTCCCCGGGCAGGGGCAGGGAGGTGCTCCGTGCACCCCACCACCTTGGCCCACACTTTGGCTCCTTTCTGCATTGCCTTTTGCTCTTTATCCCCTCTCCTTCCCTTCTACATCCTTTAGCTGATGCTGCTGCCCTCACTGCTGTCTTCTCCATCTCTCCTGCCATCCCTCCGTGTGCCTGCGCTGCCAAGATCTCCTCCAGCCTCCCTCCTGGGTGGGTGCAGGAGGATGGACCAAACCCCTGCAGCCAGCCCGAGAGCTGGGGGCTGGTTTGCTGTAACTGGTGCTGCTCCCGTGGCCTTAGCGCTAGTGTTGACCTGAAAACCCAATGCTGAATATTCCCACCTGGAGCCCGTGGGTCCCCCACACCTCTGCCTGGGTCCCGGGGCCAGCGCAGGAGCCCAGGGCATCTCTCTGGCACCCTCGTGGCCCTTGCTGCTCGCAGAGCCAGGATCGAAGTGCCCGCGTTATTCCCTGGCTCTAATCACTCCCGTTTCCATTCTGCTGATTTGCATTTCCGCAAGAGGAAGATGCCCTGATTAATATCCCCTCAGAAGAGCTTTATTGCGATGGCTCCTGCCTCTCTAATTGGAAAGTGGTCTTAACTTCTCATGCAAGTGGCTGGGACGTTCCTTGCCTGCCAGAAACCCTGGGAAGGGTCTCGCTCATCCTGAATTTCAGGGGAGTGGGAGGTTTGGAGGATCCGACTGCCTCTGAAGCGGGGCAGGAACCCCTCTGCCCAAAGAGGGCACTCCTGAGCATCGTACCCCTGATTCCAGGGGATGGGACCATCCCCTGCACAGAGAGTTGTCTGGACAGAAATCGAGGTGGGGATCGCAGCAGGGGGACGTGCCAGGACGATCCAAAACCAGCGAGCGCCCCGCCAGCCCCAAGCGAGCAGCTTGGTGCTCCCCAGCTCACACCCACATGCTAAATAAGGGCCCATGGAGGAGCGTGTTCATCTGGTGTCAACAGAACTGTTCCTGTTTACCTTTCTGCGGCCGGGAGGCAGGATCCGATCCGGCAGCCGGTATCCTACAGCTCTTGCTCCCCGGGGAGTCCCAGGCCCCCCACTAACCCGCACTGGCAGCTTGAAAGCCTGCCTTGCACTTAGCTGCTTTCTGATCTTCAAAGGCTCTGAATGCCCACGGAAATCAGACCTCGTGCCTTTTCTTCCCGTGCAGTCCCCAGATCTGGACTCTCGTGCAATTTATTATCCCTGACACGTGCTGCTCCCTCCCTGGCCGAGCGTGGGGAGGGAGCATCGCTCTGCCGCTCTTCCTTGGGTACCGGAGCCGGGCTGCCCCAGCTGTGGCACGAAGCTCCTGCTCCTTGCACGCTCCCAACGGCTCCCCACCCCGTGAGGCTGAAGGCAGGGCCAGGGAGATGCGCCAGCGTAGGCACTGCCGACTTTGTCCTGGCTTCCCAGCAATGCGCCCGCCAGCCGAGGCTGGCAGCTGCCTGCTCCAGGTGGGTCCCTTGGTCCCCTGCCAGCGGGTTTTGCTGCTCCATCCCTTGGGCCGGGGATGTCGGACCCACAGTGGTGGCTGCAGAGCCTGTTTTGCCTGTGCCCATGCCTGTTTTATTAAGACCCCGACTTGGCTCCCGGGTGCTTTTACCTCCCCTTCCCCAATCTCTCTCCTTCTGAGGTTACAGAAAAGATTATTTTTTTTTTAATTATTTTTTAATTTTGGTATTTAAGCTGGTTTAGCGGCTGCAGCAGTGAGTGTTCCTGATAAACAGCCCGGGAGATCCAGAGAATAATCTCTCTGCTTGGTGACGGCAGAGGCGCCTATCACAGCTGCTGGCAGCACGCAAAAAAGCCGTCCTCATCTGCTGCCTGCTCTATCAGCCCAGGGAGGGGAGAAATTGCCTCCATCCTTAATCACAGAATTTGAAATCCCAGCTAGCCTGCACCTTTTATTCTTCAAGTTCGCAGGGTTTTGCTGTGCGGGCAGGGGGAGAAATAAGCAGCTCTCAGGTGGGAGCAGGAGTTGGAGAAGGGACTGGGAAGTGGTCGGGTGAGCAGCAGCTCCTCTCCCTTTGCTGGGTATCTCCTGGACTTGCCACCCCATGACGCTTTGATGGCACCTCTCTCTTCAGGGAGGTGGGTTAAAGCTGTGTTTTTAATATAGAGTCACAAAATGTTGTCATCACGGGCTATTGTGAGCTCCGAAGGTTTGTGTAACGCTGCTGTGGTTGGAGAGAGTACGTGCACTGACAGGCACGTGTGCCAGAGCCCTGGTGCCGGGGCAGCTCCCTGAGAGGTGTCAGGGAAATAAGGTAAAAAAGGTGGACGAAAGGATAGAAAAACACAGGGAAGAGCCAGAGATGCTTCGTTCTTGCCTCAAACAAACACCAATGAGAAAGATGCTCAAACTTGTCCCTGTGTTATAGACCAGGTCAAGTAAAGGAACTGGGTTTGTGGCATAGGAATGGCCCGGATTTGTACACATTGTCCAGGGAAGCCGATATGCTGGTGTTGGACTGCAAGATACTGCAGCCAAGCAGGTAATGAACCTCTGTCTAGAGGACGTGTGATGCTGAAGTCATAATATCTGTCAGGGGGTAGTTCTGGGGTGTAGGACAGGGCTGGACATACCCAGATAACCCCACAGTGACTGCAAAGCAGCATGCGGATGGAAGGTGCCTGTGCTCTGTGCTCAGCGCCGCTAAATGACAGCGTGGCACCCGTGCACGTGGGCTGTCACTGCTGACAGTCTGCTCAACCCGACGGTGGGAACACGAACGCCCGCCATGCTAGAGGCTCGTGTCGGAGTCGCTGGAGATTGCCTTTAATGAGACAGATAAAGCAAAATGAAAAGCAAATGAAGATGCAGGGCTGTGGGAGCTGTCTTGAATGCAGCGCCGTGACTTTCTCGGAGGGAAGCTGAGGTTGCAAATGGTGGCAGAGGAATGGGAGAGGCCATCGTAGGAGATGGTCATCTTGCAGGGACTCAAACCAGAGAGCAGTTGAGTCCTTTCCAGTGCCTTTTGCAGATATCCTACGCCTCCGCATCCCACTGTGAGATATGAAGCAGACCCCCATGTCGCACCTTTGGTCTCAAGGTGCATGAAGAACGGTGTCAATATCGTCCCCCCCTGTGCTCCCCCGTCCTTTCCCCACTTCTCCAGTGCCTGGGGTGGGTTTTGAAAGCCCTGCTGTTGCAGGAGGCAGCTTTTCAACCACATCCCAATGATGGTGATGGAAATCATCAGCTGCCTGAAGCAGGGCTGCTGTGGTCCAGGGCTGCTCAGGACATTGGCAGTCCATCTCAAACTTTCCATTGAGCTTGGAGCATCTGAGCTATTTCTGTAAAAATCCTGCACTGGGTCAGGAGGCAGGAAAGGGGCTTTTCCTCCAGCCAGGTGTGTTCTTGAGCAGAGAGTGTTTAACACAACCCCCCCCTCCTTTTTCTGAGCGAAAAATGCTCAGGCGTTGACTATCAACGTGAGCAGCATTGCTCAGGCAAACGGTGTTTACACCCCGAAGCCTTCAGACTTCCTAGATTTCACCTGCTTCTCTGCAGAAGCCCCTTGAGAAAATGTTACCGAACAAGGCAATACTTGGGTGGATAAATTGCCTGGAACAAACGAGCTGGAATTCGTACGATCCCATTCTTCATGTAAGAAAGATGTCACTCCTTAAGCAGTCCCCGGGGAAAGTGCCCACTCTGAGGAGCGTGACCCCAGGCTGCCTGTGTTGGCCGTCCCCTGCTTTGGACCGAGCTGCCTGGGTTTCCATGCACTGCAGTGCTTTTTGCCATCCCTTCCCAGGAATCGTGGGAGGGAATCGGAAACAGCAGCAAAGCAAGTTTTCTCCGTTTTTTTTTTTTTTTTTTTCTTCCCCCCAGCCCTGTGCTGGAGGGAAGGGGGATTTGGGGAGTACTTTAAGACCAGCTGCTGAACTGGGGTGTCGAAAGGGAGGTTTGGTGCTGTATTTTGCTGGTGCTGTGGGAGCCGATCCTGCCGCCAAAGGCATTTTGGGACACGCACCCTCCAGTTGTCATTGCTCATCCCTCTCATGGCACAGCCACTTCAGCCTCAACTTTCCAGCAAGCTGCCTCCAACGCTTCCCAGTCTAAAACCACACTGGTTTAGAGAGCCAGTTTCATCCCTGCTTCCATGTCTCATTTGCATATATTTGCATAGCACACAGGTTTCTGGGAGGGGAGGAGGCACTGGAGAGGCACATCCTTTATTCTTTTTTTTTCTTTTCTTTTCCCCTTTCAGCAGAATTGGATTTATTTATTTAAACCCAGCACTATTGCTCCGAGGGGCTTGCTCCTCACTGGGTCCTACGGGTGACTCAATGGTGGACAGAGGTGCTGGGCTGGTGCCCCCAGACCCCATCCCGGCACCTTTGCTCTTCCCTCAGCCCCATTTCCAAAAGCTCCCCCTGGTCCCTCCCCACCGCAGAGCCACGGTCTCGTGCCCACAGGTCCCCAGTCTCCTGCTGCGGAGCACAGGTCCCCACCGGTGCTGGTCCAGCATCTTTCTGGGTTGGAGACCAGTGGATTTAGGGGGAGGTGTTGGGCTGAGGGGAATTGGCTTCTCAGGTCTGTATTTTTCCAGTTTTCCAGCCAAACTGGAAATGCAAACAAACCTGTCTTCCCCTCCAAAATCCAGGCAGGCGGAGCTCTCAGGTTTTTGGCAGTGAATCTTCCCTTCCAGGGATGCTCTCAATGTGAAACGCCTCTGGGACCAAATGCATGCCAGGTGTAAACTTACTGGAATTGCTACTTGCTATAGGCAATTGCACGGGGCCCGGCGCTCACCCATCTTCCCATGGCATCTTCTTCAGTGGGCTCTGCCTGGCCCGGGCAGGGGGTAAAGGCTTCCTCGCCCCAGCTCCTGCCTTGTGATGGCCTTGTGGAAGGGAAAGAAAACTCCATTTTCCCCAAGGTTTGCTGGTTTTTTCCCTCTCTTGTCTGGTCCCTCTCCAGGTTTGGTTGCCTCCCTGGCACTCCTGAAGGTCTGGTCCAGCTCTCCCTCCCTTGGGATTTGCCACTTCTCTTGGGAAACAGTAAACCCTTTCCCTTTGGATGGGTTTCATCAACCCCAGCAATGGCCCTTCCCATACTGAGAAGGGATCCTCTCATTTCACACATGCCCTGTGCTGGGTGAATTCAAGGCGTGGTTTTAACAGAAATTAAACTGATGCATCCCCCCCAACCTTACGTGTTCACTCCCTGCCACGTAAGCCATGTTTCTTCCCGGGTCCTTGCGCCGTGTGGGCTGACTGCATTGCGTGGTGGGAGGGTTACAAGCTGGGTGGGACCCTGGGCTGGCTGGCCAGGAAGATGCACGGTGCCTGCATCCCTGCTGATGCTCGGGGACAGCCCTGCCTGAGGGCTGGGCAGCCTCTTTGCACTCTGGGGTCATCCTGAACCGATCGGTCGCAGTCGTCTGACCATCCCTTCCGGGCGTAACACTGCTGGGGTACACCTAATATTGCTTGTTGTAAAGAAATTCAACCAAGTGGGTCCAACCAACTCCTTTGTCTGGTTCTCTGTCCTCCTTGGCCTTGGGCATATCCCTTCATGTCTCTGCTACGATGTCCTTTGCTGTAAGAGGGATGAGATCAAGGTACCTCCTTACCAGCCTACCGAAGTGGAAGGGCAAATCAGCAGGAGAATGTCACGTTGGGGTCTTGGTCTGTCACCAGCGGGGCTGCGCAGATGATGGGCTCCCTTCAGCTGGATTTCTTCCTCTCCCAGGGCAAGATGAGGAGGAGAGACCAGCCTGTGTGCATGGTTGGGGACAGCAGGACAGGGAAGGTGACAGCGGCCATTGTCACATGGGGCAAGGGGAGGTAAGGCGGCGGGGCATTGGGATGTTGGGATGGGAGAGGACCAGCCCCGGGCACGCGGAGCCTCCTGGAATATCTCGCACCTGGCTGGGGTTTAATTTTTTATGCGAACTCCTGTTTGCAGCGAATGTGACGTTGCGGTTCCTGGTATTGCAGAGCGTGGAGGCGAGCTGCTGAGCTGCCGACTGTGCTGAAAGCTGGCTCTAACTGAGCGAGGGGGAGAGCTGGCTGGCTGCGGCTGGCACGGCACAGCACGGCACGGCTCTGCCCGCCGAGGACTCCGCTGTCCCTGTGCACCGTGGAGGCACCTGGGCAGGGCAGCATGGTGGGTGGGTGCTCAGCCGTTGCCAGCCGCAGCCTGGGTATGCACGATCTGGGCTGGCCACACAGCAGGGCTTGGCAGATCTCCGCGGTGGAGACCATCTCCTTTAAGACCTGGACTCACATTATCAAAACCCTGAGCATCCTCCAGGGTGAGGATCACAGAGCCCCTCAAGCCTGGATGAGGACGGGGAGGGGGGTCCGGCGCAGGACACTGCCTGCTCTTTGCTCCCGTGTCCTCTCGCTCACGAAGCTTTCCAAGCTGCCCGGCTCAGAGGCTGTTTGTCTTCAGCTTGACCGTTCCTCCGCCTCCCCCGCCTGTCTCCTCCGCTTCCTCATTCTCGGTGTCGGATTGAGCAAGAGCAGAGCGGAGCCTCCTCAGGATCAGGGTGAGGCCGGGGGGGGCCTCCAGTTCCAAGTTCCTCTTTTTTTTTTCCCTCTATTTTTTTTTTTTCCTCCTGCTTCACTCTGCACACAAAGCTGGGCTATGATGAAACTCCAGCTCTGTGTTGCTCACAGCATTCATGCACGGCACATGCTGGAAATAATTGTCCTTGGTGGAGCTCTGCAAGCTTCAGAGCGATTTAACCAAAAAGAGGTGGAAAGGAGTTTTATTTCTACACGCTGTGTTTCAGACTCACTGCAGCCCCGGGTTCATCTACAAGCTGGATCGGAGGGAGGCGTGAGCTCGGGCTGGATCTGCAAGCCTTGTGACCGTGGCCATGTAGTTCCAAGCCTGAGTTAACGTATCTTGCCATTCAGCAGCACTTATTACATTGGGCTTGACATGGCTTTGATCTGCTCAAGCTCAAGCCGAGCAAGCCGTGGCCGCCTGCAGTGCCCTGCATAGCGTAGGCACCGCAACAGGCTCGACGCGAACCCTCCTGTTGGTTTCTCCAAGTTTGGGATCAGGTGCTGCAGTGGGAATTTTTGTAGGTGCCAAGTCGTGCTGACAAGGGAAATATGTTGGATGCGCACTGTGTGTAGAGTATTCCTCGCAGCCTGGCCTCTTCTTTATGTGCCTTAAATAAATCGCAGATGATTTTGCGAGTCTTGCTTTACATTTTCTAGCTGTACAAACTAGCTAGGGAATGCCTGCTAGGAATGTTCTGTCCTTTGCATTATTTTGCTGGGCAGAGGGAAGCGTGGTAGGCTGAAGGAGGAGGGTTGGCTCCACAACCCTTTGGAGGTGTTTGGAGCAAGGATTTTGTCTGAGCTGCGTTAAGGAAAGGGCCCGTCTTTGGTGATAAAGACAGGGCAAGGATGGAGCAGCCAAGGGCACCGTAACACCTCTGAATGTGATTTTTGTCTTACCCAACGCGAGCTCCCTGTCCTGAGCTCCAGCATGTGTCAGCAGGAGTTGCATGTGGGGAGTGTGCGCTCAGCGCCATTCAGGATATAGCTTGTTCTTCTTTGGTTTGCTCGTTAGTCACACCAAGCTCTCCTTCTCCTTCTCCTCCAATTCACACAACAGTACTGCAGTTTGTCAGGCTCTGTTGTGGAGTATCTGGCCACAAAAACATTTTGTTTTCTTCAAACTTCCTTTTCTTTCCACATGGCCAACCCATTCTTCTGTGACTCTCCATAGATTTCTGCTCTTGGTCACCAGGGATCTCCGTTATTGTCCATCTCTGCTGGCTTAGTACTTTGCAGTTGGTCAAGGTCAGATGTGACTGTTTTCTGATCCAATTGGAGAAAAGCCCAAATCCTTTTGCCATGAAAACTTGGGACTGGCAGCGCAACCATCCACCCCTTGGTGAGGAGGACCTCCTTGCCACCGCTTTTTTTGGTTTCACCAGCTTCTGTTTTCAAAGTGCCAGCTGGGGTGAGGAGCAATGTGCAACCTCTAAACTGTGTTCTCCTACCGAGTCAGTAAGATGCCATCTCACGTGTGCTCCTCAGAGCTGTGCAGAAAGAGGCTTTTGCATTATTTACTCTGTTTTGGAGCCAGAGCCAGACCTGACCCTGGTTTTGCTCAGCTGAAGGCAGTGGCGGTGGGAGCGAAGCCCTCCCAGTAACACCATCAGGGCCACTGGAGCTGGGCTCAGGTTTCTTCCCGTCCTGGTTCCCATGGCTCAGCAGAGTCCGGCTGTGCTCCTCCTTGGTGTAACGCTGACACAGGACTTTTTAGCTCAGCTCAGCCCTGGTGTAGCTTCCCCAAACACCACCCGCCGGTGAGGTTTTGTGCTCGGGGCACCCAAGCCAGGCTGAGCCGGGGCCGGCCAGCCCTTTGCAGGCGCTCGGTGGTGAGGCAGAGCCAAATTCTTGACTTCTGGCCCTTCAGTGGTGGCCGGGGTCGGCGTGGGGTGGGGAGGAGGAGAAGGGCTGCGGTGTCAGCCCCGTTTGGAGCCCCCCCCC
>JAVKLA010000052.1:14314658-14355826 GCA_034782735.1 Sagittarius serpentarius
CGGGGGCGGGGGGGGGGCAGAGGGGGAATGCATGCCGCTGGGGTTCAGGGCTCCTTGTCCTCTTGCAACATCCCACACGTGAAATATGAAGCCAAGTTCCTCCTGATCCTGCACGAAGAACCAGGCATTAACTGTGTCCTGCCCATTTCTGCTTCCAGAGTGCTGCAGTCCCTTTGCCTTCATTGCCTGAGCAGCTTCAGACACGGACCTTTCCAAATTCTCCTTTCCTCCCTGCCCTGAGGTCAAGGACAGCAGCTCAGCATGCAACGTCCATGGGCGGCTTGGCCTTGGAGTACAGGGCAAGGGCTCTTCTGGGAATGGTCGGGCCACACACACGGTAGTTTTCACCGTTGTGGTCGTGGTCGTGGTCTTCAAGTGGCTTTGTTGCTGAGGCTGCTGGATGCGGGCTGGGGATCACGCTGTACAGGCTCAGCCTGTCCCAGCCAAGTCCCAGCCTAGACGATGTGGCTGAGGAAGGCTGGCAGCAAAGCTAGCAGTGGTGCAGGCAGGGACCCCTCCAGCCATCTGTTGCCTGGTGGGACCCAGTGTTGGGCTGCAGAACTGGGGAGGGCAGACCCTGTCTCAGTCCTTGCCCTGGGCAGTGCTGGTTCCGCAGCACCACAGCTCTCCCCTGCAGCCCCCAAAGCGCTGCTGCATGGGCCTTTTAGGGGACCTCCGTGTCCTTCTGGTGTGAACACAGACCCGTTCCCATCATCAGCTCCTGCTCTGGAGCAGGTATTGGTCCTGCACTGGTGTAAGGTGGGAGAACCCTGCTACTTGACTGTCTCTCTCTCTGCTGTTCCCCTCGCACACCAGTCCCCCGGGGCCTGAAGACCAGTTTATCTGCCAGCGTGCACTGCCTGGGTCTTTGAGCGAGCTGCTCCTCACTTTTTGTGTGCTTAGCAGTGATTTGGCGTCATGCTTCCTTCTGGGGTGCATGTGGAGGGTGAATGGGCCTGAGGATGCAGAGGGCTCTGAGACCCCCAAAGGAAAGGACAAGGGAGGAGTAATGCATTGGAGCGGTTGGAAATTGGTACAAGTGCTGCTGGGGAGGGGATGTAAAACCTCCACTTTGGGAGAGCTCAGTAGGCTCTGGGCAGGATTTTGGGGATGTCTTTGGTCTCCTGCTCAAGGTTGAGCTCTGTGCATCCATCTAGGAAGCTGTGGGTTGGCATCCTCAAGCCTAGGAAATTATTTTAGTCCGAGTTTGTGGGAAACAGCAGGAAAGGGCTATGTATGCAGAAAATGGCTTCCAATAAGCACGCTTCCTTTGGGAGCAGAGAGAAATTGCTGAGATGTGCTGGAAGTCTTTTCACTTTCCTGGGACTGTCCTTGTTTGCCGAGAGCAAGCCAGCCACTCACCATGGCCATGCTGGCGCTCGGTGATGTTCGCAGCCCTCCTCCGAAAACCCATGTCCCCAACTCTCCCTTACCCCGCAGGTGGAGAGGGGCTTTCGAGGACACTGCTCGCTCTGCGTTGCCCACTGATGCTCCTCTCGGTCCTATGAGAGGTCCTCCGAACCTCTTTGAGGTTTCCCTTGGCTCCCAGTGTTTCCTTTTTTCTTTTTTTTTTTTTTTTTGAAGCTATGTGACTGCAGAGTGCTGGCAGGGGGTTTTGCTGGTTTAAGGGTTTCTTGCCTCATGGTTGCAGAGACAAGCTTAGTAGTGTGACGTCAGAGTGGCGTCAGAGAGGCCTATAGGCTCAAAAATCAACAGGGAAATAAAAGCAAGCCAACTGGTCTCCTTTATTTTTTTTTTTCTCTCTCGCAAATCTCAAGATTTTAAAGGCTGTTCCCTGATTTTCCCAGGGTCTGGAAATCTTTAGGAGCTCTGGATGCTCAGGGTTGATCATGTTGTTTCAGTGTATTTTTCTGTTGTATTTTCCTTTGGAGGTGGTGAGTAAAACCTGCAGATTCAGTCCAGCTGACTAATATTTCATGTTATTGAAAATGAAAAAAGAAAGGAAGAATGAATGAATGTAGGGCCTCCAGGAGAGGAATAAAAATCCTTGTGACTTACTTGAACACTCTGTTTTTGAGCCTGAAAACACAAAATGGTGTCTGTTCCCTGCTGCCCCTTGCAATGGGCTAGGAGACCGTCACCATCCAGAGCTGGGTTTGGGTTATGGGGCTGCCAAGTCCACAAGCCATCGTGGACTCCCTTTGTGGACTATTTTCTTCTGCATCTCTTGTCTCTCAGCCCCCTCCTCGCTCCTGAAGGCCCCCCAGGGTCCAGGCTGAGAGATGGTTGTGCCAATGTTTGAAGGGCTCAACCCTGTCCTGAGCATCAGTGAGCTAAAAGAAGGGTGGAGAGAGCATTGAGGGTTTTTCCCCTAGGGATGATATCCACTAGAGACTTCAAGCAATGAGTGCTGGCTGTGATGGTTTGGGAGCACATCCATGACTGTGTGAGAGCTTACTGCTTGGAAAGGACGTCGGAGGGGAGAGCCTGGGGACATCCTGGTCCCTCCCCAGGCAGTGGCAGAGGTGGTGCAGTCCGTGGGGATGGGGAAGCTTTAAAGCCATTTGGCAAAGCAAGTGCTTGAGGTCTTACCCATACCCCAGCAGCACCACTCTTCACTGGGACCCACCTGCGGAGCAGGATGGGACCGTTTGTGATCCCTGGCTGCAGAGCACCCCCAGAGTGGGGTGCGATGTAGCCTGGGCTGGCTGAGCCTCTGCTGAAAGGAGCAGCTGGACAGGAGAGCACAGGGGAGAAGGCGCGCAGCCTGTCCCTCAGCTCTCGCCTCAATAAGTCTGTGTACTTCCAAAGAAATGTACTGGTGAGCATTTGTCAGTGATTGCCATTGAAATGGGCAAAAATCTATAACCAGGAGTCAGGCCCCTCTTCCAGGCTCTCATGTCATGAGATTCCCTCCACCTCCTCCCTAAAACCGCAGGGAGCAGCCCCCGTGCGCAGCATCTTATCTGGCTGTAGCCCGTGCCCGGGAGGTCGCCGGCAGACGTCGGCTGTCGGTGGCAAAGAGCTGGAGCGGTGTCCTGGGGACGCTGCGGGTCCGGGCAGCTCAGAGTGACCCCATCACTGCGGCTGCTCTGATGGGTGAGTGCCACGTGCTGCCGGCACTGCCGGGCCCGGGCTCTGCCGTGGCGAGGTGGACGATGCTCCTTGCTGGGGTCCATTGAAGGAAATCCACCATGGAGTTAATGCGTGCTCTCTTTTCAGTCGTCTTTTGTTAACGGGTTTGGCCCGGTGCCACACGGGGAGCGCAGGCAGGCAGTGCTGGAAGCCAGCAGGGACGTTTTTTGTTCAACATTGGGGCTCCTCGATGGAAAGGACGGTTGGCCAAAACGGGGCGTGTATGAGCGCAGCAGTCGCTCTGCCTGGGGAGGAGCCCAGCTGCTCTCTTCGGCATTGAACTCCCTGGGCTTTGCGGGAGCACGAGGAAGGTGCTTGCTCCCAACCCCCCCCGGGGGATTTTGCTTGTGCTGCGGCAGACTGCTGCTCCCCGTGTCAGGTGCTCGAGTGTCCCATCTGTAATGCCCAGGAGAGATCTGCCCTCACGCAAGACGGGGATTCCCTTGATTCAGCAGCACTGGGGCAGTGGGTGGCCAACACGAGATGGCTTCTCTGCCCAACGCAGGCCAGGTCCAGGTCCTGCTTAGCTTCGGTTCAGCCCAGCACTGTGAGCAGACTGCCGGATTTGGCCATCTCCGTTTGCTGGAAACGCTCCCTGTTTCGCCCAGCCTTTGTTTCCTCCCAGCTCCTCGTTATTTTTCATGGCGTTTCCCCTTCTTAGTCTTGTGCTGCTCGAGGGTGTTGGTGCAAGCTCAGCGTTCAGGCTCATGCTTGTTCAGCTGAACGCTTATCTGTGCGAGCCGGGTTATTTTGTGTGCTCCTCGGCACAAGTGGTCCCCGACGGCAAGGCTCAGCCCTGGCTCGGCTGTTTAACAACAGCAGGGAACAGCACGTCCACGTGAACCCAGGCCCCAAAATGGCCCATGGGGAATGACGCAGCAAAGGTGAAATATCAAAGGGAGACGGGAAGTGCATGGCAGGAGCAGGGGAAACGGAGGAGAGAATAGCCGGAGCTGACCTCAGCAGGGCGGGAAGCCCGGCTGCACGCATGGAAGGGAAATGGGAAAAGGATACAGCTGGGACCAGCCACGGCTCCCGCGTGCTCTGCCCCAACGGTGTTGCTGCTTCCCACTTTTCCCCGGGATGGACTGGCTCAGGGCTAGCCCCCAGCAGACCAGGGCTCCCAGAGGTGCCCGTTGGGAATTGCAGCAAATGCACCCGGCGGGGCAGTTTGGGAGCTTGGCCAGGAGCCACCAAGCAGCCGCATGTGACCAGGGATGCTCTCGGGCATCCGCAGCCCCTTGTGCCAGGAGTGGCCCCAGTCTGGTGATCGTCAGCTCCGGCCCGCTGCAGATCCACTGCGGTGCGCTGCCGACCCAGCTCCCCGGGTTTGTTTAAAGGCGTTGCGGGGTAGACTGCGTCCTTCCAACCTTCCCCGGCACGTAGTGGGAGCCAGTGGTGTCACCACGATCAGCGCCGCCTGTTGAGAAGCGGCACAAGCCGTCCCAGGGTAGCTGCTGTCCCTCCAAGTGCTCTCGGCTGTGCCCAGGGATGGCTGACTTTTTTTTTTTTTTTCATGTGGAGTTTTATTTTTAGCTGGAAAAAAACCAGCCTTTAAAAAACAAACGCACGCAAAGTTTTCGTGAAAAATTCTCAACATAATGGGATTTTTCTCTTTGCAAAACTGCCTGTGACATTTCTAAATGAAGGGTTCCTCCTGTCCTTCTGCTTTCCCCCCCTCAATCTTCAGTGACATTTCTCCCTTCCCTAAGCCGCCCTGTTTTCCTCCCCAAGATATGCTCTTTCAGGAGGAGGAACAGCAACTATAAGGACTGTTTTTTCTGGAATGTTGTTTTTCAAAATCAAGAAAAAGGAAAATGTAGTAGAAAATTTACAAAAATATCCCTTTTGATCCCATTAAAATGGAATGGAATTAATAATTTTGGTTCTTTCCCTCTTCCAACTAATTCTCATCTGTCCTTAGCCTTTGGTGTGGGAGAACTGGGACAGTAAATGGCAGAAAGCAGCTCCTACTCTTTCTTTACTCAAGGGAAAGATTTTTCCATCCCATTTGAGGTCTTCCTTTGGGGCTGGAGAGGAGCTTGTGAAGCTGCTGGCATCCAAAAGCCAACATCTGGAGGGGTTCATGCTCCCGACCTTCTCCTCTCTCCAGTGGAGGGACGTTCAGAAGTCATCGGGGCTCTGTGGGGTCCGTGGGGCTGTGGGAGCGCTGGGGTTGACCCAGGGGTAGGTCAGGGTGGACGTGAAGACTTGGGAAACGGACAGCAGAAACCTCAGGTCCTGGCGTCTGTTCCCGCCTCTCCAGCAGCATTTCCCAGGTGACCTTGGGGAAGTTACTTTGTCCCCCTTCACCTTCATTTCCCTACCTGGGAAAGAGGGGAGCACTTTCTTTGCACCCTTGGACTTAGGCCGGTGGTTTATACCTTTTGATCGCTCTGAGTTGCCGCAGGGATTTGATCAGCCGCCATTGACTTGGTTGGAGCAGAGGACAGTAGTTTTCCTTCCAGGTTAGAAATACGTTGGTTGTTTTTCCAGAGCAGCTACTGGTTTCTCGGAGTTGAGGGCACCAGAGGTGGGGACGCTTCTGTCCTTAGACAACATGACTCTCTGCACCCTCTTGGCACCCAGAAGCATCCAGACCAGCAGCTGCATTGCAGAAATTTATCCTCCAGTACGTCGGAGGGTCTCACCTCGCCCAGCCCAGGAGCCTTCACACCGCTTGGCTGGGGACGTGGCACCACGGGGCAGAACTCTTCGTCCTTAGAAGAAAACACTTGAGGCCACGGCAGGCTGAGTTCACACCTTCCACTGCGAAAGTCTGGGCTTGGCGGGCCTGATTCAGCCACCCAAATTAAAAGTCTTTTCCCAGAGGTCCCACTGGAGCTCTGCCTCAGGTACCGGAGCCGTCAGTTGGGAAGGGGACCCACTGGGGGACGTCTCGGGAAGGGGCTGGTGCTCGTGCACGCATCTGGTGGGAGCCGCTGCCCATCTCTCTTCCCAAACTGCAGGGGCAATATCAGGGCTCGTAGGCAGCGGCTGTCTGCAGCCCACGTGGGAGCCTCGCAGCCCCCGGCCATGCAAAGCTGGAGCAGGGAAGAGGAGCAAAGCAAACATGCTTTGTCCAGGCTGTTTATTTTGTGCTGGGGTAAGGGATTTTTTTTTGTTTCAGACATGCAATGAGTGTGTTACTCAGCCATGACTCGAGAACTTGTGAGCAATAAAGTCATCCCAAAGTCTGCCAAAAAAAATCTTCTTAGCACACCCACCTCATCACACGTTCCCACTGTAGCTACTTTAGTGCGATCTGCCGCTGAAAGGCGGCTACCTCCTGGGGAGGCTGCGGTAGCCATCTGCGAGCTTGTGGCAGCGGCCCATGGACAAACCCAGACCCATCGGTGTCACCTGCCTGCTAACTGGGACCGTTTGCTAGCAGCATCACGAAGATGGTGGGCTGGGGTTTGCTCCAAAATCCAAGAGAAAACAGAGCTGGAAGGGGCTGTGTAGTCTGGTGTGGTCTTCTTCCTGTAGCCCGGGCTGGGTCTTGGGTTTGGGATGTTGGTTTTGACCCTTTGGGATCAAGACCTGACCTGAAACCCCCATGAGGTGGAGAGCCATGGACACCTTCCTGCTCCTGCCCTGCACTGACAGCTCCATCAGGGCTGGCTGGATGCGGGGTGACTTGGGGCTCCAGAGCCCTGCGCCGGCCACCGCTGAAGTTTGGGGTGGTGATGAGCAGTGTGGTGCATCCTCCAGGCTGCAGGGAGAGGTGGGATGGAGGCATGCACCACTGAACAGGAGAGCGCTGTTGGAAGTGCCTGAGAAAGTGCATATCGATGCCAAAATTCAGATTATTGGGGGCTGACCAGTTCCCTGGGCGAGGAGCAGGGTGCTGGGTCCCCGTGTGCGAGAGCCCTCGCCCTGGGGCGGCCAGTCTGCATGTGGGGTGGTGCAGCCCTCACTTGGGCACCAGGTCGGATGCCTCCAGGACTGAGATGTTGCTGGAGCTGGATATTGGGGCTCGCTGTGGGGGGAAGCCCTGCTCTTCTGAAGGCAGGAAGGACTGGGGTAAGAAACAACCTCATGCTGGTGGGGTGGGATGCAAGGGACAATGTTGGAGACACCCCAGGGGCAGGAGCTGGGGGCAGTGGGGAGGTGGGTCCGGTCAGAAGCCCCTCGCCTCAGTTGCCGGGGTAAGAGCCGCCTCCGCCAAGGCCTCCTCTCCCCACCCCTTCCCCGCGCTGGGGCTCTAAATAATTGATAACACCGATAAATAATAGATCTTGTATTTGCTCCTTCGCTTTTCTCTGCCGGGGCGTGTGCGCTTGCAGCCTGGCGGTGCTGCATTAGGGTTACGGGGATGGGGAGCGCGCGTCTGTTGGGCCGGGGTAGGGAGCTCTGCAGCGGGGAGAGCATTCCGGGGAGATAAAGGGCTGGTTTGATGTGTGTTCATGTGGCGGGGCTGTTTTGCCTTGCATGCCTTTCTCTTTTGCTTTATTTTTTTCCTGGAGTGAAGCCTGGCGCCAGCAGTCTGGAACCAGCCTGACAAGCTTTTGAGTTATGGAAAGGGGGAGGAAGGGGGGAGGAGAGAGAAAGAGGGAGCGGGAGAGGCAGGGAGGAGGAGGGCGAAGGCAGAGGGAGGCAGCTGGGATGTGGATTATTAGGGGAGAACAAGAATACACACAAGAGGCTGGTGGGGTGAGGGCTGGGGGCTACCGGGGCTGGCGGGGAGGGAATGGAGCTGGCTTCAGCAAACCTTTCAAAGGAGATTTTTTTTTTTTTTGCATGGGGTGGGAGAGAGGGGGAATTGAGTCATTTTGGGCATGAAACGCAAACCTCGCCGCGTCAAGGAACAAGGAAGTTTTTTAAAGCGCCAATTAAAGGGCTTGGAGAGGTCCGGGGCTTTTAAACAGCCTTGGGAAGGGGGGGTCCTGGCCGGCGTTCAGGCTGCCGTCCCATCAGGACATTCCTTTCTGCTGAACGCTGCTGCTCCCGGCCCTCTCCTCCTCCTTCTCCAAGCTGCCGTCAAATCCTTTCCAACTCCTGCGTCCGAACCCGGAGAACTTTGCTCGGTTTCATCTCGCACCGCCTGCCTCCCCCCAGCCCTGGGCTGCGCTCGGTGCTTTGATCACGAGCTGCCTGTACAGAGAGCCCCCAGACCCCCACGCTTCGCATGCCCGGGACATGGGAGCCAGCAGCCCCTCCAGGGGCTGGCATTGCCAAAAATCCCCCCCTGGTTGATGGAGACCCCTGTCTGCCATCACCTCCCCGATCGGGGAAGGCAGCTGCTTCAGCAAAGTAGCTGCGATGCTGGGAGGAGGAGGGCTCGGTGCCCAGCAATGGGGAGCTGCCCCCCAAAATGGGAGAGGGTGAACGTGCCCCGCGGGTGCTGTGAGGCAGTATGTCGAGCAGCATGTTTGGAAAGGTCCCGTCGGGATCCCCACGCCTGGGAAAGCCATGTGGTGCACACGAGGGCTGCTCCTGTGCTACTCCTGGGGGGTTCGTGGCACCGGCGGCAATGTGGCTGGCGTCCCGAGCAAATCCCGAGCAATACCCCCCGAGCAGGGGTATTGCAGGCAGAGGCTGGAGCAGCTCTGTGGCACATTTCCCCCCACCGCCAGACACCCCCTCATCGCCTCCCATGGACACCCAGCAGCAAGAAGCATAGGAGCGAACGCAACCTCGCTGCTTCAGCCCGTTGTGCCCGCCTTTTGGAGCAGGGAGCAAGCCATAGCGTGCCAGGGAGCGCCGTGCCTGGGCTCAGGGGGGAAATCCAGAGCACTGGCGAGGGGACGGGGATTTGGAGCCGCTTTGCAGGGGCTTTGTTTGGTTTGGTTTCAGTGCAGCCTCTTTAACTCCAACGACTGGCAAAGGTTGGGGAGAAAGGAGCTCTTTGTTAAAGGCTGAACAGCCCCAGGTCTTTAAGTCAGCCTGTTCGAAGAGCTCTGAGAAGTTGCGATAGCCTAGGGACGGGCGGATTTTGGGATGGGCAGATTTCACATCGCTTGTACCTCTAAAGTAAAGCATGAGAGTGAGGGTTCATGCACCCAGCTCCCAAAGAAAAGCCTAGCAGAAGCCCTGCAAAGCACCACCACCATCTGCCAAGTCTTTGTCTTCACAGAGGAGGTGGAAGGGGGAACACCCAGTTTTCTGAAATCTCCATTACAGGTTGCCTATGAGCTGCAGCTCTTCAGAAAAAATACTTCTTTCTCTGGGTTTCCAGGAAGCAAAATGTTGCCCTCCGCTGTTTGCAGCGTAGCTGGAACAGAGAGCTTGCTGCGTCCGAGCCCGGCCAGTGTTTTGCTCCGGTGTCACGTCCCTAACAGTGGCCAGGGCCAGGGGGTTTGGAGAGGGACAACTCCTACCCATCCCATAGATGCTGCAAAGACCTGCAAGAGGCCCAGTCACCCTCCGTTAGCCACCACAAATGAACGCCTCCCACTCTCGGGGTGACCTGCTCCCACCCCGGCACCTCCGCGCAGGGCTGAGACGCGGTGGCTGGCCATGGATTTGGTTGGGTTGTGTTCGGACTGAGGTGGGTCCGCCGCCGACCAGCCTCCTCGCACCTCATGTTTCACAAAATAACAACGCCAAGCAGCTCAGTTGTGCATCCTTGGTCCAAATTCGTCGTTTTCTCCCTTTTTTTCTCCTTCTCCTTGGCGACTCTTTGAGCTCTTTCTGGTAACTATAGAGCTATGCTGGCAAACTTGTCCTCCAGCTCCTCCTTGCCGGAGATGCAACACAGATGGATCCATAATGCCGGTTGTCTTTTATAGACCTCCAGCATCTAAGTGTGAGGGTCTTAAACTAGTAAATAGAGGGAGTGACTACTCTTTTCTGTAGATGTGGAAACTGAGGCACAGGCTACTTATCCAGGTGAAAAGAAGTCAGATTTTAGAGCCAGGTGACACGGTTTCACTTTGAAGCCTTTGCTGCATCGGCTTCCTTGGCATCTCTTGAGATGCTGCCAAGAGGGAGGGCACCCTTTTCCCCTTCTTCTTGCCCAGAAGGGAGCAGGAGCCAGGGACAGAGCCGGGGACACAGCCCTGTGGCCTGTCCCCAACCCATCACCTCCCTGCTCGCACAAGAGGCAGCAGGCGGAAATAAAACACAATTCGGGGCTGGCGGAGCCGGGGAAGAGCGAGATGAGTCTTGGTGGGGAGACCAGCCTCACCTTTCATATTCTAATGCCTTGCCTTTTCCTGATTTGTGAGCTCTCGGGAGTCCTGCTGGGAATTCGCTCGAACGGAGGCACACGCCGCCGTCCCTCGGTAAATTACACAGAGATATAATGAAGGAGGAGAAATCAGTTACTCTGTGACTGCGGCTCCCCAGGGGACCTTAATTCAAATATTTGTGGAGCTGAGCAAGTGGGGCGTTGGGGAGCCGCTGAGTTGGAGTGTCTCTCGACAGGTTGCTCGCAGGTGGTTGGTGATGGGGAGGCAGCGCTCTGGGCTGCAGGATCCGTCCCTAAAGGGGCTTTGGGCTCTTGATGGTGCTTTGGGTGTCATTAGCCAAGAGAAAGATGCTGGGGGAAGGTGGGACTGTGGTCTGGCTGCGGCTGCCTGGAAAATGGATGTGGGCTCCAGGCTGCAACTGGTGGCTGTTGGGATGGGGCAGCACTGTGCACCCCTTTGCCAAAGGCTTTGAGCAGCATGGGGTGATGGGGACACCTGCCCACCACCTGCGGCTGGGCCCTGCAGGTGGTCCCTTGGGGAGGGACGGGGACAGCGACCTGGGGAGGTGACAGCCTGGCCCTCCTGTGGTTTCCTCCAGCAAGGGAGGAGCAGGGTTTGCAAAGCCCCGCGAGCTCTCTTGCTGCCCACGTGGGCACTGTTTTCAGTAATGAATACAGAAAGGGTTAAACGCTGCATGGCAGCGAGGAGCGGGCAAACCCCCCGTTGCTCAACTTAGGAATGAGAAAATCGATTTATCTTCAGCTCCATCACCAGCCTATTCCCTCTGTGGGCCCTCAAGCCAGGCTTTCTGCCCTCTCTCCTCCCAGGGCATGCCAGTGCCCTGGACCTGAGAAAACAAATGGGATCCAATTTGTCCCGCCAGCAAGCTGAACCAGCAAACGGGGCACAGCTTGGCGGGGGTCACCCCCTTGCTGGATGCATGCAAGACCTGCTAGGTCCCGCTTCACCCTGATGGCCAAGGCTGTAGCTCCATCAAGGAGACAGTGGCGCCTTGGCCGTGCCGTGGTGCTCTCGCTCGCTTCAGCAGTGGCTGCTTTTGCCTGAGCACGGACAGCTGGGGTGCAGGATGAGCTGAGATGCAGGGTGCTGGGTCTCCAAGGCGAGGTGGGGGGCTTGGGGGCTGAGGGCAGCTGCGTTCACCCCGTGCCGTTCTGCACAGCCACGCTCTTCTTGTGCAGTTCCTACGCCATCACCCCAGCCCTCAGAAGCGACGCTGTTGCCAGGAGTTATGCACGCGAGCGTGAGCACACGCAGACGTGCCCCCCCCCCCCACCTGCTCCTTGCACGCCCGCTCGCACGTGCGCCAGCTCTCCCGCTCCCCAATGGGCCGCTCTGCTCATGTGCCAGCATCACGCCCCGAGTGCGTGGCAGTCGCATATGCGCGCACACATGCTCGCTCCCAGCCGGAGCGCCGCTCGGCATCCCTAAGTTTTGTCTCTGGATGCCGGGGCTGCCACGCGTGGCGGGGGCAATCCTGCACCCCCCCACCCCCCCACGCTCCGAGTCGTGCCGCCCACCATTGGCAAGCACAGGCGCCCTCCCCGCGTCGCGGCCCCTTGCACGCTCGGCGCCTTCGGGGATGCATGCACACGCGGCCACGTACAGATCTGCGACACACCAACTGTTGGGAAGGAGAAGGAAAAAAAAAAAGACCACAGATTCAGCCGAGAGAGGTGGGGGGGAGAGAGAGAGAGAAAGAGAGAGAGAATGACAGACTGCAATCCCCCTTGAGTGCCTAGCCTCATGAATATTAATAAGGTGGTAATTAAAATGCAGGGACACAGCAGGACGGATGCAGGCGCTGCCTTCGGAGCGCTGGGAACGGGGGGAGCGCGTCTTTCCAGGCAGGTTTTGATTCCGTTCTCTGATGAAAAGAAGAAAACGGAGCCTTCAACTTTAATCAGTTTAGAGTTTTTTTGACACGACATATCTTTAATTGCTGATATTTCTGCTCTTCTCAAACCCGGCTCCACCGACTCCAGTCTAAGCGGAGATAACGAACCACGCTGAAGCGCTGTGGATTCGTGCCGTATTTACGCCTTGACTTGTTTGCTACTTTCCTGGGGTTTCACCTCTTTGGCTGGGGTCGGAGGGCACAGCCCTGCTGCCAATTGCCTATGCAGCCAGGCGTGGGGGCTGGAAACGCAGCCCGGCATCTCTTTGTCTAACCCCCCTCCAACCTCCCCCGTGGTAGCCTTAGGGAAACATGCCTTTTTTGGATGGTAAATCCCTCTTCTTGGCCATGGCTGTATGGTGAGCTTGGACTTGGACATGACGCCAGCTGGTCTGGGTGGCAGCGGACGGAGGTTGGGGTCGTGGGTGGTGGCAAGGAGAAGGTTGGGTTATATTGGGTTGGGCTGAGTTGAATTGGGTTGGATTGGGGTGGGTGGGGTTGGATTGGGTTGGGTTGGAAAGTGGGTGTCTTGAGAAGAGACTCTCTTTCCCCTCCCCAGAGGAGGTTCCTCCAGTGTAAGAGTAGAGGTGGCTGTTGGGTTGTTGAGTTATTACTAAGGAAGCTTAAGTCTCCTTCAGTAACCAGGGTGTTGAGGTTGTGTGAGGGTCCTGTGAAAGATGCACAGGGCAGGCTCAGAGGTCTGTGAGCAAAGTGAACGGAAGCGTTCATCCTTCTTGGAGATGACCCACTCCAGTGGGTCTGGTCCATTGAGGGAGCACCATGTTGCTGGGAAAATGAATGAAGAGCATTCGTTGGTGCCCAAAGGGAACGCCTGGGGTGTGGGAATTGGACGATGACAACCCAGAACAGGGGTTTAGGAGGCAATTTCTGGCAAAATGTAAAAGGAAAAAAAAGAACCCACAAAATACCCCATACCAGTGCAAATAGTTGTTTTAGGCAAAGCCAGAATGTTTGGTTTGGCCTGAAAGGTTTTTGGTTTGTTATGTTTGGGGATTGCCTAATTTTAATGAGATCTCTTTTTTTACATTGAGATCATTTTTTGAACTGAAAAAGAATAGATTTGTCGGAATGAAAAAGTCAAAAAGATTCTTTTAGAAAATGCCCAAATAGAACAATGCATCATGCGAGTGATGGAAGAAGATGGTTTGACATCTTCAAAGCCTTCTCCCCTGCCCAACACAGGTATTTCTTTTTTTCATTCAAAAAATTTTTTCCACTTTACCTTGAGTTTTAGGATGATTCAGCCTTTTTGGATCTTCCAATTTTTGGTAAATCTACTCTTCCTCCAAAACCAAGCAAACAAAATCCCCCTCAGCCCTTAGAAAGATGGGAGTGACCAAGTGAGTAGAGCACAGCACAAGCCCCCTTACAGCCCCATAGCTGGTGCCTCCATGCCAGCGTTGGAGCTGGCCATGGAAAGACACTCCGTGTTTTCTGGGCAATGGAGGCACTCCCGGATCATGGATGGAGGATAAGGGTCTTGCCCCACCTTGGAGATACTGCATTACCCAGAGAGCAACCCTGTGATGTTTTGGGGGGTTGCTGCGATGTGGTTGTTTGCTCCCGCATCCTCCTGGGTCCAGAGATACGTCCCAAGAGGATCTCCTGGCCTTCAGGCTAAACTGCACTCCTGCACTCCCATCTTTCCCTCCCAAGCTTTGGACCTTTCTCTCCCCTGGGAGTGTGTCCTTGCACTTTGCTGACCTGCCTGCACGGAGAGATGGAAAAGGAGAGCTGCAGCATCTTGGAGCCCTTGAGATTTTGTTGGCCGGTGGGCCAGGGTCGGAGCTGTTTGTGTAACAGGGTCTTTTCCACCATGTGTCTTTCTGTAGGGATGTGGGATGCCCTAATCTACCAGGCGGTGCAGCGGGTTGGGTGTCCTGGGTTCTGCCCCCAGGCAGGCTGACGTCTCCCTGTTGTCCTGCCCCACGGCAGGGAAGCAGCTGATCCAGCTTCGGGCTTTACTGGATTCAACTGCTGGATCCATCTCCTTGTTGCTCTGTTTTTCCTCATCTGGGGCAAATAATTCCCCGTGTGGAGGGATGGCTGGTGAGCCCAGGGGTGGGTAGGGGTTGGGAACCGAGCTGAACTCTTTGGCTGGAAGGACGCTAACCCAGCTAAAGCCCTTTGCTGAGCACTGGCTTTTTGTGACACTTGGGTGAGCCATTCCCCTGCAAAGGAGAGGGAGGGGTGACACCTCCCACCCCCTCCCCAGGGACATAGCCCTTCTGCAAAGCTGTCCCATGCCCTGCAGCAGCACGGGGTGGCCCCGGGAACCCCCGGGACCTCAGCTGGACACTGACCCCTCGCTGGAGGGAGTAAAGTGGGTCCCCTTGCTCAAGGGATCAGCACAATGCTGACTCCTCCGCGCTCGTACCAGGGTGAGCCAAAGCTGGAGTTGATTTGGGGTGAACTGCCACAAAGCCAGTGAGTCTGTGTCCAGTCTTCCCCACTGGGGTCTTTGGGTTTTAATGGTGTTCATGCATTTTAGGGTGACAGGGGGATTCTTCGCTCGTCCCTTCTTGCCTTTCAGTAGATTGGGTACTATGCCTTGTGCCTGGGGTTGGATCTCTCCTCCCAAGCGGGTAATTTTGCAGGAGTGGCTGTTGAATTGGCTTTCCTCGGCCATGCTGGAGCTATGAAATGTGAGGGTCTGCTGGAGTCCCCATCAGGGACCATGGCACACAGAGGGGACGGGCAGGTGAGGGACAAGGAAAGGGGTGCTGCAGGGAAGACAGCACCCATGGAAGGGGCCACCTTGGGATCAGCCGGCCTCAGCCAGGGAAGCTGGTGGAAAAAAAAAGCAAAGCTGCTTTGGGTGTTTAGTGGGGAAAAAAATTATTTCTCCTCCTGTTTTTTTTTTTCCTCTGCTTCTCCTCCTTCATCCTCTCCGTTCTTCTTTCCTGCAGTGCTACAACAGCTCGTTTGAGGCAGGACAAGGGGAAGGTCTGGCTGGTGCCTGAGCCCTGCTTCACCCCGAACCTCCCACCGCTGCCATCCAGTCTGTGCT
Organism: Sagittarius serpentarius; assembly: GCA_034782735.1. Classification (NCBI taxonomy): domain Eukaryota; kingdom Metazoa; phylum Chordata; class Aves; order Accipitriformes; family Sagittariidae; genus Sagittarius; species Sagittarius serpentarius. The sequence goes on from JAVKLA010000052.1 coordinate 14,329,837, forward strand.
GAAAAAACCTTGGGAAACATCAGGTTTGCCATACAGCTAGGGTGACACGGCTGCGGCGCTGCAGTGGCAGGGACAGCCCTGGGTGGAGCGGACAGCCCTGGGTGACAGCCCTGGGAAGGGTGGGAGTGCAAAACCCTATGGTGGATGGAGGGAGAAGACATCGCTGTGCTGTTAAGAAATAATTTAGGTGGTGAAACACAAACTGGACCTGGTGACTTCTGCGGGGAGCAGAGGCTGGGCTGGCCGTGAGGAGCATGAGAGGGAGGGTACAGGATGGGCCCCAGGTACGACTTCCTGGTGACACCCCTCCGGCGGTCCCCATCACCCCCGAGTCACATCCTGCTTGTGCTGGCTTGTGTCTCATCCTGCTGCCTGCAATTTCTCAATCCCTTTCGCTCCCGCCAGCATTTCCTGGCTGCTGAGGTTGCTGCGGGGCCCACAGGGCAGGCAGGGCTGGGGGGGGGCTCCCAAGGCACTGGGGAATTTAGGGTGGGGGAGCAAACAGGAGTGTCCTTGCTCGCCTAGGGATGGTCAGAGCCTGGCCCTGCTCCTTCTCCTGCCTGCGTCCTGCCATCACTCGCTTCATTCCCTGACCATCGGCTGTGTGGGGCCGCAGGGGCTCTGGCTGTGCATCTCCTGGTGCACAGTGAGGGCTCGCAGGACCCTCACGCATCCATCCTGCTGCCTCAAGCCCCAGCAGCCGGGGCAGAAAGCTGAGGCGGGAGTGAGCTGGATGCTTATTCCCCTGCTCTCATGACCCCGGTCCCTGCACCGGGCAATGGCTCTGCGGGACGTTTGCGAGAGGCGAGCTGGGGCTGCAGAAAGCGCTGCTCCTGCCGGGCTGTGTCAGTGAGGAGCCCAGGCTGATTCTGCAGTCCCAGGCTGAGCCGCCCTCAGGTCCTACAGAGAAAACAAACACTGAGCTCCATCCTACCCTATTTTACAGCAGCACTGCCATTTAAGGGAGGATTTGGAGAGGAGACATCTTCCTCTTTCAGATTCCTTCTTGCCAGCGCAACCCCCCCTCCCTTGCTCTAAGGAGCATCCCAGCAGCTAAAGGAGCATACGCTGGCTGCAGCTGTCCTGTGCTCTCTGGGTCCCTTCTCTGTGCCCGGTGCCCTTTCCTCCTCCCCAGCCCCGTCTCTGGAGGGGCCGTGCTTACACCTTGCCCGGCACCGGGCTCCAGGAAAGGTAGCGTCCTCCTCCGGGACGGTTTGTGCCCTGGCACTGGAGCAGCCAGGCTGAGCCAGCCAGCACAGGGGGTTAGCGGCGGCCGAGCCGCTGCCTCTTGGCTCGGCTCAGCGCTGGGGTGCTGGGCTTAGGATTTCTGGCCTTCTGCAACGGCCAGGAGATTTCAAGGGGAATTTTTGGCGGAGCAGGGAGATGCTGCAATACACTAGCAAGCTGGAGCCTGAGGCGGGGGGCGGGGGGGGGGCAGCGGTCAGCTCTTACCTCTGCCACAGACTTTCTGGGATAACCTCAGTCAAGGCTTTGTGCTTTGCTTGTCCTGCTGTAAAGCAGAGCCATGGCTCCCGCTCCTGTGCTGCTAAATCTGCTTGTGCTCAGAGCCTGGCTGGCGAGGGGGGAGAGTGGAAGGGGTCTGCACAAACACCAGCTTTTTTAGCACCGGGGTTTAGCCTCGGGGGACAGGGGAGCTTTCTCCCCGCGTGGTTTTTACCCAGGCATGACACTGCCTTTGCTCGCCGCTTCCTACCCGCTGTGTCGAAGGAGAGGCTGACTCCCGGCGCTCGGTGGAGGGCTGCCGGCTCCTGCCGGAGCTGCACTGCAGCAGGGCTGACCGGCGGCTCCCCGCGTCTGGGGCTTTCCCCACGCAGACCTCGGGGCCTTGGGGCTAGAGCCGCCGGTTCCACTGCGACCCCTGAGCAGCATCGTGTGGGACCCCGGCTCCCGCCCTCGCCCGGCGCTGAGGCCCGCGGCAAGTTGCAGGCTGGGGGTGCGGGCGCCCCAGGGAGCGTCCGTGGCTGGATGAGGAGCTCCCAGGAGCCGAGCCGAGCCGAGCCACGGGGAGCATGGCACTTGGGGTGCTGCGTTTCACCTTGCCTGGCCTACGGGAAGGCAGGACACCTCCGCCGGAGTCCACGAGGGTTATTGCACCCGCGTGGGGCTCGGGGCTGGGACCACGGCTCGCCCCGCCGTGGGGTGCTGGCACCACGCCTCCCTCCTCCTCCGTCACCCTCTGGCCAGCACCCAAGGGACCGTGGCCGGGCAGGGACCCAGCCCAGGGCTCCCGGGTGACGGAGGAAGGGTCGCTCCTCTCCGGGGGCGGGGGGGAGGTCCGGGGCTCTCCACTCCTTCCCTCCAGGCCAGGCAATGGTTAAATTCCTTTCCAGCTGAGCTGGCAAGCAGAGCCCAAGCATATTAGTCAGATCCCTGTAGGGGGTGGGGAGGAGGAAGGCGAGAGCAGCGAGGAGGGGCCGGAGCGGAGCCGAGAGCTGCGCTAGTCTCCGGGGCGCGAGTGGAGGGAGGCCGGCGCAGCAGGAGTTGCTGCTTCCCAGAAACTTGATTATTTTTAACCCAGGAAGAAGAAAGGAAGGAAAGGGGCGGGGGGGGGGGGGGGGGGGCAAAAAAAAAGGAGGAGGGGGTAAATCTGGAGGAACTGGAAAGCAGGCAGTTGGCATTTGCAGACGGCTTTGCCGAGGGGAGGGAAGGGGGTCCCGGCATGGCGCCGGGCTGCCAGGGCTGCCCCGTGTGCCTCCCCGCAGGGCCCTGGCCCGGTGGCAGGGGCAGGACGCAGAGCAGTGCCAGCCCCGGCCGGCGGTGCCCCCGCCGCGGCCGGAGAGCCCAGGCTGCCCCGCGCCTTCGCCGCCTTCGACGCCTCCGGCCTCTCCCGGCGCGCGGTGGTGCTCGCTGGGCTGCGTGCTGGGGGAGCAGGATGCGGCCAGTTTCCCTCCCAGCCTCCCGCTCACAGGGCACGTACGCCGGCAGTTGTGGCTTCCCAGATCCCTCCTTTCCCCTCCCCTGCTCGGGACTGTGGCCGTTTCAGAGAGCTGGGGGGAAGCTGGGGACCCGGGGGGGGGGCCCTGACAATGGGCACATTTTGGGGGCTGCTGGTGGGAGCCCACATGTCCGCATGGCTGGGTCTCGCAGGGGCACTGTGGGGAGCTGGGGCTCCCCAAGTTGCTCTGGAAGGCAGGCCAGGCTGCCCAAGGGAGGGACGCTGGAGGTATCATGGAGGAGGAGGCAAGGTCTTTCTTCTTGCACTGCCTCACCACGCTTCAGTGGGAGTCCGGCATCAGAGAACTGCAGAGTCTTCAGCGGCGGTCCTGCTGCACAGCATGGCTGTGTTTGGTCTGTGGTACAAAGCCCCGGGGCAGTAGTTCTGAGGCCCTGCAGTTGGCAGATCTTCGGGGAAACACTTTCCCAAACCCACGCGTCGTGTTGCAGGTCTGGGCTCCTCCTGGTCCAGTCCTGGTTCAGCGCAGGCTGGCCAAAAGTTCCCTGTGAAGGTCAAACACTTTAATGGCCCCAGCTCACAAGGTGAAGACCTACCACTGCTCATATCAGGTATTTATTTCACTGCAACACCCACACTTGCTGGAAAATCAGTGTCCTCCATGGCTGGAGTGTTACAAGCCGTGGGTGCAGGGCTTTGCCAGAGCTGGAGATGCCGTCCCCGAGATGCAGAAGCGATGCCGGCTGGAACAGTACGCAAGGGAGCTCAGCACCACAGCGCTGGGAGCTGAGGGCACTGCTGCGACGGGATGGTGATGGGAGATGTGAGAATGGGCAGAGCCGGCGCTTTCCTCTGACTCTCGCCCAGGGAACCCTGTGCTGGGAAACAGCGTAATCTCCACGGCACGCCACGGCCAGCCAAGGTAAACCGAGGGGATGAGTCCCTCCCTGGGCAGGTTTTGCCATCCCGGTCCTTTGTAGGACTTCTACTGTCATCTCCTCCAGTCGGGTGCTGCGAGTGGGGCTGCATTTTATCCACACAGCAACATCAGTGCTATGTACCCAAGGGAGAAGAAATCCTTGATTTAGTAGACATGACCAGACCTGACCACAAAATGGATCTTGTTCCCCAAAGGCAGAGAGGGGACAAGGACAAGCAGCTCAGCTGAGCTAGCGTTGGGTCGGGCACCTCTCAAACTGCATCCCATGCTGGCAGATCTTGCCGACTGTTTGGGTTTTCTGCAAAAAACCCTTTGGACGGAGGCGCCCCTGCTCTGAGGGGTCCAAGTGGGGCTCACCAAGGGTATTTGCCATGTTTTAGACCCCAGGGCAATATCACCCCATCCCAGCCGAGCAAGCTGGAGTTGGGGAGCTTCCCTGTTGCCAGCCGGATCGCAAGTGAGGAAAACATGTCCAACCCGCTGGGTATTCCCTCGCGTCTCCTTTCCAAGCATTAAAAGTGCTAATTAAACCTGAGCTGTGCTCCAGCATCTGGAGGGACTGGCCGCCTTTCCCAGCAGGCCAGCTGTGAGCCTCCGCGGGGACAGTCCCTGGTGCCATCCAGCAACGGAGAAGGTCGCTTGGCCATCCTGCTCTTTGCACCCAAGTTCTGAAGAAGGCTGGCACAGCCCTGGAGCTGGGGATGCTCCCGAAGGGGCTCATCTGCAGGGCAGCCCCACGGACAGCAGGGTGGGATCATCGCCACCCCCAAAACCGCGGGCACGGTGGAGACAGGGCACACAAGCTCTCCTCCTGACCTCTTCCCCTCTGAGGTATTCAGAGCTAGCGCTCACCGGAGAGCTGGGGTGGGCACGGGGTGGGTGTTTCCAGCGAACAGCAGGAATTTCTGACTCTCGGCCAGCTCTGGGCATTAATTCCCTCCCCAGAGGCTCAGCCACATCCCAGACCTCCAAAGGCACAAAAGCCCCTCAGAGGGAAAAGGGCCCAAGAGGGGAAAGGGTAACTCCTCCAGTGGTGGTGAGGAGACGGGGTGGAGGAGAGGAGGGATGATTTTTATTCCCACGATTTTGCACGAGTGACCTCCCATCGTTTCCTTAAACCCGAAGGAGCTAAAGAGCTGCCAGAGCAGCGTGCACTGGGGTCCCCAAGCGGGGGAAGGTGCCCAGCTCTATGGTTCACGTCCCCTGCTCAGAGGAGGCGTGCGCATCCCCCGGGCTCCGCGGTGAGGCCGAGGTGTCCGTCTGACCGTCCACCATTGGCCCGGGGAGCAGCTCCGTGAGTCCTTACAGCCGAATACTGCCTGCTAGGGAAGCAGCCCCCCCCCGCAGGGCCACCTCTGACCTCCCTGGGGCCCTTTCCCCAAAACCCCGTACCCTTTGCCCTGAGCCCCATAACCTGGGCTTGCAGGGAGAGCTGAGCCAGGCGGCTGCACCCCGACGCCGGGCCAGGAACCGCTCGCACCCCGCAGCCCCCTCACGCGGCAGCAAACTCGGGGTTCCCCCCCCCCCCGCTGCGAGGGCACCTGGGGCTGGGGCTCGCCGGGGGCTCGGGGCGATGGAGGGCCCTCCGAAGAGCCCCTTGTGCTGGAGGGAGACCAGCTCTCTGCCGGCAGGGTATTTTTTTTTTTCTTCCTCGCTCTTTGTTAAGCTCCCTTTCAGCTGAAATGGCAATGCCTGGGTGTTCTGAGCTGACAATAATTGCTGCAGTCTAGACACTGTCTGGTATGAGGCACGGGGAATCAAAGAGGCCCCTTCTCTCACTGCGACTTTCACACATGCTCCCTCGCTCCGGCTCCTTCCTTCTCCCTCTCCCATGTTCCCTTGGTCTTTGCCTTCTTCCCCCCCCCCCCCCCCTGCTCCCCTCTATCTGCCTCTCGCAGAGCTGGAGGAGAAGCGTCAGCATCTTCCCCCCCACGCTCTCCCTCTCTGCCGTCTGTTCCTCTCTCCCGCTCCCCCTCTCCCTCGCTTGCTCCTTCTCTCATCTGTCTCCTCTCTCCTTCCTCCACTCTTACCTTCATGCTATTCCCTTCCTCCCAAAGTTAGCAGAGAATCAGGAGGGAGAGCTGGCAGTGCTGGGGATTTAACTCCTTCCTCACCCTCCGGCAGGCTCTCCTCCCCATCCCAGCCCCTGGCCGGGGGTCTGGGGTGCCCGGCTGCTTTGGGGCGCTGGGCTCCTCTCTGCCGCCCGAGCCCACGCTGGGGCCGTGGCATTGGTCCTGCAAGAGGCTGAGGAGGTGTCTTGTCAGGGTTGGATGCGGCCTGGTTGGGGTGAAGGGGACGGATGCAACCTCCTTCCCGGCACCGGCACCGGGAGCCAAGGGGAGCCGCCAGCATCCCAGGGCTCATCTTGGGTTGTCCCCACCGGTGAACTCCGCGCAAGATGGGAGGTTGATCTGGGGCTGCGCCGGCCGCATTCACCCTGGTGCCGTGGGGCAGGAGGAGGGCGGTTTGCTCTGCAGCAGGCGCTGCCTCTCCCACCTCCCGCGGAGATCGCCTTTGCTCCCTCCTTGCCTTCGCCACACCACGCACACCTCCCGGCTGCAAGGGAACCCATCCTCGGGGACACAGGTTGCTCCTTCCAGCGCTGTAGCAAACCAAAAGGAGATGGTTTCCCCCCCACCCACCCACGCCAGACCGTAGCGCAGCTTGCTGTGCTGCTAGAAGGGGAGATTCAGCGGAGCTCACACGTGGCTTGCAGCGATGCCGCTGCCTCGGGCTGAGCTCAGCCGCCCCGGCGCTGCCCTGTGCCTGCTGCAGGCTCCGGCTGGGCCGTGTCCCGCCGGCATTTCGATGAGATGCCACACGGCCAGTTCCAGTCATGCTCAGGAATTAGGCTTTTCTACTATAATGCTATCAGCAGATGATTTCTAGCTCAACCCTGGACATCTATTAACCTCTGATCGCTGTGTGAAAGACCAGACCCTTTTTCTGTAAAGCCCAACAAAGAACGCCAGGTTTTGGTTGATGTGAGATCTCATCACAGAGGACGGACCATAAATGCTTTTACAAGTGGGGAAACTGAGGCAAGAGGCAGTGAGCCCATTGGGTCAGTCTGCCGAGGCCAAAGCTGCCGTGGGGCCACACGAATCCCCTCTGTGGGACCCAAATTTGGGGCCAGGCATTTCCAAGCCGGCAGAGCCGCTAGCTCGGCCGTCTGTGGGCACAGCAAGCAGCTCTCCCCACGACCTCCAGCACCTCGGTGGCGGCCGTGCTGCTTGCTTACCACGGAAAAGTCACATTAGGAAAGTATGCGATGTATTTTTAACTGTCTATAATGCAATTTAACAGCTGGAAAGGAGGAAGAAAGCCAACCCCATGCAATCAGGCAGATCTCTGCTGTCCACAAGCAAGGGCTTGGTGGACTCGAGGTTTTTCAGTATGGTTGGGGACCTTGTTTGGGAAAAGGGCAGGAAACAAGCTCATCGTTGAGACAGGCTCTGGCTCAAGGAAGACAGTGAGTGCAGGATGGAGGCCAGAGGATCCAGCACCTCCCAGCATGACACACTTGTCCCCAAAAGCCACCACGTTCTCCATATCTGTAGATGTTGAGCACTGTGGCCAGATCTGATTCCCCAAAAAGCTGGGTGTCCTGGCCGTGCGTTGGGATTCTTTGCATGCTCTGGCAATGGGGCTTGCAGCGGAGGTTTCGGGGACCCAGGCTCTTCAGAACATCTGCTCTGCACTGGAGGCACTTAACACGGGACACGTTTGCCTCTGCCGTCCCCAGTCCCGGGTTCCTGCAGCACTCCCCGGGGCTAGATTTGCTGGGGAGGTTGGTGCTGCCAGGCCGCACCACCACCCTCCTCCCCAAGATGGGGAGGGGTGTGTGCCCCCCCCGCCCGCTGCCCTCCTGGCCAGCACCCCCCAGCACCTTCTGCTGTATGCAGGGAGGGAGCTCAGCGGGGCCGTGGTGTGAGCGGGACGCTGTGCCCGGGCTCTGACGCATTGCCTCCTGCCTTCCCTGCCTGCACCCTGGGGCAGTGCCTGCACCGAGAGCCTGCCAGTGAGGGGTAGAAATGGCTGCTTTTTGGGTTCCGCTCCGTGGCATTCAGGTAGAAGTGCTCCTCCACCGCCAGTAACGGGTCTCTAACGGGGCTGAACCCTGGCGAGGACCCTCCGTAGCGTGGGGGCTCTTTGGGCAACAGCAGTAGGCCTTTTCTGGGGTGTTTGGGTTGGTTTGCTGCCTCCGAGCAGCTGGATGTTGGGGGGGGGGGGCAAGTTTGCTGTCATCATTGGTGTTACTTCCCCATGCTTCCCCTTGGAGGACTTCTTCCCCCCCCCGCCCCATGGTCCCCAAGACTTAGAGGAAGACAGAGAGCCTATCTCCAGCCCTGTCCCAGGGGACACCCCCATGGCGAGATTCGTGCGAGTAGCTGATTTTCCCCAGCTTGGGGGCTGGAAGCCGCCGGCAGCTCGTTTGTATATTCAGGGCTTTGCACACACACTGTAAAAATGAGCCACGGGACGGCCCGGCAGGGAGGGGGCTCGGTGGCGAAGGGGGCTCTGGCAAGCGCTCGGAGGATGTAGAACCTGCCGATGTTCAGAGCTGCTGCTGTTTGCACGCCTTCGGGGGGAGTGATGAGAAGTCAGATGGAGTCTTCTCGGACTTGGGGGGGGTACCTCGCTGGGCAGAGCATCACTGGGCTTAGAAAGGGCTGATAGTGGGAGAGCAAGCGGAAACACAGGCACCGGGAAGGGAAACAACTTGCCAAAGGTCATCCCCAGGCCAGCAGCAGGACCAGGAATAAAATCCAGGTGTGCTGAGCTGGTCCTTGGGTTGTTTTCATGCGCGTGGTTGCATTAACACTGCTGCCCCTGGGCGGGGGCCATTAACGGTAGAAGTAGTTTCCCAAAGCCGCCGGTGCCCTCCGGAGCCATGCCGCAGGCTGTGGGGCAGGTTTGCATCTTAGAGAAGGAGAGGACTGGATATTTGGGGTCCCCTTTTCCCTCAGAGCATTTTCCAAGCCCAGGTGCTGGGTGGATGGCGAATGCCATTGGGTGCTAGCTGATAAGGCCAAGTGGTTAAAAACACCGCCTTTATTTGGAAGCTTATCTCCAAATCCTAATGAAAACAGACACAAAGGGAAGCTGGGGACAGCAGAGGGGGAGGACTCGCACCCCAGTGTGGTGGGGACCGGGGCTGGACGATGCTGAGCAGGGGGACCTGCTGGGGTTTGGAGTCTGGCCGGCTCCGGCACAGGGTGGGAGGTGAGATTTATAACCTTTGGGGCAAAACCAAGGAACCAGGGCAAGACCGTTGGGTCCCCCGTGAACGGGGAGGGGGAGCCTGCAGGGGCAGCTGTGGTCCCCCTCTGAGCGCCTTGAATCTGGGAATCCTCTCTAGCTTTTTTTTAATTAGTGGCTCAATGAGGAAGAAAAACCTTGAAACCAAGGAAACGAGGAAGACAAAAAGGAAAATGTCGGCTCCTGCAAGGCAGAGCGAGCTGGCTCCAGCACCCTGGGGTGAGGGTGGGTGCTGCCCCTGCTGCCGTGACCTCTCCTCCGCAGCTGGGGGACAAAAAGGTGACCAGGTTGAGATGCAATAAAAAAATGAGATGGCGAAAGGAAGGGTCTTGTGCAGGGAGGGACAAAGGGCTTCTCCCTGGAGGGTGCTGAGCCGCTCAGAAGGAGACTGCTTTGGTGCAAGAGGGATGGCGGAGGAGGTGAGCAGAGGTTTTTAGGGGATGCTGTGGGGCAGAGAGCAGCTCTGGTGGGCTCAGCAATCCCACAAGGAGATGGACTTTCCAGACACCAAAATAATATTCCCAGACCAAAAGTTATGGGGTAGCGGGGCTGGGAAAACTGGGGATGAGACATGTGCGTGCGTGTGGCTGTAGTTGTGGCTGTGCCAAGCCCCGTAAATCACAGTGGTGCGGACTGAAGCTCCATCGAAGGAAATTCTTCCTTGCCAGATTTGGAAATTTCCCCTCAACAACCTCAGTTTTCCCCACCAAGAGGCAGAGACGCGGGATCCTGATTACGACAAGTGCAAAACCTTAGCGGGGAGCCCGGGGTCACGAAGGAGGGGTTCGCCGCCCTGCAGCCCGTGGGGACGGGGTTGCGTGGGCACAGCCCTGTTTCTCCCTGCCTTGGGGCTGATCCGGAGCAGTGCGAAGGGTCCGAGGGTGTGTACCGCCATCGCCCCATCCCTTGCTCTCATTCTCCCCATCCACGGCCGGCCGGGCCCAGCTTTGCTGTGCTGGGGGAACGTAACTTGATATTTTCCTGCGCGTCCCCCAGAGGGTTTTTTCCATTACACAGGCAGCGCAGAGCAGAGCGGAGCTGCCTGCTCGCCCGCTCGCCCGTCTCCCCCGCCTGCAACCTCTGGCACCGCTTTTCCAGCGGCACATTGTGCAAATGTAACCTTTCGGCGAGCCACTCCTACGGCAGGAAGCCGGGGGGCTCCGCTCCTGCCAGGAACGCAGCCGGCGCGGAGCTGGAAGGCAGCCCGTTAATCAGAGCCGGCTGACAGCGAAGCACACATCCTGGGCAACAGATTTCTGCTCCCTCTCCCTCGCCCGCTCAGCCTCGCCTTCCCGCTCCTGCTCGCTGCGGCTCAGCTACGCGGTCTGCCCTGCCGTCCTGCCTGTCCTTCCATCCTCTTCCTCCCCATCCTCATCCTCTTCTTCCTCAGGCCACCGACTGGGCTTGCGCTCCCCAGGCGCTTGCTTTCCCTCACCGTGCCGAGCGAGAGCTGCCCGTGCCGCTTGGCATGAAGCCGGTTGGGGTCCCAGCGGGGACCCGGCACCCCCGGCATCCCCGTGAGGAGGGGACCGGCCGCAGGAGCAACGGCAGCCACGCCAAGGCGAAGCGCGCACCCGAGCACCGTGCCCGTTGCCAGCCAGCAGCGCCGTGCTCAGGGATGCTGTGCCGGCGGATGGGACCCATGTGTGGCTGTGGTGGGGGCTCAATGCCGAGCCCCCAACCCCCCCCCCAGGACCTTGTTCGGGGGTCCCCCCAGCAGTGTCACCCAGGCGGGGGGCTCCCCGTGACGCCGCGGTCTGGCCTGTGCCCCCGGTGCCAGGTCACAGTAATTTTCCTCTCTCTTTGCCCGTGACAGCAGCGCTTTGAGGCAGCACCTTGCCCACGTCCAGCCTGCTGTAAAAACCGATCGGAAGCTTTTCTCTCCCGTGTGGGCAGCAGACACATCGGAGGGGCTCTCCTCTGCTCAAGCTCAGCTTTGTCGGGGCACACCAGCGCATCCCCGCCGGCGCGGCCACCGCTGCCCCTCGGGGAGGGTTTATCCCCGGCTCACCTCCATGGGGCCACAGCAGCTCGCGGCAGCGCACCAAGACCCTGCGCCCTATCTCGGGTGTGCTGGCCCTGCCAGTCTCTCCCCAGGGAGAGGGGCCGGCTGGGCGGGAGCCGGGCTGGCTGAGCTGGGAGCTGCATCCCCGGCGGGGGAAGGCCGGGGTGGGACGAGGTGGCCGCGTTGGCCAAGGCGATGGCCGGTGGTGCCAGCTTGGGTGGTGTTCCCCAGGCGCCAACCACAGCTGCATGCCCAGGTAAAGTCCAGGGAGGAGGAAAAGAAGGGTGAAGGGACCCCATCGTCACCTTCACCCGTGCCACAGGCTTCCTTCAGGGCAAGAGGAGTGCGGGGCGGTGCCGGTGTCAGGCACCTCTGCACCCTCGCTTTGGGCCTGCCAGGAGTGAAAGGCCACCGAAAATGGTCACATCCAGCTCGGTTCCTCCCCAGCTCCTCCCGCCCCTGCAAGACCAAATGCTGAGGCTTTTTCTCCCCCAGCAAATTCCCTTTGGATGCACCAGGGGCCCCGCCAGCCAGGGACTGCCGCTCAGTGCCATGACTTTGGGGGGCAGGATTTATCCCCCTCCTAATTGCAAGTGCATAAAAAACAGCCGTCTGTCCTGTGTGGGGTTTCTGGGCTCACAGGCATGGCGGAGCAGAGATGCAGGGGGCACTTTTATCCTCTCCTGAGACGGGTTTGCTTTGCTGAGGATGAAGGGTTTGATTTTTGGAGCTGCTGAGCCTGCCGTGGGCTGGGCTGCGGGTGCGAGGGCTCTTCCAGCCCAGTGGGGCTGGCACTGCAAACCCCTGCATTTATTTTTCATGTCTGATTTCTTCCTGGGTTCGAAGCACTAAATGTGCTGCATTGTAGCATCTGTTTTTGTGGTATTTCCAGCCCAGCTGGAAGCAGGAGGCACTCAAAATTCAGAGATGGAAAAAAATAACGGAGCTGGTGAGATTTCGGCTCCTTGCCAAACTCACCAAACCTGGGATGCCGGGAGAGCCCTGCTGCAGGCACAGCATCCCGGGGCCTCACCCCTTCCACCCTCTTCCCGCTTTCCGCTCTTTGCTCATCCCAAACCGTCCTCTCATTCCTAAATTGCTTTCAGGATGCTGCACAAAGCCTGACCCTGCTGTTGGAGCTGGGGACGGGCAGATAATACAGTCGCTGAATTTATTTCACCTTTTCCTCTGGTTGCGAATTGTCCGGGAGCAGATGGCGATTTTCTCAAGTGTATCCGTTGTTCGAAGTCACTCACTGAGACAGCGATGGCTCAAACAAATCCCAGGCCCCCTGCAAAGCCATCATTTGGTCTTTCCATCTGCCCAGCCGCCGCTGTCGGCGTGGGCTTGGCTTCCGCCAGCCAGGCAGAGGGAAGTGGGGAGGCAGGAGAGCCGGTGGATGGGGTCAGCCCCGTCGCCTGCGCCTTTCTCCCCCTTCATCTCTGCGCAGCGCCTGCGGAGTGCAAAGCTCCGGCGGCTGTCAGGAGCGGTTCGGATCCGCATCCCAGCTTTGTTGGGGTTTGAAGCGTTTGGGGCTCTCTGGCTGGCTCTCACGGTGCCTTCCCATGCCAGCAACGGGATGAGGCTAATTCGCTGGGAGAGTGACCGGTTGCAAACTGGGAACCTGCTTCTCCAGAGAAGATGCCAGTGGCTGTTTCTGCTGTGCCTCCCTGCCCGGCCAGGCGGGAAATGGGTGCTTTTAGGGCGGTGAAGCACCGAAACAGCCCTAGGAGACCTGATGTATGCAGCAGTCCCTGGGGCACAGGCTGGTGTCGCAGCTGGGGCTGGAGGCACCGAGGGTTTGTCTGTGCAGGGGTGTGCCCAGCTTTGGGTGATGGACATGACAAGGGGACCCGCAAAAGCAGCCCGGGGATGACCGCAGGTGGCCGCAGCCCTCCCAGTGTTGGTGGCACCTTGCCGGGGGAGCCTGGGCAGGTCTGCGAGGGATGGGCTTTGCCTGGCCAGCTTCTGCCAACCTCCTGCGATGTCTCCGAGGGGACCTATGTGCCCGTGGCCCTGCTCCGGGTGCTGCCAGCCTGGGGGGGGGGGGCAGGCGCTGCTTTTGATCCAGCCCCAGGGTACCCCCACCAAAAGAAAAAGCCCAACACCCCAGTGTAATTGTGAGAATGGAGAGAAATGGGGAGAAACACGTGAATTCCCAAGCTCGCCCTCAGCCCAGCAGCCGGTCCCTGGGGCTGGGGCATCCCCGACTCCCCCACGCAGAGAGGGGCTGAGCCAGGGAAAGGCTCCCACCGCGATCTGCTCCCTCCTCCTGCCGGGACTGGCCTTTTTTTCCTGCCTCATCCCTCTTTTTTTCCCGCAGGGAAGGGGCCAGGCAGGCCGGAGGGGACCCGGTGCCCTCCCGCAGGGGACGTGTGGGGACCCCGCTGTAACTGGAGCCATGCGGGAAGCACTGGGCGGGGGGGGGCTTTGAAGGGTTCACAAAGGGTGAAACGCTTTGAAATGCAGTTTCCTCTCCCCCCTCCACCTCCCCCCGGGCTAAACAAATACCCCTGGCCGGGAGGTGCCTCCCCATCCCACAAGCTTTTGTTCCCAGGCCTTTGTCCAGGGCTGGGGAAGGGGCCGGGACCCCCCCCTGCCTCCCCGGGGACACCCCCATGCCGACAGGGTCCTGCACCGCCTGGGATGCTGGGGGGGAGACAGGAGGTGAGAGCTGCACGGCTTCGGGACACCCCATGTGCCTCCTTGGTGGCCCCCAGCCGCTGCCCCCCCCCCCGCCTGTCACCCCACTGCCACTTTTTGCCCATCCCTGAGAGCTACTTGTGGGACAGGTCCTGGTCCATCCTGACCCCACCGTGTCCCCTCCTGGCACCCTGCCACCAGCACAGCCTCCAGGCTCTACCCATGGGCAGTGCCACCAGCTCATGCCCCCCGCCGGGGACACCCCCAGATGCTAATCTACACCCAGCACCCATGGGACGCTCCAGGCGGAGGGGCACTGGCCGTGAGCCCATTGCAGGGATCCCGCAGAAGAAGCCCAAGCAAAAATTACGGGAGGAGTTTTGCAGAGACCTCTGGCCCCCAGGAACCCATCACCGGGCTTTTCATTTGCATCCCAAAAGCCGCTTTAATTGCACCCCGGGGAGGGATCACTTCGGGGAGCTGCTTTCCGGGGCAAAAAGTTGGTGGGGAAAAAACCCTACGAACAGTCAAACAACCCCGATGTGACCAAGGAGACTCCAGTGCCAGCCTCAAACCACCGTCCCTGCTAGTGACACCCTTGCTCTGTGCAAAAGAAACACCGCAATTAACTCAAAGCAAAAGTGAGACTCCAAATGAACCCCCCCCCCCCCGAAACCGAACCCCAGCTTTGCCCTGGAGCGAAGCGTTTCTCTGGTGACCATGTTTGGAGGAAAACAGGATTGTTTGAAATGTCCCCCGTTGTTCCTGCCTCGCACCAGGAATTGCAGGAAAATAAACACCCTTTTTTTTTTCGGTTGAAACCGTGAAGGCGTCCCTAGGACGGGCAGAAATCCTTTGCCCCAGCCTCACTGCTCCCTTCGCGTCCCTGTCCTGGTGGGGCTGGGCAGCCGATGCTGGCCCGGCCTCTCCGGCTGGCTGCAGCCAGGGATGTGCAGAGCCTCTCCAGACAACAAAAGCTCTCTGGGCTGCCTGATTTCCCGCTGCCTTATCTCCCTCCCCGATGGCCAGGTTATCAGGAGGTGGAAAAGGCCTCAGGACACCCTGACGCCCAGTCCCTGGGGGCCAGGAGCCCCGGCAGGGGTGGGCGATGGCTGTGGGTGGGGGGCAAAGCTTTGCAAAGGATGAAAGCGGGTGGGGGGGGCTGTCAGCACTCAGGGGTCCCATCCTGCGTGGGGCAGAGCCCTTTTTCTCTTACTGATGTCTTCATTGCATGCAGTGGGGTGGGTGAAACCTCTCTGGGGAGCAGCTGTGGAGCTGGGGCAAGCACCGAGGCCTCCGGGCGCCTCCACCCGCAGGACAGCCCCGGGGAGGCTGAGCCCCGGCGGGGGCGAGCGGAGGAGGCTGCGGGGCCGGCCGGTGGGGAGAGCAGCCCCGCAGCTGAGCGCCGTGCTTGTCACCCAGACAAGAGATCAATAACTAATTTCACTGCAGCAGCAGCACCGGTTTTTTTCCAATAATTGTGAGCCGGCAGTGGGGAATGAGGCTCTCAGCACCGCTCCACACCAGCCTGCACCCGATCAATCGCCACACCGCTGGGGCAGCAGGAAAACTCATTTTTCTCCTTTTCTTCCCTCTCTCCCGCCTCCTCCTGCTCCATCCCTCCTCCTTCTCCTCTTCCTCCTCCTCCTCCTCCTCCTCCTCCTCCCGGCATGGTGCTGGACTGTGTCCCCACGGTGGGTGGGATGCGGGCTCAGGCTTTCCCGAGCTGTCCCCACGGTAGTGGGGGCAATGGCTGAGCCTCCTGCGCTGCCTCAACAGCCCCGAGCGCTTCGGTCCAGGTGACAACCTGCGGGCCTGACCCGGCTCACGCACAGAGCATCGGTCCCAGCAGCTCGGATGAAGGCAGCAGAGGAGCAGTTTCTCCTCTCCTCGGCAGGATCAGGGGCTCCTGAGGGTGCCCTGGCCGCCGGGCTGTGACCTTTGGTGGCCTGTTGGTGCCTTTGTGTGGTCCAAATGTGGCTCTTATTTTTATAGTGATACAGAAGGAAATCTCTAGGCTTTCATCCCCTGAGCAGTTGGTCTGCTCTGGGGCAAGAGCTCTGCTGAGTTTCTCCCATAACTATCCTCTATCCCTCCTGCTTCTGTATAACCCTGCCATGCCTCAGTTTCCCCCATCTATATCTATAATAGATGGGGCTGAGAACATCCCCTCCTGCTCCCTCCCATGCTGTTATGAGCCACCATGGGCTCCACGTCTGTGGCAGAAGGTGTTGCTGGTTCCCAGGTCACAGGGTAGCTCTTGGTTTTGGGGTCCCCAGGCTGATCTGTCAGGCCCCATGATCCCTGTACCCACAAGGCAGCAGGGAGCGATGCTGTGCGCTCAGCATCTCCCCGGGATCAAGAGATGCTCAGACAAGGGCGGAGACTGGGGCGCCTTTGGATCGCTCCGATATCTCCAGTGGGTTTTGGATGAGGTGCTGCGCTTGGGCACTGCAGTGAGGAAGGCTCAGCAGTAGGTTTGTCACTGCAGGATCTTCCAAGCCCGTCCAAGCACCACACACCCAGTGATGAAGGCAGCAATGCAGCCCCTCATCCTTTCTCCCTTATTTAAGACCCCCTGTCCCTGGTTCCCTGAGAACAGCCCCATGAATTAAACACTGCCTTTGCTGTGGAGCGCCAGGCGCTGCCTGCATAATTTCAAAGTTTTATTACTTGCCTTGAAGGCACTTATTGATTGGGGTCCTCTCCAGCTGATGGAGCTTTTAGTATGGCCTCAGCTGGCCAAGCAAGGCAGAAATCTCAGCCTGTCCAGCTTAGCTAAGCTGTGGCTTAGAACCGCCGTGACACCGCTGCCCCCGGGAGTGGGGTCTCCATGTGCATGTCCACACTGGAGCTGTTTGCACTTTGAGATGCTTTTTGGCTTCTCAGTCTCAGCCCTTGGCCATGCCACATTCATGTAGGGTTTAACCCAGAGAAGGATTTTCCTGGGAGGGTTTGAGGGGCCTTTAGGAATTGGGGTGAGGGCAGTTTGGGGGGTTTCTGCCCTGCTGAGACTCCAGGCACCACTCACCTTCGCCCTGGGGCGTGGGGATGCTCGTGGGATTTGGGGTTTAGGTGTCACACCCACTGTTGGGCACAAGCGACAGCTTCCCAGTGAGCCACACTGTGTTTATACATGCACACACGTGTGCGCACAAACACACACACGCGTGTCCCAGCAAGGAAAGCAGGGGCCTGCCTGCAGGCTTTACCCTGCAGGTCTCCATTGCGGGCGGACTGTCCTCTGCCCCTTGGCTTGGCTTTGGAGAGGAGCTGGGAGCAGCTGGCATCGCCTTTGCTTTTGCCACTGCTGGAGGCTGTGGGGCTTCGAGGGCCACCGCGCTGCCAGTGAGGGCCACTGACCCCCGCTTCGTGCTGGGAGGTGGGTGCACCCCACTAAGCCCAAGCACCCCCACTCTTCCTGATGCCGGCACCGGGCTCCCCCTCCCCGTGCCGCCGCCAGCAAGCAGTGGCTTTGCCCACTCCTCTGCTCGCACAGCACTGGGTCTGGTGGCCAGGACCCCCGCTTCCAGCGGCTGTTTGGCCCTGGAGAAAACAGAGCGGTTGGTGGTGAGCATGGCCGAGCCGTGGCTCCGTAGCCACAGAACTGGCTACTTCCACCCTCAGTTTTTGTGCCCTCAGGGGCCGCCCCCTGCTCTCGCTCCCAGTTCTCCCATGCGTGTGGCTGGCTGGGTTTTGGGAGAGAAGGAGGGGGGTGGTGGGAGCCCCCACGGCTCCTTTAAGAAACCCACAACCGGCTCCAGAAACCAGCTCAAGGTCACAGCGGGAACCTGCGGACTTGGCAGCGCGAGTGAGGGAGGAGGGATGGAGGGAGGGAGGAAAGCAGCCCGAGATCAAAATGAAATCACAGCCAGGGAGAGGGGACGGCTGGTGGCACAGTGGAGGGGAGCAGGAAGGTGGGGTGCAAGCAGAGCAGAGCATGCAGGGGGGTCCCACCCATGGGTGCCCCCGGGATTGCTGCAGCCCCAACCTCAGCACAAACCCTCGAGGCTTCGCCGTGTCCCCTGGCACAGAGCCCTGCGCCCTCCTCGGTGCCGTCCCATGTGCCCACGGTAGTCCAAGCCAAGGAAAGTGCCCTTGTGCCCCCAGAGCCATCCCGGCAATGTTGGAGTCACGTCCCTCCCATGGGACATCCCGGGCTCTGCAGGAGGTTTTCCAGCTCTGACAGGAGCAGAGCAGGAGGGAGCTGCCTGCCCAGAGGGTCGGATCCTGCAGCAGCTCATGGCAGGGCCCACTCCCAAACTCTTACCTTATTTTCTTTTTAAAGCAGCAGCTCCTGGAGTCCTGTGATCACTGCTGAGTCTCGGCCTTCGTTTCAGGGCAGGAGGACCTTCGGAGCCATCCTCTCCAGAGAGCGCAGAGGGGGAAAAAATAAGTCTTTAAAGGCTCAAATCCCAGGAAGTTAATAAAAAATAAACAAAAAAAGGCCTCAGCGTTTCATTTTTTAAATCTTTGGCATGGAAACAAATCTCACAATTCTGGGTGCGCTGACTTGCCCTCTGGGCAGGTAAAGCTGGGTGAAGCAAAGGCACCAGAGCTGAAGATCAACCCTCTTTGAGCCAGGATGCTCACAGCAGGGTTAGCCCATCCCCTCCCGGCCCCGGGGCCTGATCCTGCCCCATAAGCTGCAGCATATTTACCCATGCAGGAAGCCAGTGGCTTAACACATCTGGGGGCTTTCGGGGAACAAGCAGGAGCAAAGCTCGGGCAGACCCGACCTCGGAGGGTGGCTGGGGCTGAGCTGCGGCTCCGAAGCAGCTCATTCTGGGGTTGGTTTGCTGATGCCCAATTTTAATTTTCATCAGTAGAATTAATCTGTGGAGTTACTTTCCCTTCCTCCCCCTCCCCTTCCTCTCCTCCCTGCTTCATACAGAGAATTTGATCATTTCTCCCAGGAGCTCGGCACCATTAACATTCACTCCCAATGCGTGTGAGCTGTGCCGCATCACCAAGCACCACCGGTGCTGCCGGCTCCGGTACCCAACCCCAGTTCAGAGGGGACCTGGGCATCAGCTTCTCCGTCCCTCAGCCCAGGCTACGAGAGCCCCTCTGCCCCCCCAGCTCCATGCCGGGCTGCCCCAGCACAGCAAAGGAGGGTGGGATCCTGGCGTCCGGCTTTGCTCCGCTGGAGCTTGGACTTTTCCAGAAAATGAAAGCCGAGGGGCTCTGGGAAGAGCATCCAAGCCAAGGGCATGGCCAAGTCTTACAAGATTTGGTGTTTAAAGTCATGCAGATTGGTAACCCAGGGCTTTCCTGGAGTCACATGAATTTGCAGGCTTTGGGTTTTCATTAATAAAGGTTAACTAAAAAATTAGTATTAGTGTTTAATGTTATTAGATATCGCAGACTGGGCTGCCTTCCCCAGCAAAAGCACCAGGAAGCCACAGTCGGCACAGCCTCACCCAACCAGCCCCGCACCAGCAACGCGCCGCGGCTCTGTATGCCCTACAGGTCTGTGTGCTATAGATCCATATGCAATGTATGTAATCTATACGGGAAGCGGCCTGTGCTGAGACTTTGCTTTTTTTACTTAGCTGAGGTCTGAAGGGGGCCCAAGAGCTCGGGCAGCTGGGAAGGGAGGAAACACTGGGCCTGGTGGGTTTAATGTTTGGCTGGAGTGTTGTGGGGAGCACCATTACCCATGCCCAAATCCGGCTGGGTTTCACCCCTGGGGTTCCCCAAAAGCCTTTTTGACCCCCGTTTCAAGCCCTTCCCTCCTCCGCAGCTCCCCCAGCAGCAGCACTAACCCACGCGTGCAGCCACCTGCTTTGCATCCAAAGGGATGCTGGTGGGCAGCAGCAGCCCCGCAGAGGGAAAAGGGGCTTTTGCAGCAACTGCTGCCCTTCGGATTGAATTGAAGGCAGCACTGGCAGCGCCTGCCTGTGTGCAGGCACAAAAGCCCACCTGTGCCCACCGCACTTAACCATTTCCTTCCTGGACACGAGCCCTCCTGGGGTGTCCCGCTTGGGAAATGAAATCAGCTCTGAATGGGAAGTGCAACTGAGCCAGCCCAGCCCAGCCCAGCCCAGGAAGAAAAAAAGCAGCAGAAGAAAAAAAAGTAGCAAAAGAAAAACAAGTTCAGAAGCTGGAACGGAAAAGAAAGGTTAAACCCTGCATGCGCTGCCACCCCTGTCACCCGACAGCTCGTCCCAGGCAGGAGTGGAGGCGAGGTTGAGCCGCACACAGCCGCACGCCCTTAGCAATAGCCAAGACCGTCAGTTTGTCCCACCGTGACTGTGCGGAAATGGGTGAATTTTGCTTTAGCAAGATCTCTGCTTCAACACAGCCCTTTTTTTTTTCCTGCTTTCTGGCTATGGAGAAGGGAGCAGCCGGGTGCTGAGCCTGCCACAGCCCAGGCGCGCTGCTGGGTGAGGGCAAAGAGGCGTTAGCTGAGACAAGGAGCCGAGCACTTTATTTTTAGTCTCAGTTTAACAAGTATTAATTAATAAGAGTGTAAATGCTAATGCCGAGATGACACAAATTGCATTGCCTGAAACTAATGTTTGGGACTTGTCTGTGCCAGGATTTACAGCCGGGTGGGTTCATAGGGGCTAAATCATTGCTCAGGGATGGCTGCAAGGATAAGCTGGCTTGCTGCCGCCGAGTCCGGCATCGGCCGTGCCGCAATGGGATGTGCCGGGGGCTGAGGGCCATTCCGGGGGACTGGGGCTGGGCTCGGGGCCGGGTCCCTGTCAGCGCCTTGCCATGCCACGCCGGCTCAGCCCTCCCTGGCAAAAACTCCCAGGAGGTTTTGCAAAGTGTGGGTCATTTTAGTCGCTCCCCGTTGGGGCTGGGTGGGTGCAGGGTCACACCTTGCAGAAGGTTTTATCGGCCTAGTGAAGACTAACTTTGGAAAAAAAACCCCAACATTTTCCCTCAGTCAAGTCCTTCTGTCCTGTCCATCCCCTGCCTGTGACTTCTTGCCCTGAGAGCTCGGCTTGGCCAACGGGTTGGGAGGAGGCTTGGGAGAACGAGGAGGTGAAGAAATACCCCTGGGCAGTAAGGTGTGAAGAATTTTGGCCCGTCAGCACCAACACGCTGGCTGGGTTTGTTGGCGTCACAAGAAATGATGAACTTGAAGGTCCGTCAGTGTTTAGGCTGTAGAGTTATTAGGACGCGAAGGGCCGGTGCTTGCCCAGGGCACGCGGGGCTGGAGACGTGCCCGCAGGGGGAGCGCGGGGTCTGGTGGGTGCTGGGGGCACAGGACAGCGGGTGGGAGAAGGAGGGAGCGGGGCTGCGCACGGGGGCTTATCCTGCCTGCGAGGCGGTTTGGTAAGTCGGGGCTTTGCAGTGGGCTGTGGCCCCTGCGCTGGGGTGAGGGTGGCTTGGGGTCCTGTGGGACCCAATGGGGTGCCCAGAGGCTTTAGGGGTCAGCTCTGGGGCCATGCTTAAACCTCTCGAGTGGGGCTCAAATCTTGCTAGAGAGGCAGGTGCTCAGGCCGGATCCAGGCCAGATTTTCCTCCTTCTTTCTCCTCTCAAATGTAGGCAGGAGGGAGCTGCTACCTGCCTGACATGCTGCTGCTGCTGCTGCTGCTGCTGCTGCGGCTGCTCAAAGCCGCCTCCAGCAAGTCCTGCTCACCTGGGACGGGGTGGTGGCAGAGCGCGGGAGGCCGAGGAGCGTGGCCAGTGCAAGCCGGGCACATGCCGTGCGCTGCGAGCCTTGGAAACGCCTCAGTGCCGCACACTGCATCCTCCCAGTACTCGTGCTGCATCCTCCCAGTGCACACACTGCGCCCTCCCAGTGCAGAGCGCCCGCTGCATCCCCCAGCCCATGAGCTAGGGCAGAGGTGGGAGCTGGCAGGACTGCAGACACCCCATGGGGGGAACTGGGTCCCCCATCCTTCCCATGCCAGGAGGGCTCCCTTTCACCCGAGGGTGCTCAGCTGCCATTTCGGGAAAGCTGGAAAGAGATGAGTTGGTTTTCTTCAAAGGTCTGGAAGGATACAGCGCTGCGAGTGTGCAGGGAGGTGCCACGCTCAGCAGGGTGTGATGGGAGTCACGGTGGTTCAAGGCTGGGATGCTGGGGTGCTGCATCGGGGCTCAGCACCGCCACAAAACCCCTGGTCTGGGGGTTTGGGTGACCCACTGGAGCCACCCTGGTCACTGGAGCTGGGTGCTTGGCTGCTGCCACCCACAGTGGTGGGAGCTGGCGAATTAGAGCAAGTTATTCAGCCCCCCACCCCATCCAAGCTGGCAGGTAGCCCTGCGCCGGGGTCACCCCTGCCTGCACAGCACGGTCCCGGGCAGGCAGTGCCGCAGAGCCGAGTTGCGGGGTGAGGATGCTCCGGGCTGGTCCCTCACAGCCCCTCGCCACCCCGCAGGGACCCAGCGAGAAATCCCCACCCACGGCCTCGTCAAAACCACCCGCTGCAGCCTGGCCCAAGGCACCTTCCCGTGGGCTGGGGCCGGCGTGGTTCGGTTTGCCGGGGAGGGACGCGCAGGCGGGACGCGTGGCCGTGGCGCAGGCTCCCCGCTCGGGCTGGCTCCCCGAACGGCACGCTGCCACGCCGCTCTTCAGCGGCTCCGTTCGTATCATCGAATTTTAATTTAGTTAGTTGAGTTCTTTAAACAGTGTGAACTTGCTAAGTGCTTTGCATATTTTATACTCATGAGTAACATTTATCACCCAGAAAGTACAATTAATCAAATAGGGGAGCTTTTGTAACTCGGAGCAGTTTGTATTCTCCCTGCCGTGCACTTTCTGCCTTGTCTCCCTCCTCTTCCTCCTCTTCCTCCCCACTGCCCCGCACTGGCCATGGGGCCAGGGCACGCGCACACAAACACGCGCACACACACACACACACATATTCTCCCTGATTCCCCCACCATACATACATATAAAAAAAATATGTTTTTATCTATCTATATTTGTGTGCGTGCATATATATATATGCATATATCCATGTGTATGTATCTATATGCATATATCTATCTATCCAGTGTGTAAATATGTGTATATATGTGTGGTGTATATGGTATGCTGTATACATACATGTATGTGTATATATATATAGGCATAAATGGTCCATTTACACTATATATGTGTGTATATACACATATACAGTTATACTCACACTACTATACACAGAGTGCATAGAATTTTTGTATATATACACACACAATATCTAATATCTATTGTATAGCATACAGCTTGTAGTATATTGCATATATTACACTACAAATAGTAAACACATTTTATATATTTTGGGCTGCTGGGGGGGGGGGGGTTCAGCAGTGTCGATGGCAATGCCTCAGCCTCCCAGCGAGAGCCAGCGGCTGAGGGAGTGAGGTGGGATGGACAGTCCCGGCCCCGAGTCGCGCTGGGCAGCCACCGGGCCAGCAGAAGTGCCCGACGGGCTCTGTTCGGTGACAGCGACCAGTGGCTGGTGACAGGGACGTGGGAAGCCCTGACAAGCCTCGCGGGCATGAGAGCGGCCGCAGCTTCCCAGCCCGCATCCCCTCTCCTTGCGGGGCACTGGGGCTGAGGTACTGACCAGGGGTTGCTTCGGGGACAAACAGCAAGGGGATGGTGACCTCTGTCCTCCAGGCATCTGTATTTAAGGGCAGGACCACCCAAACCACGGTGGGTTTTGGCTCCGAAGGCCCCAGGGCAGCGCAGAGGTGATGCCTGCGCTGGTACCTGGCGAAGGGCTGGCGCCGGTGCTGGAAGATGAGAGATGATGGAGTATGGCTGGCGCGAAGGGACCTGCCTCTCTGCCACCCCTCTGAGCGCCTTGGTGGCTCTTGGTGCGGGGAGAGAAGCCCTGACCTAATTTATTCCGACTTCCCAAGCCTTGGCCACGGCTTGGCGGAGACGGCTGAAGGAGCTAGGCAAACATGGACGCAGGGGCAAGTTTGGCCGGGGTCAAACCCCGCTGCCTCGGCAGAGCAAAGGAGGTGGGACCATCCCGCGTGGGTCCCAGCAAGTACCTCGGGGCTCTTCCCAGGGCCTTGGAAGGCTTCATTGCTCTATTAATTGCCATTAATGGCAGTGAACGGGGCCGCAGGCGCCCACCTGGACCCAGGTTAAAAGCCACCGAGGGAAGGGCTGTGCCGGCGCTGCAGGACCTGCCTTGCAAATCACCTGCAACAACATGCACTGTCCTGGTCATCTCTTCTCAAAAATGATAGTGCAAAATTAATTAGAATTAATTAATCAGAAAAGGGTAATAAGGGTGATTAAGCACCTGGGGAAAAGAAAAAAAAAATTATTCCTGAAGAGCTGTTGCTGCGCCGGTGATTACCTTGAAAGGTGGCGAGTGAGCGGGAGCAGGAGGAGAGTGTGCAGGGAAACAAATGGGCTGGAGAAGGGGGTCTGGGGGGTGTTTTCTGTCTCGTTGCACAAGGAATTACCAAGTGACAAGATTGAAACTGGTCAGAGGAAAAGCATTTCCCGGCAGCAGCGACCACAGGGAGGCAGCTGAGCTGAGAAGGGGAGTGGGTGGCTCTGCGGCGTGGCTGGAGCCGTTGCTGCTGCCACGTTTTTTGCAGACTTGGCTTTGCACAAACTGTCCCCAAGGCTGGACCCGTCTCCAGCAGAGAGTGGGACTCAATAGGGTGTCCTCGGTGGCGTGACCCCTGTCCCAGCCCTTTGCTGGGCTCAGGAGCGTGGTGAGCCGAGGGATGCTCAACCCATTTCCTTTTCCTCGCTTGATTTTCAGCCACACTCTGTTGCCTTAATGATATAAAATCAAAGGGAATATTTGCAAACAAGACCGGCCCCTGGTTCAAGACAACTGCTGCAGGTTTTGTTGTAACCTGAGGGGCTGATGCGGACCCCCAGCCCTGAGGGGGGGACAGGACAGGAGCACTGTCCTCTCCCTGCCACTACAAAGGGCCTCGGCGCAGGGAAGGATGGAGGGGGTGGCTGGGGCTTAGTGGAAAAGGTCTTCTTCAGGAGCCCCAGTGCAGCATGGTGAAAAAAAAAAAAAAGAGAAAAATGTCTTTTTAGGAGAAGCAGGGGCAGCAAATACTGCAGGCTCCCACGGGAAATAGGTAGCATGGATGGGATGCAGATGCCCATGGCCTGCTTGACAATGCCAGTGACAACCAGAGCGATGCAATGGTCGCTGGTGGCTTCAGCAAGGGGAACACTGGTAGGTTTTGGTCATTCAAGTGCCTGTGCCTGGGGGATGCTCAACCCCCATGCACCTCCCCAAACACCACCCCATCCCGGGAGCAGCCAGGCACCGCTGCCCTGTGCTCAGTGTCCCCTCCCCAGTGACAGATAGCCTCATTTCCTTAAAATCTGGAAAGCAAACTGGGGCAAACCCAGTGCTTTCTGCGCTCAGAGATGCTCTCGCTGCATTCCCAGCTCCGCAGCCGACTAAAGACGCGCTCCCGTCCCCTGCCATCGGCCCCCGCCTCGGGTCGCTGCCGCCCCCAGCGCGCTTGGGCCTGTTCACAGGGACTCGGGGGGACCTGGGTGCCCAAAAGCTGTCCTGGGGTGACAGCTGCTTGCCCAAAGGTGGGGTCTCCCTTCGCTTTCCGCAGAGGCAGTGTGGAAGAATGGCAAGGGGCTCTGGCACCGAGGCCGTATCCTGGTTGTGCAATGAATTTTTGGATAGCTGTGGGGTGAGCAGCTCTGTTTTGGGGACAGCAAACCCTTCCTGGGGCCATTAGGGCATTTTTGGGGTGTAAGTGGGAGCTGGCTAGGTGGGAACGGGCCCCACTCCCCCTGTGCCCAGGCAGCGGTGTCCCCGTTGCTGCTACCTTCTGCCTGCTTTGGGTGGTTTCAAGCAGATTTGGTTCCCACAGGTTTTATGCAAGTTGGTGCCTGGGGGAAGGTGAGGGAGGGGCCTGTGCCCTGCCCTACGGGGACTCACCCCGTATTTGACACCAGAGAATCCACTCTGGCCTCCCTTCCCCAAGGACATGGCTGCAGCCAGCCCAGTTTTCTCACTGTCCCCACAGCGGTCCCCTTCCGAAGGCCTCAGGCACTGCAGGTCCCCATCCACGGGAGTCGGGGGGGTCAACCCTGTCCTGCTGGGGTGGGGGTACAGATGGGGTGGGCTGTTGCCCCTTGAGGGGAGACCGCCACAGGGGAGGGCGGGAGGGAGGCAGCCTCCCCACAGGGGACGGTCTCAGCTGCATCCCGGGCTGCGAGGGTGCAATGGGGAGGGGGTCGCAGCTGTGATGAGCCTGTCAGGCCTCAGCTCCCCATGTTGGCGCGGCAGAACGGGGCACGGCGGCGGGGGGTTGGGG
>JAVKLA010000052.1:14383984-14404693 GCA_034782735.1 Sagittarius serpentarius
GGGGTGGGCAAAGAGCCTGGCCCGGCAGCAGCACAGCCGAGGAGGGCGCAGGATGGGGGAACGGGCCGGGGCAGCTCCTGTCTCCAAACCCAGCGGTGCTGCGGGGCCGGCCCGGGAGAGGGAAAGCCAGAAGGAAGGGAGAGAGGGGAGAGGGAAGGACAAAAGAGGAAGGACAGAAGGAAGGTAGGAAAGACAGAAGGATGCTGTCCTGCTGGGGAGAGCTGTGGCCGGCAGCTCGGGGGGCTGGTTGCCCCGTGAACTGGGATCCCGTGTCCCCAGCAAAGGTGCGAAGCAGAGTCCGTCCGTGGGGTGCTGTGGAGAGGACACGGGTGACGTGGGGACGGCTACTGGGGCGGTGCGGCTGGGGGCTGTGCTGGGCTCAGCTCGGGCTGGGGTGGCCGCCAAGCTCCTTCCTCACCGATTTCACTTTCTCAGCTGGGCCGGCCACATGGCTGTAATTTGGGGGTTGTAAATACCTCAGGGGAATTTTTAAATTAAAAAAATAACTGTTTTCATTTAAATTAAAAGACACTGAAGCATTTCGATTAGTATTAGGGGTTTATAAAACTTAAAACAAATGTCGAAGCTAAACTACCAGGCACTGTCCACTCTGTGAAGCCCTTTGCATGTTCACCACGACCCAGTTACCCATCGGGGGTTAAGTTTAATGGGATTTGTATGAGAGTGCCCGGAGGTGCCTGACCCACACCCTGGGACCCCAAACACCAGTGCCAGCGTGTCCCCCACTTTGATCCTTGCTGGGTTGTGGGGCCTTGGCCAGCTGGGTACTGGGGTCAGGGTCCCCAGTGTGGCAAGATGGTGCTTGGGCTCCCTGGGGACCTGGAGGGGATGAAGGCTTGGGGCGATGAGAGTCTCAGCTCCGCTGGGCTTTGCAGAAGTGGGACCCCGATGCAGCTGCCCCCACCTTGGCATCTCTGAGGTGTCCCCTGGTGTCTTCCCCATGGCTGGCACCTGTCCCCAGCAACCTGCCTGCTGTCCTATCCCCACCGTCCCCGCCATCCCTGCCATCCTCACCGTCCCCGCCACGCACGGCTCTGCTTTAACCTGGAAACAGTTAACCGGGCTGGGTTTTTGGAAAAAAAAAAAAAAAAAAAAAAAAAAAGATACGAGCCACTTATTAAAATGAATGTTTTACAATAAATTTGGCGAGAGGCCACCGACCTCAAATGAAAACCAGACCGGAGGACAGCGATGCTGCTCGCTGGCGAGGGTTTCCGGGACGTCTGTGCGTGCAGGCGCCCTCGAGGGTCCGCAGAGCAGTGGCGGGATGGGGTCCTGGCCGGGGGCTCGTGCCCATCCTATGCCCTGGACAAACGTGCCAGTGTCCTCAGTCCAGGGCTGCCAGCTGGTGGCTGTGGGACAGGCTCCCAGCAGGTGCTGGTGCTCG
Organism: Sagittarius serpentarius; assembly: GCA_034782735.1. Taxonomy (NCBI): domain Eukaryota; kingdom Metazoa; phylum Chordata; class Aves; order Accipitriformes; family Sagittariidae; genus Sagittarius; species Sagittarius serpentarius. The sequence continues at coordinate 14,385,393 of JAVKLA010000052.1, forward strand.
CTGATAAAATGGGCCCTCGGTGGCATCTTGGCCTGGGTGTGAAAAATGCCCAGTTGGCCTCAGACAAGGGAGAGGAGTCGGGTCGGTGGCAGGAGGGGACACCGTGGGGGTTCCCACTGTTCCTGCCGGTCCCTCCCTGTCCTCTTCCCTCCCTCTTGGCAATGACCCTGATGCAATGGGGTCTGTGCTTTAACCTGGCGGGCTGGTGTTGGGTTTCAGTGCCAGATGCCATTGGGGCTGGCTTGCTATGGGCTTTTGCTTATTAAATTTCGAGAAACCACCTTTTTGGGGGGGCGGTGGGGTGGAGAGGAAGGCTGGGATCACCGTGCCAGGGGTCCCTGGCTGGGAGCCAGCCCTCTACACAGCATTCCTGCTATGCAGCCCTGGCTGATTAGTTTTATTTTTTAAACACCATGCAAAAGCCCCAGCAAGCTCTCAGCACTGTGATGATCCGAGGCACCCGCCATCCCGTCCCCTTCCCAGCCCCTGGGGAAACCTACTTTGCAATTAAAGCTGAGTTTTTGGCGGAGCTTTGCAAGCGCAGGCGGGTGCTGCTCTCAGGGCCGGCGCTTGCACAAGTCTCATTAGCATTAATTAATTACACATGCCCTGTGCCCTGCTGGGAAACTGTGTAACCTGTTATGTCAGGCCGCTGTGTATGAGCGGCGTCGGCACCTCCACGGCTGCGTCATGGATGCACCAAATGGTGCCTAAAAGGTTTGCAGGATGGGGAGAGAAGCAGCGTCTGCCATGCTCAACCCTGACGTAGGACAGTGGGGGTCCGCCTGTCCTGGCATCGTCCATCCTGGCATATTCCGTCACAGCATCCCACGCGCTGATGGCTGTGGGGAGCCGCCGTGGCTGTCCCCTCTGCCCCGACCCCCTCGCTGCAGTGCCCGAGGGTGACCCAAACCCCAGCCTTTTGACAGCGGCGCCGGGGCCAGCCGTTTCCCCGCGCCGCAGAAGCCCATTCACACATCTGTTAACCATCACCGGCGCTGCCACTCTCTGCGCTCAGCTATTTTAATGCACGGCATAACCGGTGCTGGCAAAGCGGGGAGGCTGCGCCCCAGGTGGGTACCCGGGGGCTTCGTCCCCAGGGCTGTCCCGGGGTGCTACGGCGGTGCGAGGTGCAGGACAGCCCCAGCACTGGTCTTGTCCCATCCCAAGAAGGTCTCCTGGCTGGGAGATGAAAGCAACCCCCCCTGGTGAATGCCTACTCGCCGGGGAGGCTCCCGGCCGCCGGCGGCTGGGGGAGAGCCAGCGCCTTTTGTTGGTCCCCAGGCCTCCACCACGGGGGCTGGCAGATTCGCGGGAGAACAAAATTAAAATTCCTGCTCCCCCGTCGGTCGGTGCTGCTCTGTACTTGGCCCAGCTCGGTGCTTCAAACCCACCACGGTGCCTTTGCCCGAGGCGCTTGGCTGTGCCGTGAGGGCTTCGGCTCGCCCGGCCAAGGGGCTCCTGCCAGCCCTGGCCCCGCAGCCACGGGCCTCTGCCCGAGGAGCCCTTTGGTCTGCCACAGCCTCTCTGAGCGGCCCTGGGCAACGCCGGGAGCCGCGGCACAACACGCACCACATCCCTACATCCAGCCTGTCTCCCCCTCTCCCTCTTTGGCATTTGCAGGGGACATCCCATCCCAGACTCGTCGCAGATGAATTTTCAGAGGCTCTATGTGACCCCAGCCCCATCTAGTCAAAGGGGGACCCCAGAGGAGGGTGACCCCCCCCCTTAAGCCACATGTTCCCCTGCCATGAGCAGGGAAGATGCCAGACCCTGACCACACAAAGCCGACCGGGGAGCTCGGCAGTGACTGCCACAGCGGCGAACTCGCGCAGACGACAGACCTTTCCCGGGAGGCTTTTCTCCTTGCCCTGCCATCCCCTTGAGGGGAAAAAATCAGGGTACCCAGCGGGGAGCAGCACCCCAGTTCGTCTCCCGCTCGGCGCCTCCGCAGCTCCATCCCCGCGGAGACCTGACACAATGGAGGCGACGGCGGCGCTGGAGCCGGGACAGCCCATTGTGTCAGGCTGCGGTTGCCGCCTCCTCCGAGCGCACGGGATGCTCTTGGCAGCTCCTGAAAGCCCTTCGCCAGGCTGGGGTCACCCGCCGCACAGGCATGGCCCTGGGAGGGAGTTTGTTGCTCGCAGATCACCGACCCCAAGGGACGTGCTCGGCGCCCCAGGTCCCGGGCTGGATGTCCTGGGCCGGTGCCACCCGTCAGCGGGCGCAGCCAGGCAGTCTGAGCCCTGCGGCTCTGCACAATGGTCCCGGCCCTGGCTCCCCGGGGCATGCAGGAGCCAGGCAGCTGAGAAAACACAGCAAGGGGCTTCACTGAGCCCCGTGGCGGGTGCCAACACCATCGCATGGCTTTAAAGGCGGTTTCTGGAGCAGTTGTTTCAGGGGATGCTGATGGTGCCAGGCGCCGTGGTCTAGATCCCGCCGCGGGGTCGGGGCCAGGGCCAGGATGCTGAGTTGCATCCTGGAGCCCGTGAGCCCGGCAGCGGGGTCTGTCCATGTCCCCTTCTCCAAAGGTCTGTCCACGGGCAGGCGGTTCCCACCCCAGGTAAAAGGCGGGTGATGGCACCATCTCCCCCAGCCACCTGGGAGAGCGGGGCGGAATTTCTTGTGCTGCTCAGGCCTCTCCTACCGGAGCTTCATGGCCAAAGATATTCCGCAGCGCTTTCCCGAGGCTTGACAGCATCCCACCAACCCTGCCTCCTCCTTCGAGGAACACGGCTGCAATTAATTCATTGAACGCTTCTGCTGACGCAGGAGCTGGCCGTGACAAAACACCGTTCCTGGGGCCTGGCCTCAGCTGGGCGAGCACCGTGCTGGGCTGCGCACGAGAGCTTCTGGCCGGGGCAGGACCCTCCGGCATGGTGGGAAGGGCTGTGAAGCGTTCAGGGAGTGCTGGGGACATCAAAGCCTCGGGGCTTTACCTGCGGCAGACGGCTACAGCCCCGTGGATTTCACCAGCTTCCAAATTTCAGGGCGTCCTCTCTAAGTCATAGCACACGACTCAGCTGGCCGGGTCCTCACCTGGCTTCTCCAGCACCTGGTTCCCCTCTCTTCATCCTCTTCTTCCTTCATCCCCTTTATCCCCTCTCCTCCCTGTGATCTCCTGATCTTGCCCCTCGTGCGCTTGGGTTTTGCAGCAGATAAATCACCGCCGCTCTTGCTGGAGACCCGGCTTTGAATCCGCTCACGGCTCTCGCCAGTGAATTTGATGGTTGCTGCCGGGCTGCAACGTCCTTAAGAGAGGCAGCGTCCTGCAGCATGGGGCTCCTCCTTTCCAGGTTCCTTCTAGTCTTGAAGCCCAGGCTAAGCATCACGTTCCCACCGCGTTTGCTGTGCTAAAGATGGGGATGACCCAAAACAAAAAAGCTTCAGTGCCGCCATCGGGTTGGAAGTACAGGTTGAACACATCCCCGCTGGGATGCAGGGGTGCCGCCGGCTCAGCTGGCCCTCCGGCACCTTCCGGGCTTGCTCGGGCTTTCAGCTGGACGTGCTGCAGTGGGTGCTCAAACACCACGTGTCGTCCCTGGCATCGCCGCCGAGCAGCACGTTTGGCTTCTGGGGTTGCAAGGGGAAAAGCCTCCTGGGCTCGGGGGGTGCCGGCTGCGCACGGAGCATCCTCGGGGTCGCCGCACCGCAGGGCAGGATCCTCCCGAAAACTGGGCGTCCACGCGGCCGGGGGCAGCGAACCGCAGCGCTGGGTGGTTTCTGGCTGGTGCAGCGGCAGCTCTATAACCATAAAACAGTCTGCTGCTGCCTGTCAGTGCGCGCAGGCTAAGGCCCTCCCGGGACAGCCTTGGCCTCTTTCTTGGTCCAGGCTTTTGCTGCTCCTTTTTAACAGAGACACTTTTCCCCCAGCAAAACTGGCAGCCTGTAAAAACGTGTCAGCGTTTCAGTTTTTTCACAATTAATGAGGTGAAACATCCTCGGAAACATTTCGCTGTAATGTTTCTCCAGTAGCTGAGACTTGCCCCTCTCTTAAATTTTTCATGTACGCCACTTGAGCCGAGAAAGTTTCCTTCGGACTCAGCACATTTGGACCCCCCCAGCTTCAATCCCCCCCACAGAGCCCCTGGCATTCCCGGGGTCTTCGTGAGGCTGGGGCTGGGCTGGAGGGGAGGCAGGGAGCGGCGGTGGGTCGGGATGAGGAGGTCGGAGCCCGCTCCCGGCAGCGGGGGAGCCCAGGGAGGGGCTGGCAGCCCCCGTTCCCTAGGGATAGCCCATCCCCTGTGCCCACGGGTTGTTGCTGGGATGGGTCTGAACCTCTCAGCATCACGCCGAGCAAAGCCGGGACTGGCACCCCGTGGGCAGGGGGTGGTGGCCCCAAGGGGCTTCGCCCTTGAGCGGCGGGGGGAAACCACCCAGAAAATGGAGTTACGCCGATACGGTTTTGCCCTTGAGCTGCGACACTGCGTTGGTCCCGTGCGCCCAGGCTGGGCTCGCTGGTGGGTGCAGGAAAGGCGACCCAGCACACGTGGAGGGGCAGCTTCTCAGCTGCTTCTCAGCCCCCCGGGCTTCCCGAGGGGATCTGGGGAGCTTCAAGACCTGTAGCAGCACAGGCAGCTCCCACCATCACTTCTCTGACAAACCCTGTGCCACCTGCGCCCGCGAGCGGGGACAAGCCCCCAGCTCCCCTTTGGTTTGTCGAGCATCCCTCCTGCCGCCCCTCCTCGCCGCAAAGCCCCAGTGTGGGCCAGTAAACCCCCCCGGGGGCTCTCAGGCTGTCCCCAGCCGTGTCCCAAGACAGGGCAGTGCTGGCAGTAGCCTCTGGAAAGGGGGTTCGGCTGTGCCCGCGCACCCCTGAATCACCCCTGGGCTGTGGGTGTCTCAGCTGAAGGTGACAGGATAAAAAGGAGCCAGGGCGGGTGGACACCGCGGAGGGGTAATTCCCAAACCCGAGAGCTTTGCTCTAGCACCGCTCGCTGCGATCCGAAGGGAAACGCTTCCTCCCCATCGCATGATTCAGAGGAACCAGTTAAACAATTGCACATGAAACTTTGGTGGACGTCATTGCCGGAGCTCTCCTCGTTTCCCCTGAGTATATAAAGGGATGAAGGGACTCCACATGTTTACCGAGAGAGACCATGGGAGAAACGAAATACATTGTTTTTCCAAAGGATTTCTTGGCTGTAAAAGGCCTCCACCACCCTGCGGCTTCCCTGATGAAGGCCCAGCGTTAATTTGTTAAATCCACATCAAGTGCCCGGAGAACCCGTTGTTTATTTTTGCTAATTCAGCCGGCCGAGATCAAATTGGGGTTTTATTTGTTAAGGATAAACCTTAATTAATAAAAGCTATTTATTTGGTTAGAGCCGGCCGCAGCCTGAGGGTCAGATATGCCACGATCATTATTTCAAGTAAAACAAACCCAAAACGTCTCTCAACAGTTTGAAAAACGTAGAAACTTAGAGGGCTGAATTTATTTGTCTTAGGAAGAATTTACAGCTAATTCCCTCCAGGCTATTTCAACCCTTAAATTATACCCAAGAAGAAAAAAGGGGGGAAAAAAATGCCATTCCAGGCGGAGAAGGGAAGTAAATGTTACGGCAGATTTGATCATTTGGCTGAGGGGTGGGGGGTGAAAAATTTAAAGCTTAAAAGGTCTTTGGCAAACTGCTTGCAAATAAATGGAACGCGTGAAATAATTTAACGGCAGAAAACTGTTCGGGGCTCCGGGGTCTGCAGTGCAATGGAAAATGAAACACGTTGGAGGAGATGTAGCCTGGGTTTTTTGCAGGAGAGGGTTGAGCTCGCTCCCTCCTGGCACAGCCCCTGAAAAAGGGGGGCATTTGCACCCCAAATCCAAGTGGCGGAGCTGGAGGCAGCAAAACCTGTCCCAGGACGCGGCAGCGTACGTGGCGGGGTTTGCAGCATCATCCGGCGGAAAGACAGGCTTGCAGTCGGCCGAGGTGACATCCCGGGCCGCGGGGACGGTGCTGGGCGAACACCGCGCTCTGGGGTGAGCATTTTGCAAAGAAACCCCCCAAATTCAGTGTCCAGGGGAGAGCTGCCCTGCAGCGGGAGACTGAGCAGGGTTGGCGATGGAGCCCACCACCGAAAGGCATCCCACGGGATGAGCTGCCCCGCCGGAGTGTCCCTGCCCGGGGACATCGCAGTCCCCGGGGCTGAGGCGTGCGAGCGGCTGGGGTTTTAAATGCTGGTTAGGTCTGGATCACAGCTGCACGGAGGTCGTTTATCGCGCGCTAATGGAGGTCGTAAGTCAAAGCCGAAGCCTCGGTGGAAATCTAGTGAAAATTACCTCTTTACAGCACTCGGCGGCTGCCGCGCGGGAGGCTGGGGGCCCTGCCAGCGTGGGGCCCCCCCTTGGCAAGCCCAGCGCCCAGGCTTCGGCGGCTGAAACCTGCCGAGTCCTTCCAGTGGAAAACTAATGGAAGCACAGAGGGAAAAGGCAAGAGCTGGAAAAGCGGGCTTGGTCGGCGCTCAGCTGAACCAGCACGGCTCTGACCCGGCAGCGCTGGGGCCGTTGCCTTTGCAAATGGGGCAGGACCGGTCGCTCCCCAGTTCCTGGCGGCAGGGCGGCTCACCGGCACGGCGCGGTCCCGGCTTGCCAGCATCAGTGCTCCTGCACGGAGAAGGGTTTTGGGGTGACTCCCAGCACCCTATGGCATCCGTAGGGCACAGCGCTGCAGCCCGGGCTGCCCGTAGCTCTCGGGCAGGCAGCATTGCCTGAGGTTGGGCATCGTGGAGAGGAGGCTGGAGGTTACCCAGGCCACATCCAGCACCCCGAAACTCATCCACATCATGGGCGAAAAGACTCGTGTCTTTTCTAACGCACTGGGGCAATTTAAGGCTTTTTTTGTGAAGCACATCAGGCCCATCCTGCTCTGCACAAAGCCCCCGCGCCTCCCTCTCCCCATCCTCCCTCCCATGTCATCTTTCGTTATTCAGTAACGTTATCCCCCCATTTTCCCCCCTTCCCCCGCGTTTTTTTTCCCTTTAGCGGAAATTGTAATCAGTGGAAGATAAATACACCGAAGGCGAAGGTGGCTGGGGGGTGGCTCAGGACTCCCCTCTGACCTCGGGGTTGGACGATCAAGCAGATGCCTCCAGCCGTGGCCCAAATGAACCCCCAAATTATAACTGACAAAGGCAAGGGTTCGGCTTTCTCTGTAACCTCCCCGAGCACTGCTTTGGGGCAAAAGAAAGACGGTGCTGAGCTGGATTTTAACTTTGTGCAATTACAAACTCTTATTCCTGGCAGCCCATCGGGGCAGGGAAACGGTTTCTGATTCCTCCATCAAGGTGTCAGCGAATCCGGTTAAATCCGATTCCCATGGATGGGTGGCAGCGAGATGGCAGGGGGTCTTCAGGGGACCCAACTCATTCCCTTTCCCGTTCCTTCTCCAGTGCCACAGAGCACTCAGAGATGCTCATTTTCAGAAAGCTGATTTGGGGTTATTAAAGCATCTTTGATAGAAGCGATCCGGCCTGACTTTGCACGCTGTAAACCTGTCAGACGCACGCCGCCAGCAATTAGGGTGGCATTTATCTGGTCCCACAAGCCTGTGATGCCTGAGCTAATGGGGAAAAGATGTTGATCCATTACCAAGGCTCATCCTTCACGGGAGCAGAGGACGCAGGCAGGCGCCCCGGGTGTGGAGCTGCCTCCCTGCAGTATGGAGGTGGGGTGGAAAATGGGGGGGGAAATGAACATAGCAGAGAATCGAGTTGGAAAGCAAAGGTTTCTGGGGGGGACTGGGGAGCTCTGAGCTACACCTGGGTGCGGTGTGTTTTAGGGGAGGTGTGAGTAGGTGGGGAAGGGGTTTTGGCCACCAGCATCCTCTGAGAATCTCCCTGGAGCATCCCACAGGGTTTTGTGGTGCAGGAGAAGGTCCCTCCATTAAAGCCAGCAACAGGGTCTGGACAAAATGCCCTAACCCAGGCTTTGCCCAGGGCTGGCAGCTCTCCAACCACCCAGGAACCGCCGGTGCCGGGACACATCCTGACCCAACTCTGGTCTTAAATCTCTGTCCCAGTACGCCTGCCAGCCCCGTATGGGAATTGCTCGGCACCGCCCAGCTCCCGCGACCGGTTAGTTTTTGCCTCCACGGGTTTGGGGAGATAGAAACCAGCCAGAAATGGGGCCAGATCCTATGGAGCTGGTTTGAGAGTTAATTTAAGGAATGGTTCCTCCTCCTCTTCCTTGCTGTCAGCCAAATTAGAGTGGGTAAGAGAAGCCATCACTTACGGAAAAGTCCTATAGCCAGATTTTAAATCAAGGACGAAACCAAAGGGGGTTTATGAATTTTATTTATACATTTACTAGGCTTCTGTTGAAATCATTGCCGGTTCAGTGCGGGCCAGAGGGTGCCCTTAGTGACGCCACTTTTTGAACCAAACCCCGGTCTCTAATTTCTCCAGAAGCCCTATGGGGTGGCCATAAACCCGCAAGGAAACGTCTCTTGCCCTGTTACATCCTGTAGCTCCTTCCCAGCCTCCTGGTTCCCATTTCGGTCCCAGGCTCCAGGAAAACTGAGGGACAACCATGGCTGGACTTCATGTATTTTAATCCAGCAGCTCATTAGCTCGCTGAAGGAAAACAGGACCAAAAAAGGAGCTTAACTAAAAGGGGCAACTGGAAAGCAGAGACTGGCAGAACATTTGAAGCTGCAGGAACAAGGGCTGGAGGGAATCCGGAGAATTTTATTTGTGAGCCTTTAAACACGAACAGCAGTGAAGGGCAGCCTGCGGTTTCCTGGCCAGGGAAAGGGCCTCAAACCTGCACGTATTTCAGGCACGGCGCCGTCTGTCGTGTCTTTACCCAACCGAGAAGGTCATGTCCCAAATACAAGAGCACAGGCTGTTTCCAGCCCAGGGGATGGTCAACCAAGGTCCAGATGCACCTAGAACACAGTAAAAGACCCAGAGAAATGCCGACGGCTGCAACGAGGCCCTGGGAGTTGGACAGAGCTCCTTTTCCTTCCCTTCCCATCCAGGGATGCTCTCCTCTCCCCACAGTCACAGCACTTTGGCCCCATCATGGTCAAAATGATGCAGCATCCCTGCGTGTGCCTGGGAGATGGGGAAAGGGACCGGTGGTGGTGCCCAGCTCCCACCTCCGCACCCCTGCATCTCCTCCCAGCCCAATGCTTCACGCCTGAATGGGTCGGGGTGTTGGAGGCACCCAGCACTCCCAGGCCCTGGCACTGGTCCTTGCTATAGCAAAGCACCAGAGAACCCATCTGCTTTTTCCAGGAGGCCACTGCCAGCGAAGGAAAGAAGCTTAACCCTTCCTCCTCTGCCACATCCTCTGGTGTGGCTCGTGTTTGGCACTGGGACGGTGTTGGTGGCATCAGCCAGCAGCACGGTTTTCAGAGAAGGGGGCAAGGAAACTCTGCAGTAGCTTTAGACCCTACGGGGCAGAAGATGATGAGTCCCAGGGACAACCTGCCAGCAGATACTGGGGTTTCTCTGGTCCTCATGGCTCATCTCAGGATGGGACAGCCCCTCAGAGTGGTGTACTCGGGCACAAAGAGACCTTAGGGACTCGCTGGTGGGGGTTTCATGGCTTGAATTATCCAGAATTAAGATCCAAGAAGGTTTTTCTGGCCTTAGAGATCTTGGAAGCCATAGTTTCCTCCTGCTCAACAGCTCGGTGGTGTCTTGAAGCAGGAGAGTTAATATGCCTTCCAGTGGATTTTATTACTTGCTCAAGTATCATCTGAAAATCCTGCACATCTATTTAATAAGTATCATGATAGCTTATTAGCAAGTATTTATTTCTTGAGCATATTCAGGGAGCGGTAATTCCTGCCATCATGGCCTCTGCAATGATATAGAGCAGAAAACCCCAATATAACCCTGCTATGAATCAGAATGTCATAAAACTATTAACATTTCAAATAATTCCAAAATACTTTCCCACCAGTAGGTACAGATTGGATCCAGATGCTTTATTAACAGAAAGAATAATTAACCAGTACCTCCATAAGGAAGAATGACAGCAAGACGTGTTCCCCATGAAGCCTTTGCAGGCAGCTGACTGGGTATCTCAGAAAAAGACTTCATAAACTTGCCTAAACCTGATGATATTAGTGACAAAGAGGAGATTAATCTCAGCCTGGCTGAAAGCCCAAGATCAATACTGAGAAACCAAACTACACCCTCAGCTTCATGTTTCCATGAGCCAGCAAAGCCAGAAATAAACACTGCGGAGGCTGAGCTCTGCGAGACATGGTGGCACTCGTTCCTAGCTCTGAAGACAAGGGCTGGGTGAGCAGATGCTCGGCTGCCGTCCTGTGTCACTCTGGGGACGTGCCACGGCCAGGGCTTCAAGGGGTGCTGGAGGTGGGAGCTGAGACCCACATCTCAGAGATGTTTTGGTGCTGTATTTCCATCTCCATCCCTGAAAGCTTGACCTAAACCCTTGGCAAGAGCCAAGCCCAAGACACCCTGTGGATGTGTCCCTGGTGTGTGTGTGTGGGGGGGGGCTGTGAGCTGCAATCCCAGCAGTTTGGGTCAAGTGCTGCCCCAGAATCCACTGAGACTGGTATTCAAAATCAGGTCTGGGTGGTTTTAGCCAAATGTGAAACCGCCACAGGTCTTTGCAAAAGTTGGGTTTAACCCTAAGCTCTAGCAGGTCCTCAAATAGATTTTAATTCTCATGGGTACCACAGGGCTGCACACATGTTGCTCCCCACAGAGTCCTAGGCGCCCACAGGGAGCGCAGCTGGTCTGGAGCGGGGTAGTGCAGACCCCCGGGAGGGCTTGAGCCCAGCTGGGTCCTTGTGTCGGGTCTATGGAGTCTCGCATGGGTCCGGCTCTCATGTGGTCTCATCTGTGCTTTCCCCACAGCTGAGAGCCTGAGCCCGAGCCGTGGGGCGGCCAAGAGGAAGAAGAAGCAGCGGAGGAACCGCACCACCTTCAACAGCAGCCAGCTGCAGGCTCTGGAGAGGGTCTTTGAGAGGACGCACTACCCCGACGCCTTCGTGCGGGAGGAGCTGGCAAGAAGGGTCAACCTCAGCGAGGCGAGAGTCCAGGTGAGCAAAGGTTTGTGTGGGAGAAAACAACACCCTCTGCCCTGTCCGCAGGCGGGAGCAGGGACTGTCCCCTCTCTCGTTTCATCCTGCACATGACCACAATCGGTAGGACGGATGCTTGGGACATCCCTGCTCATATTGGGACCCCGCTGACCACCTTCCCTCCCCGTGCAGGTCTGGTTTCAGAACCGGAGGGCCAAGTTTCGCCGTAACGAGAGGGCGATGCTGGCCAACAGATCGGCATCGCTCCTCAAATCCTACAGCCAAGAAGCAGCCATTGAGCAGCCCATGGCACCACGGCCCACCGCGCTGACCCCAGAGTACCTCTCCTGGACCAGCACCTCCCCGTACAGGTAGGTGCAGGCACTGGAGGAGCTGGGGAGGAGGTGGCCGTGGGACAGGCTGCCTAGGGACCGCCTCACCGCCCCGGGAGTGCGGCCCTGTGCCGCTGCCGAGGACGTGGGGAGTTTTATGGGGCCAAAAGGAGCTCATCTAGCTTTGCTTTGGGAACCCATTTCAGCCCCATCTGAGCATCCACTGCCCGCTGCTGAGCAGGCTTCCCTGCCTCCATGCATTTCAGGGCCAGAGCAGGGGCCCTGGTCCTTGCAAGGGATTCGCTTGGCCTCGTGCTGACCCTTCCCACATCTCGGCATGGGAGGTGGCATGGGTCCCTTCTGGTTCCCAGCTCTCCGCGTCCAGCCATCTCGTCCAAAAGCTCAAGGCAGGGCCTCCCGGTGCATAGTTTGAGGGGTTCCCACATGCATCCAGCCACATAAAAATGCTGAAGCCTTGAGTGCTGTTGTGGGAGATGTCTAAGAGGGAAGGGCCAGTCTGGCCCGGGAAGCTGGCAGGGCTGCGCAGGGCACAGGCACTCCTCTGTGGGCCATGCCTCATTCCTCCCCTGCTCCCTCCCTGCAGCACTGTGCCCTCCTACAGCTCCAGCGGGACTGCGACGCCCACCCAAGGGGTGAACATGGCGAACAGCATCGCCAGCCTGCGCCTCAAAGCCAAAGAGTTCAGCCTCCATCAGAACCAGGTGCCGACCGTGAACTGACCAGGGCAAAGCCGACTCCGCGGCCTCATCCAGGATACAGCGTGGTGCTCCTGTGCTGGCCCAGGACAAATCTGCCGCCTGCCCGACCCACATGCCACTCATCCAACGTCTCAGCACCTCTCCTCTCCTCTTCCCTTTTGAAGGTAGAGTCAGTTCCAGGCCGAAGTGGCACATAATTATAGCCACATATGGAGCAAACTTGGTTAGAAACTTGCTTTTCCGCACACCCTTATAATAAAGGCTATATATACACACACATACCCCCCACGCGCTCTTCGAGGACAAACAGACTTGCCAAGGGAACAAGAATTTGCTTCCAAACATGGAAGGATCTTGGACTATTGGATTTGACCAATTTGGGTACCTCGCCCAGAGAGCCAAAGAGTTATTGGGTCTTCTCCTCCCACAGGGACAGCATGCGGCGGTGGGAGGATCGCGAGCCCCCCTTTCCGCCAGGCTGCGACTCGCAGCGCTCAACCGCGCGTGCCGAAGCTGACCCGCGCGTTCGCCTTTGTGTGCATCCCCAGCCGCAGTGCTTAGGAGACACCTCGGGAAGCCGACGGCTCGCCCCCGCCGCGGCCAGTCCCCTGCACCGTGCTGCCTGCATTTAGGAGCTGCCTATGTCAATGACATCAGGTTTTGTCCCTTCCCAGGGGGGTGAGGAGGGCTGGAGCATCTCAACAGACTCGCTCGGAGCCCGTGAGCTCTCCCACAAGCTGGGGGGAGCATCGCCGGTCCCCAAGCAGGCACCGCTGCCCTGCCTCAGTGGGTTTTGCCAGCGATTCTGCAGAGCCCCAGGTCATTGAACCGTCCCAGGGAAAGAGAAAATTGGAAAAAGCTGTTGGGTTTCAGCTGAGTAGGCGGCTCCCAGCGCTTCGTGCCAACGGCAAAGCAGGCTTCGCCTTCCGGAGGCACAGCCTCCCCGACGGCAGTTCCACAGATGTGTGCGGGGCTCTGGGGCTGGCGACTCCACGGGGGTGGGCTTTTTTGGTTTTGCAGAAAGGAAATTGTTTCCCCCTCGTCCCACCCTGCCGTGCAGCCTAATGAGGTTGCAAGGTGGGATGTGCAGGGGGATGGACACAGGGTGGGCAGCCTTGCTCCAGGCTTACACCGCCCCAGTCCTTCGCCCACGGGACTGAGCCGCAGGGAGACGCACCCTCCACCTTCCACTGCCAACACTGCAGCAATGGGGGATGAGCCGGAGTGATGGAGGTTTTACCCTATGGACAAAGCCCTGTGGAAACCAGACCACCCTTTCCTCACCCACTGCAAAGAGCCACCAGCCAAGCGCGGGGACACGACCAGCTCAGATGGGTGGCCTAGACGGAGAAGGCACCAGCCCTGCTTGCCTAGAAGGGCTTAGCCCCGCTGGGGACTGTAGCAGTAGATCTGAGGATGAATACAGCAGTTGCTAAGGTGTTTCCTCCAGATAAACATCCTCCGGTGTGCGACACCAAGGCTGGAAGCGTCCCCACTACATGTGTGCCCACCCGAGTCCCCGCTGCTCCCAGGAGCATCCTCTCCCTTTCCTACGGGGGCTCTCACTGCAGCCGCACATGGTACCCAGTGGCAGCAACACCAGGACCCTCAGCTTCACCCCAGGCAGCACCTGTCTCTGGGGCAGCACCCAGAGCCGGAGACCTGATGGGAGAACCAGGAGACGAGCACATCTCCTTTAGCTGGGGTTGAACTGACCCCTCCATCCTGCCCCCAGCCACGGCTTTCTCTGCTCTACCCAATGCAGCCCCCCTGGTTGGGAACAGCTGCTGCTGCCGCCACCTCCTCCTCCTCCTCCAGCATGGCAGGCAGGGAGGGGGCACAGCCTGACCAACATTGCCCACCTCATCCAGGGAGCAGTCTCCCTAAATGCCCACCCTGTCCCCCCAGCTCCTATTTCCAGGGCTGCTACCCGCACCGTTTGCCATGTCAGAAGGGGAGGACACAGCTACCCAGACCACAGCGAGACACTGCACAGAGACCCAACAAAAGTCGAGACATGCCAGGCCAGGGGGAAGACAGATCCACTGCGGATCAAATCACCCACCATGAGAAACGCCGCTTGGGCAGGAGGAGGGGGCCAGGGGGGTCCTATTCCCATGGAAAGCACAGGGCTCTTTTTTCAGTTATACAAGATGAAACCACAGGGATATAAATGTCGCTGCCTCTTTGAGAGCATTAATGAAAATAAACCCATTTAATAGTTTGCAGATGCCGTTTCTGTAAACCTAAAAAAAGCAGGGAATAAATATTTCTTCACTAAATATCTATATGTATATATATATTTGAAAACATTCGCTCCTAATATTAGGGCCCCTCCTTCACCGTGCTCTTGGCAGCTTATAGCAGCTTGTCAGTCAATGCTGAAGCCTCACTGAGACGAGATACAAATTGCACCCATGGAGGGGTAGCAGGACGGAGGGATTATTGTAATCTAAGCTCCCTCTCACCCTTTCTATTTGTACATTTCAATTACTTGTAACAAGATCCATGGTGGATTTTTTTCTTCTTCTGCATGTCTGTGTTTTGGAAATTTTTGTAAGGTTTTTGTAAAAACAACTCTTGTGAAATAATGGAGGAATAAATATTTTACTGAGTAGATATGTGTCCACACAGGTGACGGGGATGTGGGTCTTTCCTCACCGGCCACTGCTGTTTCCCCACCTGTCCTGGACAAGCAGCACGGGCAGGGGACTGACTGCCCTGGGCACGGGGACAAGAGCCATGACCTGGCCACCTTCACCTTGTGTGATGGTGACATCTCACAGCTGCTCCCAAGACCTGGGTTTCATCCCAGGCTCCCAAACAGCAAGGGGTCCACATGCCCCGGGAGAGGGGCAGGAGCGAGGAGGGGAGCACGTCGAGGCCCCCTGGAGCTGGGATGGGGCAGAGGGACCGTTCTCCCGCAGCAGAGCTGCTGGGCTTCCCTCTGGCTTGGGGATCCTCAAGCGGATGCCTGGAGATGGTGGAAACTCAAGGGGCACAGAAAATGGTCTAAAAAAGGTCCCTGCATAACAGCTAATTGCAGGGCCTTGCCAGATCCATCTTATTTCGTTCCAGGATAATGAGCGTGGGCTATTGAGGAAGGGGTGTCAGGGAAGAGGGCTTAATTTGCTTTTCTCCTTCAAAATCCCACTGGCAGAACTTACAGGGTCTGCCCCGGGCAGCTCACAAATTCCCCATGAAGCAGCAGCCGATGTTAACGCTGGCCCCAGTTCACACCCCCGGCCTGGGGAGCAGCACCCACACTCCCCACACTCCCCCCCCAGCAGCAAGGGAATGGGCTGAGACGGGATGTGGTCAGGAGCAGGCAGCAGAGCCCCTTGCTGCTAGGTTAGCAGGTCAAATCCAGCACTGTAAAAAGGGGGTGGAATCCTGTAAACACTAATTGGTGCTCCACAGACGTCAGGGATGACCATGTGCTACAGACATCCTGTCGTCCTGGGACAAGCGCTCATCAGTGGTCCCGGCAGAGACCAGTAAGTTATCGCACAGCCCTGGGAGCTGGAAACAGGCAACATGGAGGTCTGGACCTGCTTGGAGAACTGGAGGCAGTGGAGAAATAAGGAGATTGTCTCCTACACCATCACTGCAGGCACTTCCAGGCACTCAGAGAGATGCTGCTCTGTCAAGTGCACAGACTCGGGAAGGGCTGGGCAGCACAAGCACCGGGAGCCCAAATCAGCACCAAATCCAGCTCTTCCAGGCTCCATCCCATGCACCAAGGAGGGCATTAACCTGGTGAGCTGCAGGCTGGGCATTGATGGGGTACACAGACAGAGAGCCAGGCTGAGGGGGTGAGAAGATGCGGGACCTGAAGGGCAGCCCAGCCTTGCTGGGAGCTCGGCAGAGCCTCACAGTTGAGCAGATTTGCAAGGAGACAGGACTGGTACGGGATGCTGTGAGCAGGACGGCTCCCGGGGAGAGCCCCCGGCCAGCCCACTGCAGGGGAGCTGGGGAGCAGGCAGACAGGGACCAGGGCAGCGCCTCGCTCCGTGGGGGTTTTCCCCTCCAGGTCTGCAGATACTGAGCTAAGAGGCAGCAAAGAGAAGGGTCAGATTCTGCACAGAAAACTAGCTAGAAGATAAGAAACAAAAGGCTAGGAATAAACCATCAGCTCTTAGATTACAGACTGCTTCCCAGGGAGCAAAGGCCCACAGGTGCAGAGTAGGCACAGAGCACCCAAAACCAAGGGGAAGCGGTAGTCGGGCAAAGGCAATACCAAATAGTCCGGGGCAGCCAAAGCCAAAAAGAGCTTCAGGAGCTCGGGGTGCTAAAATACAAAGCAGCAGAGATAACGCAATGCCGAGAGGTGTGAAGATGTGCCCAGGGGAAACTGCCCAGCACACACTCTGAAAAGCAAGTCAAGTGGCAGGAATTGCTAGGAAAGGATTGGAAAACAAGGCAGAAAATGTCCTCATGGCTGTTGTAGAAACCCACAGCTCAACTAAAGCCTGAAATCCATTGCCCCAAGATACTGCAGAGATCAAAGTTATAAAGGGTTAGAAAGTTAACGGTGGGCAAGTCTCTGTCAGCGATTCAACCGCCTGTGCAGAAAACCGCTGCCCTGCTGATTTGCAGGAGTGGGGCGGGCTGGGTGGAGAAGGGACACCCTGGGTTTGCCTTGTTTCTTTTACCTGCCTTAATCTGCTGAATTGGAGAAGACTCCTCTCAAGCCAGCTCCCGTGGTATTGCTTACAGGATGCCTGTGTCACCTCCTCCTCCCCAAGCCGTCCCCAATCCCCCCTACAGAGCCAGGGGACCGCAGCTCTCCCCCATGCACCCAGAGGAGCTCAGTTCCACAAGAGCCCACAGGATCAGCTCCCCCCCAGCAGCGACCCCTGTATCCCCCATCACCAGTCACCTGTGTGACAAATGGACTCCATGGGACTGCAAGGTTGAGGAAGGACCCCTACAGCAACACATACCAGCTTTCCCCAAAGGGGAACAAGGCTCATCCCGTTTCATCCCAGCACTTCAGTGCAGCACCCAGTAGAAGGGGAGCAAGTCCCTGTGTTGGACCTCACCCCAAGCCCACTAACTGCCTGAGCTTTCGTGTCTTCCCACCCTGTTTTCAGTTCTAGGCGAGGAAAACCAGGGGATGGCCACACATCGAAAGGCTTGAAAGGAGCACGAATCCTCCACAGCGCACCCACAGAGCTCCTTGTGCCATCCCGGGGGCAGTGGGCGACTCCAGGGACAAACACAGAGATCTTATCTCAGCACCTGGAGCCATGCTGGTGCCCAGAACCACAACTGGCCACTGGGACTCAGGACACCCCCCCCACGATTTACAGTTCTGATCTGTGGGATGTGCAGCCCACAAAGCCATAATGGCCCACTCCAGCAGCCACAGTCCCACACACCAGTCACTTAACCATCCCTATCGTACCGCTCCACTAGTGCTTTGTAACCACTTGTTTATTCATTCAATCAATGACTTATAGATCATTAAGGTCGTTTGTCCAACCTCCTGGCTAGGCCCAGGCAGAGAATATCACCCAAGCAGCATCCTCACGTCCTCAGCACTTGGCCAATGCAGAGTATCTCTTTGGAGGGCATCCAGGCCCCAGTCAAAATACCCTTGGAAGTGAAGAGCTTGCAGATCCCAGGGCAGATTCTTCCAGTAACTCATTACTGTTAACTGCTGGAAATATGTCACTTATTTCCTGCCTGAACTGTCCCAACTTCAGTTCAGCTCCCGCTAGAGCAGAAGGTCTCAACCCATGGTCTGCCAGCTCCCAGGAGCGGACGGACTACTTCCGAGGGCTCTGCAAACCAGGAGACGGGCGACCATGGAGAGCTGTGGCTCATCTGGCGGGGTCTGTACTCCACAGGGGAGGGATGTGCCAGGGGGAAGGCTGCCAGCGAAGAGGAGCTCAAAGGCATTGTGCTACCTCTCCTCCTCTTCCAGCGCAGGGGGATTTTTCCTCCTGGGAAGCAATCTGTCATGGACACGTCCATCACTAGAACGGATTTCTGCAGGAGAGCTGCTCTCCCTCCATATACCACAACTTCAGGTTGGGGCGGGGTGTGGGGGGGGAAGGTTGCAGGAACATTGTTTGCAAATTTTGTTTCCTTCTTTGAGGCAGTTGGTTTTCAAGCAGCTGACTCCCAAAGGGCAAGTCTCAGCTGGTGGGAGAACCTCCCTGTACCCCCTTTCCTTGTTTCTGACCCCACAGCCTGACACTTGTGCAGGGCTTCCCGACTGACGAAAAGTTGAAGTTTGCCCCTGCAAAATTTTAATGAGAACAATTTTGTATTGTCATCAGCATCGGCTGCCACGGCAGTGAGACAAAACAGAGCTCACATTTTCCAGCTCGCAGGGATGCCAGCCTGGTTATCCCAAACCAGAATGACTTCCACAGACATGTAGCGGTTACAGCATCCTCCTCTCCCGCTACCCTTGCGCTGAGCCCTTCTCCCTCTGGTGGCAACGGGAAGGTCCGGGGACCCTCCAAGTCCTGCTGACACCACCTACAAGCTACAGAAACATATGTATATATGACAGCAACACATCATCTCCCAGCAGTTGAGCCCCTCCTGTCCTGGGGGATGCGATGGTCACCCCACACTCTGCACGCCATTTGGAAGGAGCATCTCCTCCCTGCGGCTGATACTTTGCTCACTGCTGCTTCTTTCCAAACCCCAAATGGAAGCAACCTAAGGCAGCAGAGAAGCTTTCGCGAAGCAGGACGGTAGCTATCCGCTGGGCCCGTAACGCTCTGTAACCATTTGGGAGGGAGGAGGGAAGCAAAGGTTCCCTTTGTAGCGGGCGTTACACAGCCAAGGAGGAATTACTGCAGGCAGAGGCGCAGGGTGGCGGGGAGCGAGGCGCAGCATCGCCCCTGCCCGCTCCGGACAGGCTGACGGGCACAGGAGCAGACATGAGCCCCCTCCTCAACCTGCTCCCCAAGGAATGGGGCCAGCACCCACCCACCCCCCCCCCTCCGCCCCGCACACCTCAAGCCCCACCACCGCTACCCGCCCCCCACCCGGGGCCTCCCCACAGCTCCCTGGCCAGCCGGTCTCTGTGGGCGAGGGTCCCCAAGGCACCAGGGCGGGGGGGGGTGGGGGGAGCCGGGTCCCCCCCGCAGCGGGCGCTCGCAGCCACACGAGGGTGCTGCAGCCCCGCGCAGCGCAGCCCGCGGGCGCGGAGCGAAGTGTGTGTGTGTCCCCCCGCCTCCACCGCATCGTGCTGCTCTGCCCCACGCCCCTCCCCGCGTGGGGCCAGG